>OX155642.1:57500-657500 GCA_944567765.1 Carterocephalus palaemon
TAAGCGTATACAAAAATACCATATAATGAAAAATAAATGAATCTGAATCTGAATCTGAAGCCCATTAAAATCTGCCCGGACGTCCGGTGGAAAGTGAGTGAAAGAATAAGTCCCCACCTGCTCTCGCAAATTGCAAACAGGAGACCCATAATATTTGAATATATAAATGATCAAGAAGAAGAGATACTCGTAAAACTAGGCAGTGATGCTCATCTCCTGTTCACAGATGGAAGCAAAATCAACGGCAAAGTGGGTAGTGCCGTAACGTAGTGTATTGGAGGGTGAGAGGTGAGATATACAAGCTTCAGACTCAATAACTACAACTCAGTTTACCAAGCTGAACAATTGGCAAATCTGAAGGCAGTAAATCTGAGTAAAAAACGCGCCAGGAGAAGAGATCTCAATACTAAGTGACTCTAGGTAAGCACTCCAAGCACTAAGTGACACAAGTCCTCAAATCCATTAGTAGTCGAGACACAAAATGCTATGCGAAATGCAGAAACCACTAGGTATATTCAAATTTTATTTGATCAAAGCTGACGCTAGTTTGCTAGGAAATGAGAGGGCAGACGAACTGGCAAAATAGGCAGATCAAACGAACAAGCTAATTCTTTTTATATCCAGCATTTGCTTTTATACATTTGGAGTCCTAGAACCTAATGGGTGCATGACCTTGGTACCCTTTATTTCGAAGTGTATTAATTAATAAGTAATCCGTTAGTATTTTAAACCTTTAATTACATTGCACTACTATTTGCATAATACACAAACTGCGAAAATATGGTAAGGACCAACACTGTAGCTGACTACAGAGTAGTGGACTGTATATTATATAGTAAAGACTTCTTTCCATGTAATTCTTATTTATTGAACTGGACGAGTTTACAATGACGCGGTGAAATGTACTGAGATGAGAGCTGTCGTGAACTACTGTTAAACAAGTGAGTTGTAAGAACTGAGTTGCATTCGAATAACTATTTGCATCCAAAATAATTATTTCAAATTCTACAACGACTACGCGTGGATATGGTTTCGATATTAATGATAGTGGTTTTAAGAAGAAACGTTTATAATTGTTAATTCATTAGGTATACTTATTATGACGTAGAATTGTTACTTTTGTTGACCACTTTAATCGTTACCTAATTACAAGAATTACACTCAAGACGAATGATTGCATGGAATGGAAAGTATGGAGTTCATGTAGGTGATACCTATGATGTTTCCTGGTTAGAGACGTCTTGTGGAAATGACACACTTTTGACGACGCGACCAAAATAACTTCCCGCCCGCGGGCGGGACGGCGGGACGGCGGCGCGGCGCCGGCCGGCGTCGAGAGGTCGCGACATGACCACAGAATAAAATTGTGTCGAATGAAGCGCGCACGCGACGACTCGCAGCTTTGAAACGTTTGAATTTTGTTGTTAATAGTGAGTCGTCCTTCTCGAGCGATGAGCGGCGTTAGCTGCGGACCGGCGCGCGCGGCTTCGTTGCTGATGCTGGCCGTCGTCGTCGCCGCCGTCACTGCAGCCGACGTCACCATCGGTGAGCCACTCTTCTCCCATCTTTAGGGTCATTCGGTACGATCGCGAGCAAAAAAGGCCAATTTCAATACAAATATCTTACTCTTACATATACATATCCATAGCATACCTATAACATAAGCTCAAATATTTATTTGATAGTGAATGATGTGCGCAGGCGTGGTGGAGAGCGAGCCGGCGCTCGCGGCGCGGCTGGCGGCGGCGCTGGACGCGGCGCTGGGCGCGCCGCAGCCCGTGGCCGCCGCCGAGCCGCGCGAGCCTCTGGCGCTGGCGCCGCACGTCTGCCTGCAGGTACCGCGCCCGATCCGAGCCGCCTCGGCTAAACTTCAAAATATTGCTACCTTTGCACTTGATATGCGAAATCCTTTCGATGAGACGTTTACATTAAATGCACAGAATATGATTATTTATTGGCACAGGCACAGTGATTACTAATATTTCTGATATCAATTAATACTACTTTTACTCAAATGATAATCGTCACGTGGCGGGCGGCACCGCGGGGTGGCGTCAGGCGGGCGCGGGCGCAGACGCGGTGCTGAGCTCGGGCGCGGCGGCGGCGGCGGCGGCCGCGCGCGCCGGCCTGCCGCTGCTGCTGGCGGCGCCCGCGCAGCCCGCCCAGCTCGACGAACCCACGCCGCTGCACCTCTGGCCGCACCCCGACGTGCTCGCGCAGGTACGAGAGCGCCGTGGTGGCAGGCGCAAGCCTCTCCTCGAGTCCGGATCCCTTCGATAGCCGTGCTATAACAGTGCTCCCGTGACGCAGGCGTGCGCGGCGCTGTGCGCGGGCAAGGGCTGGCGCGAGGCGGTGCTGCTGCACGAGGGGAGCGCGGCGCTCGCGGCGATGCTGGCGCCCGACGGCGAGCCGCTGGCGCTGGTGGCACGCCAGCTGCCACCCGCGCACGACGACGCCCTGCTCAGGTGAATGTTCCACTCCAGAGCGAACGGTCGCCGAACGGGACTCTTAGAGACTGAAAACAGATGCGACGAGAGGAGAGGTCTATGGATGGTTGAATTATAGAAGACGTTCAATGCACGAGACCACCCCGAACCTACTTCTTCTTACCAGTCAATAGATCTTTATCGACTGGGCTCAGGGGGTGTACCACCAAGTGCTCAATGTTTGCAACGGCTCGCCAGTCGCAATCGGTCTCATTGTTGTCCAGAAATCCCCACTAGCTTTTATTATCGTTGCTACTCGTAGGGATTCACTTTAACGCAATTAACCACATGAGCGACATCACTCGCAGGAACCTGCTGCTCGTGCTGAAGAAGTTCGGGGCTACGAAATTCATAGTGTGGTGCGAGGCGGCGTGTGCGCGGCGAGTGCTGGACGCGGCGCAGCGCGTGGGGCTGCTGGCCGCGCGCCACGCCTACCTCGTGCTGGCGCTCGACCTGCACACCGAGCCGCTGCGACCCTACAGCTACGGCGGCGCCAACATCACCGGTACAACTCCTAGGGTGGTGCGAGGCGGCGCGCGCGCAGGGCGGCCTGGCCGCGCGCCACGCCTGGATCTTTTTCCCTGTTTTTTATTTGCTTGTCACATTTTCATTGGGCCACGTCGACCGACAAAGAAACCCAGTTTTGTGATTGTTTATTGAGTTAAATCGAAGTCATTCCGGGACATTTAATAAACTTTTGTATGCACTACATCTGATTCCTATTGCTGCTTGAAAGTATTGTTGTGTGGTGTGTCGCAGTGGTGCAGCTGGTGGACCCGGCGTCGCGCGAGGTGGCCGCGGGCATGCTGGCGTGGCGCGCCGCCTACCGCCGCCGGCTGCAGCACCAGCTCAACGAGACCGAGGTGGAGGAGGTAGGCGTAGACATCTTGCGGCTTCAATAATACGGTAACTTGAAACTTCCAAGTACTCCAATTGCGTGGCCCTTCAAGTTTGATGACGCCCACCGAAGAACTGGGGAACCCAGTTGATTCATTTCCCCGAAACAACTTTGTCTTCTCTGCTCGTCGTAAATATAGCTTTCAGCCTTCGAAAAAACAGTAAAGAGGCTCTCTTCAAAATGAAACGAAATGTAAATCATGTAAAAGTCATGAAAGTAATGCGGCAGGTGCTGCGCAACCCGCCCACGGCGCTAGTGCTGGCGCTGGACGCGGCGCGCGCGGTGCGGCGCGCGCTGGAGCAGCTGCGCCTGCCGCCCGCGCCGCGCGCCGACTGCGCCGCCGCCACCGCCGCCTTCCACGCCGACACACTCTTCAACTACATCCGATCTGTGAGCGCTCCCGCTTCTACGCGATGAGAAACAAGTTTTCTATGACTTCTAAATGGAAATTTCGGACGTGCGAGTAACTAGACCCTCACTGAATGCATGCTCTAAGATAGCCTCAGTACTTAACTAATCCCCGCTTGCCGCTTGTCTAGACACATTTTACTTGGCCCCGGAATAACGGTACACCTCAAAGACATGCGTTTGCGGAGCGGCAGGAGGAGTGGGAGGGCGCGGGCGGCACGCTGGCGTGGGACGCGGGCGGCGCGCGGCGCGCGGTGCGGCTGCGGGCGGCCGAGCTGCTGCCGGGCGGCGCGCTGCGGCTGGCGGCCACGTGGGCGGCGGGCGCGGGGCTGGCGTGGCTGCCGCGCGCGCCCGCGCCGCCGCCGCCGCGCGACCTCATGACCAACCGCACCTTCACCGTGCTCATCGCGCAGGTACCCGATGCTCTGCGGCTGGCGGCCACGTGGGCGGCGGGAGGTTCCTCCTCCTGGCATAATAATAATATTACTGGAAATTAACAGAATCGTCTATGGATTTTAAATTCAATCACATTTTATTTTCAGAACAGCCCATACGTTATGAGGCAACAATCGACGGACCGGCTTCTGGGCAACGAGCGTTACGAAGGTGAATAGTAGACGCAGCGCTCTCCGGTCATTAGCAAATGATAGAATATATAATATATGGTAGAATCCCCGGTCCCCCATCCCCGCGCTCCACCCCAGAAGATACCCAGCTTCGTTTCCCCCAAACACGTTCCTACTCTTTCTCGCTGAAGGTTCACTATAAACACGAGAGATCAAACTTTATTGACTACAAAACGCTAACTCATACGACGACAATGCCAGGGATTATTTCGCATGTCCTCACAAAAAAATTTATGGTTGTCTGTAAAGTCTGTTTACGGACGATTCTTTTACTTGATAACGTCATAACGAAAAAAACCTTTATCTGAACTGAAAAATAAAATAAAACTAATTATTAAGGTACATAACAAAAATGCTTTAAACAATAAATTAAAGATTGGAACAACTTACTGATTTGTTGGAATTCCACTGCAAATTTCAGGTGCCGTAAACAAAGCATTATTTATTATTCGCCGGCCGCGTAAAAAAATCGCTAGCGCCATCTATGCACTGCAGGGTGAATCAGTTCCTCGATTGTTACTACTAAACTGATTCACTAGATGGCGCTACAAAATTGTATTCTGAAACACGCAGTTGATTGACTTCTTATAGAATTACATACGTAAATGTGAATGTTTTTAACTGGCTTAAAAACATTCACATTTACGTATTTTGATTATGTATAAACAGTTCAACAGATTATTCGCTCTATTGCTATGGGTTACAAAACTTAGAACTTACAGACTAAAATTGAATGAATACTCGTGCGGGAGTGAGTCGTGACGTAGACGTAACACTTGGCGTTACAGAGTATAAAGAGTCGCTACGTACAGGTTTCGAATATTTTGCATTCCACGATATCACGTCAAAAAGTGAGAATGAAAACGTATCGTGCTAACTTACTGAAATTTAAAAGACGTGGAATACTTTTAATACTTTGGCGAATGCGGTTTCGAATGACTTCACACTACTTCTACATTGCTCTAAGTAGTGCTGCAGTAATGTGGAGCTCTTGGTGTCTCGGGTGCAGGGTTCTGCATCGAGCTGATCGACCGGCTGGCGCAGCAGCTGCAGTTCAACTACACGTTCGTGGAGCAGGCGGACGGCGCGTACGGCAGCCGCAACAAGACCACCGGCCAGTGGAACGGCATGATGCGCCGCCTCATGGACGACCCGGTTCGACCCACGATCACAATGACACGATCACATCGACTCGTCTTATGTCTTTGACTAACATAATAAGCACACTACAATTACCTACACTGTTCCGTCTTGCACTTTACAGTAAACAATGGCATTTAACACATATTATTTCGATAGAGCAAGCTGCCGTCATAGAATAGACCGTTCTCGCCATACGCCTGGCGCACTGCACGTCCGCTCGTGTTGCAGAAGATCGACTTCGCGATCACGGACCTGACGATCACGGCGGAGCGCGAGAAGGCGGTGGACTTCACGACGCCCTTCATGAACCTGGGCATCGCCATCCTCTTCCGGAAGCCCGAGACGCCCAAGCCCGCGCTCTTCGCCTTCCTGCTGCCCTTCTCCAACGGGGTCTGGCATTTTGCTTCATTTTTACATACTCGTACTTACAAGTTAGGCAGTATCTAATCATGCTTTTGAATCCGTACTCTAGGCAAAGTTATATAATACGTGGGTGAATCAAAAAGTTCTTGGAGTCAATATATTTTTTTTTTTAAATCTAACAAATCTAAAAATCTAACAAAAATATTTAATTTTTCTACATAATCTCCCTCTAATGCTAATCTCATTTAGAATAACGGGATTATAACTTTCTTTGAGATAGGGTTTCGGGATTGAACAACAAGTTGATCTCATTTCAATGTGTAGTTGGTATCGATACAGACAGAGTGTGGTCGCATGTGCCGTGTGTGTCTTGTCGTGTCGCAGGTGTGGCTGTGCCTGGGGCTGGCCTACGTGGGCACGTCGCTGGTGCTGTACGCGGTGGGCCGGCTGTGCCCCGAGGAGTGGCAGAACCCCTACCCGTGCGTGGAGGACCCGCCCGCGCTCGAGAACCAGTTCACGCTGGCCAACGCGCTCTGGTTCAACCTGGGCGCCGTGCTGCTGCAGGGCTCCGAGATCGCGCCCGTGTCAGTAATACGAATACATATCAGATTAGGCTGCATTACGTGTCTATATTTAATTATCTTATATTGTGTATATGTGTGTGTGTGCGTGATGACGTGCGCGTGCGGGTGTGTGCGTATGCACGACCTAGATCAATATACTTATACATACTTAAAATATAGGTACTTTAAAAAGAATCTGATAGCTTAGCTGGTGGGCGTGTACAGGGCGTACGGCACGCGCGCGGTGGCCAGCGTGTGGTGGCTGTTCGCGCTGGTCATCACGAGCAGCTACACGGCCAACCTGGCCACGCTGCTGGCCACCAAGTCCTCCACGGAGCTGTTCAGCAACGTGCAGGAGCTGGCCGACAACGAGCTCGGCATCACGTACGGCGCCAAGGCCGGCGGCTCCACCTTCACCTTCTTCGAGGTACCCCAGACCCCCCGGACCACCCCAGAGTACCCCTTGTGCCCTAACCTAAGTCGTCTAGTATTACATTATTACTTGCATAAAGGTCTTGACTCCTCTATAATACCCAATTAATGTGCGTTTTCAGAAATAGAATAGCCTGCATGCGCCTGTGAGCACCCTGACACGGCGGAGCGGACGATTGCCGCACGATATTAACAGGCGCATATCTGTGACGTATCGCATTAATTACATACTTGCAATTTTATATCCATAGGGATCCCCAAGAGGCTCAAACAGCTTCAGACCTCTATAATGTTCTTTAACAAATGTGAAGTCTGCCGACCCGCACTTGGCTCGCACGGAGGCCACGAAGCACCTTGGCTTTTGAGAGGAACCTGCCGACAGCGCGCTGCTGGGGTTCCCCGCGTTAGTTGTAAGGCGGAACATTGTTGACAGTGAATGATACCAGCCTTTGTTCCAGCAATCCAAGAGCGCGCTGTACAAGCGGATGTACGAGAAGATGATGGAGCAGGAGATGCCCCGCTCCAACGAGGAAGGCATTAAGAAGTGATTACCCACTACATATTTCATATACTTACTTATTAATATATGAATAGGGAAGTGTGTTTGTTGGTTTTCCCTCTTCTCCTACTTAACTTAATGCAAACAAACCTAAAACCTAAAGTTAACGAGACAATAGAAAGTTGAAAAATATTTGAATTTTACTTTATGGTAATTCACTAAAAGTTATTTTTGAAGGGTTCTTTGTAAAAAATCATAGTACTTATTTATTTACTATTTTTGGTTATATAGGTAGTCTTAAGGTTGTTATTATAATTGTCAGTAATTGCCACGGGTTGGGTTTTGGTGGAGGTACTGGTTGATGGCTTCATAATTATTTTGATATGGTTGAACTTTGATCGTCGTTAATGCCGAGATATACGAATAAATTTACACTTTAAAACTCCAAAAATACGAAAGGCAGGGAAAATATGAGAAGTGAAATACCTATGATGTGTATTTTGATGCAGGGTGAAGACCGAGCGCTACGCGTTCCTGGCGGAGTCCACCACCATCGAGTACACCGTGGAGCGCGACTGCGAGGTCACCAAGGTGGGCGGCGGCACGGGGCTCACGGGGCTCACGGGGCTCACGGGGTTCACGGGGTTCACGGGGTTACCGCGTTCTTAACATCAACATCTCGGGAAGATTCCTTCCTTCCATGCCATTTTCACCGTCAGCCATTCCGGGCGCGCGTGCGGGCGCGTCGCACGTGGCCCCGTGCACGTTCGGGCGCGTCTCACGTGGCACCGTGCACGTGCGGGCGCGTCGCACGTGGGCCCGTGCACGCGTCTGCCCGCCGCCCTCACGCCCCTCACGCCACGCGTCGCTTGCAGGTGGGGGACCTGCTGGACAGCAAGGGATACGGGATCGCCATGAAGAAGGGTAAGCATCGCGCAGGGGGCTTCGAGACGGCGCGGGGTGCGACGAGCTGTACCTACCTACCTACTGGTCACTTCAGATTTCATATATTATTCGTTATTTGCTGCGTTCAAGTATCTACAAGAGGATACATCAATACACCCTATCATTCGACCACTAAGCTTTCTAGAGTCAATTGAAAAACCATATCTGTAGAAGTCGAGTCGCCAGTCGGCTTCCCGAGCGAGAGGCGGCAGTAAAGGTGACCGTGTTGTGTTGCGTGGCAGACTCGCAGTACCGGCAGGCGCTGAACCTGGCGCTGCTCAACCTGCAGGAGCGCGGCGTGCTGCGCGAGATGAAGCACCGCTGGTGGAACGAGGAGCACGGCGGCGGCGCCTGCAAGGTGCGCTGCTCTCGGCCCATTCTCGGGCCACTCTCGGGGCACTCTCGGGGCACTCTCGGGGCACCGCCGGACAGCCTCAGAACTGACGGGACTGCACCCGACGCTCCCCCAACATTCGGCCCTCGTGGTATGAGGTACGAGGGCTGCGGGTGGAGGACGGTCCGGTGTGCCTGACACTGATAGTTCAGTTAGTATAAAATTGTAATAACAGTCGTTAACCTACGACCTACGATTTTGAACCATAACTCAAATAATATATGATCCAGCGAACTGCTCGAGTAGAAGTTAGATCATATGGTAATCTGCTCGAGTCAGCGCTGGCACAGCGGGTCAGCGAAAGCAAAAGCGATGCTGCCTTGAATTTCTGTGAAACTAGAAGTGCACGATGTCCAAGTTCCTGTCGGTCGGGCGCTCTGTGGAAGGTTTCTTGAAGGTGGTCCGTCCTTTGTAAAAGGGTTGGGAAGAGAAAGATTGTTTAGTTAGTAAAAACAGTATATCGCGTAACTGCTGTCGTTAAATTCTATTGTATTAATTATATTAAGTAAAGCGGTTGCGCGTCAGTCAATGCAAGCTCTGCAAAACGCACAATCGCTGAGCGTGGCCGCTCGAAGGCATGTCCCCCCCTCCCCCCTCCCGCAGGAGTCGGACGAGCGCGAGAACGAGGAGCTAACGATGGAGAACTTCCTGGGGCTGTTCCTGGTGCTGGCGGTGGGCTGCGCGCTGGGCGCGGCGGTGTCGTGCGCCGACCTGGCGTGGGCGGCGGCGCGGCGGCCGCGCTCGCGCGAGCCCTACGCGCGCCGCCTGGCCGCCGAGCTGCGCTTCGTGTTCAGCTTCCAGCGCTCCGTGAAGCCCGCGGAGGGACCGCTCGGCCCGCCATCCCTGCCCTCCCCGCCCCGCGACCCCTCCGACCCGGAGGAGGAGGAGGAGACGCCGCGCGGGGAGGAGAGGGAGAGGGAGGAGAGGGAGAGGGGGAGCCGGCTGCGGTCGCCGTCGCTGCGCTCGACCAGCGCGCGCCGCTCCTCCATGCACGCGGCGAGCGTGCGCCGCGCGCGCCACACCAGCACGCAGGGCACGCACTGACCCACTGCCCACTACGATCAATAGTAAATACTCGAAAATATTTATGTTTGACTTGAAAAAAGGGCAACTTAAATACTTGACCAAGGTAGATGATCGCCCAGTTTTCAGGTTGTTGATTTACCCCAGCTATTAAATTAATAACACGCATTTAAGTTATTTTTTCATTACTTTATGTTTTAGCTTATTTGTGAATTTTGTGATATCGAATACCTATAAATGTATTTCTTGTTATTTTTTCCAAATACTTTGTCCGAAGGCTATCCAGAAGCTGACTCTCCAGCTGCCGCAAGCGACTTCAGCGACTGAAGAGACAATATTTCGATATCAATCCAATTTTGTTTGTTACCAAGAATTTATCTTCTTGATTAAGTATTTTACCTAAATTAAATAAAGGAATAAAGATAGACATTAGCCCTGTTTTTCTTACGTAACCGCGCCGCGCATTATGGCCGCGTCTTCAACTGACAACTTATAGTTGCCAGCAACCTGAACCGAAAGTATGTGGGATGCAACGGGATTACTGTCTGCAGGATGTAACCGATTTCGTATCATTTTATGAAAATAAAATATTAACTGGTAGCTTATATCCCACGCCACCACGCGAGCCACTCGCGACGTCCGCGGGCTCCGAGCGGCGCGGCGGCGCGGCGGCGCGGCGGCGCGGGCGGCGGCTCGCGGCTCGCGGCTCGTCCCGCGCGCGGCCGCAGCTGTCACGAGAGCTAACAAATAAAACAGCCCGCAGTCCCGCAGCCGCCCCGCAACCGCCCCACGAGTTCCTGCCTTGAATATCTACTCAACTTGCGGTTGGCAGGAAAGGACAGGGTAATACAAACAAATGATATAGAGTTTAGTAAATTTAATTCAAATGCATTTGGTTTCATTTTATAATACAACATCGTAATCTATACAAAAAGTACCGATACATTCCGGGGCGCGCGGGCGCCGCGCGGACCGGTCGGTGCGTATTAGCCTAATAGTAGGATTATAAAGATTTGTTCGTTTAATTTATAACTCATGTCATAAATAACACTAAGTTACTGATATGAAGCGCAGTTAGGCTGCAATCCGCGGCCCGCGCTGGGCGCCAGCCGGGGCGCGGTCGGCTTCCGATCGCGGAACGAAAAACAGACACAGTAGGCACTGCGTACATTGTTCAACTGCTATTTTGACAACAGAATGCCTGGAGGTTGGCCGTCCCTCCGGCAGCGGCGCGCCGCGGTGGCGCACGCGCAGCCGCGGGCCCTTCACACTCCCTCGTTTGACCAAAACAAAAATATTCAGTAAAACCCGATTTCTTTCAATTTCTTTTAATTTTACTAGTAATACTGTAGCTTGTCATCGGTTTCCAAAGCACCGCCAACGCAGACTTATTATCGAACTATTATTTCCGAGCCAGCGCCTCCAAAGCTCGTCACATACAGCAGTGCTGTGTTAGCTAAGATAAACATTATCACGTGTCAGCTCCTTTATAACCTAATTTACATAAAAATACAAAACAGTGACGCAGGTTAACACATTTTAATGTACTTCGCTATTTTATTTTTACTTATTCAATTACTGTCTAGTACTGCCTAGTACTGTCTAGTGAGGGTGAACGAAGTTGTTAGTAGGTTCATAAGTTAGTGACGGCCGAAATTAATAACCTATGTATGGATAGATTTGGCTATCTGAGATAGTTATTTGACACATTTGTTAGGGAGCTTATGTCAAATTTCTATCTCCGATACATAAATCTATCCGTTGTTAGGTAATTAATATCCAGCTTAAGTAATAAAGACGTATTCTATTATTTACAACCTGGAGCCCACCGCGCGCTGTGGCGCATGGCGCGTGGCGAATGGCGCATGACGCATGGCGCGCGGCACATGGCGCATGGCGCATGACGCATGGCGCATGCATCGTATTAATAGTGAATAGTATTCTTGTGTTACCGAGCCTCGCTCGCCACTGGTTATTATACATGAACAAAAGCAAGCGAATGCCAAAAATTTAAAAATAAATCCACTGAACATATTCATGTACTTATTCACTTATTTTTTTACAACAAATTCCCTACGTACACTTGTCGTAGCTTCTCGAAATTTTATTGGAATGTATTGTAACGGTCTTGAGGTTTGTGTAAGCGGTTATTTTATATTCCGGTTGATTTGTTTCAAAGCACCGATATGGGTTTCATTAAAAAAATCAGTCTTTATTTATAAAAAAATTAATAGCTAAGTGACCGATATAACAAATTGTACCCAACTATTGTTTACAAGGCCATGTGATGTTTTGTTTTTATTCTTAATAAATAAGTGAGGGGTGCGCCGGTCGGAGGGTGAGGACGTCCTTTGAACACTACATACTTTAACGTTTAACAAACCGGAGGACGCGCCTTACTTCTACAGAATATGTAGTAGCATATTAGTGTTAAGCTGGTGTCGCGTCACTGCACTCCCAACGAACGAACGCGCGGCCGCCGGCGTGGGGCGCCGCGGAGAACTTCAGGAGTTCGGTCAATCGGTTCAAAATCGATCGCAAACACAGGGCATCACAACACGGGCCGACACAGGGCGAGCGGGACAGCGGGACAGCGGGACAGCGGGAGAACGCGCGCCGCCCGCGCGCCCTGCAGCGGCTCCTTAAAACTTAGTAAAATTTAAACTAACTTGTACTGCGGAACGAATATCACGGCGCGCGTTACGGATCGCGCGTGGCGTGCGAAAGATATTAAATTTGGTGTCGAGTGCGGCCGGCGGGGGGCGCCCCCCTCGCTCACACGTAGTGCGGGTCGAGGCGGTCGTCGTCGTCGAGGCCGGCCGTGCGCCAGTCGCGCGGTCGCGGCGCGGCGCCGCACACGCGCACGCCCAGGAAGTCCGCGCAGTTGTTGAGCGGCCCGCGCGAGAACGGCGACCGCCCGCCGCGCGCCTGCAACAGGCCCGCCGCCTTAGCGCCGACGTACTCCCCACGACAATGCACATTAGGAGTTTAAGAGTCATTTAAACAAATATCGTGCAAATTCGATCCGACTTTAACGACCACCAAATAGGTATTGGTCATGTATGTATATTTGGAACCGCTACTTCACATTTTAAAGGTTGATACGGTAAGGTACCTGGAAATGACGGTAGCGGCCTCGGTTGAGCTTCTCGTTGGTGGTCATGCCGAGGCAGACGATGAGGTAGAGCTGGCAGGCGGCCAGCACGGCCACCCACAGCAGGTGGAAGAGCGCGTGCAGCTCCACCCAGGCCAGCCACGCGTTGCAGCGCGCCCAGGCCAGCGGCGCGCCGTCGGGCCCGCAGCGCGCCAGGAAGTAGCGCGCGCCGCCCCACACCATCCAGGCGCACATGCCCAGCAGGCTGGCCAGGAACAGCACGAAGTGGCGGTGGTTGCCGGAGCCGATGCAGTTGCCCACCCACGGGCAGTGGTGGTCGAACTTGGCCACGCAGCGGTTGCACACCGCGCAGTGCTTGGAGCGCAGCGGCCGCCGCAGCAGGCACGCCGAGCAGAAGCGCGCCGGCTCGAACCCGCCGCCGCCGCGCTCCGACAGCTCGATGATCGTCTGCCGCACCACCCGCTCCGTTACCGACAACCCCACGCCCCAGGCCCCAGGCGTTACGAATCCCACCCGGACGACATAAACTTATTGACAGATAAAAATTGTACTCGAGTTATGGATGTGAACCTGTCGGCCTTAACAGCATCACCGCAAGGAATTTCATTTTTAGGGGAGACCCAGCCCGGTCGGTGTCCGGTGGACCGAGTTCTATCAGAACATATTATTTTATTACTGTAATCTTAATTTTTTTTTGTCATTTAGTGGTGCAAGCGTGAACATCAGCGGAGACAGTCCAATGGCTATCGAACTCGCATGTCACCCGCTGCGACGATGAAGGAAAACATCGTGAGGAAAGCTGCAAGCGCGAGAGCTCCATAATGTTCTCGAAGGCATATAAAGTCTGCCAACCCGCACTCGGGTAACGTGGTGGACTACGTGGGGCGGCAGGACACTGTGCGGGTGACAGGGGACAGGGGACAGGGGGGGCAGGACACACGTACGCGGAACTTGTCGGTGCGCGAGGCGGCGATGACGCCGGGGTCGGCGCGCCAGGAGCGCAGGAAGGCGTACCACAGCAGCAGCGAGCTGAGCAGGAAGCCCGCCGTGGCCGCGCCGCCCACCGCCGGCGCGATGAAGGCCGCCCACGTGATGTAGAACCACACCTGCAACCCGCGCCCGCCCGGCTATCAACACATGTTGCGCTCGCTGGCCTGCCGGCTGCCGGCTGCCGATACTGGGACCGAACGATCGAGTATAATAAAATTGCAATTACTTTTTAGCGAACACTACCCCAGTTAACTATCCTTCTCCAGATCTGTGACCGGTACACTTCTTGGCGCTCACTTAATTGTTAATCGTTATATCGAATCCACGCAAACGAAGCTGCGGGCGTCCACTAGTTGGCGACCGTTGATGGTACACAGTATGTTAGTAGTACATGTAAATGTCGGTAACCTTGGTGGCGAGGTAGAGCGCGAGCGGGAACAGGTTGCGCAGGTCGTCGTCGGCGAGCGCGGCGGCGGCGGCGTGCAGCGCGGCCAGCAGCGCGCCCAGCAGCAGCAGCTTGAGCGGCCAGCGCAGCGCCAGCTCCAGCGTGAGCCCCGCCAGGTAGAACGCCACGAACGGCAGCAGCGCCGCGCACCACCACCGGCACTTCTGCAACCGACCGCCCACTCGTCATCCACCTCACCCATCTCACGTTCCCCGCAACCACCCACGACACACGTCACACGTCACCTATACTATTACACTTTTCATTAATACTACCTTTCTCGGGAGTATAAGGGACTTCCAAAGTCAGGAGGGATATTTATAGATCGATATATTCGAAAGATGAGAGTGAGAAGAGAGAGTCGCCTAGGAGAGTATTCTCGAGGCCGAGATACGGGTCGAACCCACCGCCGGCCCCGGCTACCGGAGTTACCCGGCTGACGGCGTGAAGCGCGGTGAAGCGCGGTGAAGCGCGGTGAAGCGCGGTGAAGCGGACCGACCTTGTCGTAGGCGAGGCGGCGCAGGAAGTTGGTCCTGGAGTGCGCCAGCTCGTGGTCGCGCAGGCGGTCGGCCACCTTGGTGAAGCGCGGTGAAGCGGACCGACCTTGTCGTAGGCGAGGCGGCGCAGGAAGTTGGTCCTGGAGTGCGCCAGCTCGTGGTCGCGCAGGCGGTCGGCCACCTTGGTGAAGCGCGGTGAAGCGGACCGACCTTGTCGTAGGCGAGGCGGCGCAGGAAGTTGGTCCTGGAGTGCGCCAGCTCGTGGTCGCGCAGGCGGTCGGCCACCTTGGTGAAGCGCGGTGAAGCGGACCGACCTTGTCGTAGGCGAGGCGGCGCAGGAAGTTGGTCCTGGAGTGCGCCAGCTCGTGGTCGCGCAGGCGGTCGGCCACCTTGGTGAAGCGCGGTGAAGCGGACCGACCTTGTCGTAGGCGAGGCGGCGCAGGAAGTTGGTCCTGGAGTGCGCCAGCTCGTGGTCGCGCAGGCGGTCGGCCACCTCGGTGAAGCGCGGTGAAGCGGACCGACCTTGTCGTAGGCGAGGCGGCGCAGGAAGTTGGTCCTGGAGTGCGCCAGCTCGTGGTCGCGCAGGCGGTCGGCCACCTTGGTGAAGCGCGGTGAAGCGGACCGACCTTGTCGTAGGCGAGGCGGCGCAGGAAGTTGGTCCTGGAGTGCGCCAGCTCGTGGTCGCGCAGGCGGTCGGCCACCTTGGTGAAGCGCGGTGAAGCGGACCGACCTTGTCGTAGGCGAGGCGGCGCAGGAAGTTGGTCCTGGAGTGCGCCAGCTCGTGGTCGCGCAGGCGGTCGGCCACCTCGGTGAAGCGCGGTGAAGCGGACCGACCTTGTCGTAGGCGAGGCGGCGCAGGAAGTTGGTCCTGGAGTGCGCCAGCTCGTGGTCGCGCAGGCGGTCGGCCACCTTGGTGAAGCGCGGTGAAGCGGACCGACCTTGTCGTAGGCGAGGCGGCGCAGGAAGTTGGTCCTGGAGTGCGCCAGCTCGTGGTCGCGCAGGCGGTCGGCCACCTTGGTGAAGCGCGGTGAAGCGGACCGACCTTGTCGTAGGCGAGGCGGCGCAGGAAGTTGGTCCTGGAGTGCGCCAGCTCGTGGTCGCGCAGGCGGTCGGCCACCTTGGCGCCCACGGCCAGCTGCTCGCCCGCCGCGCGCAGCATGCCCAGCGGCGTGGCGCCGCGCAGGTTGGGGATGTCCAGGCTCGCGTTGCCCTGCGATCGGTTTCAAAGTTTACTTTTAATGTTTTCAAACCGTTACCTGAGCGCGAGGCCGCACGACGGTTAAACCGCGAGCGACTTTTGCCCGCATAATAGTGATCAATAGAAATCGCGCGTAGAGTACGTGCGCTCGTACTGGCCATTTTTTACCGAACTAATTTTGTATTAATTTAAAATCATGCGACTTCAAGTCGCCCGCGGGTTCCGTAGTGCGGCAGACGCCGACTCAAGCGAATAGGTATCGGCGTATGGAGCAAGGCGGGAGAAGCGGAGAAGCGGAGAAGCGGGGCTCACGTAGAGGATGAGGGTGGAGACGGCGGTGACGTTGCGCGCCAGGATGGCCCAGTGCAGCGCCGTGTTGCCGTGCGCGCGGTCGGCGGGCGCGGGCGCGGCGCCCAGCGTGAGCAGCAGGCGCAGCGGGTCCACGGCGCACACCTTCCAGGCGGCCCACATGAGCGGCGTCATGCCGGCGCCGTCGGGCGCGTCGGGCGGCACGCCGCGCGCCACCAGGTACGCCACGCACGCCGTGTGCCCGAACTGCGCCGCCAGGTGCAGCGCCGCGCAGCCCTCCGCGTCGCGCAGCGCGGGGTCGGCGCCCGCGCGCACCACCACCACCACCGCCTGCGACAACGAGGACATGACTAAGATGGTTCCCCCTAGACCAATGTAACTGAAAGCCACACCTTTCCAGCCGGAACACAATTGCTGCAAAAACAAAAAAAACAGTTTCAAACTAAATCAGGAACCGGAGACATGATATTTAACCATATCCCATATAAATTAGAATGTAAAAGATACTACCACCGAGCAATAAGGATCACTAACCATCACATCAACAGATTGTCACAACACAAGAGATCCCCGAAGTTCACGAGGAGACCTGGGGGCCTAGACAAGTGGCAAAACGCTTGTAGAATAGAAATAGAATAGATTAACAAATGTATGGGATTGACATTCGCTATCGACTAATTAGTCGTGAGCTAATGTCAATCCCATAGGAATCCTATGGGATTGACATTATTTTTGACATTATCTCAATCTATTCTATTTCTATTCTACAAGCGTTTTGCCACTTGGCCTAGACAAGTGGCAAAACGAACTGACTAGAATAAAAATTATGATTTAATTGTACCCATGAATTACATTTTCACAAGACAAATTCCTCTAAAGCCTATATAAAAAGGTGTTTACCTCAAGATGCCCCTGGCGCGCGGCCCAGTGCAGCGGGGTGGACTGCAGCTCCCCGCCCACGGCGTCCACCTTTGCCCCCTTCTCCAGCAAATACTCCATGATCTCTCGTCTGCAAGCACAACACCTTCTTCATTGACTATATTTACTTATTTATTCTTTATTATACTGACACTAGTGGTACAGTAGGCGGACTTCATTTAAGTTTATCCACTATACATGACTTATAAACTACATATTTGTATAACTATAGGCCTCGCTGCCTGCTATAAAGCTATCTGCTCAACAACTTAGCATGTGAGCAGACACAACCACTTTATACAGTTTTGAAGGCACTAACAGATAACTTAAGTTGCACCTGAGAGCACCACACGGTGCCCTGTTGGTGGAGACACTGGCGAGCACGCTACACCACCCAGAGCTGCAACTTGTTTATCCATTACTCAAAGAATTTAAAATTTAATATCTTAGTGTTTAGCTACAAAATGTGTTCCACTGCAAGATGAAGGCTAATAGACGGCCACTATGACTGATTTGTTATGAAATCAATTTAATGAAGTAATCTAGGTGCTAAGCGTCTGAGGCGTCGGACTAAATGATGCATAGGTATGCAGTGAGATGGGGTCGCACGGTCGCACGGTCGCACCTGTTGTTGATGGCGGCCCAGTGCAGCAGCGTGACGGTCTCGTGGTCGGGCTGGTTGACGTCCCAGCCGGCCTCCACGAGCTCCTTGACGCGGGCGAAGGCGCCGTACTGCGTGGCCTTCACGATGTCGAAGCCGCTGTAGTCGCGCTCGGGCGGCGGCGGCGGCGGCTCGCGCGCGCGCGGCGCCTCGCCCTCGCGCTGCGGCGCGCCGCACTGCCCGCTGGCCGCCGCGCCGCACGTACTCTCGTACATGTTGCTGGTTGCTGGACTTGCTCGCGAGCCTCACCACCAGATCGCATGCAACCACATTATTCACTTAATTTCAACACTTTAACTTGACTGTTCAAATTTGTTCAGCCTGATACGTTGCGATTTTCTCTAAGATTCTTATCGAAAATGTCGAAATGAAATTCATAAAATTCATTTCAACAATTTGTCATTCGTGTGATGTTTGGTGTCAAATTGACATTGTCTTGTCATGTCAAACCCAATTATTGACATCAGTGTTGCCAGAAAATCCCCCCAATCTAGCGTCAACGGTTGACATAATTGTTAACAGAACTATTTCAGTATATATTGTTAACAGAAACAGTTTCATCTAAGTACTCATCTATTCCTATTATTAGCAGCGTCCATGGCTCGCATCGATTCAATTCATTCAATGTGATCGGAAGAGTTAAACAACGACGGGCGCTGTCGGTTTGTTTTTTTGTATGGGTGACCACTATCGGCAGAATTTCATGGACGCTACCGTGCTTCGGAGAGCACGTAAAGCCGTCGGTCCCGGTTGTTTTCAATTATGTAAACAGTCGTAAAGCCTTGTCGAAGACCTTCGGGTGCCTTGAGAACATTCGACACAGGGTTGACCACTAACCCCTCCACCAATCCGAATCCGTAAAATACGGAGCGTGGTGTACAAAATACATCAACGGTAGGGTTCCAAGCATGTTCCAAGCTACTTTAACTTGAGGAGACCCTTTGGCAATCACGAGCCTAGACCTTGGTGTGGCGAACAGTTTTCCACGTCGCGATCATTATTAATCCGAAACGTTCAGCGAAATCAGCTCATGTTAAGCTTAAGTCAAGTAAGGGTTACACAGCTTACCTCTATGTTGTACGAAGTATTCTAACAAGGCGATGTTACGATGAAATTCCAGTTAATTCCAAAAAATGACAAGAGTATGGATGGATGGTATCACTGTTTTCCATACTAATTATTTAACGCGTTAAGTCAACACTGATTTTGTAATTGAAATGCACCTTGTTAATAGTAACAAAATAACTTTACGCCGTTAGAATAAACGATCCGTCCGAGGTGCAATTGCCTTAATTTCCCTCCATTTTTCATAACCCAAAAATAACCATAACTTCTAGAGGGCGAGGCGTCCACAGACTAGGTAGAGATACTACGTAGAGGCGTCTTGCCACCACAGTTCGACGCTTCGTTAAGAGGGACCGATTCACCCACGTCCTTTCCTTTCCGTGAAGGAAAGGAAAGGACGTGGGTGAATCTTTTCTAACGATTGTGACAGCAGGAACTATGACGTGCCGTCAAACTTATTGAAAACGAAAATCGAATTTAAAATTCTGCCGTTTTGATTCGCACCAGTAAATATGTTTCGCAAGTAGTTTTTGTTTCGAACGTTTTCGAAACATTGGAAGATGGTGTCTTCTTGAGAATTGACATGTCAAAGATGGTGTCAATTTTTCCCGGGGCTCCGGCCCGCCCGCGTTAATCTTTTACAGAATAATCGCGCGGGAAGACCTCGATTTAGCGAGTGAGCTCGAATGAGAAGTGTAGAAGTTGAATTGTGTTCTTGACCGCGTAAAACTATTGTAAAACCAGTTAGTCCTGTAGAACTTCTTTATAACACGTTAAAATTACCTCTAAAAGGAGTCAAAGAAACGGCATGATACATTCAAATCCTTTTACCTTCCACGCCTCATCCAAAACAAATGGACCAACACGTGATCACACGTGACGCTTCACGTCACGGGTACATTATTAAAAGCTGGGAACATATTCGGGTAGTTATTTAAGACAGTCATTCATAAAGCTTTCAGTTTATTAGTTAAACAAATATCACTTTTATTTACAACCAAAGCAATCACAAATTTATAAACTAATCGTAATCACCTAAAACTACTTAACAGATTGAAATATTTACAATAGAGTTAACAATTCTTCAAGTTACGGAACGTACACGCGTCATCTAGTCGATCGAGTCGCGGAAGGCATTTTACGATTTAAGTACCCTCTAAGGGCAGGCGAGGCGCAGCGCGACGGGCGGCGCGGGGGCGGCGTGGCGGGCGGCGGTCAGGCAGCGCCCGGCGGCGGGGGCGGCGGGGGCGGCGGGGGCGGGCGCGCCCGTCACGCGGAGGCCAGCGGCTGCGTCACCACGGGCGAGCGCCGCCGCGGCGACGCGTCCTCGCCCTCACCCGCGCCGCCCGCCGCCGTACCGCCCGCCGCGCCGCCCGCTCCGCCGCCCGCGCCGCTGGCTGGCTCCGTCAGGCGCAACGCCACCTCCAGGTCGCGTAATACCTGCCAAATAGAATACAATTTCGCTTTACTAAACGTTGAAATACTTCACTTTGATTTTTTTACGCCTTGCAAATAAAAATGTCATTATGGTGCATATTATAAGAGTTGAACTTTATAATATTTATATAATTTTTATCAGGTTCGAGCAGCGCGAAGCGGCGGTCGAGCGCGGTGAGGTGCGCGAAGGTGAGGTGCAGGTGCGCGTGCAGCCGCAGCGGCGCCGGCTCACCTCGGTCTCCTTGTGGTCGAGCAGCGCGAAGCGGCGGTCGAGCGCGGTGAGGTGCGCGAAGGTGAGGTGCAGGTGCGCGTGCAGCCGCAGCGGCGCCGGCTCACCTCGGTCTCCTTGTGGTCGAGCAGCGCGAAGCGGCGGTCGAGCGCGGTGAGGTGCGCGAAGGTGAGGTGCAGGTGCGCGTGCAGCCGCAGCGGCGCCGGCTCACCTCGGTCTCCTTGTGGTCGAGCAGCGCGAAGCGGCGGTCGAGCGCGGTGAGGTGCGCGAAGGTGAGGTGCAGGTGCGCGTGCAGCCGCAGCGGCGCCGGCTCACCTCGGTCTCCTTGTGGTCGAGCAGCGCGAAGCGGCGGTCGAGCGCGGTGAGGTGCGCGAAGGTGAGGTGCAGGTGCGCGTGCAGCCGCAGCAGCGCCAGCTCGCGGAAGTGCGCGGCGTACAGGTGCGCCACCACGTGGAACAGCAGCCGCACCACGCGCCGCACCACGCTCTCGAACGCCGCGGGGAACTCGTTAGCTGCAACATCAACACACCATCGTTATCTCCGTGATAGAACCTCTATAGAGATTCGACTCGGACTCCACCTTTAGAGTCACCAAAGGTGCACATTATTTACGTATTGTCATCTCAAAATTATGCTAAATAAATATTATATTAAAATTTCTACTAGTCAAAATTATGTGAAATCTCAACACCCAATGCTGTGACAAATGTTTTTTTGTAGCAGGGAACTTTTCTTCTTTGGGTTAAACTCAATGATGACCTTGAAGTGATACTATATTATATAGACATTGTATCTTTCTATATGCATACATGTATTATATTTTTTAGTTTATTTTAGTATTATTTTATTTTATTCATTGACACATGTAAAGAGATACACAACTTAATGCCGTGACAAACCCTGACTGGGTGGGGATAAGTTGCGGTAGATGAGAAAAAAATTATATAAATATTTACCATACGTATAAATACATTTATACGTATGGTAAATATGTTTAACCATTTGCTTCTTCTTCACATCTGGTCTCAATGTGCATTTTATACCTACCATCAGCACTCCCACGATCGCCCACCACCGCCCGGGTTACCTAAGCCCTTTTTATACCATTAGGTATTACATAAACTTCCCTAAAAAATCGAGTCCCCCATTCCGAAATCCGTTCCAGACTTTTCGATTTCAGACACGACTTTGATTCTGCTTGCCTCGATTTGTATTGGCTATTCGCGTTGCCCGTGTACCACGCGCACTGTATATCTCCCGCACCGTCGCCCGCACAGCAAGGCATGTCCGAGGTCCGTGCCCCGTTGTTGCCGCCTTCGAGACGAGACGAGATGTCGAATAGAAAGGAATATATCGGGTGCCAGATGTGACGGGAAGAGGGCCACGGCCGAGAAGCAGTACGACGAGATCGTTCTACGACGGCGCACCAACCGGCGTCGACGAAACTCACCGTACTTAGTGGGGAAGACGGTCTCGTCGTTGACGGTCTTCTGCGTGTAGGTCATGACGTAGTCGACGTACTGCGGCGCCGCCACGCGCGACTTCTTGCCGCGCTCGTCGTACCAGGCGTAGGAGCGGCCGCCCGGGCCCGACATGTCGGCGCAGCTGGCCGCCGTGCAGAACTCCGACACCGTGCCGTACAGCAGGTTCACGTGGTCGAACAGCGCCAGCGCTGCAACACACCGACACGATACGATACATTGTAATCCGTGTACATACTACATTCAATGACAAAAATGCTTTTCAATGGCTTACATGGGAGTGTATTCAAAATCATTTTTCAAAGAAATCCCTTCAGTTCTGTTCAGAGTAACTACCGAGTCTACCGACAACGTAGTGGAACAGCTGTGCAAGCCAGAGGGCCGTCTCGATTCCCAGGACTAGTCAACTACTACTACTACAACTAGATCAACGGTAGATGTTGGGAGTGCTCGACTCAGGAGCATGCTCGCACCGCCCGGGCGCCCGCGCGCACCAGAGCGGCTGCATCTTCCCAGCGAGATATGAATATCAACAACTGTAGTCCGCATTGCGCCCGCCGGCTGGCCGGCTGGCCGCCTGGCCGCGTGCCAGCACCGCCAGCCGCGCGGGCCGCCCTCGCAGTTCCCGCTGCGCATACTGGGCCATGTGCTTCTCTGAAGTGCTCATTTAACTGAACGACGAGAAAATAAAACAATTCGGTGACCGGTAGTTGTACCGGTAGTTGTAGTGGTAGTGGTAATGGTAGTGGTAGGGGTAGTGGTAGGGGTAGTGGTAGGGGTAGTGGTAGGGGTAGTGGTAGGGGTAGTGGTAGGGTTAATGTAGGGGTTGTGGTAGGGGTAGTGGTAGGGGTAGTGGTAGTAGTAGTGGTAATGGTAGTGGTAGTGGTAGTTGTAGTCCACACACTGACATGAAGTTCTCCCAAAATATTCAGTAAAAATCCATACTAATATTATAAATGGGAAAGTGTGTTTGTTTGTTTGTCCGGCTTTCACGTCGCAAAGAAGCTATTATATGGTATGGTTTTTGTGTGTGGAGATAGTGAGGAGGGTGGAGAGTGACGTAGGCTACTTTTTACCGCGGTAAAACATCCCCATGAAGATATCGTTGTTTTGTTATTTGCTAGATATTTAGTTCCGGATGTTGTTAATAGATGGCGTTAGTAAAATTCATTTGCAAGTTCTTATCTTAGTATCTTTTAATCGTGGAACTGTCACTATTCATCCACCACAAATGTGTCATGTATGATAAACAACTCATTGTTAATTCCCTTTGACCACGCGGGCGGAGCCGCGGGTAAAAGCTAGTATTATTATAATATTTCAATTTCCTTGATATAAATTTAATTTATTAAATAGTTGTCGTTTTGTTTTTACACACATTTTTAGCGCGGACCCTACACCCACAGTAATAATAAGTCAATGGCGCCATGTATCGTTTTTCTCCTAGCCACGAGCTTCCTCCGCTCGAGCGCTCGAGCGGCCGAGCGGGCAGCCCGTACCGCGTGACGCACGGCGCCGGGCTCGTAACAATGGCTAACGGTACGGACTGAGCGCACCTGACGTCGCAACAATATATACCAAGCGTTACAGCTTGGTCAGTCTGTTTATGATAATCATGAACTGACTGGCCCTAATCGTAAACTACCCGTGCACCAGCTGCTCGGGAAGGGCGGGGATACTGACTGTGCGAGGCGAGCCACTCGTTGTAGTCGAGCCCGTGCGGCAGGTCCACCAGCTGGCGCATGTCCAGCTCGGGCAGCTTGCGCTCCAGCGGCGCCTCCTGCGGGCGCGTGCCGGGAGAAGGGCTGGGATACTGACTGTGCGAGGCGAGCCACTCGTTGTAGTCGAGCCCGTGCGGCAGGTCCACCAGCTGGCGCATGTCCAGCTCGGGCAGCTTGCGCTCCAGCGGCGCCTCCTGCGGGCGCGTGCCGGGAGAAGGGCTGGGATACTGACTGTGCGAGGCGAGCCACTCGTTGTAGTCGAGCCCGTGCGGCAGGTCCACCAGCTGGCGCATGTCCAGCTCGGGCAGCTTGCGCTCCAGCAGCGCCTCCTGCAGGTACAGCTTGGGGTCGCCCGCGCCTTCTCCCTCGCGCTCCTTGCGCCGCGCCTTCCTGAAATTTACAAAATGACACCTTAGTATGATGTTTCAACGATGTACGATGTGGGTGTAAACGACAGCCTGGAAATTTAGTACACATGAAACGTTTCTTAACAAGAGATCATCTGATAGTATCGAGGAGATCAGCTCGAATTCCGCTGCCCTAGCGGGTCACGGGCCTGCTCACGCCTGCCGAAGGACTGCAGCGCATTCTGCCGCGCTTCATCGACGCGGACCTGAGAGGGTCGGTGCCGCCACGGTTTGGCCGCGCGAAGGTCAAGTGTATTTACTCGAAAACTTTGGAACGACCTAACCTAACTATCGCTGCAACATAAGTACACCTTAAAGTACTAAAAACCCGACGCGGTAAATCCCCGCGTCGGGCGTCGTGCCCTCATTTGTGTTAATCTATCTCTCGTCTCGATAACGGTCAAGTATCAAATAACGTTCGCTGATATACAAACGCTTGCTGCATTTATATTCGCAATGAACGATCGGATACCCGACGGCGCCGTCCGCAAGGGCCGTCGCGACGCGGCCCCTTCGGTCGCTCTCCGCTCATGACTGTAATTTTAATGAATGCGTCGTAGATGCGGTTCGGAATGCGCATCGCGGTTGTCCCGGTAATGATCACCGAGAGCGTAAATGGAAGCGTACGATGACTAAAAGTCCGCGGCCGCGGCGCGACCCGCACGACGAATGACGATGTTTACTTTTATTCTCACGAATGTTTCGCGCGAGACGTGGGCATCTTAACGAGTTCAATGGCTAAATAACATCCGAATCAGCATCGTCATTTCGAAACGAAAACAAATTTTCAATTCAATTTTCAGTGGAGCGTCGAGATAAGCAAGTAAATATCGTCCTACGATATGTTTACGTAAGGGCACGTGGCGAGCGACGCGGCGGCGAGGATGGGGTCGAGTGGCGCCTCACCTGAAGGGCACGGCCGAGTACAGGTAGGAGGGCAGCGAGAACAGCACCCCGAGCACCACCGCGTGGCACATCGCGCGACGTGACCGCTCCGGCCGACCGTCAGAACCGAACTGGCCAGAGGGAGGAGGGCCCCGCCCCGTTCCCGCGCGCTGCACCCCTCGCGCCGTCGCCGCCTCGCTCGCACCCGCACGCGCTGCGCAGGCGCCTATCGCCCACGCGCGTCACCGCGAGGTGTCAACTGTCACTCGGCGAGCGGGCGGCCGCGATAGTTTGCGTGGACGCAAGGCCGATGCGTTCGACTTCCTCGTCGGCCACTCGCCGACCGTCGCACTGCCGCCGAGTGCCGCCGAGTGCCGCCTTTGCTGGCCGACGCGAGCCGCTCCTTCCGTTTCCATTACGGCTTCATCAACAAAGGTCAAGGCTTAAAGCCTAAGCTCGACTTCTCCAAAAACAAGCAACAAGTTATGTACGGTCGACATCGGCGTAGCGATTTACCAAGGAATATTAAAAATAGAAGTAGTCCGTTTGAGAGTGAGCAAGCACTTTAAGAAGTGGTTCCTGATGGACGGTGGCACTGCTGTGTGCACTGCTGCGTGCGTTTGCCAGACACGAACGGCAAGAAATAAAGTGTCGCGGTGCGGGGGCGTTGCCACTGCTACCAGCCGCACCTCTCATTATCATATTATTATCCACTCAAAACTAAATATTTGATTTAATTACATAGCTTGCATGTCTAAATTATTAACGAAAATTAATAATTAAATAATTTTCTGCGACGAAACATGGAACGGCGCCCTCGCCCGCTTCACATTTGATCACTTAATTCGGGAAAGTTTTCATTTCGATAGCGTCGGACTGCGAACTGGGTCAGGGTCGTGAGTCACCGCTCCAACCGCTCCGACCGCTCCACACGAGCATACGAGAATGTTACGGCATCGCTCGCAGTTTATCGCTATTTGATTCATTTTGTTCTTTTACCAAAAACGGCGATGAGTCCATTTCCAGACGTATTTTTATTTACTGTCGCAATATAACTCCTAGCTGCAATTTCCGACTGCTTGCAGTCTTCGTTTCTTTCTATCTCGATCCATCCCCTTAAGTTTTTTAAATACTTTTCTACTTTTTCCGCTTCTGCACTGCACGTGCAGGCCAGGTCTACCAGCTAGGTCTGATTATTTGCACATGGATATACAGTTAAATAGGTATTGACTAGAAGCGGCTCTGACTTGTTTTGTTCTGACTCTCCGCCCCACCGCAGGGTACGTCCCGGCTTGCACGCGGAACACGCTGGGCCCACTCACCCCACGCTCGGCGCATTTGCCTATCCACATTGTGCCATACGAAAGGCACATCTTTTTAACGTTAACGTAACAAAACAACAATTCACATGCCGTTGTTATTTCGGATATATTCCACATGAACCACATGGTAAGATAGGGGCCTAACGTACTTATAAATAACTTCATTTTACAAACAAGGTTTTGTGTGTGGCTAAGCTCAGTGTTTCACATGAAATATATCATAGGATAATGATAAAGTATAATACCCAAGAAAAGAGTTTCAGCCGCAATAAGGCTATAGGCGGCGAGTCGGCGGCAAGGTCGCGAGCGCGGCGCTGCAGCGGTGACGTCACGCCACGGCCTTCGGTCTATTTAGATCGCACAAAATTCGATCGTCGCTCCACAGCCGCCATGCGCCACGCCGCGCCACGCCGCGCCGGCCGAAGGTACACGGCAGCAGAAAGTACGGGACCATAATATGTCGGCTACGATGAGAACTGCTTATAATAAAAGAGCTATACTATTACTACCACTATACTCATAGGAGCTAGAGGCCAACCTTACTCAACCGACGGTCCTGTTACTAATGAATAGTTACTGTGATTCAACTAATGATAGACGTTGGTCTACGTATGTTGATACTCGTAATAACATCACTTGTACAAAATCAGGGCTCGTTCGATTATTGCTCGTGATATGGTTCAGCGACGCCACCTGGACTTGTGTCATCAACACGGAAAAGTAGTACTTTTTACAAATAAACTTTAGAATACCATCACGTACACGGCCGCGGCCGCAAGCAACACGATCGCGATGGTCTCGCCTGCCGCCTGGTACCAGCGGTAGCGACGGACCGAAGCCATGAACAACGATACCAGGGCAACGTCGCTACACCAGTCAGCGGCGGACTTGAGCGGCTCGCAGCGGGTGCCGCGCATGGGACGCGGAGACGCCTCACGTCACGAAGACCCGGATTATGAACAATGAAATATCACAAGCACCTAGTCCCCTCGGTATTGTTCCTTGGGAGCACCTACTCTCCTACACGAAGCGACTGCAAACCATGCGGGCGAGCATTTCGCGGTAATGTTCGTGGTTTACTCGCTTCGAAAGGCTGTTTTGCCGTAATTTCTATGACATTCCCAAAGATTGAAATAAAAACCTTGGCATAGCTAAGTGAGATCTTCCTAGGTGGCGGGGGCTTAAGGGCTGAACTGAACCGATGTCACCTCCCCTTGATAGGTAGTTTTAGTCCAAGGTTTATTTTATTCCGCATCATGATTGGTTGTGTCGGTCGCCAGGATGGAACCTGACGTGTTTCCATTTGCTCAGAATGTAGTCGGTGTTAGGTATCTGACTGAACGGTAAGTAGATACCTAACTAGTAAGTACGGTGGCTGTTAGCGTATGCTTTTAGCAAAGTATAAAGAGTCGCGGCTAGTGTTTATACTATGCTTATAGGTTAGGTACATCACAGAATAATCGGTTACATGGCGAAAATAAAAGTGATGTTTAAGGGCAAAGAATATGTGGAACTTGAGAGGAGAGTAACTATGTGATTTAGATAAATCAGAAATTGAAGCGAGGGCGGACGCCGGGCGGCGACGTCACGCGGGGCGGGCGGTGATGACGTCACACGGCAACAGGTGCTAACCGCCCGCCCCCGCCTCCGCCCGGCCCCAGAAGCCTCCAAACTGTTTGGACTTTATAGCTCTGGAAGCACTCGTGCAAGGGGCCATCCATTTTATCTTCTTATGGTACAGGAGAGCAAAATCGGGCGTTCAGACGGACGGAAAAACTGGTACGCTATTACTAATACGCTGCTGCCTACTCTGTTTAAAACAATAACAAATCTAGGAGTGTCTGTAGTCTAGGCTATCATCTAACCAAACCATAACCAAACTATAAGTGTTCAATCAAAACTATCAGGCATTGATAATTGCCACTGGCCGCCATTTAGTCCAGACTGTTATTTTTTTAAATATTGTTATCTATCCGCGATGGACCGGGAGCCCCACTCTAACTATCGATCACGATATATTCGAATCGCCACGATTCGGAGTTATTATGGTTTATCGTATCCATAGACGAAGTTACGAAGTGTGGAGTGAGAGTGAAGAGTGATTATGTGAAAGGTTTAAAACTTACAAATTCTCTATGGCCTCACATTATTTACTCTTTGGGCCTCGCAGAAACAAAAATAAACAAACTGTCAATAGAATACTTCAAAAATCTTTACCGCGCAGCATATTTCAGAAACAAAAATACATTTCACGATGTTTGTGTATGAATTTCGGCGAATATTGGACACTGTATGATTATTGCTGTTAAAATAATTTTACTTATAATAATTATTTATAGGCAAACCTCTGTCATTGAGTGTGTTTGCCGGGATACGACAGTACTGTCCCGCGAATTTTTGGAAATGAGAACTGTTTTATATTTCAATTAAATATTAAAACGAAATCTACCTTTTCGATACTTAAATTTCATTTTAACGGTGCCGTAGAACCATGTTTGTTACCACCATAGTTTTGACTAGACGAATAAAATTGAGTGTTTCACTTGAAACCTTGCGCACAACGACAACAACATCCGGGCTTCGCGGCGGCCCCTCGCCGTTCCCTGTCGGATCTCCTTCGGCTCGAACAGCGCGAGAGGTGACGACACATTCGCCAGTTAATATTGAAAGTCGTTAAGGAGAGCAGCGGATTAGCACAGCCACAGCGGCAGCGGCTGTGGCAACTGGCAACGCGCCGCGCGCGCGGGTTGCGCAACACGCGCTCGCTCGCACGGTTGCATTGCTAGCTCCAAGTGGGGAACACCCTCGGCAGGTGCGTGTGGCGCTGCTTCTTGGACCAGAACACTGAATATTCGATCGGAGTGTCTCCGAGGACGAGGACCAGTCACGGTTGTCCTTGGCGTAGAGCTTCCTTAGCTAAAAAGGTCTGGCCTCGGAACATGGTCCGATTGCGGCACGAGCCCAGCCAAGCTTGTAATCACATCGAGATAGTGTGTATCAATTACGGTTTCGATTCTGTTTAAAGGGCGCCTGGGCATTCGATGCGCAAACGCAAATAAAGTTCATCGGCGGACGGCGCGGCGCTGGCGATCAATTTGTCAAATTATGAAGATGTTCGGACGACGGCTGCCAGAAATATGCAGACATTTCTACCTATTTAACTCATACTGGGGTCACCCTCGATGGGTGCATCGCAGCACTGTGTCGCCGCTGTGCGATTCCGTCGAGGACACGCCGAGCGCGACTGACGCACGCAGCCACCGCGTGGCGTGTGGCGTGTGGCGTGAGGAGGGGTAGCCGCGCCAGATAAAAAATGTTATGACGTTCATGAAGCTTTAGGTATTGTACTTGCAAATACCATATAGTAAAAAATAAATGAATCTGAATCTATCAATAAGAAACACACTAAAACGGTTACACCGTGTTGGGTTCCGAAGGTTGTTTGTTGTACCTTTGTTTGGCTCGACATGGAGCGACGGCAGACACCGCCGCTCCGGCGGCGACCGTCGGCAAGCGGAGGACACGCGGCCTCTGTATTACGATTTTAGTATTCTCCAGAACACATTCAACTATGTATGTGAATACTTTACAACTTGGCGTGGGGTAGCGCGGTTAGGGTTGCCATCTGTCCGGCTTTTTTCGACCAAATATTTATGTGTCAGGCCTGATCGGCTTTTGTTAGGCTTTTTGCGCCTGCACTGACTGCGGTGATTTCGACTGCGATAAAATAAAGACTTGAAATGAACAGTTTTTATTATAGTGGTTTGTAAATCCGGTCCTTGCGTGGCCCGTGGCTACCACGGAAGCCGGTAATGACAGGGAGCCGGTCTAGTTCCTCCGCCATCATTATAATTAATACTGTAAAAACATTTTTAAATTATCATTTATTTTTAAAAAGCTTTTATAAAAGAATTTTTTTTCATGCATTGTCATCGGAACCTAATATGTGTGTCAAATTTCAGCTCGATAGCTTCAGTGGAAGTGGGTGAAATATTGATTGCAAGATTACCAGGACATACATACGAGTGAAGTTAAATAAAAGCTTTTAAAAAGGTATGTTTTACTATTAAAAAAAAAAATTCTGGATTTGAGTTGAAATGTTTGGCATTTTACAGCGCCCAGTCTGGCTTTTCGTATTTTAGTAGTTAGATGTCAGTCAACCCTAAGCGCAAAGTGTGCACCGTAGTGTAAGCGTAAGGTCACGAGCAACACCAGAGCGGCAAAAAAGTGTTGCTGGCCCCTTAAGGAGAGCTCTCTTTGCAACTTCTTTGAAGAACTCTAAGTACAAAAACCGCAAGTCACCGCGCGCCGCGCTGCGCGACGCCTGCCGCCAGCCGAGCAGAGGTGAAGGTGACAACAGTGTAATAAACCAACAGTGCACCTGGCGGCGCGGCGCGGCGCGGCGCGGCGCGGCGCGGCACGGCACGGCACGGCACGGCACGGCGCGATGGTCGGCCCTGCCGCGCTGCCCTACTTCCCATGCCTGGTCGCCATCGATCGCTGGGCCGTTCGTTGCGCTAAAATTTCTTAGGACATTTACATGTTACCGTTTCGATTATAAATTCTGTAGACTTTTTTATTAGGTCCTATGAGGTCCCTAAGCTGTGGACGGTGTGCATTCGGTTACGTGTTGACGGTTTGAAATGAAAGTCCCAAAACGAAGAAACGTCTTTAAGAAGGTTTGTTGCCATGCGGATACCGACATGTTCTGATGATGCGCTTTGTAATACACATCCGAGGTGTGAGCGAGAAAAAATATCATAATTTAATTACTTTGGTTTCGGAACGGGGTACATATTTCGAACGGGTTCGAGCTTGAGAAGGTAAAGTTTCGCAACATGTTAACAATGGAATTCAAAACAATTTTCAATCTGAAATTCATGCGCGTTTTTAGCGAACAGAAAAATTAGATTATATCCTGTTAACGCATGACACTAATACGCTCTTGCGACCTCATATGCATTATACCTCATAAAATGATCAGGTATTGGATGACGACGCGACGCTAAGCGTGCGCGAGCCCGCCGCCAGCCCGCCGCGCGCCGTGGCGACGCCGCCGTCGTCAAGTATCGAGCCAGTGTCCACAAATCAAGGCCAATTTGATACAATTACTGATTGTTAAATGATTCCCAGAACACAAGGCGAGCTCGGGCGGCGCGGGAGGTGTACGGGGGGGTTGAGGGGGGATACTTCGACCTCGTGTCGTAGAAAACTCGTGCGAGGTGGCCTAGGCTGCCAAGCAACCGAACGGCAAATAGAACCGTGAATATCGGGACGCAGCACACTGGTCGCCAACATCTTCTAAAACACCTCAATTACCAAATCTCAATACGAGCCGAACAAACCGCGGAGTGTGGTAGTGGCGCAGGCGGGAAAGTGAAAGGAGCCGAGCTCGCGGCAGGTGATGGTGGACGTTCGAGCAGCCATTGTTCTCGAGCCGCCTCCGCCGGGGCGCCGGGGGCCGGGGCGCCGGGAGCCGGGGCGCCGTCGGGGTGCCACTACCCGGATGATCTTACATAGGTACAGTTTGTTCGTTGATTTCTCATAAGTCATAATAAATACTGTGCCGACTACTGAGATGTCGATGTCTCCATCGCGCTCGCCCGACGAAAATGGTAATGTTTATGATTTCTAATTTGACAAGCACAACACGCGGCGGGGGGCGCCACCTGCGGGTCGCGGGACGCGTTCCGGAGCCCCGGCCTCCCGGAGGCCTGCGCCGGCCGCGTGGCGAATGCTGGCACGCAGGTCATTAAAATTGTTAACTCCTAGATCTAGTTATTTCTAGTTGGATTATAAAAGACAGACAAGACAAGACAATATCACAGAAGGATGGCGTGCTTAAATTGTTTATGTTCAGAAATACATTCTTCAGAGAGGAACAGATTGGACACATTGTAGGAAATGAGCCGCACTGCAACTTCCATGTCAATAGTTCCTCCGGATGCCGCGGCCCACGGCGCCATTGGTGAAAGCGGTAGTCCAGGCAAGACACAGCAAGTGCTCCATAAAACACGAAATCTTAAGTACTAAAGATGCGATTGAATGATTTGAATGTAGTAGTGGTTCATTTATTCCACATTCCTAAAGGAATTCGAGGGAGTGTACACCCGCGTACAACGAAGAACGATGAAAGGGTTACACCCGTGCGTGTACAACGAAGAACGATGAAAGTTCATAATAGATTAAATGATTTAGGAGCGAGCCTAGCTTCCCCGGGCAATTTGTCGATAAAATTGACAACCCGCAAGATGAACCATCAACAGCCACGACCGCCGCGCGAGGGTCTGGTGGGACCTGCCGAGCGACGCGGGGCGGTGGCGGCGGGCGTATCGGGGCCGCCGGCCGTCCCGTTACAACAACCGTACCGCGGCGCCGCGCGCCCGGCCGCCCGGCCGCCCAGCCGTGGCCGACACACAGTTCCCGCAATTCCCGCCGACGTCGACGAATTTATTTGGTAACAGCACAGTAACAGTGCACGAATCGCATCGCGCGAAGCATGCGGCGTGACGCAAGGCGCGGGCCGCTCGCTCGCTTGTGTAACGCGGCGCAGTACCCTGACGAAATAGTTTCAGTTAACTTCTCGCTTGGCTCCGATTGCTCGTCCCGGTTGGAAGGAAGCGTCCGTCGTTGCCGTTACTCGCCGACGCCCGACTGCTGCAGGGCGGGTCGCTCAGTCACTCACATGTAGGTTATCACTACGTCCAGACACATGGGCGGGTGCTGGCGGGTGCTGGCGGGTGCTGGCGGCGCGCGGCAGCCGACTGGCCCGCGGCGCCGACCCCCTTAATGCGCGTTCAAACCGCACCGACACGATAATTAATATTGTAATAAGCTCCTCACGCTCATTTGCGAATTTGATGATGCTAATGTCTAACATCACCCATTACTATTACGAAAGGAAGGCAGATGCGTGATTTTTCCCCAAGGCCAAAACAAATTGGTAAATCTCTGATTTAGCACTGTTTTTTAAGACGAGCAGTAGTCGGGGCCCGCCGGCGCCGCGCCAGTGCCGCACCAGTCCCGCGAGCGCCGCGCCGCCGGGCGCGCGTTCCGCTCCGGTGCCCGCGGAGTATGCCGCGCCGCCCATCTTTTCTATACGCTGACGTGCAGCGAGATGGTATTTAACGTTTATTACATTCACTTGCCAGACTCGGTTCTCCATTTTATTTATAGATTTTATTAAATTGACTTTTAATTATTATTTAGTACGATATCAGTACCACTCAAGTACTCCTGGCAAGAAGAACCTCTGAGTAGTTACTCGCTCTATTTGCGCCCAGCCCAAGGCAGACTGTTAGGAAGTACATTTAATTAAATTATATTGCGAAGAGGCTACACAAAATTAATTCGAATACGTTTTGCTTCCCTCGCAGTGATATTTCCAGACTTTCGGCTCGTACCTTAGGGTGAGGTTTCTCTCGTGCCATCCTCTTCGTCGAGTAATACGTGCTTGGATCATCGAGCATCGATACGAGCAATATTGCCCCAGGGTGCCTCCGGCTTTTATGTATCTCATGTATGCCCATGAAGATGACCAGCAGGGAAGATCATAATGGCACCCTGTTAGTCATATCGAGTTCCTAAAACCAGGCTGTCTCCCGCAAGCGGCGTTCAATATATTCGAGATGGAAGGGATGACTCTTCTCGTTCGCCGCGTGGCCGCGTGGCTCACACTAAAGAAGCGGGCAATGTAACCGATGCGCCATTGGCGTTCGATTTCAACCCTTCGTTCCTAGATCGACGTGCTTTGCCGGTTAGAGAGTTGTGCGTGCCGGAGCGCCGCGTACGTTGCTAGTATCGTGCGGAGAACGATGAGAGCACCACAAAACGAACCGGGCCTAGCGGAATGCTCGTGGGAAGCACGGGGAGCACAGGGAGCACAGGGAGCGCAAGGAGTACAGGGAGCGCAGGGAGCAGGCTAGGAGCGCACGCGGCGGGCGATGGCGGCGCTGGCGGCTGGTGGCAGCGCGAGCCCGAGCGAACGAACGCTTCCGCGCACGTTTCGGGGTCAACCAACACAATTGAAAGGTGAAAAACACATTTTACCAATTCAATCTTGTTGCAAAAACTTTTTATTGATCTTCTACACTGGGTAGGTACCAATTATATGTAAATAAAGGAATCGTTTCACTATTTGCCGCGCGTAGTATTATAGGTCTGTTCGCCGCTGTGCTCGCAGGTGAGGTAGGTATGGCGTCATTGTTAATGACGTCGGTGCTAGTTTAATTAACCACGATGATAATTAGTAATGTGAATGAAACTAATTGCTAAAACGCTTGCTAAACCTGCAGCGCGAGCGTGTGTCGAGGTCGGCCGCGACTGGTGCGGGCGGTGTCACGTCATGACCAGTCGATGAGCATTTTATATCTCGATAATTAAGCATTCAGCAGTTTCACAGATAATAGATAGCAGTTATTTACAAGTCAATATTTATGTAAAACTAACACAAACACTAATTTGAAGTAGGTTACATAAACGTTCCGCTTCAAAGGCGTCTGCCGCCGCCCGTACAAGAGCTCTGCTGCTCTCTAGGAATTGTCTAGTGCTGTGGTGCTTTGAATAGCCAAGGGACGCTTGTTCACATGTAGATCGGTATAAACGATATACTCTATATTGTACGCTGGTGTCGCTCTACATTTGAATCTGTCGCGAGCGGCGCGCGGGGGCGCGGGGCGCGGGGGGACGGGGGGCCGCAGTGATTAACCTTTGCTGTTACGTTGTTGACGAGCGCCGCCGCGCGGGTCTCGTCGCCGCTCCCCACTTTTAGTTAGTTTTTGCACAAGTTGATGTTGCTGCTAAGGTTAGCATTAGCAGGTGTTTACCCTATGGCTGTTTGTCCTAGTTTTCTTTCAAGATAATCAATTTTGTGGAAACTTTTGAAAAGGGAGGACAGAGTAGTAGAACGGGACGTGTGAAAGTGATCGAATCTCTCGTGAACAGTAACTGTAACTCAACGTTGATGGTGTACAGTCGGTCGTGCCACCCGTGCCGCACACGCCTGTTCACTTATTTAAGTGTTATTGCAACGAGTCCGTCCCATCCGCGTGCTCAAGTACATTTCGGAGAATTCACGCTCAAAAGTACGTAATATTCTATCGCTATCGCAATAACCTTGATCTTAACCTAATCTTTGTAATAAGACAATTTGTTTCGCGCGCGGCCCGCGCCCCCCTCCCCCTCCCCGGTATACACGGAAGTGGCCACAATTTAACTTAAATAGAATGAGAATGGTCATGTTCTAATATTTTCTACCTGTGGGCGCGGGGGGGCGATGCGATGTCAGGACAATAGATAGCTTACCAAACATGCGGAATATTATGCTTGGTTACTGGACGTAATGAGACTCTGATTCGGCTATCTACAGCAGAAAGCTTTTACGAGCCTGGTTTCAGTAATGGACGCGGAATTGGAACAACACGTGTGATTGATTGAACTACCTACATTACGAGCTCGTCCTGACAGAGGCAAATATACTCGGGGATCGGGGCGTTCAACAAGGTAGTCAGTATGAACTCCTTGGATATAAAAAAACTGGCTGGCATAGCTAAATTATAATTAGAAAATAAACGCTTGTTCTACTTTTTTTTTAAATAAGAAGTTCTTGTTTGTTTCTTTCGGACTGCTTTCGGACGACTTCGCCGTTTGGATTCGTTTCAACAAGTTCTTGACCGCTTGGATAGAAGTGGTGGGAAATCCTGCCTAGTCTCCAGCCCTTGCTCCTCGTGACACTAACTATTTCCGCTATTGGAAGAATACCTCAGAGGCCAGAAGTTGTACGCTGATGACGAAGCGATCGCCGCTTTTTTTTAGTAATTAAGAACAGTTTTTAAACAGACATTTTATGTTTAAAAGTAACATAAATGTTAAGTGTATTCGTCTGAAAGGTGACGATGTTGAATAATAAAATAATATTAATTAAATATCAACCACGTCTTACTCATTCTCGATACTTATCGAAAGCCCCTCGCGTGTACCTCAGTGTAATACGCAGGCAGGCTTACCCGCAGCCGCAGCCGGCGAACATACCGCGGCCGGTGCATGTCAGAACTGGGACACTTCGACGATTACATTTTTATGGAGAATTTCACTTTTTGTTTAGCATTCTGATGTTATTCCGAAGTTTACACAACTGTGCTCACGTAGTTCCGCCTCTGGAGCGGACGAGTGGACCGAAACGAGCGGTCCGAGCGCGGCTCGAGGTGGACTAGCTCGTCTGCGTCTAGCTCCTCGCGCCGGCGGCCGGCGGGGCGGCGACGGCGGTACTCACGCGACGAGTCCCCCCAGGAAGGCGACGGGGCCTCCGCCGATGAGCCGGATCTTGCGGTGGCAGGAGTCGAAGAGCGAGAGGCGCGCGTGCGGCGGCGGCGGCAGGCCCAGCGCGCCGCCCGTGACGGCCGAGCGCAGCATGCTCACATGCCGTCGCTGCGCCACTAGTCTACTACTGCACTGCACTACCGACCGCTACCCGGGCGCGAGCACGCGACGGACGACTACCGACAGCGGCTCCGGCACTACGAGCATCGCAACGCGTGTGGCTCGGGACGCGGCGCGCGATGGACTGCCCGCCTCACCCGCCTGCCGTGACGTGACTGACGTTGACGTGACGGACGGCCTCGCCTCGCTGGCCCCCGCCCCCCGCCGCCGCCCGCGCCCCGCGCTGACCCCCTTCTCCTTCCGTATGGCATCGCATGGAGAGTATGGACATATTTACGTCTAGCTAGTGTGACTTTGAATAAGCGTCATAATATTGATTACAGGTTCTTTTATAGCACTCCACTTCACCGTCCGGTATCTTATTAGATACTTTAGTATTCTTACCAAATTATTCCTCTCTGATTCTCTTTAAATCTAGTGGACACTGCAGTCGTCAAAGACGCGTGGGTTAGTAATTTTCTAATAAACTTTCGAATTTCCTAAATCTACGATTTATTTTGTTTAATATGTAAAAATATTTATTTACTGTTTTTATTTATAAATATATTGTGTGTTATTTATTTAATGTTTGTGTACCTATATAATGCCCCTACAGTCTTCAATGCCAACTGTTTTTTTTTTGCTAGTTACACAATCACACACTTTCAAGTAAGTTTCATCTGTGTAGTTAAATTTAGTTACTTTATGGAAACTGATATAAAATTTTGCCAGGCCCAAATTCCAGGAAAAGTTAAAAAAAGTATGTATAGCGATCATACACGCTCGCGAAGCGAAACTTGCGTTCACGTCACGGTTCCAATAACACGGGCTGCCGTTCTGAGGAGGACACGAGACGATGTCGATGATCCGATCAGGTGGCTTTTGGGAATCAAATCCGACAGGGACGCCCGGGCGGTCCGCTGCGAGAGATCAAGCAGTAAAACGTCGAGTTAGCACGCTGGGACGACCCACTCGACCCAGCCACGTGAATATATAAAAATATTTCAGTGTATAGCACCCGAATTTGATAAAACACTTTATTATTCTTAACATATTATTCTATCGACAGTATTCACATTAAGTAATTTACCTAACTGGGGCGAGGCTATGTCGAGCTGACCCCTGCGTGACTGAATTGGCGAAAGGAGGCAATCGTACCGTGCTGAAGTGTGCTGTGCCAGCAACGATTTATTTTGTAGGGGCTATATCTCAGTTCTTTACATCGATGTGTGAAGCGATAGCGAGCGCCTCGGTTGACAGTACGATGATGGTGACGGTGATGATGGTGATGATGGTGGAGGTGGAGGGGGAGGCGGAGGGGGTCCGGACTTACCAGAGGCAGTCCAGCATGGCGGGGCATGCACGCGGCCGCACTCACCTGCAACAAGCGACACCGACGTTAGCGAGCGGCAGCACGGGAGCAGCAGGGGAGCCGCGGGGGCGCCGCAAGGGAGCAGCAGGGGAGCGGCGGGGGGCGCCGCGGCGCTCGAGCCGGCATCCATAGGTAAATAAACGCTTTGCGGTTATCGATCAATCTGCGATACGAAGGCCGCGCGCCGAGCTCGGAGGAGGCGGCTCCAACGGAGACGCGCGAACTGTTGCTGCTAAACAGAAGCCGAGTGAGGTTTCCTTTCGTAATGTATGATACGAGTGAAAGTGGATATTGACCGTGACTTGGGATCGACGCGGCACGTGTTACACGGGGAACTGTACATTCCGTGAAGCACGCCAATAAGTCGTTTCTTCCCGATGAAGACGCGGAGCGCGCGCGGCGAGGCGGGCCCCCCTCGTGCACACGCGTCAGTGAGGAGAACTGATATATAATACACAGTACCTGTACAGTCAAGGCTTAAAACTGTACAAGGAGGACCTGGCATGTTTGATCATGTTCCAGAGCTAGACCAGGCCAACGTCGTTTCACGCACGAAAAAGTGTGACTCGAATAAGCCGAGGGTACAAGCGAGAGCGCGGAACATGCGATAGAGAGGAACGATTGGCCTAAGCGTTCGGCTTGTGACGCATCCGTCTCTCTTCCACTCCATCGGCCGATGCGCCCGAGTGGAATAGAGACAGCGGCGGCACACAACCTACACGTGAACTGTTTCGTCAACTGTTTATAAAGTGAAGTGAAAATATGTATTCTTATGACGTTATCATGTAAAATTATCGTCCGTAAACCGCCTTTACAGACAACTAATTTTTTTTTCCAAGTAAAGTATTATTTGGGCTTATTTTTGCTTAGAAATTTAGCTTTACAAATTATACAGCGTAATTTCAGTCTTCTATGTGTAAATCGGGGACAGACGACCTGAAAAAGACGGCGGGAAACCGCTAGTTTCAGCAGGCACAGGACCGGTCGGAGTGGTGTCGGATGGATGGATGGACGTGTATGTTCTAGTTATAAACTCACCGTGTGATGCTGTACGGCATCGCATTCCGCGATTTAAGCCGGAGAAATAAGTGCATACATAATCAGTGCGGTAAGGAAATACGGGCGTTCCTCGACAGCAGTGTTGCCGTCACTCGCCGTTGCGTTACATTACGTTGTAATCGGAGCCGGCATCGCGCGGCCTGGTACAGCAGGGGCACGGCGCGGGCCGTCTTCCAGCAGGGCACATCATCCTCAAGATACCTCCAAATTCACGTCTCAACCCAACTAAATCGTTAAGCATCCGCCCCTACGATGTTTTTGCAAACGTATTAAGAGGAGAATATAATATCGACTAGAAAGAAAAACGAATAAGTACTTAGATATTTCAGCATCAGGTAGCGAGCGACGCGTGTTTGTTCAGATGTGGCGGCGAGCGGCGAGCGGCGAGCGGAGACAATAGGATTGCACGGCGGAGGACAATGGGTGTCTCGCAACGCCTGCGGACCTACGCGTTACGTTCGGAAACGATCCGCGGGAAATCGCTACACAAACGGATTTCAGTCGTCTGCCAACCGATTCTAGAGAGTCGAAATTTAAAGAAGCGTCTCAGCCAGCACCGGTTTTGTTTGGTCATGCGTCAGCAGCCAGAATCGGCGATATTTCCCAAATATTATCATGTAAGTGCATGTTACTTACGTCGACGCTCAATTTCAACAGATCGCGTTTGAGAAACGTCGATGCTAATGAGACCTTCGGGTTGTGTCTCATAAATAAGGTCTCCAACACTCAAATTTAAACTGTTTTCATTAGATAGGTACCAGTGGTACTTGAAGATTTTATCGTTTTCAACCCAAAAGGGTGAAGTAGACCTCAACTTTCACAGGGACCTAACAGCGTCTATTGTGTACGGTAGGGTTATCAAGAACAATTTGTAAAAAGCACAGCAGAGCACATGCGGCAAAGCATGGTGTAGTTAGTAGTGTACGGTTTGTACGATGTACTTAGTAGTTGCCGCCTGGCGAGGCCGACACGATAAGCAAAGCCCAAATGGATGTGTATAATACAAATACATTGTCCGCAGGAATAAAACGAGCGCTAAAATGGCGTAACTATAAGTATTTTATAATTTTAATAGACGAACTGAGGATCATGAGCAAGCAGCATACAATTATTAACCGGCGTTTATTAGGGTTGGAAAATATGATGAGAGATTTGAGAGCTGACAATTTGATTAGTTCTGTAATTCTAGACTTCGCCCTCTCAGCTGCAACAGCTGCAGGACATGCAGGACATGCAGGATATGCAGGACATGCAGGATATTCTATTGGATACTTTGAGCAACGTGTACAACGGCCAGCTGAGTTTTCATCTTCCCTCACCCGAGCTACTTCACAATGATATATCACATCTGCAAAGATCTCCAAGGACTTGCAGTACCCTTTGTTAGAAGACACAATTTTAGCTATCAAATAGTAGAAGTATTGCGTTTATAGTGATTATAACGGCTAATTAAGAATTGATTTAATTCTTCATAACGCCGCTAATAACGCCGCGCCGTTATCCAATGGTGCGCTGGTGTCGCATTCAAGAGTGTTCATACGTCTACATGTCTAACCGTCACAATTTAGATTTCAATCGCAAAAAATTGTTTTCGAGAGTATCCTTCTCGTGTAGTCCGATCTCAACTTTGTGAAATTTGTATTTTTATAAACTATGTCTATTTTTACTTTTGACTGTTTAACAAATAACAATTAAATGTAAATTAAAAATACCTTCTTGGAAAAAGATTTGCAACCCCTGATTGGACGACCAAAAGGTTAACTGAACGAACTTATAGACTGTATTTAAGCGTCGTTGTATCTGGTCCTGGTCGTATGACTTAGTTTTATTGTACGTGGCGTGGGACGCAGGTCACGTGTGATAGTAGCGCAAGATTCACAGAACTTGGCCGAGAGGTTAATAAGGTCTTCTTCTTAACCCCTCTCTAGAAAAATTACATAATTTAAATGGGATCAAATTCGGAGCCCTAAATAAGTGTCCGGGACGGGGTGCGGGGTGGGGGGTGTGTACTGAGCGGGGCGCGGGGTGGGGGATGCGCGGCTCAATGAACAGCCTCCGCGGGTCAAGGGCGCGCTCAGCTGACGTCTGCGCCATTGTCCCCCCAACCCCCCCCGCGCCTCGCGATCACATACACATTAACTTGCTCAGTTGTAATCAGCACTCACAAATATTTGAATTATTTTATTTATTTTTGAAAAGTCGAACAATTTCAATGCCGACAGGTCTTATAAGCTTGTAACAGTTTCAAGCGAGTTTTTCGGGTACAACCGGAACTAACTTATCATTCTTCAAGCGAGTGGTAGGCACTAGGCACCCACCCTACAATGTTATACGTTATCAAATTGAAAATTGTAGGTGTTGTAAATTTTTGTGTTGGCCTTTATCGAATACATCGAGTTGTGCGATGTGATGCGAGCGTGCCCGGGACCAGGGGGACCAATGGGACCAGTGGGAGCCATCATACCCGCCCACCGGTTGTGTACACTGACCCGCCCTACTTATCTAACTAACCCTATGATGGCGGACGAAACGTAGTTATTTAATAAATATGTTTTTTGTTGACCTCAGGTCAGGATTCTACAGAATTCAGTAAATAACATAGATTTATTACTCTATCTATGGTAAATAATATCATATAATTTATTATTACTTTAAAGGCGCTAGACCCTAGTAACATTCCCTCGAAATTCTAGTAATGCAGTAGACATTATTTGTCGTCTCATTCGCTCGTCAGGCCTCGCAAGTTGTACCAGCTCTGCCTCCGGGGGAAGAAAGGATTCTGAACCCTGAACCATAATTTAGTAACGTAAATTTCCGTTAAAATGACATACCTACTGAGGAAAATTGTTTTTATTTTAAATGCTCAAGGTGGCGGTGGCGACGGTGGCGACGGTGGCGCGTCGTCAGGACGGAACCGGCTGAAATGAATCTAGTTACTACGATATAATAAAAACAAAAAACATTCGCTATAAATAAATTCAACATAGATGTTGAATTGATGGACATCTCTATTTGAACCAAAAGAATGAAAACGACAACAACCTTATTGCCGAAATAAGGATACAAGGAGCGTGGCTGGCTGGCTGGCTGGCTGGCTGGCTGGCTGGCCGGCCGGGACACGACCAGCTCACTGACGTGAAACATTGAAAACACCCACCCATGTTGCATGTTGCTTGGCACACGGTACATACCGGGCCACCGGGCGGCGGAAGGTGCATAAGGCACGGCGGGCGGCGGGCGGCGCCGCACAGGGCTGTCGCATTAAGCAACGGGAAACACGAAAACCAAAGACACATTTGAGAAAACACTGTTTTAAGATCGATAATGACTACCTGACTAATGTTGTAAGATCGTTACTACTTTTATGACTTAAATTTCCAATTCATTTAAAATCTCGCTCGTAATAGTTTTTGGGACCAAATGGAAAGATAAAAAAAAATCATCTTTCAATGAAATGACCACACGTGATCAGCTTTTAAAAAACATACTGTACACGATTCGACAGGTAGACCGAGTTCAAGTTGTACCGAGTGATTACTTGGTTACATTCTCAGCAAATACGAATGAAGACATCGGAGTCTCCCGGCAGCCGCCGCAGCCGCCCGCAGCCGACCGTCGGGATCAACTCGTAGAACGGAAGGAAAACCACAAATATAAACGCAAGCAAGTAATTTAAATTGCAATATTTATGAAGCCAGCAGTTATGCCATTTATATTTTACACATTTTAATAAACATGAATTTTAATAAATTGAGGACGGCGGCTCATGAAATGTATGGATTATCTGCCATGTTACGCTCTTTAGGAAATTGACTTCGTCGTGTTGGTTGGTGTTGTTGCTGCGGTTGAACAACAACAACAACAACAACAACAACAAGAACAACAAGAACGAGCCTGCATTGGAAACACGTTGCGGTGACTATTCAGGGTGGCCGAAAACTTATCGTGTTCCTTTCAAGAGGAAACTGAAAGGAACAGTGGCTCTTTAACAAACTAATTTTACGATAGGTAAATTTTTTATTTTGTTTTTTTTGACAACCAGATTGAACGTTGAAAATTTTCAGCTGGGTCATTGCGTAAAAACACTTAATAACTAATCATTTTCAAAGGAAGTCAGGTAATTTAAAAACGTGAGGAGAAGGCGAGCGGCAGGCAAGCGGTGGGTCAGCGGTAGCGACGGGCGGCGAGCGGTGTGGTGTGGTGTGGTGTGGTGTGGTGTGGTTGAGCGTGGTGGTGGAGCGTGCGGTGGTGAAGTGGATAAGGGGAAGACTTACGGGGCGGCGCGCGCTCGAGCGGCGAGACTCACCTGCAACAGACAGACGCCGGCTATGAGTGTGGCTGCGCCGCGGCGTCGCTCACCGGCACCGGGACACACAGGGCAGGCACAGGGCAGGCCCTCCCGAGGGCAGGGCATCCCGTACACCACAATATAGTATACACTCCCATTGTCACACTTTACATGTTGTCCAATTTTAAGGGTGGGTTACGGGCTTACGGGTAGCGGGGCAATTGATCGTACGGAAAACGAGTGATTTGCTTAGTAGGTAGTGATTGCATCGCGGCCCACATTAGGCCCCGCGAACGTTTGCGTTCCCTTTCGCAGACGAACACGGCAGGACCGTGAAGGGAGCACCTTGCCATTTAGAACGCTGCGTCAGAGATGAACCTTACCTTACATTACAGACGATTGCCCGAACCTCAATGTAGCTATATCGGTCGATACGATATCACGCGATTAATTCGTTTTTACTATCTAATGATCGTTTTTATGGAGTGACCATTTAAAAACCTTGACGTCTTAATTGACGTAATTAGTTTCTACCGTGTGATTTTCTTTATTAAAAGTCGTTTAATGTATGCAGTCGATTCTTCCAACATATTAGGAATGCTTCACTCAAATAACCTAATTAAGATGAGATAAACGATGCAGGATTATAATGGTGCATAAGCCTCGCGCGCCCTGCCCTTCAAGGTTTTCCGGTAGGCGAGAGCATACTTTTAATGACGAGAGGAAACAATTTGCTTAGTAATACGAGTAATTGAGTTCGACACATGCGGCGGCTCCGGTGGCGGCTGGCCAGGGGGCCGGGCGCAATGATATGAGAACCGGGTCGAGGGTTGCCCGACACGTGGTTTGTTAAGAGGTAGGTACCGAAATTGAGCAATAAGGTGCGTTACTGACGATCATATTTGTATTTAAAATTTCCACTCGACTTCGCACGACGGCGAGTCATTCGAATGACGCACGCGTTCGTCACGACACGACCGGCACTAGCGCGCTAGCCCCTCGCCTGGAGCGCAGCTTATCGCCGAGCCGGCCGGCTGACGTCACGCAGGTTGAGGCAGGTGATAACACGATAAGCGCGATAAGGCGCGGCGGCGGAGCCCACCTGCAGAAGCAGGAGACGGTGTCGTCGAGGTCGAGCGGCAGCGCGGAGGGCGCGGAGGGCACGGGGCGGTACTTGCCGTGCGGGCGGGCCGCGCGCGCGCCGCTGCGCCGCAGCATGGCCGCGGGCCAGCGGCGCGGGCCGCCGTCGTCGCCGTCGCCGCCGTCGCTCATGGTCGGAGATCGCGTCGCGGAAAAACGGCTCTCGCGGGCGCGCGCCGCGGCCGACTGCGGCTGCGCGGCGGCGCGCGCGCGGCTGACATCACGCCTTATCGCGGCGCGCCCGCCGGGCTGCTGCTGCTGCGGCCATCGATCGCAGCGGGGAATTAGTACTCAACTCTTGAGTATCAAATTCCGACACAATGATAACCGTTAAAAATGGTGTTTTTCAGACCCAACAGACGATTCAGTGATTCGGTGGCGCGAGGATGAGAGAGTAACCATGGCTGCGAACCGTGTGCCGTGTCCCGTGCTCGCCCCGCCGGTGCACACCTTTACTGGCCAAATAAATATTTGTAGCCTTTTGTACCTGCTCTTGTCATTTAAGTATGTTAAATTGTGTTGTTTTCTGTGTCGGGCCGTCCCCGCGGCCCGGCGCAGGCGCCCGCGCCTGAACACTTACTACAAATTGTATTTATTTATTTAATTAAGTACTGCCCACTTGGTACTACGTGCATAGCATACCCATTGGCCGTTTTCTTAAAGATAAAGATTTTATTTATTTGCTCTCACAGAAATGTTGTTTATAGTAGTCTTATTTAAAGGTACAAGTTGTGTATTCAAACCATACTTTGCGAGAGCCTGGTGACTGAGGTAGGTTTTAGCAAAAACCTGTGGTACAGTTCACCAGCGCCCTCCCGCGGTTTTCTTAAATTTGAAATGAAATGATTTATTATTATTAAAGCAAACACAAACAATAAAATAAGGTTTTGTATTTAGGTTATTAGTTCTGTTTTCATTCTGTTTGGTCTTTATTCTTGTGTAAGGAAGTAAGGATAAGGTTATGAAAAATTCTATAGAATATCTATAAGTTGCCTGAAGTACCTCGAAGAGACTTCAGAGGACATGGACAAACTACAATGGACGTAATACCACGAAATTAGTTGGAAGTGTGTTGCGTGTTGGTTGCAACTTATCTTTAATATAAAATAGTCCGAATTATTTTTTATGCTGTAGTGCAGGTCAGTGACATCGAGAGTATCAGCACGTGACGCATTATCGTGAGTTTTGGTCGTTTAGAGTTCAGTACCGCCGCGGGCCGGAGCTCACCAGCTCACCAGCTCACCGGCTGGCCTCAGAAATTAGATACGATACATGGATCTATGTCATATACTCAAACACAAAGCACATGAATATCTAAGCTTGCAGTACTTATACATATACAAGATGTCCCAAAATTCACAATAAGCGGGCACCAGAGGATGGGCCTGCTAATGACTACTCAAGAAAAAAAAAGAAAAAAAAATTATCTCGATTTATTTTTAAATTAAGTACATAATAAAATTGGAAAATCTTAGAAAATTGACACCCCTTATGATATTTTTAACCACCATGACACAATTTTTAAGATAGTTATTTCTGATTTTTTTTTGTATCGGTGACCCTAAGTAGTACTGCTATCTACCACAAATCTTATAAATCCTACAATGTCTGTAGTTTTCACACATGTTATAGTGGAATTAAATCCAGGTATAGTCTGGATTTAATTCCATTAAAAATGTTCTTAATTGATTCAATCACCCATGTGATTGACTGCTAGTGTTACACATAGTTATCAGTGAAATGCTACTTAGTCTTGTGTTATGACATACATATCCCATTGACATCAATCAGTACCAGTATAGTATGGACCCAGCCCTAAACAGATGCTATTCACAGAAAATAACAAGATAAATTGATTGTTTCATCAAGCTAAAATAATATTGACAGCATTAGAAGTGAAGTAGGTAGATAATACTATTCAAAAGAAACTATAGTTCAAAATACTATGGCATAAAAGGTTGTTAACCTCATTAATTTTTTTACAGTCATTTAATTTTGCTACACAGCAAAATGTAAATCTAGTTTGAATAAGAAAAGACCAATTGCTTAAAAATTTAAATCATCATTAAATCAGATTCAGATTCATTTAGTTTTCATCGCAATCACAACTTCTATTTGATTTGATTGCAGCAGACCACCACATGCAACTTATTCAGTGTCACCACTTGAATCTTCACAGTTTGTCGCCATAAGCTGTGAACATTTTCAGTTCCAATGTCTCCTTGTTTCACAAAAAATAATATTAACAAAACAGTAACAAAAATATAACAGAACAAACAAAAAACCTTTAAGAACCTTACCAATCACCAGTGACTGTATGAAGCTGAGCACAACTTTGTTTTTTTATGGACATCAATTTATTAAGCACCGTACCGCAGTCCATTGAGAACCACACAACAAGACACCTAAATAAATCCTGTGCATAATGGGAGTGCATTTTAGTTTTATGTAAAATTGTTTATTTAGTTTTCTTTTACTTAAAAATTCAATACTTTGTAGGTCACCCCATTTTAACGCTGGTTTTATTCCTGCAGTCAATGTACTTTTATGCAATAGGGTTTTGAACAAACCATAGTGCTCAGTTCTAACATTCACTCTTAAATAAAACCCAACCCAGAATTTTGAGAGACACACACAGCACTCTTGCTATAGACCTCCGGAGTTGAATGTCTGACTAAAATTAGTTCACATCATACTGAACAGCCAACCATCCTTGCATGGGTACATAGACAGACATCATAGTATTATGCAAGCTGAATGCAATGCCACAGTTATGTTAAAATGTTAAACCAATTAGCTTAAACTGATTTTATTGAACTGAACGAAGCAGAGTTTGACAAATACAAGAAGACAGCAACTTAATCTCAATGCAGAAAATCAGCCACCATAGAAACACACACTTTGTCTAGGAGTTGGGCAGTGGCCAGCCCCAGGGAACGTTTAGACAATCATGTAAGTTTATATATTTCAGGGTGGGCTTCAGAATGTATTGGAAAACTTTTGTATTGGAAAATTTACAGAATAATATTGTCATGTTTCAAGAAAAGAATTAACAAAACAGTCACAGTAAAGCACGAGATCCTGCTGATTACATACAAGACACCTTGAATGGACAAGGTAGGTATAGTACAATGGATGGTCCCGTGTATCAACCAATGAGCAGTTCGGGATAAGATGGCAGAGGGGCGGCGGCACTCACCCCATGAACCAGTCGACGGTGTCGCGCAGGTACTCCGGGAGTCGCTCCAGCTTGCCGGATGGGGCCAGACGTCGGCGCACACGAAAAACACTCAACGGCAGGCTCACCGGCTCACTATCCGCCACTCTCCGCAGTTCAGCCGCACGACAATCGCATCACTTTGTCGTATCGAAACGAGCAGAATAAGCTAACTGTAAACACTGAACTTTGAAGAAAATTTATAACGTTAAGTAGAGCGTGTTACGGTCACAAAAGGTATATACAATTTTTCACAGCAGCTGAGCTGTATTCGCCATGTTGCGCAACTTCACTATATTATTTATGGATTTCTTAGCGAAAAAGACAAAAACGTATTTGAATTAAATATCTTAGCTATGCATAACGTATTATAGAATAATTCACATTATATTTTGAATATTTTATGTTAAATTGAGTAAATAAAACTAGGTGAAAAATAAATTATTAATTACAATGGTAGCACAGAGTAAACAAGAGGAAAACATTGTCTGTCTGTCATATAAAATAAATTACACTCTGTGCATCTGTCAGTCTGTCACCGGTGGGCATCTCAAGATTGATTAAAAGTGGGCATGGAAGAAATAGATACGCCTAACCACAAACTAGCTAGAGATACTACGTATCGCCTAACGTATATCCTCAGCCATAGATACAGTACTTATTTTCAAATAAAACTTAGATACACATTAGTTTTTGTCGTTTTGTGTTTTGAATTAATCATGATCATTTTGTTCCGATTCGAAGTCGCCAAATTTGGCGGAATGAACGGGACGCGCGGGGCATAGGTCGAACATCGAAACGTAGTGACGGGACGGAGACAGCACATTATCGATATTAATTCAAGGATGTTATTTAAGAAAATTTAAAAAAAATATTAAATAGGTATAAAAAAAATTTAAATACATTAATAAATTTTAATATTTTGCATTAATATTTTCAAAGATCTAAGTCCTTTAGTGATTTTGATACTATAATGGATAGGTAACATTACACTCTACCCTCAATTACAGAGAGGCCGCGCCGATACCGTCTATTTTAAATAAAGATGTAAATGTATTGTAAACAACTTTATCGAGCAATAAATGTAATCCATACTAATATTATAAATGTGAAAGTGTGTTTGTTTATTTATTTGTTTGTTTATTTATTTGTTTGTTTGTCCGGCTTTCACGTCGCAACGAAGCTATTATATGGTATGGTTTTTGTGTGTGGAGATAGTGAGGAGGGTGGAGAGTGACGTAGGCTACTTTTTACCGCGGTAAAACATCCCCATGGGAAGATATCGATGTTTTGTTATTTGCTAGATATTTAGTTCCGGATGTTGTTAATAGATGGCGTTTATTTAGCGAAAATTTAGTTAAGTAGTTAGTATAGCAGTTAAGTAGTTAGTATATTTTAATGGTGGAACTGTCACTATTCATCCACCAATAAATGTGTCATGTATGATAAACAACTCATTGTTAATTCCCTTTGACCACGCGGGCGGAGCCGCGGGCAAAAGCTAGTCTACTATATAAAAATAAGTCGGGTTTTCCTTCCTGACGCTATAACTCCAGAACGCACGAACCGATTTCCACGGTTTTGCATTCGTTGGAAAGGTCTCGGGCTCCGTGAGGTTTATAGCAAAGAAAATTCAGGAAAAATTTCAACAGAAAAGCGGGAAAATCTTTTTTCACATACAGCGCCATCTCTGATACATAGCATGTACTACAAACCAATATTTTAAGTAGATGGCGCCGGTGCGCGACAGGTAGTGGTAGGGGTAGTGGTAGTGGTAGGGGTAGTAGTAGATGTAGGGGTAGTGGTAGTGGTAGGGGTAGTGTTAGTGGTAGGGGTAGTGGTAGTGGTGGTGGTAGGGGTAGTGGTAGGGGTAGTGTTAGTGGTAGGGGTAGTGTTAGTGGTAGGGGTAGTGGTAGTGGTAGTGGTAATGGTATTGGTAGTGGTAATGGTAGTGGTAGTAGTAGGGGTAGTGGTAGGGGTAGTGGTAGGGGTAGTGGTAGGGGTAGTGGTAGGGGTAGGGGTAGGGGTAGTAGTAGGAGTAGTGGTAAGCGTAGTGGTAGGGGTAGTGTTAGTGGTAGGGGTAGTGGTTGTGGTAGGGGTAGTGGTAGTAGTAGTGGTAGTGGTATTGGTAGTGGTAGTTGTAGTCCACACACTTACATGAAGTTCTCCCAAAATATTCAGTAAAAATTATTTTTATGGCAAAACAACGTTTGCCGGGTCAGCTAGTCTAGTATGTACTTATGATGCGATATGTGCGTATGTAATAAAACAATAATTTATTTCATAATATTTATTAGTTTGTTACGTACGGACAATTCAATCGGACTTTATTATAGATACAGTGTTGTGCTGACTGTGCATCTCGAGATCCGAGAACCGCTGAGGTGTCGCGTAGCGGTTCCCACGAACAAGACATTCCCGCGCCTAACTTTGGACGGGTCTCACCACTATATTTAGTTTAGTAATAAGTTAAAATGTAATTTTCTATAGATGAAAATTAAATTAGTTTTAGTAAAAGTCGTCTCGTCTACCTAATTTCACCCTGCCTGCCGCCGACATGTAACTAGTTCTTAAAATGGACAAGTTTGGTGTAAACTCTGCTCACTGGCAGTTTTCGGATCTGTTTGTCAGATAAAGTATTCTTCGACCTAGAAAATTCAGTAATTATAACTAAATGTTAAAATAACCAACTAACTGTTAAACTAACCAAATAACAGTTAAAGTAACCATATAACTAACTGTTAAAGTAGTCAATTAACTTACTGTTAAACTAACCAACTATCCAACTAACCAACTAACTAACAATAATAATATCAAAGAACATACATAAGTTTTTTTTAATTAATTGAAAAATATTACACAATCCTATAGCTATGACTAAAAGAACTGGTATGCAACTTGACATCCGTTAGACCTTAAATTTTTTTAAGGCGAATACTTTCATCCTGAATATCGTTTGAACCCGAACTTGCCACTTTTTCTCATTTATGTTTTGTTGGGATAAAAATACTTTAAATTAAATAAATCTAATATCGACGCATTCCAGCGATATCCATCAGTACACCACTATACCATGAGTAACAAGCCAAAAAGAGACAAACATATGAAATTATCGTTGGGAGAAAAAGGAACTTTCCAAAAAGACAACAACGGGTGCTAAAAATTTTAACAGACAGACAGACAAACTGATTTTTAAAAAGCAATTTTGACGTGATAACGTCTTATAAATTGATGAACATCGGCAGCGCATATGAAAAAGTTGTTTTTTTTTGTACATTTCAGCATAAAAAGAGAAAAATATACTGATTCACAGAAAAATATTAAAAAAAAAATTAAATGAGCGGTTCTCTGCAGAGAAATTATTTTCAATAAATTAATTTTACACACGACAACATTGGCGGTTCCATGGCTCTGAAATAAGGGAACTGTCAAAATAAATATATAGACTTGTCTGTTGTCTGTGAGTAGTTATCTGTACTGTAGAATACTTTGAAGTTTACACTACAGACGTCAATTCTCCTTTTTTTAATGTTCACAGATTTTTATGTATGGTATTGTTTAAAATAGACGTTATCACGTAAATCTATCGTCCGTAAACGGACGTTAAAGACAACCAGTATTTTTTTTAAAACCAGTTTGTCTTGAGCTCTGTGAGACACAGAGTATTATTAAAAAAAAAATTGCCAATGAAATGTTAAGCCATCTTTTTTGAAGATTGGTGTCCTGGAATTCTTTCACAAACATTTTATAGCACACTATTTTATAGCACACGATGTTATTTTATTTTATTTGCATTCTCGAAAACAAGCAAGAACAGCATTTGGAAATCACAAAGGAACGGCGTGCGCACAGGTCACATACTTGGTCACCCCTGGAGCGAGGCATCGAAGCTGATATTGCCTCATATTTTTATTTGTGTAAGAATTCTCACGCGTGGTGGGCTGCGGTTCCCTTGTGTGCGGAATATATTGGAATGGAAAGTTATCTGTGATCTCAGACATGTTGATGTGTGAAAGAGACAAAGAAAGTAAAAGTTAATCTTTTTCATCCCGATTTTACATTTCATTACGATTTATTTAAAAATCAGTAGTATTATAATATTTGATATTAAGTTTGTTTTTGTTCGTCACGAATTTTGTGGTTTCAATCACCACCGATATAACTTTTAGATGCCATGATCGACATAATAATATCCAGCAACATAACTCACTGCACCATCCAAGACATAATAAAAGGAACTCTATTTATAACACTGTAATGCTGTTTTTAAATTAATCATTGGTAAAAGTTAAAACTAACCGAAAGGACATATTATCCCGTTAAATGTCCCGTTCATACATATGACATGGTTTACAGACAGTTGTTGTAGTGTTTTGTTAACTGCATAGAACGCTATGGGCCCCACACACGGTACAATTTATCTGTACGATCCGTCGTTTCAGACCGATCGGGCAGACGAATTGTATGTGTATGTCAATGGTCATGATCGTTAACGATTTACTTAATTTTTTGTATGGCATTTTTGTGACGATCCATCGTTTTCCGTCAGATCGATCGGACAGATCCATCGTACCGTGTATGGGACCCTTAAGAAAGTGATTTGTGTTCGTTTTAGTTTTTTGTGAACGGATTTTGTTGTGAACCATCCGTTTATGTAGTCTAGCTAGCCCACAGAGTACATTTTATGTCTAGGTCTAGCCTTTCCTTTTCCTTGCTGAATTCTTTATTATATTGTTTCTGAAGAAAATGTCAAAACGAGACAGATAATATAATACACAAAGTACCACAGAGTTTACATTTACATTATAGTACTAAAAGAGACCAAATCCAAACTACGAGTTTTTGACGTGACAACGTCTTATAAATTGGTTTGCCGGGTGACACTTCAAGAAACTGCGTTACGCTCCGCTCACGTTATGCGCTCACAATGAGAGCGAGTGAGAGGCACGCGTCCCTTCCACTCGGGCATGGTTAGCCCGCCTAAGAGCGAGAGAGACGATACGATACGAGACGATACTACTATACGAATGAATATTCACATTAAAATTATTTTACCACTCAAAGTCGTTGTCACGTAAAACTTTCGCCCGTATACCGACTTTACAGGCAACCAATTTTTTTAGCAATAACTAGCTCTAGCTACGGGGGCCAGGCTACTCGTCTCGCGTGTCTCGCGGTCTGTCTAGACCACAGAACAGAATACTCCTAGCTGGTCTAGAGCTCTAGACCACACCCACAGACCACACCTAATATAGTAATCTGTGGACCACACTGACCACAGAGTACATTTTACATACATACCACAAACTAATGGGAATACCGGGGAATACACATACTGAAATAGTTATATAAATCTGTGGACCGTGTTCTGTGCTGTGGACTCCACAGATTTTTATGTAAATATATTAATTACTTTTCTTGATAAACTCTTTCAAATACTTTCAATCACAGATTTAAAAGTATAGTGCTCTCAATCACGTTTTTCTATCAGCTATCGTTTATGAATTACAATTTCAGTGAACTCAGTGAAGCCTTACCAATTTTAGTACCCAGCCAAAATGTTTCGCTTGCCGCTTGGCGATAGGGTTGACCCCATGGAAGAGAAACGATTAGCAAGAGAAAACACTGTTAATAGCGTTATTACATTTTGTATTCTTGTTGCTGCTATAAGAGTTGGTAAGTTTGCACAGTTAGAGATTTATTCTATCAAAATGTACTTATTTTCTAACATGAGAGCTTACGATGGTTCTACTTTCCATTAGTAAACTACTAATTTGGGGGTAAAAATGGGGTTGACTCCTTATCTTAACCTCCCCACCAAAATTTGGTTGCTCGGAAATTAATACTTTTTTTAAATTTTTGAGGTTATGTATGAGTGCAAAAACATGTAGTTGGTAATCGTACATATCATTCTAACTAGGTGATGAGGAGGTTTGAGGTACCTTTATCTGAATTAAGTTTAAATTAGCGAATTCTAACCTACCTATCAAGGCAAAAATTTTGGAAAGTTGTTAAATATAAACAACGTTGCATATAAATTACTTTTTGCCTAATCGTGTAGTAGAACAATGGAATAGGTTACCTGAAACAGTGATTAGTGCACCAACAGTGAACATTTTTAAAAACAAACTGGATGAACATTTAAAAAACATTAAATAAGTATAAAAACGTATAAAAACTGTGAAATTGAACACAAGTGCAGTGATATGCACGTATCAGCTCTAGGAGCTGCTAGTGCATTAATAAAATAATAATAATAAAATAATAATAATAATAAATAAAATATTTTATATATAATACACATATTTAATTGCTTTTAACAATGCTTTAAAATTATCTTTATAATGAACTAGCTTTTATCCGCGGCTCCGCCCGCGTGGTCAAAGGGAATTAACAATGAGTTGTTTATCATACATGACACATTTGTAGTGGATGAATAGTGACAGTTCCACGATTAAAAGATACTCACAGGAACCAGAGGTAATGCTGACCGCAGATAAAATGTACGTACACTGACATACAGGAGCTTTAAGCTAACTTCAATAGAAGTGTGCTGGTGAAGATTGATGCAGGTTCCACCGATCCTGCTTATGTGTACAGGCAATACTAACGCAAAAGTGTATGTCTTATTCCCTTACCATACCATTACCATATAATTTTAAACCAATACAACAATTTGTCCAGCGCGAATTCAAAATTCAATTCAACTTATTGCCTAGTTGCCTATGACTTAATTAATTTACATGTAAGTATCATGTGTCAGCGTGATTCAGAACTTTCAAATGAATTTTACTAACGCCATCTATTGACAACATCGAGAACTAAATATCTAGCAAATTACAAAACATCGATATCTTCCCATGGGGATGTTTTACCGCGGTAAAAAGTAGCCTACATCACTCTCCAGACTCCAGACTCCTCAGTATCTCCACACACAAAAACCATACCATATAATACGCAGCTTCGTTGTGACGTGAAAGCCGGACAAACAAACAAACACACTTTCACATTTATAATATTAGTATGGATTCTTTTTCTTCTCCACGTTTCCTCCACCAGCCAATCTTCAAAACACTCCGTATAATTTCCTCTATGGAAGCTCAGTGTGGGTGAATTCTCCTCCCAGAAGATCCTGTCCGTGGCTGAGCTCCCGAGTCCTCATCTGTAATAAAAACAAAGGCTCTACTTTCTATTAGTAAACTACTAGTTTCGAGCTAATTTTTTTTTACGTAAAGAACTCATTAATAGTAGCCAGTATACGAAATTTCGTTGCTCGGAAATTAATAGAACTCCTTAAAAATTTTTTTGAAAATTGTAAATTTTTAGGCTCAACATTCCATTACTTAACTACTAGTTGTGAGCTAATATTTTTTTACGTAAAGAACTCATTAATAGTAGCCAGTATACGAAATTTTGGTGCTCGGAAATGAATCCGGACGGCTCGGAATGAATGACGGAACTCCTTAATTTTTTTTTGAAAATTGCAAATTTTTATCTAATATATAAAAGGAGAAGGTGACTGACTGACTGACTGACTGACTGACTGACTGACTGACATCTCAACGCAGGGCCTAAACTATAAGGGCTAGAAACTTGAAATTTTGCACAGGGGTTCCTATTATAACGTAGGGGAGCACTAAGAAAGGATTTTTGAAAATTCACCCCCTAAGGGGGTAAAACGGGGGTGCAAAGTTAGTATGAAACTTTGCCGTTTTTGATGTTATTCGAATGAAATTCAGTACCTATGAAGGCTTTTTATTGAGTTTCGAAAATCATCTCCTAAGGGGGAGTAAAAGGGGGGTGCAAAGTTAGTTGGTATAAAAGTTTTTCGTATATACCTACATTATTTCAATGATATTTTGTATTTAGGTTATGTTACGTCTAATTCCACGCGAGCTAAGCTGCGGGCGTCCACTAGTGTTACATAAATATTCTGACTGACTGATAGCATTTTCCTTAACAGTAAGTTTTGAGATAGTTTTTAATCTGTTGGCCAGTAGCGGGGGGAAAAAAAAAGGGGCTCGGGGGGCGAAGCCCCCCGCCAAGAAAAAACGATACAGTCAACTCCAAATTTTGTTAGGTTAGGTTCAGGTTTGTCTATGTTTATCTATGCAAAAAAAGGGACCCCGCGAAGCGGGGTTCCGTCGACATTTGTGACAGAGTCCGACTTGTCTGACACGAAATTACGTTAGATTAGGTTAGGTTCAGGTTGGACTTTTCGTAGTTTTGCACAAAAAAAGGAACCCCGCGAATCGACATTCCGTCGACATATTATGTGACGAAATAATTTCCGATAAAAACGGAAAAAAATTATAAATATACAGGGTGTTTGTGTATTCATAGAAAAACCTTCGCTGGCTTGCTCTACCCGTAATTCTGAAGACTACCACGAATGTAGTTTATTTTTACCGTCGACCGACATTTATTTACACTTTTTATCTTGATATATATGTTATTATTAGCTAGTTTAAACTTAGTTCAGATAAAGGTACACCGCGCACCCTTCTCATCACCTAATTAGAATGATACGATTACAAACTCGCATGTTTTAGCACTCTTAACCTCAAAAATTAAAAAATTATTTAAAAAAAAAGTATTAATTTCCGAGCAGCCAAATTTTAGTGGGGGGGTGGGAGAGTCACCCTCCTCCCCCCCACCCACTTTTTACCCCTCAAATTAGTAGTTTACTAATGGAAAGTCGAACCAAAACAAACTTAAAATTCAAGTGTTTATATGTGTACAGATTTTGTTTCCTTTTGAGACAAGTCGGACTCTGTCACATATATCGACAAGATATTTGTGTCTAGTGGTTAGTGATCCAGACTGCTGCGCCGGTAGTCGTGTGTTCGATTCGTTACCTATGTGATTCAAAAATAATTGTTCAAGTTTGGGTTCAGGTGTATTGTGTCCGTGGGACTTATTATGTTTGTGAAGTCCCACGCGACCAATGATATTACATATACATTACATTACTTAAAATATCATTGCATGCGACACAGGAATTATTCCTAGTGCGGGAGTTGTCTTTAAAAAAGCGGCCAAGTGCGAATCGGACCCGCCTATGAAGGGTTCCGTAGCAGCAAGTAACATAATAATAGAAAAGTTCTTGTAGTTAGCTGATTCATTGTTTTTTTTATATTTGAGTTGATTGAATGAAAGGTAAATTGCTGTTTACGATTTATGACGTATTAAAAATTACCTACTACTTACCGAGACGTGGTCTGATCTGCAAGCTCATAGGAGCTCAGCGAGCGAGACAGACTGATAACCTTTGGGTAAGAAAAGTCCTCGAGTGGAGAACGCGTCTCGGAAAACGAAGCATTGGCCGACCTAAAGAAGACAGCGGGAAACCGTTGGATTGGATGGATGGATGACTTACTAGATCTAGTTCAAACCAATTTTCGGTGAAAGTTTGCATGGTAATGTAGATCATATATTTTTTTTTAGTTCTATAATTCTCTTATTTTAGAAGTTACAGAAGTTAGTGTCCCGCCACACACATTTTACCACTTTGAAAGTGTCTCTCGCGCAAACTATTCAGTTTAGAAATTTTTTTTATTAGAAACCTCAATATCATTTTTGAAGACCCAACCATAGATGCCCCTCACGTATTGGTTTTATGAAAAAAAATTTAACCCACCCCTACCATTTATTACGAAGTTATGTGATTAGGGTGGTTAATAATAAAATTAAAAAATCAGCCTTTAAATAAAATTACAAAAAACTTTTTGACTATGTATTTATTAATCGATACAACGATTGCACCTCCTTATTCATTGTAGGTATTATTTTATCAATTTTAGCCGCGTGCGAGGGCCACGGCAAGGGATATTTAGCCACGCGCCCTTGGTCCGCGTGTGTCGCATTTATTTACGTGCCCCTACCACTTGTGTCGTATTTCTGCGACAGAGACATGCATGATTTATTCGGTCTTTTGTCGTCCTATTAACTGCGTTGTACAACTAAAACCTTTATTAAATAGATATATTATTTACAACAATTATTGATATGTCTCGTAGCTCGTAAGTATGTATTGAAAAAGCTTAACCTATACGTAGTATGTATGTAGTACATGTATTTTTATTTCCAGCTCCAACTATCATCAAGCAATTATCTTAGTATGCAGCGCCGGCGGGACAGCAGTGACTTGTTTCAGTTAATTTATCGAGTTTGTTGAATGGACACGAGGCTTGTCCGCTGACTTCTGAATATGAACAATCTTACGCAAAGGTTCAAAATATAAGTCACCATGTAATAAAATGCAATTTAAATTAGTCTGTTGTAAATTTTCAGTAGAAATGAAATGGTAGTGATGAAATAAAAACAATTAATAAAATAAATTACACTGAAGTTTATTCTCATTCTGAATACATATTGACCAATGTTCTCCTACCTCGCTCACGTCACTTCACAACTTTTTTACAATCACTCAATTAACATACAGTTCCTATGCCCAAGAAAACAATAGGCTTATTATTTTTTTTTCGTTTTTGATTTATCTAGTTACAAAATTCTATAATCTGATAATACAATGAAATTTAAGCATTCTTACAGTATATCCACTAAGTTCGTTTATTATTGAAAATAAATGATCATGATATTATTCATAAAAATTGATTTAATGTCTCCATACATATAGTTTTTACAATTTAAATTAAAACACGCTCTCTGCACGGGAGGGGCCAGGGGTGCAACCATACGAACACGAGCACTATACATTGTATACATTTGTAAAAAGTATCAAAATCGAGTAAAAGGCCTACAAAAAATTATCTCGAGATACTAACATTCTTTACGTAGTATAACCTAAAAATTGACCTATTTAACACGAGAGGCGCCGCGCGGCGCGCCCCGCGCTAAAGGGTAACAAACGTAGGTATTTTTAACTATTTGGCTTAATTATATTTATATGAGATGAGCGCAAATAAAAGCGGTGCGAGTGTCTGCGGGAGGGCTCAGGAGGGCTCGGGAGGACCCGAGGCCCGGGCCGGAGGGCTCAGTCCTCCGCCTCCTCGTCCTCCGACTCCTGCTGCTGCAGCCACGTCAGCCACGTGTTCACCTGGCGACCAAACAAACAAACAATCGGCTCCGTATTAATATACTCGACATCGATGACGAACTTGTAAACGCAAGTCTGACGAATGGCCGGAGTGTTGACATTTATACACTACGACCGAACATTGTGTAGTAGTGTGACGTGTGTCCACCGCGCCCTCGCCTCGGGCCGGACCGGTCGCATAATAACAAAACTTTTCTCTCAGAAAAAAGTTTAGTCAGTAATTCTGAACAGATTTCGATGGGAATAGATGGTACTCGAGAGAAAACCAGCCAAGCTTGACTAGCTGCAACCTTGGCTTAGATTTGCCGGAACAAAACGGCGTCAGCAATTTGCCAGATTTTGTTTCGGCCACGATTTGAACTCTGCAGCCAGCCTTATATTATAGCGAAACAAAATATTAGTTTGAAATATGACCTGGAAGAGAGCCTCCCCCTTGCCGGGGTAGGCGTCGGTGACGTCCTCCCGCCAGCGCAGGAACGCGTCCTCCTCGCACACCTCCAGGTTGTACAGGTACATGAACCACCGCAGCAGCATGCCTGCAACACGACACGACACGTCACGTCACGTCACGCAACGCTGCTGATGCCATCGATCCCGCGGGATCTCCGCGGGTCAGGTGTAAAGCTACGAGCGGGTGCGGGCTAAGGTAATCTAGATAATAATATGAACGATGGTGTTGGCTCCCGGTCCGTCCGCGCCAGTGTATCGTGCCATCGTGTAGCTCCAAGGCGGGACTGTACACGAAGCGGTTGTTTTCAATGGTGGAAACAGTCGTTAAGCCTTGTCGAAGATCTTCGGGTGGCTTGAGAACATTCGACACTGGGTTGGCCACTAAACCCTCCACCAATCCGCATTGGAGCAGCGTGATGGAGTATGCTGTAGACCTCCCGCAGCTCCGTCTGTGGGCACCCGTGTCCAGCAGTGGGACGTCTATGGGTCGTAGCGGTGTTAAAATTATAAAATAATAAATTAACATTATAAAATTATAAAATAATAAATGACAGGCCCGTTGGCGCAATCGGTAGTGACCCTGTCTGTTGCGCCAAAGGTCGTGGGTTCGAATCCCACTCACGACAAATATTCGTGTGACGAACACTAGTATTTGTCGTGTCTGGGTGTCAATATTATCTATTTAAGTATGTATTTAAAAATATCTATGTATGTATATCAGTCTCTGACACCCATAACACAGGCTCGCGCCTACTTTGGGGTCAGATGGCCGTGTGTGAGAATGTCCAAGATATTTATTTATTTATTTATTAATATTTTTTCGAAAAATAATTACGTAAAATTAGAATGTGAGCTGTAAGTTTGCAACGCCGCCGCCGCCGCGGCGCGCGCGTCCGCAAAATTTTATTTATCAAAAATAGAAGAAAAGGAAATAATTGTTTCACTTTACTTTGAGTCGTGCCTACTCTGTCTAATGTAAGTATGAAAGCGTACCCTTGGGGTAGCGGTGGTGGTGCGCGTGCACCTGCACGGCGTACACGGCGGCCAGCTGCAGGTCGGCGCGGCCCTCCAGCAGCGCCGTCAGCAGCGGCGCGTAGGCCTCCGCCAGCGCCTTCTCGCGCTCCAGCGCCGCCTTGTCGGGCGCCGCCGAGCCCGCCGCCGCCGTCACGTGGCCCGCCACCAGCGCCACCAGCGCCGACACGAACGCCGCGTTGCCGCGCACCGCCGCCTCCACGTTCGCCTGCCGCACGCACGCGTTTACTCGTTTTAACGGATTTACTTGTTTCCCAGGAATTTATTGGATTTTGAAAATGACGGTACAGATAGCGTCTAGCGTACACCGCACACCCGTACCTTGATCCAGCGGTAGAGCGCGGGCGGCGCGGGGTCCTGCTGCAGCTGGCGCGCGAGCTGCGCCTGCACGCGCAGCTGCGGCACGAGCGCGGCCAGCCCGCGCGCCTCCAGCTCCTCCAGCGCGGGCCCCGCGGCGCCCCCGTCGCGCCCCTCGCGCCCCTCGCGCCCCGCCACGTACGCGCAGATGTTGATCTGGAACACGAAGCGCCTCGCTAGAGTACCGCACCGGCTCGACCACGTGTACTGTACTGTACACCCCCCACACCGCCGACACCCACCTTGCTCTCGGTGTAGAGCGCCTGCAGCTGCGCCTCGGGCAGGCGCGCGCGCAGCCGCTGCAGCACCTCCAGCAGCAGCGGGTAGTGCTGCCCGCCCTCGCACCACGCGCCCACCTCCGCCAGCGTCACCAGTTTCTGCGCCGATCACACGATATACTCGTACGGATGCAAAAATACACGATATACTCGTACGCTAGCGAAAGTCAATTGTACGTCGTGCGCGAGTACGGTGCGCTCGAGTGTGAGTAGACGTAGTCACCTGCAGCACGGCGTGCGCCAGCAGCGCGGGCAGGCGCGCGTGCGGGTGCTGCGCGTGCACGAGCGCGCGCAGCGCGTCGCCCGCGGGCGCGCGCTTCACGCCGCGCACCACCGCCGCCGCCGCGCTCGCCAGCGCCTCCTCCGCGCTCTCCCCCTCCCCCTCGCCGCCGCTCTCCCCCTCCCCCTCGCCGCCGCCCTCCCCCTCGCCGCCCTCCGCCACCTCTGCCGTCAGCGCGTGCTCGAGCACGGTGGCTATGACGCGCCGCAACACCTGTATAAAACACCTCGGTGTTAATCAATGTAGTCACAGATTGACCGCCCAAGGAAAAAAATGTCTTAACTCTGCTCGCGTCCCGGTCAAAAATATGGTTGACACTATGTTGTAAATCTTATCGCTGTTTTACATGAGTATGCGTGTGCACATCGGTTGCCCTTGTAACTATTGTAACAATCTCTAGAGGGGTGCTCTGCTTATCGCTGCGACCACGTCATCGATGTCCCACTGCTGGGCACGGGTCTCGGTCGGTCAAAGCGGATCGGTGGAGAGGTTAGTGGCCAACCCTGTTTCGAATGTTTCAAGGCACCCGAAGGTTCGACAAGGCTAACGACTGTTTCCACCATTGAAAACAACCGGAACCGACGGCTTTACGTGCCCTCCGAAGTAAATTTTTTTTTGCCACTAACGGTTACCCTTCCACAAACCGACCGCGCCCGTCGTTGCTTAACTCTTTAAATCACATTGAATCGAGCTATTGGGCTATGGACGCTACGATTTTTTTTTCTCCGCCTATGGCAAACAAAAATTTGAGTGATGAGCGAGAGCATAGCACGCGCACGCAGCGGTGGTCCCCAACCTTGTCGGGCAGCTGCAGGTCGTGCAGGCGCTGCACGGGCGCGGCGGGCGGCGCGTCGGGCGCGCGCGCGGCGGCGGGCCCGCGCGCGAGCGCCTCCGCCGCCGCGGCGCCCAGCCGGCACGCCTCCTCCTTGTTCACGCCCTGACACACACCACCACTACATTACCTTGTCGGGCAGCTGCAGGTCGTGCAGGCGCTGCACGGGCGCGGCGGGCGGCGCGTCGGGCGCGCGCGCGGCGGCGGGCCCGCGCGCGAGCGCCTCCGCCGCCGCGGCGCCCAGCCGGCACGCCTCCTCCTTGTTCACGCCCTGACACACACCACCACTACATTACCTTGTCGGGCAGCTGCAGGTCGTGCAGGCGCTGCACGGGCGCGGCGGGCGGCGCGTCGGGCGCGCGCGCGGCGGCGGGCCCGCGCGCGAGCGCCTCCGCCGCCGCGGCGCCCAGCCGGCACGCCTCCTCCTTGTTCACGCCCTGACACACACCACCACTACATTACCTTGTCGGGCAGCTGCAGGTCGTGCAGGCGCTGCACGGGCGCGGCGGGCGGCGCGTCGGGCGCGCGCGCGGCGGCGGGCCCGCGCGCGAGCGCCTCCGCCGCCGCGGCGCCCAGCCGGCACGCCTCCTCCTTGTTCACGCCCTGACACACACCACCACTACATTACCTTGTCGGGCAGCTGCAGGTCGTGCAGGCGCTGCACGGGCGCGGCGGGCGGCGCGTCGGGCGCGCGCGCGGCGGCGGGCCCGCGCGCGAGCGCCTCCGCCGCCGCGGCGCCCAGCCGGCACGCCTCCTCCTTGTTCACGCCCTGACACACACCACCACTACATTACCTTGTCGGGCAGCTGCAGGTCGTGCAGGCGCTGCACGGGCGCGGCGGGCGGCGCGTCGGGCGCGCGCGCGGCGGCGGGCCCGCGCGCGAGCGCCTCCGCCGCCGCGGCGCCCAGCCGGCACGCCTCCTCCTTGTTCACGCCCTGACACACACCACCACTACATTACCTTGTCGGGCAGCTGCAGGTCGTGCAGGCGCTGCACGGGCGCGGCGGGCGGCGCGTCGGGCGCGCGCGCGGCGGCGGGCCCGCGCGCGAGCGCCTCCGCCGCCGCGGCGCCCAGCCGGCACGCCTCCTCCTTGTTCACGCCCTGACACACACCACCACTACATTACCTTGTCGGGCAGCTGCAGGTCGTGCAGGCGCTGCACGGGCGCGGCGGGCGGCGCGTCGGGCGCGCGCGCGGCGGCGGGCCCGCGCGCGAGCGCCTCCGCCGCCGCGGCGCCCAGCCGGCACGCCTCCTCCTTGTTCACGCCCTGACACACACCACCACTACATTACCTTGTCGGGCAGCTGCAGGTCGTGCAGGCGCTGCACGGGCGCGGCGGGCGGCGCGTCGGGCGCGCGCGCGGCGGCGGGCCCGCGCGCGAGCGCCTCCGCCGCCGCGGCGCCCAGCCGGCACGCCTCCTCCTTGTTCACGCCCTGACACACACCACCACTACATTACCTTGTCGGGCAGCTGCAGGTCGTGCAGGCGCTGCACGGGCGCGGCGGGCGGCGCGTCGGGCGCGCGCGCGGCGGCGGGCCCGCGCGCGAGCGCCTCCGCCGCCGCGGCGCCCAGCCGGCACGCCTCCTCCTTGTTCACGCCCTGACACACACCACCACTACATTACCTTGTCGGGCAGCTGCAGGTCGTGCAGGCGCTGCACGGGCGCGGCGGGCGGCGCGTCGGGCGCGCGCGCGGCGGCGGGCCCGCGCGCGAGCGCCTCCGCCGCCGCGGCGCCCAGCCGGCACGCCTCCTCCTTGTTCACGCCCTGACACACACCACCACTACATTACCTTGTCGGGCAGCTGCAGGTCGTGCAGGCGCTGCACGGGCGCGGCGGGCGGCGCGTCGGGCGCGCGCGCGGCGGCGGGCCCGCGCGCGAGCGCCTCCGCCGCCGCGGCGCCCAGCCGGCACGCCTCCTCCTTGTTCACGCCCTGACACACACCACCACTACATTACCTTGTCGGGCAGCTGCAGGTCGTGCAGGCGCTGCACGGGCGCGGCGGGCGGCGCGTCGGGCGCGCGCGCGGCGGCGGGCCCGCGCGCGAGCGCCTCCGCCGCCGCGGCGCCCAGCCGGCACGCCTCCTCCTTGTTCACGCCCTGACACACACCACCACTACATTACCTTGTCGGGCAGCTGCAGGTCGTGCAGGCGCTGCACGGGCGCGGCGGGCGGCGCGTCGGGCGCGCGCGCGGCGGCGGGCCCGCGCGCGAGCGCCTCCGCCGCCGCGGCGCCCAGCCGGCACGCCTCCTCCTTGTTCACGCCCTGACACACACCACCACTACATTACCTTGTCGGGCAGCTGCAGGTCGTGCAGGCGCTGCACGGGCGCGGCGGGCGGCGCGTCGGGCGCGCGCGCGGCGGCGGGCCCGCGCGCGAGCGCCTCCGCCGCCGCGGCGCCCAGCCGGCACGCCTCCTCCTTGTTCACGCCCTGACACACACCACCACTACATTACATTGCGGCTCCTAGCTGTACCCTGCTTACACACTTTTCCATCTTTCTTCGCAGTGGCAGTACTGCGGAATAGTCTGATAACTATTCCGTATTACTTTTGATTAAAACTATGACGTTTTGCAATTCTTTATCCGGGCATCTTAATGAACATCATATTATATATAAAAAATATTTTCTGAATAAATATCTGGTCGATGTGAAAAATAATATCACTGCAGACAAATCATTCATCTTAAGAGTTTTGTATAGAATAGGTGTTTCAGGTTGTGATTAGCTTGATTAAAATTAAATACGTGTGCCCGGCTCGAGGTCTTGTTGCCACTGATCGTCGCACTTATTAACAAGTAGATGGTTGACGTTTAGTTACACATACAATTGAATTCCAACATTAAGCATTTTGTTACATTTGGTTTAAGGAAGAACCCCATCGCAGAGAGCATGGCGGGTAGTTTCGGTCCTTCGAGCCGGACTTGTCCTTGTCCTTACCTTGTCCTTCTTGGGCTTGTCCTTCTTGTCGCCGGCGGGCTTGATGGTGATGGCGGGCTCCTTCAGCAGCGGCGCCGCGCTCGCGAAGGCCGGCGCCAGCACGCCTGCCGCGCACAACGTCACAAGGTCACAAGGTGCAGAACGATGCTCATACAGTATGCGCATATAATTGCATGTAGGATAAATTATGCTAGCCAAACAAGAATCAAGTGGCGAATACATACTATAAATCTGTAACACTTTTAACAAAAAAATTTTCGTAGGAAAGTTTACTGTTTTTAGGGTGTTTCATCAGTCATCATCAGAAGCCATTCTCTGTGCCACTGTTGGGTACGGGTCTCCTCTCAGAATAGGAGGGATTCGTCGGATTACAGTACTCACCCTGCGGCGCGGGCGCGAGCGGCAGCGGCGCGGGCGGCGGGCGCGAGAGCCGGTTGGCGGAGAACATGAGCGAGTTGGCGGCGGGCCGCATCTGCACGTCGGCCAGCGACATGCGACAGTACTCACCCTGCGGCGCGGGCGCGAGCGGCAGCGGCGCGGGCGGCGGGCGCGAGAGCCGGTTGGCGGAGAACATGAGCGAGTTGGCGGCGGGCCGCATCTGCACGTCGGCCAGCGACATGCGACAGTACTCACCCTGCGGCGCGGGCGCGAGCGGCAGCGGCGCGGGCGGCGGGCGCGAGAGCCGGTTGGCGGAGAACATGAGCGAGTTGGCGGCGGGCCGCATCTGCACGTCGGCCAGCGACATGCGACAGTACTCACCCTGCGGCGCGGGCGCGAGCGGCAGCGGCGCGGGCGGCGGGCGCGAGAGCCGGTTGGCGGAGAACATGAGCGAGTTGGCGGCGGGCCGCATCTGCACGTCGGCCAGCGACATGCGACAGTACTCACCCTGCGGCGCGGGCGCGAGCGGCAGCGGCGCGGGCGGCGGGCGCGAGAGCCGGTTGGCGGAGAACATGAGCGAGTTGGCGGCGGGCCGCATCTGCACGTCGGCCAGCGACATGCGACAGTACTCACCCTGCGGCGCGGGCGCGAGCGGCAGCGGCGCGGGCGGCGGGCGCGAGAGCCGGTTGGCGGAGAACATGAGCGAGTTGGCGGCGGGCCGCATCTGCACGTCGGCCAGCGACATGCGACAGTACTCACCCTGCGGCGCGGGCGCGAGCGGCAGCGGCGCGGGCGGCGGGCGCGAGAGCCGGTTGGCGGAGAACATGAGCGAGTTGGCGGCGGGCCGCATCTGCACGTCGGCCAGCGACATGCGACAGTACTCACCCTGCGGCGCGGGCGCGAGCGGCAGCGGCGCGGGCGGCGGGCGCGAGAGCCGGTTGGCGGAGAACATGAGCGAGTTGGCGGCGGGCCGCATCTGCACGTCGGCCAGCGACATGCGACAGTACTCACCCTGCGGCGCGGGCGCGAGCGGCAGCGGCGCGGGCGGCGGGCGCGAGAGCCGGTTGGCGGAGAACATGAGCGAGTTGGCGGCGGGCCGCATCTGCACGTCGGCCAGCGACATGCGACAGTACTCACCCTGCGGCGCGGGCGCGAGCGGCAGCGGCGCGGGCGGCGGGCGCGAGAGCCGGTTGGCGGAGAACATGAGCGAGTTGGCGGCGGGCCGCATCTGCACGTCGGCCAGCGCGCCGTCCGCCGCCGCCGCCAGCCGCGCCTTGCCGCGCAGCCCCTCCTGCCGCACGACACACACACACACACACACAGCGGTTAGCGATTATATAGAATATATGTATAGGACGTGCGAGCTCGACAGCCCGACGGTCGACATTGTCTCAGTCGGCCTGCTGATGGATGGATGGCCATCCATCGGCCTTTCCGAGTCCACTGCTGGACGTAGGCCTCCCTCAATGGGTGACCCTTTTTCAGGTCACCAGCCTACCTAACTAGTTCGAGGGCGGCCTAAAGTTCGTCTCCCGAGTCTGCCTCCGCTCGAGGACCTCTCCTGTCTACCTGCCGCGGCCCGTCCGGCCCATCGCCATTACAGCTCGCTAACTCGATGTGCTTTATCGGTGACACTCGTTCGTCGACGGTATTTATCATTGCGAATATTTCCCGATAGCGAAACACCGAGCATAGCTCCTTCTATAGCTCGCTGAGCTACTTTGAGCTTGCGAATGTGTCGATGTTAATCCCTAGTGTTTGCTCTCAATCATGAGCTTGAACACTTTGGTGTCAAGTTCAGGTGTGTCGTGCGTACCTTGGGCGGGCCCGCGTGCCGGTCGTGCCGGTCGTGGCGGTCGTGGCGGTCGTGGTGGTGCGGCGGCGGCGCGTGCTGCTTGTAGTGCGAGCGCGGGAAGTAGTTGGGCGCGGAGCGCTGGCGGAAGGCGTCGCGCGGCGCGAACCCGTTGCCGAAGAGCTTGTCGGGCTGCGGCGCGAGCGGCGCGGCCTGCAGCGCCAGGCCGGCCAGCACGTCGTCCAGCGGGCGCGCGCGGCGGAACAGCGGCTCGCGGTCGCGGTCGCGCTCGCGCTCGCGCCGCGGCGGCTCGTCGTCGGCGCGCAGCTGGTGGATGGGCACGGGCCCCTCGGCCGACGTGGCGGCGCGCGGCAGCCACCCGCCGCGCCGCAGCTCCACCACGTCGCGCAGCATGAACCGGATGCGCGGCGCCAGCTCCGCCGACGTCGACAGCGTCTCGATGCGCGCGAAGTACCTGCGCACGCACGCACGGCGACACGTGTATTGAATCGTTGGCAGTGTTGGCACTGAACAAACTTTAAGGAGTAAAAAGCAGACGGCATTCCTTTCCGACTCATAAGTGAGATTGACTTCGGGCTTGATGAGGCACACATTTCTTTGACAAACGGGTTGGCAGATAGCATCGCATGCCATCACGCCCGCACTAGCCCGAAGAGATAAGCGGACGCGATCGTTGGGATCGTTAATGACATTGGAACCTTTTTTTTTTATAAAATAGACGGACAAACAGACATACGGGCCACCTGATGGTAAGTGGTCACCGTCGTCTCTGGACAAGTGCGACACCAGGGACATCACAGGTGCGTTGCCTGCCTTGAAGGAAACGTTTCACACTCTTTTTGAAGCGCTCCATGTCGTAGCTCGAAGTAACTGGACCAGGGCATCGAACCCAGAGGGTCGCCGGCAATAAGCGCAAGAAGCAAGGGAAGCAAGGGAAGGGCAGTACTGGTCCATGAGGCGGCGGCCGCGCTCCGAGTCCAGCACGCGGCCGCAGGTGCGCACGAGCTGCGCGAGGCACTCCAGGTCCTCGTGGTGGTCGGCGGCGGCGCGGCGCGCCAGCAGGTTCTGGATGCAGCGGTGCAGGATGGACTCGGCCAGGATCTCCAGCTTGCCCAGCTCGCCGATGAACTTGATGTTGCCGAGCATCTTGCACTTGGCCAGGTGCCGCTTCTCCTCCTCCTCCGCCGACAGGTGCTGCCGGTCCTCGTACGCCGCGAACGCCTGCGGACACGCGCGAGGTTAGCGGGGGCGGTGCGGGCGCGGGGCGGGAGCGGGGCGGGCGGTACGGACCTGCGCGCGGTTCTCGAACTCGGAGCGGCACTTGTTGAGCAGCAGCAGCTTGAAGGTGCAGGGCTGGCCAGGCGGCTCGAAGTTGGGCGCCTCCTCGCTCAGCCGCTTGCACAGCTGCGCGTACATCGACGAGTACTTGGGCTCGTCCAGCGCCTTCTCGAAGATGAGCAGGATCACCCCGCGCAGCACCTTCTCCGAGTCCAGCTCCAGCCCCAGCAGGTCATCGCTGAGCTTCTGGAACTTCTCCGGGGTGAGCTTGTTCAGGATACCGCGGACCTGGAACGTATCCAGAGGAACCTTTTAATATACAGGTCTTAAAACGATTCGAAACAGACATGGAAATCGATCGTCGATGGCAAATGTTCCACGATCCCCCTGCTCGCCCGCGGGCTCGCCTTGGAGATACACGTGCGGCCGTGGCGCCTGAGGTGACGCCCCTCAGCGATATATATCAGATAAGCTACAAGCCAGTGTCCACAAGCCGTCGGTAGTGGTGTAGTGGTGTAACAGTGGCCCACCTTCCGGAAGATGACGTCGTGGTCGGCGTCGCCGTCCGGCACGTCGTGGTGCCGCAGCGAGGAGGGCGGGACCCAGCGCCGCCTCGGGGGGGCCTGCGCCCGCCCCGCGGCGCGCAGCACGGGCCCCGGCTGCCGCGCGCTGTCCGTCTTGCGGCCGGTCTGGCGCTCCCGCTACTGCCGCTACTCCCGCTACTGCCGCTACTGCCGCCGCGCGCTGTCTCCGGCTGCTGCCGCGTAGCTTATCGCCTCCGACTGCCGCCTGCGACACACACGGAGGACAACATCAACATACATCGGGGCATAGGAGACAGCTGCGGTAGTCTTTGATTAAAGTTTATGAGCAGCTCCGCTAAGCTATCTTCAAAAATAAGTACACGTAAATATGAAATGTTCGGGTGTAGGTCAACAAACAGTCGAGTGAGGCGGCCGGCACCCGCGGGCACCCCGCGAGCGCGTGAGGCAGGTCGCGGAGCCCGCGGGCCGCGCGGTCGCGCCGCGCGCGCAGCGCTGCCGTCAGTGCCGGGCGGGAAACCTGTTCTAGAAAACTATTCCTACGTAACATCGGTAGATTTATCAGAAAGGTGGCAGCCGGCCCGGTCGGAGGCGGCCAGCATGCCCCACGGACTATCCTTAGGATTTACGGTTGGATCGACTCATACGTATTGACTCAAATGTGTAACAATTCAACAAGTTCGACTACCGAGCGTAATCCTAATCCACTGAAGCCCGTAACAAGCGATCCGGCGGGGCCTGGGCTGCGGTCCCTAAGCCCGTACGATAGTACCAACGAACTACACGTAGTAAACGAAGAAGCGACAACGAAAGCTGCTGCCGCTGGACAGGCCGGACAGGCCGGGCGGGCCGCGCGCGGCTGCGACCTGCGACCGGGTCGAGCGACTGTCGCGCGACTGTCGGGCGCGGCGGGTCGGCGGGGTCGACGGCCGGCCGCCCTCGCGCAGGTGTCGGCGGCCGCGGGGCAAGGCCGCGCACACGTCGTCTGTTGCGACATCTTCGTGTCGTATGACGCCTCTTGAACGCATGCCAAAAAAAATTAGTTCGAAGTCGAATTATGAAAGCGAAGGTCGAAGAAAATGTGTGCCCGAATTCGTGGGAATAAATAACGTCAGATCCGCTGCCGTTACTGGTACATTAATATTTGTAATATGTATCCTGCGATCCCCGCGGCTGTTTAGGAACAAACGTAACTTTGTGTGTGGAACGTAAATAAAGTTTGTAAATGTTTACATTAACAATACAAGACAACCCCTAGAGAGAGCTCTCTGGACCGTCGCGGCGGCGGGCGGCGGCGGACGGCGGCGGGCGGCGGGGCGCAGCGCAGGCTCGGGAGCGCAGATGCAGTTGAGGGCTCGCGGGGCGCGGCGCGGGGGGCAGGGGGCGCGGGGGGCGAGTCGTCGACCCGCGAGCATCCCCCGCCGCCCGCCGGGGTCGACGACCGCTCGCATCACCACCCCCCGCCCGCCCCGCCCCGCGCCGCGGCAATCCTTATCGCTCGTTAATAATGTAGCAAAATCATTGTGATTTTCGGTGATCGCACTGATCGCTAGGCGGGGGCGCGGGGCGCGGGGCGCGACGTCACGCGTCGCACCGGCGGCGAGCGACGCGGCGCCGCGGGTCATCGGCCGGGGGCTCCGGGCGAGGTCGCCGTGCCGGGCCGGCGCAGACCGCAGACCGACGACGACCCGAACGTTACAGCGGTCAAGTCATTTTCAAGTTTTCTTTGGATTTATATCTTCTCGATTTATGTCCGACCGGCGTTGTGCCTGCCAGTACATGGAACCTTTTCATAAAAACAGCCACGCAGCAAAATAATACAGTAGCCCGAGTCCCTATCGCCGCTCCGCCGCCCGCGCGCCGTCTCTCGTGAAACGCACGCGGTTAGCAGATTACCGAGCAAAAGGAGACAGAAGAAAAGGATACTTTTAATGATTGTGTCGAAGGCCATCATTTGTGCGACGTGCTCGCTGAGCCAGCGCGGCGGGCCGGCGGCGGTCACCCGCAGTCTTTGATGTCAATTCATCAAAGACTCACATCAAAGTGCAGTCGGACCTCGCACAAACCTCCTGTCATTTTCCTTTGCTAATCATGTACGACGAGAAGCTTCTCGTCGTAAAGGCAAAGTCGACATCGGCCGGCGGAACAGCCGAATCGAATCGAAACAGGTTTGCGCCGGCCGCCCGCCGCGGCCCTGAGCCTCACCGGAAGCGAGCCGAGAGCATTTCTGCAATTTGACGATCTTCTTACATCCTGTCGGCATTGTGTGGCCTTCCCGGGGCCGATACCATCGTTGGCATCGGCACTGAATAGAAATAAGGGGACTTTCGTAATTGCTTTTTGCACAGAAATATTTGGCTTCAATAACAGATTTTGTTTTCATTAGCCAAACAAAAATTATGTCACAAATGTTGTATTGAAATTGAGTACATGTAAATAAATACGTGTATCTAGTATATCGCCCCATCGTATTGCATCCGACGGGGATGGAATAGGGCTGTCGAATGGACGAGGGCGTCGTGCGGCCACGGCAGGAGCGGGAGGCGCGGGCGGCGCGGGCGATGCTCTAGGGCCTAGGGCTGCCGCGAAGGCTCTCGAGCGCAAGCGATTATCTTGCGATAATGAGTGTACGGCGGTCAGGAAAACAGCAGAATATGACAAACATCCTGAAGTAGGTCAAGCAACACGCGCCGTTCGCTGCAGCGGTCGCAGCCGCCGACGGGACGGCTGCGCCAGCGGTTATACGCCATACAACGGTTATTGTAATCAACGATAGGTCCTGCGTATTCGTGCTTCATGTTTTCAAACTGTTCTACTATTTGATGTACACGTAGCTGAAGAGGGCTGTCTAGTCATTTGCGAAAAGCACTCTTCGAAATACATAGTCTTAAGGTTCATTGCTCCGTAAAGGCTATATTAGTAGCTGTTCTGTTCTGTATCGTCTCTATCGCACCCTCGTGTTCTCTATCTTTCTCTATGCCTCCGAAACATGGACATTGGAGACTGAAGTCTCGCGTACGGATAAGGATAGACGCGATAGAGATGTGGTTGTCGCAAAATGTTGGGAATCCCGTAGACTGCGCGCCGTGCCGAGCTCATGTACTCTCGCCGCGTGGTACGGCGGGAGCCGGACAATTTAAAAGCGGATTGATAACGTGGCAGGAAAGAGAAGCAGAGGGAGATCACCGACGCTATAATACGGAAACCCGCCACTCTCACAACACATATCTCACAAGCCGGAGGATTTTAGTGGGAAGAAGACGAAGCGCACGAGCCGGGCGTCGCGGAGACCACGGAGGAGTTTAGTTTGGTAGCCTTCAATTACTGAAATCGACTGCCATTTTGTTTGAAGCGATTGTTGCCTTGATTTATGAATTACGTGAAAAATTAGTGGTCATTTCTATCGTGCAAAATAATTATTATTTTGCTCGACTTTTGGAATATTATTGTTGTAAGTATGTAGATAACATTCCCTACGAACAGGACATGTACGGAAGCATTACTTTATGTACGATGCGTGCTCATCGATTGGGTCAAGTTAGCCAGGTCATGTCCCAAGAGAGCTCCTCGCTCGTCGCAGTCGCTCAGACTCCCGGCGCGGCGCCGCGAGTGCTAGGAAATATAATTTAATGTCCATAGTCCGCGGCATTCCCGCGGGCGAGTCGAGTGAATTTATTTCAACATATAAATATCGCCATATTAAACAGAATTAAGATTTTACATATTAAACAGAATTAAGATTTTACATTGAAAATTGTCAGTAAAATTTGGATTTGTTGCGTTTGGAAATCGCCAATTTGTTCCGAACGGGACAAATCGGTCGAGGCCAGGTCCTCGCTGGAAACAGGTGAGAGACGAAGGCGGCGCCGGCGCGCGACGCGCGAATCTTGGACCTAAAATATATTCCGATGACTTTCAAGTGTGAGCGAGCGCGCGCGAGGTCGTCGCTCGCGCGCCCAAGGTCGGGCGCTGGGCGCGCGGCGCGTCCCGCCCAGCGCTGGGCCGCGGCGGGCGAGGCCGGGCGGATCCATATCGCGGCGCGGGCCGGGGAGGGGGGGAGCGACCCAGTTGCGGCGGCCGTGGCGCGGCGCTACCATTGACCCAGATGCGCGGCCTGACGCGGCCTGGCGCGGCCTGACCTACTCGCGAGCCTACCTCCGCCAAGTAACGCCACTCCCCTCGCTCGTGCCGTCCCCCATAGCTGCTATTGCCTGCACACGCGTGCAACGCATTGCGCATGAAAATCGGCCAATAGTCTATTAAAAAATACTTCATGTAATTGTTCAGCAAATAAGTAAATATGCTTACTGATTCAAACTGTCAGTTTGGGTATAACTTGTCAGATATGACGGTCAGCGTCCTGGATGTTGCCGGTTATTATATGGTACAATAAACCAAATTTTGAATATAATATAATTAAACTAACTGTATGTATCACTTTGTTGTATATTTTGGGACACAATCTATAATTAAAATGTGGTTTTATTATTCTTGTCTCCATAATAAATTAGTATGGTGTTTTTTCCTATTCAGGTTTATAGTTATTTATTTAGTTTGAAATTGATTTTTTTCATTTACACCTTATTTCTGAACCAGGATAGTTTACTCATTACAAATTTAAAATTCAAAAACACTCACATTGTTAATATGTAGTATAATGGCAGCAGTATAATGATATTGACATTTACGTACATGTTGTCCAGGAGATTCTTGATATTTTCTTTTTACTTCTAGAAGCTCAACTGTATTTACATATCCATCTCAACAGACATTTGTAGCATTGTTTCAATTTGAATACTACAATTTGATATTAAAAGTAATACAGAATAAATCAAAATCTGTTTTCAGATGGACTTTAATTTATTAGGTCCTTAGACTATGGATAGTCTTTTCGCATTAGTTGCACAATATTGTACATTTTATTGTAACAAAAACAGTGTAACTTTGATTAATGGAAAATTAAATGCCAGACAAATAATTTAACTATTAAATAATTAATGTGTAGCCCCTAAGGAACTGTTCTCAATCTTAACAGATGAACACACATTCCATATTTATTTTATAAAAAAATCCAAACATAATCAGTGATAAGAGCATGGCATGGACATACAATGAGAAATGGGCCGCGGGAGGGCGGGCAGGGCGCAGCGCCACCGACACTACCGACAGCGCAGGCAGCGGCGGCGGGGGAGGCTCGCGGACTCGCGGCCGCCCGCCGCCGACGCTCGCCATCGCTGATGCCATTCTCTCGCGATACATCGCGCACTTCATCCTCGCTTCGGCTAGGTTATAATCCAAATTTCGTTAGTTCGTCCCGCGAATCTTGTGTCTGATCACACACGCGAGGGATGCATTCGGTAAGAACGCTTTGAAATACGATGGATGGATGCGAATTCTAGAATAACAGGAACTTGTAATATGGCTCACAAAGGTGACGCATCGACACGATCCGATCGAATGATCTTGGTGGCCTCCGCGTCCGCTTTTGCGACTTTCGAAATCATGGCACGGTCGCCCGGCAATTAGTACACTAGTTTCACGTAAAAACAAAGAAATTCACAAACTTACGAGGCGATGAAAGTCAATTGTAGAAAGCACACGCACCGCAACGCGAATAGCGAGTTCCTTGGCACGCACACTACTGTCAAAACCGTAATTTGTTACTCACATTCCACACAGTCAAATTCACAACTACAAGCAAGAGGAGAGATGACAATTCAGCATAGACACAGAATTTTTTCTTTATGGTAAAAATACTAAATACAGATATATAATTTCTTAAAATGTCTACTAACGTTTATCTTTTCAATAATCAATGAAATTATTCTATGTGATAAATAACTTCATCGATCGCAGGGTACTGCTTGAAAACTATTATTATAAGTACAAACTAAATTATAAGTGAAATGTATCGAAAAACACTTTATATTTTGTAAATAATCCTTTATTATCTATATTCTTTACATTTATTAAACCTGAAAATAAGAAAAAAATAATTCCCTCATAAACTTAAGACATTTCATAGTACAAAGCACTCAGTGGTTTATTTGTTTTGTTTTTTAATCTGTACTAAAAGACCTCATCACGTGATTTTTAAATATTAGTACTCTGTGCCCACCACCAATGCATTAGAGTGAAATCGACAACTTAATGTTGGCCAAAGAAATTGGAGCTTCCTGTGTTGGCACTTACCATAAAATGCTGGCAATGGCTCCTATATGGATCCTACACTCATAAATATTCCAAAAAATTAGTTTTCATATGTAAGAGTAAGAAAATCAACATCGCCTTAATAAAATAATATCTACTCTGTGGTAATTAGCTAAATTTTATCGTATTGTAACGGGGATAAAGGATATTTAAATAGGGAATGTATGTACATACTGATTGCTAATCTATTTATTTTTAGAGAGATTTACTTTAAATTATCTTTTTCGGACAAATTAATAATCTAACAATTTATTTTATGTGGCCCAACTTGTCACTTGTTTTTGAAACCATAAGCAATGATATTAAATACATTACAAGAGGAAGATACGCCACCGACGCACCAAACGCGTGGTGTGAATTGGTCTCACTTGTGACCATTGCAGTCAGTCGAGCTGTGAAGTGTGACCTGTCATTGTGAGCGCGCGCGCTGTGCTGATAACAAACAGCTGTCTCTTTCACTCTTACGCTTTGTGTATTTCCTGTCGCACTTACAGCGTGTATTTAGATTAAACAATGTTATTAAATATGTATGAAGTGTCGGTCGCGGAACAATTAAATTTTGCGTGCAGTATGAACATGACGAATTTTTCTTAAAATATCATTGACCTTATTAATGTCAATGATATTTTGGGGTGTGACAGCCCAGCGGCTATCGAACTCGCCTCTCACTCGAGCGGTCCGGGTTCAAACCAAACGGTTGGCACGCACCAATGACTTTTCTAAGTTATGTGCGTTTTAAGAAATTAAATGTCAATTGCTATAACGGTGAAGGACACATCGTGAGGAAACCTGCATGCCTGAGAGTTCATCATAACGTTCTCGAAGGTATGTGAAGTCTGCCAATCCGCACTTGGCCAGCGTGCTGGACTAAGGCCTAATCCCTCCCATTCTGAGAGGAGACCCGTGCCCAACAGTGGGACGTCTATGGGTCGCAGCGAGCGATTAATGTCGCTTATTGCCTTATTTGCAGTTTAACAAAATGGTGACCGCAGCTTCGTTAGCGTGGAATTAGACGACAATAGTTTCGTTTACACCTATTAATATTATATTATAGCCTAAGTGTGTCACTCAGTGAGATGCAGCTTTCCAATGGTAAAAGAATTTTTAAAATCGGTCCAGTAGTTTTTGTTTGAAAACTTTACAAACAAATTTTTCCTGTATAGAATATTAATATAGATATAGATAGATTAGTGTGCTATTGTTGCTACAGCGAAAAGAAACAGATCTCAGTCTGGATTTGTGCCCGGTTTATGGCAATAGGCTCACCACCTTACATGGTTCCTATGTAATCACCTCTGCTCACCTCATCACCATTATATCCATATTTTTGAAACACTCACTGTAAGTTCCGATCGAAAAACACGCAGCATGGCAAATTATGAAACTCCAACAAGAACTCAATACATTGTGGGCAACCCAAACAAAACGGAGGCAAGGCCAGGTCCTATGGACTGAGTAATGTTAGGGCGAGAAAAACAACATTGTAATTAACCAGTATAAAAATATATTGAATTAGTTCTACCTGTAATAATCCAAAGATATAAAGGGTTACATATCACAAGAGATAGTTGCATTTCCAATGCAAGTCATTTCCAATTAAAAACTTTCATACTTATTGTCATATTTCCTGTGTTATAATAATCACTTATGTGAGTTAACAGTTCAAAGAATACAAAATGCAGAATTAAATACTAGGAGGCGCGGCTGCGCCGGTTAGCCTAAGCCACTAGTGCGACTAGTGTTTATAGAACATTAAGTACAATTTTGAGATTCTGTCGTCATGACCCGCCGGGTGCAAGCCGGGAGCGGCCGCCGCGTGGCTCCCACGCTTGCCGTAGCAGTCCTTTACTCTAGCTCGGCTCGAGATACAGCATATTATGGCAGAATATTAATATTCATCGTCAATCCGTTAGCGATCTAGATAGTTCAAATAATAATGTATTAATGTAACGAATTAAAAATAACATATTTTAAATATGTATAACAACTAAAGCGGGTTCCGAACACACTCGTAATACAAGCCGCGGTGTAACGACTCGTTCCTGCATCACGTCCACCATCACGTCCCGTGCCCCCGTGCCCCCCGTGCCCCCGTGCCGCCCGTGCCCCCCGTGCCCCCGTGCCGCCCGCGCGGGCGAGCCGCAAGACAAGGGAGTGTTTCTTTTCTTTTCGTTTCTATTGAGGAGCCGTTATTATCCGCAGTTTGAGTTTTCTTTTGCAGTATAAGCACGCGGTGATCATTCCTTCTAGCTACCAGCAAGGTACATGTGTTTAAGAACAAAATTAGGCGAGTTTTTAAACTCAAATAAACTGGCGAATTAACGACTAGCCAAGTGTAGCCGGGTCGTTCGGTGGATCGCTCGGAGTGTTCTGAAGAATCCTTCATTTACATCAGTATATTGCACAGCGTCTACACAAGAACTCTTCGAAGCCAGCCAGCAGCCAGGAGATGCCGTCTCCCGAGCGCCGCTGCACAAGCGCCCACGTTCCTCCAGCGAGTGGGCAACGGCTGGGCTCGTGTAGCGGCGACCGGGAACACATCTCCCCGGGCTGCCTATGTGCTGCCTATGTACAATACGCGACGGCGACGACTACTTCGTCTATAAAAAAATGTACATTTTTACAAAAATATACCTTATAAACTTAACAACTAGGCCAATGGACGGGAGTTAAGTACGGCGGAGGGAGGCGGCGCTACATGCCCGACTCCGCGATGCCCTCGTCATCTGAAACATAAAAGTGGCGGCGTGAGGGGCGGAGACAGGGTCTACCAGGCGCGCGGAGGCTGGTGAGTGCGGCCGGCGGCCGGTTACGGCACACGGTATGAGAGGACGGTTATGGGTTATCGTACGAGTACTACGTAGACTAGATGAGAGTGGGCGGTGGGCAGTGAGAGTGGGCAGTGGGGGTGGGCAACGCGGCATGCGGCTCACGTACTACAGCAGGGCGCAGGCGGCGGGCGCGGCGCCGCCGCACGCTCGCCAGTTTTTTTCTAGACCACATCAGGATTACTGATCAAATTACTTCTCCAGTTTTTAGTGGCAACGATAAATAACTTACTCGGGCTATGTGATCAGATCAGTTAATTAACGGGCGCGGTCGGTTTGTGGATGGGTGACCGCTTCTAACAAAATTGGATTTTCCCGGTTCAATGGAGAAAACAAACATTAAGCCTTGTCGAAGATCCTCGAAGTGGCTTGAGGAAACTCGGGGTTGGCCACTGACCCCTCCACCGATCCGGATTGGAGCAGCGTGGTGGAGAATACCCTTCAGTAGGTCGTAGCTATTCAAACTTAATATACAACAGAATTCAATTCGAATTCATTCTCTCATTGCATGGGCGTGATTATAAAATGTTGAGACTTAAACATTAGGGAGAACTTTTTGAAAAAAAAAAAAAAAACGATCTCAAAATGTAATGTAAAAAAACTACTGTTGAGTCACCAAACTTTATCCCCGCACATCTTTTGAAATCGTGGACTACCTACATTATAAAGTTTGGCGCACACTATGAGTCTCCCTCCACTCGACTATATAGTTCAGAGGAGCATATTATAATGGTACAATGATCCCGCGGTGGCGGGTTACCTTCGAAGGCGGGGTTGAGGTGGTGGTTGTTGGGCGGCGGCGGCGCGAGGTCGGCGCCCTCGAGCGCGGCCACCACGCACTGGTGGATGCAGATGTACTGCTGCTCCGTCTGCACCATCCACACGCGCTCGCGCCGCATGGCGTGCACCATGCCGAAGATGTCCAGGTACTCCGCGTGCGCCGCCAGCTGCAACACGCGACACACGTGTGAGCGCGACGCCGGCACGGTACCGTGGGGTGCTGCGGGGTACTGCGGGGTACTGTACCTGCTGCAGCGCGCGGTCCAGCGTGATGAAGGTGCCGGAGCGGCCGACGCCGGCGCTGCAGTGCACGACGACGGGCCGCGCGTCGGGCGGGCAGCGCTCGCGGAAGGCGCGCACGAAGCGCGCGAGCGCGGTGGGCGGCTCGGGCACGCCGAAGTCGGGCCAGGTGGTGAAGTGGAAGTGCTTGAGCACGCGCTGCTCGGCGCCGCGGCACACGGCCAGCTCCGTCACGGTCCAGTCGGGGTAGCGGCTCTCGTTGAGCGCGGTCACGGCGATGTCCCCGTAGTACACGGGCCGCGTGTCGTACGGCCAGTAGCGGTCGCACTTCTCGCGCCCCTTCTCCACGCAGCGCGTCAGCATCACGATGGCGCGCGAGCCCGACTCCCAGCACATGCGCCAGAAGTCGTCGCGCGTGCAATGCAGCGGGCCCTGAACATTACAACACCACCACATCATACTTATGTATACTGACTATCGATTGGACGGATTGGAAGGTCATGCATGCACAAACATAACCATCAGGTTTAATTTACCAAAAGATCCGGCTCGAAGGACCTTGAACCACTTACTATTGATTTGTTTTTTCTTGATATGTTTGTGATATTGAATAATATGTTTCAAACTAACTAGCCGTGTGATAAGAATTGAGAACACGTAGGAGGCAAAAGGTAAGTGATGACGTATGACCTGCGTGACAATGAACTCCCTGGGCGAGTTGTGGCCGGGCACGTAGTTGGCGTTGATGTAGTCGGAGCCCTCCTCGTCGTCGACGGGCTGCAGCTTGTAGCGCGAGTGGTCGTAGGGCAGGATGTTGGTGAACCGGTTCTTGGGCCGGTTCACGGGCAGGTCGGCCGCCGAGCACGGCTGCTCGCGCCCCACGTGCTTCAGCTCCTCGAACTCTTCGCTGAACCTGCACGTCATCCAGAAGAGGAACGGAGAAACATTATTATGTGGTACAAAGTAAATAAAAATAGTAAGATCGGTAGTAGTAGTAAGTCGGCGACGCGCACGGGGCGCGCGGCGGGCGCGGGCGCGGGCGCGGCGGGCGCGCGCGCGCGGCGGCGCCGGCGCAGCAGCAGCGCGCCCGCCGCCGCGCCGCCCAGCGCCGCCAGCGACACCGCCGCGCCCGCGATCCATGTGAGGGATGTCTGGCTCACCTGAAGTCGGAGTCGGCGGACATGAGCCGGTAGTGGTCCACGAAGTCGGCGACGCGCACGGGGCGCGCGGCGGGCGCGGGCGCGGGCGCGGCGGGCGCGCGCGCGCGGCGGCGCCGGCGCAGCAGCAGCGCGCCCGCCGCCGCGCCGCCCAGCGCCGCCAGCGACACCGCCGCGCCCGCGATCCATGTGAGGGATGTCTGGCTCACCTGAAGTCGGAGTCGGCGGACATGAGCCGGTAGTGGTCCACGAAGTCGGCGACGCGCACGGGGCGCGCGGCGGGCACGGGCGCGGGCGCGGCGGGCGCGCGCGCGCGGCGGCGCCGGCGCAGCAGCAGCGCGCCCGCCGCCGCGCCGCCCAGCGCCGCCAGCGACACCGCCGCGCCCGCGATCCATGTGAGGGATGTCTGGCTCACCTGAAGTCGGAGTCGGCGGACATGAGCCGGTAGTGGTCCACGAAGTCGGCGACGCGCACGGGGCGCGCGGCGGGCGCGGGCGCGGGCGCGGCGGGCGCGCGCGCGCGGCGGCGCCGGCGCAGCAGCAGCGCGCCCGCCGCCGCGCCGCCCAGCGCCGCCAGCGACACCGCCGCGCCCGCGATCCATGTGAGGGATGTCTGGCTCACCTGAAGTCGGAGTCGGCGGACATGAGCCGGTAGTGGTCCACGAAGTCGGCGACGCGCACGGGGCGCGCGGCGGGCGCGGGCGCGGGCGCGGCGGGCGCGCGCGCGCGGCGGCGCCGGCGCAGCAGCAGCGCGCCCGCCGCCGCGCCGCCCAGCGCCGCCAGCGACACCGCCGCGCCCGCGATCCATGTGAGGGATGTCTGGCTCACCTGAAGTCGGAGTCGGCGGACATGAGCCGGTAGTGGTCCACGAAGTCGGCGACGCGCACGGGGCGCGCGGCGGGCACGGGCGCGGGCGCGGCGGGCGCGCGCGCGCGGCGGCGCCGGCGCAGCAGCAGCGCGCCCGCCGCCGCGCCGCCCAGCGCCGCCAGCGACACCGCCGCGCCCGCGATCCATGTGAGGGATGTCTGGCTCACCTGAAGTCGGAGTCGGCGGACATGAGCCGGTAGTGGTCCACGAAGTCGGCGACGCGCACGGGGCGCGCGGCGGGCGCGGGCGCGGGCGCGGCGGGCGCGCGCGCGCGGCGGCGCCGGCGCAGCAGCAGCGCGCCCGCCGCCGCGCCGCCCAGCGCCGCCAGCGACACCGCCGCGCCCGCGATCCATGTGAGGGATGTCTGGCTCACCTGAAGTCGGAGTCGGCGGACATGAGCCGGTAGTGGTCCACGAAGTCGGCGACGCGCACGGGGCGCGCGGCGGGCGCGGGCGCGGGCGCGGCGGGCGCGCGCGCGCGGCGGCGCCGGCGCAGCAGCAGCGCGCCCGCCGCCGCGCCGCCCAGCGCCGCCAGCGACACCGCCGCGCCCGCGATCCATGTGAGGGATGTCTGGGTCACCTGAAGTCGGAGTCGGCGGACATGAGCCGGTAGTGGTCCACGAAGTCGGCGACGCGCACGGGGCGCGCGGCGGGCGCGGGCGCGGGCGCGGCGGGCGCGCGCGCGCGGCGGCGCCGGCGCAGCAGCAGCGCGCCCGCGGCCGCGCCGCCCAGCGCCGCCAGCGACACCGCCGCGCCCGCGATCCATGTGAGGGATGTCTGGCTCACCTGAAGTCGGAGTCGGCGGACATGAGCCGGTAGTGGTCCACGAAGTCGGCGACGCGCACGGGGCGCGCGGCGGGCACGGGCGCGGGCGCGGCGGGCGCGCGCGCGCGGCGGCGCCGGCGCAGCAGCAGCGCGCCCGCCGCCGCGCCGCCCAGCGCCGCCAGCGACACCGCCGCGCCCGCGATCCATGTGAGGGATGTCTGGCTCACCTGAAGTCGGAGTCGGCGGACATGAGCCGGTAGTGGTCCACGAAGTCGGCGACGCGCACGGGGCGCGCGGCGGGCACGGGCGCGGGCGCGGCGGGCGCGCGCGCGCGGCGGCGCCGGCGCAGCAGCAGCGCGCCCGCCGCCGCGCCGCCCAGCGCCGCCAGCGACACCGCCGCGCCCGCGATCCATGTGAGGGATGTCTGGCTCACCTGAAGTCGGAGTCGGCGGACATGAGCCGGTAGTGGTCCACGAAGTCGGCGACGCGCACGGGGCGCGCGGCGGGCGCGGGCGCGGGCGCGGCGGGCGCGCGCGCGCGGCGGCGCCGGCGCAGCAGCAGCGCGCCCGCCGCCGCGCCGCCCAGCGCCGCCAGCGACACCGCCGCGCCCGCGATCCATGTGAGGGATGTCTGGCTCACCTGAAGTCGGAGTCGGCGGACATGAGCCGGTAGTGGTCCACGAAGTCGGCGACGCGCACGGGGCGCGCGGCGGGCGCGGGCGCGGGCGCGGCGGGCGCGCGCGCGCGGCGGCGCCGGCGCAGCAGCAGCGCGCCCGCCGCCGCGCCGCCCAGCGCCGCCAGCGACACCGCCGCGCCCGCGATCCATGTGAGGGATGTCTGGCTCACCTGAAGTCGGAGTCGGCGGACATGAGCCGGTAGTGGTCCACGAAGTCGGCGACGCGCACGGGGCGCGCGGCGGGCGCGGGCGCGGGCGCGGCGGGCGCGCGCGCGCGGCGGCGCCGGCGCAGCAGCAGCGCGCCCGCCGCCGCGCCGCCCAGCGCCGCCAGCGACACCGCCGCGCCCGCGATCCATGTGAGGGATGTCTGGCTCACCTGAAGTCGGAGTCGGCGGACATGAGCCGGTAGTGGTCCACGAAGTCGGCGACGCGCACGGGGCGCGCGGCGGGCACGGGCGCGGGCGCGGCGGGCGCGCGCGCGCGGCGGCGCCGGCGCAGCAGCAGCGCGCCCGCCGCCGCGCCGCCCAGCGCCGCCAGCGACACCGCCGCGCCCGCGATCCATGTGAGGGATGTCTGGCTCACCTGAAGTCGGAGTCGGCGGACATGAGCCGGTAGTGGTCCACGAAGTCGGCGACGCGCACGGGGCGCGCGGCGGGCGCGGGCGCGGGCGCGGCGGGCGCGCGCGCGCGGCGGCGCCGGCGCAGCAGCAGCGCGCCCGCCGCCGCGCCGCCCAGCGCCGCCAGCGACACCGCCGCGCCCGCGATCCATGTGAGGGATGTCTGGCTCACCTGAAGTCGGAGTCGGCGGACATGAGCCGGTAGTGGTCCACGAAGTCGGCGACGCGCACGGGGCGCGCGGCGGGCGCGGGCGCGGGCGCGGCGGGCGCGCGCGCGCGGCGGCGCCGGCGCAGCAGCAGCGCGCCCGCCGCCGCGCCGCCCAGCGCCGCCAGCGACACCGCCGCGCCCGCGATCCATGTGAGGGATGTCTGGGTCACCTGAAGTCGGAGTCGGCGGACATGAGCCGGTAGTGGTCCACGAAGTCGGCGACGCGCACGGGGCGCGCGGCGGGCGCGGGCGCGGGCGCGGCGGGCGCGCGCGCGCGGCGGCGCCGGCGCAGCAGCAGCGCGCCCGCCGCCGCGCCGCCCAGCGCCGCCAGCGACACCGCCGCGCCCGCGATCCATGTGAGGGATGTCTGGCTCACCTGAAGTCGGAGTCGGCGGACATGAGCCGGTAGTGGTCCACGAAGTCGGCGACGCGCACGGGGCGCGCGGCGGGCGCGGGCGCGGGCGCGGCGGGCGCGCGCGCCCGCCGCCGCGCCGCCCAGCGCCGCCAGCGACACCGCCGCGCCCGCGATCCATGTGAGGGATGTCTGGCTCACCTGAAGTCGGAGTCGGCGGACATGAGCCGGTAGTGGTCCACGAAGTCGGCGACGCGCACGGGGCGCGCGGCGGGCGCGGGCGCGGGCGCGGCGGGCGCGCGCGCGCGGCGGCGCCGGCGCAGCAGCAGCGCGCCCGCCGCCGCGCCGCCCAGCGCCGCCAGCGACACCGCCGCGCCCGCGATCCATGTGAGGGATGTCTGGCTCACCTGAAGTCGGAGTCGGCGGACATGAGCCGGTAGTGGTCCACGAAGTCGGCGACGCGCACGGGGCGCGCGGCGGGCGCGGGCGCGGGCGCGGCGGGCGCGCGCGCGCGGCGGCGCCGGCGCAGCAGCAGCGCGCCCGCCGCCGCGCCGCCCAGCGCCGCCAGCGACACCGCCGCGCCCGCGATCCATGTGAGGGATGTCTGGCTCACCTGAAGTCGGAGTCGGCGGACATGAGCCGGTAGTGGTCCACGAAGTCGGCGACGCGCACGGGGCGCGCGGCGGGCGCGGGCGCGGGCGCGGCGGGCGCGCGCGCGCGGCGGCGCCGGCGCAGCAGCAGCGCGCCCGCCGCCGCGCCGCCCAGCGCCGCCAGCGACACCGCCGCGCCCGCGATCCACGCCGTGTGGTCCGCCTCTGTACACCACGTATCGTTACTAATATTGTTCAATCAATGGTAAAATTTCTATATGTAGTTTGAATTTGCTAAACCGAACTAGAAGATATACAAGTTCCGCCTACCTAGTGTTACGCACTGCCAATTAGAAAGCATCATTATCTACCTACCTTAATTAATAGTTTTATTAATTTAATATTAAAATGACTGTGTGTTAAGGAACACATCATTATTAATCATTTATTAATTTATAGACTTATTTCTAATATTATTAATTCATTATTTTAATTGTTAGATGTTCTTTGGTGAGACTTTGTATTGACTCAGATTTTCCCAATATAAGCGCATGTTTCGAGTAGGCGGGGCAGTGATCTGTGTGAAACCTAGACGAGTAAGGGGTTACTCTGCCCAAGTACACATACCAGCGTTTAACAGTTAGTTAATTGCAGCCATACATTCCATCGTTTAATTAATATCTCAGAAGTGGGATACGTAAATGTCTAAGTGTCTGGGCCATATCGTGACGGTTTTGGTAAACGTACAGAATTGAAGAAAAACTTGTGAGACCCACTGATGCGGAGGTTGGAAATATTTTAAAAAAAGGGGTAAGTCAAAAAAAAAAGTTTAAAGTGTTACTTACGAAATATTTGTGTTAAAACTTAACACTAAATAGGATTGACAGATTTTATAACCAATGACTTAATGTGTTAATAGAAAATACTTTACTGCGTGAATGTATCAAATATTTCTTGAACCTACGTCTGTAGTGTGCTGTGTGACCAAGTTCAACTATGAAAATAATACCTTTAAGACGACTGTGTGAATTCTAGTGAGTTGGCTGTGTGATCCATTTATATAAATCATAAGACGACTGTGTGAATATTATTGCGGCGGCTGTGTGATCAAGTCCATTAATATTCTTAAGAAAAAGGAATAAACTGTGTGTCATAGTTAATAGACACTTGCTTAATCATGTTCAATATTAAAATGAAAATAGGAAAATTATTCAATCGTTAATACGAAAACAAAATTTCTATGTGATCAAGTTCAGATAATAACATTAGTATTTTATATTGTATTGTGAAGGTACTGCCGTGGTTTTGTTTTGTTTTAGTGTGTCATCTCCACTACACTGACTGAGGGTAGCGTGGGCCGCCGCGGGTCGCGGCTACAGCAGGATGGCCGAATGTTACGCACTGCCAATTAGAAAGCATCATTATCTACCTACCTTAATTAATAGTTTTATTAATTTAATATTAAAATGACTGTGTGTTAAGGAACACATCATTATTAATCATTTATTAATTTATAGACTTATTTCTAATATTATTAATTCATTATTTTAATTGTTAGATGTTCTTTGGTGAGACTTTGTATTGACTCAGATTTTCCCAATATAAGCGCATGTTTCGAGTAGGCGGGGCAGTGATCTGTGTGAAACCTAGACGAGTAAGGGGTTACTCTGCCCAAGTACACATACCAGCGTTTAACAGTTAGTTAATTGCAGCCATACATTCCATCGTTTAATTAATATTAGATAACTAAATTAAATAGTGAGTTTTGTGATTTGCTAAGCTATTTTATTCTCCACTAGCTGACCCAGCAAACGTTGTTTTGCCATATAGATAATTTTTAGTGAATATTTTGGGAGAACTTAATGTAAGTGTGTGGATTACTACTACCACTACCACTACCCCTACCACTACCCCTATCACTACCCCTATCACTACCATTACCACTTCCACTACCACTACCATTACTTATAATCGAAAGCGTTCAATAAAAGTAGGAAATTATTAAAAATTAATATTATTACGTTGTTAATTTCGAGCAAATTTGATTACCATAAAAACGGTTCTAGTGAGTTAATCTTAAAAGATAGACATATACTGTCGTGGACATTTTTTTAGATCATTTCAAGAGGAATAATTCTTTCATACATATATTTTTAGTATCTTGAACCGTTTTCGCAGCGCACGCAACGGAAGCCCTCAAGGATGAATAATTTTCCCCGTTTTTTTCACATTTTCCATTATTTCTTCGCTCCTAATAGTTGCAGCGTGATGATATATAGCCTAAAGCCTTCCTCGATAAATGGTCTATTCAACACAAAAAGAATTTTTCAATTCGAACCAGTAGTTCCTGAGATTAGCGCGTTCAAACAAACAAACAAACAAACAAACTCTTCAGCTTTATAATATTAGTATAGATTATAGTTATTCATAATTAAAAATAATACTTAGCACATAATTAAACTAAAACTAAACAAAGAAATATTTAAAAAGAATAATTAATAATTATTTATTTTATTTTATTAATTTTTTTTTTAATATTTGATTTGAATTTTTCCTATTTATTTTTTGCTGCTACCGTATGTCCAAATTACAACGTAGGAGTCACTGAAAATCAGTGCTGTTTTGCAGCTTATACGCTGAGTGAGATCCTTTTTGTGCAAACTACTGCAGCACAAAATGCATTCGAGTTTTAAATAATACATAGTTTTGTTATGTTCTACTAGTGGACGCCCGCAGCTTCGCTCGCGTAGAATTAGACCCATCAACTACGTCTGCCCGCGTTCAGGTTGCCCACTTGACTTCAAAAACGGCAAAGTTTCATACTAAATTTGTACCCCCGTTTTACCCCCTTAGGGAATGAATTTTAAAAAATCCTTTCTTTGTGCTCCTCTACGTTATAAAAGGAACCCTTGTGCAAAATTTCAAGTTTCTAACCCTTATAGTTTAGGCCCTGCGTTGATATGTCAGTCAGTCAGTCAGTCAGTCAGTCAGTCAGTCAGTCAGTCAGTCAGTCAGTCACCTTCTCCTTTTATATATATAGATTTGTATCTCATAGGCTTAAGTAAATTTTGTTTTGTTTTTCTCTTTAACCAATCAAAATCACGGGGTTTCGTTTTACACAATTTTGACTTAACACTTGTTGCTACTCTTTCTCGCTTAGAATTCCTACCAGCGTTCAAAGGAACCACCGGCGACGGGTGAAGCCCCGCGCTGTGCTTGCGTAATACTCTACTCGCGTTTATTCATAAACAAAGAATGGTATCTTAGAGCATACGGGCGCCCTTATTACGAAAAGCGGCGCAGGCATCGACAAACACACCGGCTTGATTCATGGCGAAGTCTACTACATTCATTAAATGTAGGCCAAACATCATTCACTCATTTCAAATGTACAAAATATGAAAATGAGAATCAAAATCTTTATTTTTAGAATAATGTATAACAAATATAATTAATTACCCATCAAAACGTCTGCCACGCCGGAGCCGGAGCGCGCGCTATCGACGCATCACCGTATCGATACTCGCCTCAATCAATGAATTCCTTATCGCTATCAAGATAAGCGAGCAATCTCAATGCAATTATAGCTCCTTCCTTACAACATTACGGAAGGGTTTATGTTTAAAATACGTTTGTTTTACGTTTGGCTCCTCGACAGCCAGGTCACCTCGACCACGGACCACGGCATGCACAGTAAGTGATCTTCGGTGCCTTAGCAGACACAGCTGTCTACATACTCGTACGTACGACTGACATTATTTCTACTAGTATAAAATAGGAAGAAATTGTTTTTACAAAAAATAGCTTATGGTTAAATCAAGGTTTTGTAATGTTTCGAGTAAATAAGTATATTCATGTTCGACATCTTAATGTCTACAAATCATAGACCGGGAGCTGGAGATACATATCTTCCTAAATCCTCAATTGTGGACGCTTAAGAATAGTAAGTAGCAATCCTATATCGTGCATCCATAGGTAAATTAGGTACCCGCTTGATACACAAATAAAGCACGGTTCATACATCCCGACACCTGTCGCTCCACACATGAAGCACACATACCATTGGTACACTTTCTGATACATTAGATAGGTACTCACCCATCTTCGTCAATAGGTATCGTAAAGAAAGATAACTCCGGATTGCGGAGATGTTTTTGAGGTATCCAAAAATACTGCAACGATTACATTATCGATATCGACATCGGTAGCCTGCAGCGACTTAGATACGGTATTAAACTACGATATAGTTAAGCATTGGCTCGAGAACATTCAATACTGGGTTGGCCACTAATATCTCCACCCAAACGGCATTGGAGAAGCGTGGAGAAGTATGTTCTAGAACTCCCGCAGCTGCGTCTGTGGGAGAGACCCGTGCCCAACGGTGGGACCTCAATAGGTTGTAACCACAAATGTAGGTAAATTCGGAATGAGTTTGATCACAGTGTAAACGTACCAGTGTAGACGACGGTGTAGGCGGTGTCGGTGAACTTGTCGGGCGCGGTGAAGGCGCGCAGCTTGACGTAGTAGCGCGCGCCCGGCTTGAGCGGCCCGTTGCAGTAGCTGCGGCCGCCGCCCTCGCAGCGCTCCGAGCCGATGGTGAACTCCTCCACCGCCGCCGAGTGGAACGGGTAGTACGGCTCCGTCACCTGCGACGTACCAGTGTAGACGACGGTGTAGGCGGTGTCGGTGAACTTGTCGGGCGCGGTGAAGGCGCGCAGCTTGACGTAGTAGCGCGCGCCCGGCTTGAGCGGCCCGTTGCAGTAGCTGCGGCCGCCGCCCTCGCAGCGCTCCGAGCCGATGGTGAACTCCTCCACCGCCGCCGAGTGGAACGGGTAGTACGGCTCCGTCACCTGCGACGTACCAGTGTAGACGACGGTGTAGGCGGTGTCGGTGAACTTGTCGGGCGCGGTGAAGGCGCGCAGCTTGACGTAGTAGCGCGCGCCCGGCTTGAGCGGCCCGTTGCAGTAGCTGCGGCCGCCGCCCTCGCAGCGCTCCGAGCCGATGGTGAACTCCTCCACCGCCGCCGAGTGGAACGGGTAGTACGGCTCCGTCACCTGCGACGTACCAGTGTAGACGACGGTGTAGGCGGTGTCGGTGAACTTGTCGGGCGCGGTGAAGGCGCGCAGCTTGACGTAGTAGCGCGCGCCCGGCTTGAGCGGCCCGTTGCAGTAGCTGCGGCCGCCGCCCTCGCAGCGCTCCGAGCCGATGGTGAACTCCTCCACCGCCGCCGAGTGGAACGGGTAGTACGGCTCCGTCACCTGCGACGTACCAGTGTAGACGACGGTGTAGGCGGTGTCGGTGAACTTGTCGGGCGCGGTGAAGGCGCGCAGCTTGACGTAGTAGCGCGCGCCCGGCTTGAGCGGCCCGTTGCAGTAGCTGCGGCCGCCGCCCTCGCAGCGCTCCGAGCCGATGGTGAACTCCTCCACCGCCGCCGAGTGGAACGGGTAGTACGGCTCCGTCACCTGCGACGTACCAGTGTAGACGACGGTGTAGGCGGTGTCGGTGAACTTGTCGGGCGCGGTGAAGGCGCGCAGCTTGACGTAGTAGCGCGCGCCCGGCTTGAGCGGCCCGTTGCAGTAGCTGCGGCCGCCGCCCTCGCAGCGCTCCGAGCCGATGGTGAACTCCTCCACCGCCGCCGAGTGGAACGGGTAGTACGGCTCCGTCACCTGCGACGTACCAGTGTAGACGACGGTGTAGGCGGTGTCGGTGAACTTGTCGGGCGCGGTGAAGGCGCGCAGCTTGACGTAGTAGCGCGCGCCCGGCTTGAGCGGCCCGTTGCAGTAGCTGCGGCCGCCGCCCTCGCAGCGCTCCGAGCCGATGGTGAACTCCTCCACCGCCGCCGAGTGGAACGGGTAGTACGGCTCCGTCACCTGCGACGTACCAGTGTAGACGACGGTGTAGGCGGTGTCGGTGAACTTGTCGGGCGCGGTGAAGGCGCGCAGCTTGACGTAGTAGCGCGCGCCCGGCTTGAGCGGCCCGTTGCAGTAGCTGCGGCCGCCGCCCTCGCAGCGCTCCGAGCCGATGGTGAACTCCTCCACCGCCGCCGAGTGGAACGGGTAGTACGGCTCCGTCACCTGCGACGTACCAGTGTAGACGACGGTGTAGGCGGTGTCGGTGAACTTGTCGGGCGCGGTGAAGGCGCGCAGCTTGACGTAGTAGCGCGCGCCCGGCTTGAGCGGCCCGTTGCAGTAGCTGCGGCCGCCGCCCTCGCAGCGCTCCGAGCCGATGGTGAACTCCTCCACCGCCGCCGAGTGGAACGGGTAGTACGGCTCCGTCACCTGCGACGTACCAGTGTAGACGACGGTGTAGGCGGTGTCGGTGAACTTGTCGGGCGCGGTGAAGGCGCGCAGCTTGACGTAGTAGCGCGCGCCCGGCTTGAGCGGCCCGTTGCAGTAGCTGCGGCCGCCGCCCTCGCAGCGCTCCGAGCCGATGGTGAACTCCTCCACCGCCGCCGAGTGGAACGGGTAGTACGGCTCCGTCACCTGCGACGTACCAGTGTAGACGACGGTGTAGGCGGTGTCGGTGAACTTGTCGGGCGCGGTGAAGGCGCGCAGCTTGACGTAGTAGCGCGCGCCCGGCTTGAGCGGCCCGTTGCAGTAGCTGCGGCCGCCGCCCTCGCAGCGCTCCGAGCCGATGGTGAACTCCTCCACCGCCGCCGAGTGGAACGGGTAGTACGGCTCCGTCACCTGCGACGTACCAGTGTAGACGACGGTGTAGGCGGTGTCGGTGAACTTGTCGGGCGCGGTGAAGGCGCGCAGCTTGACGTAGTAGCGCGCGCCCGGCTTGAGCGGCCCGTTGCAGTAGCTGCGGCCGCCGCCCTCGCAGCGCTCCGAGCCGATGGTGAACTCCTCCACCGCCGCCGAGTGGAACGGGTAGTACGGCTCCGTCACCTGCGACGTACCAGTGTAGACGACGGTGTAGGCGGTGTCGGTGAACTTGTCGGGCGCGGTGAAGGCGCGCAGCTTGACGTAGTAGCGCGCGCCCGGCTTGAGCGGCCCGTTGCAGTAGCTGCGGCCGCCGCCCTCGCAGCGCTCCGAGCCGATGGTGAACTCCTCCACCGCCGCCGAGTGGAACGGGTAGTACGGCTCCGTCACCTGTCACGTCATCAGCACTCTTTACAGTTACACTGAGCAGCATCAGGTGAGCAGTGGCGCCCCTAAACCCTAGCCTTATGTAACTACGCTTCACCTAATTTCCGTAAAAATAAAAAAGCCCACATCTAATCTAACCTACATGGCAATTTTATTTCGATTATTCTTATTCCTCATCTGAAGGTTCCTCGGACCACCCTTTTTGGTTTATATGAAAGTTCGTCTTCCGTGTAGTGTGGCGGGTACCTGGTAGGGCGGCCAGAGCGGCAGGCGGTGCACGTCGCGCCAGGAGGGCAGGCGCGCGGGCGTGTCGTTGCGCGGCTCCTCGGCCAGCACCAGCGTGTAGGCCGTCACGTTGCCGTTGGCGGGCGAGAAGTAGTCCGCGCGGAAGCGCACCGCCACCGTCGACGACGTGCGCCGCACCTGCCGCAGGCGACACATACGGCATTAGGACAGAGCCGACGCACACCATACACATACTTCTCTAAACTTAACTTAACCTTAAATTACGGTGTAATTTAACTTGATATATTACTTAAAAACTGAACTTAACCTTAAATTACTGTGTAATTTAACTTTCTATATTACTTAAAAACTTAACTTAACCTTAAGATTACTTTGTAATTTAACTTTATATATTACCTTGTAGCCTATTTACCGTAGGGATAGTTGACTGACTGGTCAGATTAGGGATATCGGTGGGGCCCGGCCCAGACGGACCCCCCTGACAAACATCTAGGCACATGAGCAGCCAAGCACACCAACAGGCCCTGTTCTTTTCTATATTTGTTAACTCAGCTAATTTAGCTAATTTTAATCAAAATAATTAATAACCTAACTTGTAGATTTTGGAGGATAAGTGGTCTGAATAAATGTGGAATTAAGTGGGACAGAACTCAACTTTGTTTGTATTTTACCCCCCCCCCCCACTACTCCTGTTACAGAGCGTGCCAGTAAGGCCTGCATTCACCTCGGCGGGCTTGGCGTGCGCGCGCGGGCGCGGCGGCGCGGCGATGGCCATGTGCTGGCGCCAGCGCGCGGGCGGCCCGCGGCCCGCGCCGGTGGCGCCGCGCAGCCAGAACTCGTACGTGCCGCCCGCGCCCAGCCCCGACACCGTGCCGCTGCGCGCTGCGACACAGAACACCGACAATTACACTTAACAATTTTACAATGAACTGAAGGCAAAAACAACTTATGAAGCAAGTCGTACCCTCTGGCGGGAAGCGCAGCTCGCGCACCGCCTGCGGGTCCTGCTGCGGCGCGTACTCGATGGTGAAGTACTGCAGCACGCCGTGGCGGTCGCGCGGCGGCAGCTCCCAGCGGAAGGTCAGCTCGGTGGGCTTGGCGTCGGCCGGCTGGAAGGCGGCGGGCGCGGCGGGCGGCGCCTCGCGCGTGCGGAACGCGCCCGAGTGGCCGCGCGACCGCGTCAGGATCGTGGCCGGCGTGCCCGCGTGCACCTGCGTCCACACCACAAACATTGCTGACTTCCTGTCACGTAGTATCCATTGTTGTAGTGTTGTAATTGTTTTGAGTCAGTAATAAGCTTAAGGTGTAGTCGGTGTAGGGGCGCAGGTCGGCGGAGGCGAGGGGGGCGGGGTACCTCGACGGTGAAGGTGTAGTCGGTGTAGGGGCGCAGGTCGGTGAGCGCGAGCGAGAGGCGGTCGGTGGAGACGCTCTCGAGGCGGTCGGCGGGCGTGAGGTACTGCACGTGGAAGGCGGTGTAGTCGCCGGCGGGCCGGTCCCACGCCAGCGTGATCTCGCGCGCGCCGATCTCAGTCGCGTTCAGCTGCGTGATGGGCCGGGGATCTGCAACGCGAATGCTCGTTTTCACAATGCTCACAGCTCACGTAGTCAATACTGCTCGATCATAGGAAAAAAACAGGCAATATTACCGTTCATAAGATTAGCAATGAAGTATTGAAGCAAGTGTATTTTTCATCAATGCATTTAATACCATCGCTTTACTGTGACTATAACGCCCTTTTGGCCCTTTGCGATAATCTTTAATAATATGTCGGTCCTTCGAGCCGGATTCGTACTCACAGAGGCGCGCCTGGCGCTGCACGGGGTGCGAGGTGACGTTGTGGCTGACGGTCCACATGGTGAGGTTGTAGAGGCGGCCGGGCACGAGGTCGCGGAAGGCCACCTGGCGCACGGGCTCGGCGGCGGCGCGCGCGGCCGTGCGCGGCGCGGAGCCCGCCGCCTCCAGCCGGAACCGGTACGAGTCGAAGCGCGACGCCGACGCCGGCGTCAGCGTGTACAGCACCTGCGACCGCACGCATGCACGCACGCACATTTATAAAGTATCACCCAAAAGTTATCGAAGAAACTATTGTGACGTTATGACCAGATTACTTTTAAATTTAGATTTCAGCTGAGTGGAACCAGAATAAGACGTTAAGCGTGGGGGTGCGTAAAACTGAAGAAAACGTTCAAGCCAAATTAGAATCAACGATCTTATAATTTAACAGTCAAATGTTAATTTGTAGCAGATGATGGACGAGTTATCAACTCGGGGCCAGGAAGCGGTTACCAGGAAGGCGGGCAGGGTGTCGTTGCTGTCCTCGGCGTCCGCGCCGCCCGGCTGCGTCACGATCGTCATCTCCGACTGTATCAGCGGACCTGCGCACACCACCGGTACAACCGTTAGACTGACGTACACAGTTCAAACTTTTAAACAGCTCTATCAATTTCAGTACTACTACAGATCTAGTCTAAGCTACGCCATTGAGCTTCATCTTTAGCTATTCTCACTTACTTGCGATCCGCCGTCATTGCTGATCATCGCCTGCGCGACGAGTGAATGTCTCTCTGTCACAAACCGTATTCCCCTACAACTGATTTACTCCCTTGTTAAACCTGATGTTGCGCTCGCTTGTACGTACGCGTGCGGGTGTGCATGGTGAACAGGTCGCTGGACAGGTTGTAGGAGTGCGCGGCCACGGACACGGCGTACCCGCGCCCCGGCCGCAGCCGGTCCAGCAGCGCGCGCCCCGCCTCCGCGCCGATGTTGCGCTCGCTTGTACGTACGCGTGCGGGTGTGCATGGTGAACAGGTCGCTGGACAGGTTGTAGGAGTGCGCGGCCACGGACACGGCGTACCCGCGCCCCGGCCGCAGCCGGTCCAGCAGCGCGCGCCCCGCCTCCGCGCCGATGTTGCGCTCGCTTGTACGTACGCGTGCGGGTGTGCATGGTGAACAGGTCGCTGGACAGGTTGTAGGAGTGCGCGGCCACGGACACGGCGTACCCGCGCCCCGGCCGCAGCCGGTCCAGCAGCGCGCGCCCCGCCTCCGCGCCGATGTTGCGCTCGCTTGTACGTACGCGTGCGGGTGTGCATGGTGAACAGGTCGCTGGACAGGTTGTAGGAGTGCGCGGCCACGGACACGGCGTACCCGCGCCCCGGCCGCAGCCGGTCCAGCAGCGCGCGCCCCGCCTCCGCGCCGATGTTGCGCTCGCTTGTACGTACGCGTGCGGGTGTGCATGGTGAACAGGTCGCTGGACAGGTTGTAGGAGTGCGCGGCCACGGACACGGCGTACCCGCGCCCCGGCCGCAGCCGGTCCAGCAGCGCGCGCCCCGCCTCCGCGCCGATGTTGCGCTCGCTTGTACGTACGCGTGCGGGTGTGCATGGTGAACAGGTCGCTGGACAGGTTGTAGGAGTGCGCGGCCACGGACACGGCGTACCCGCGCCCCGGCCGCAGCCGGTCCAGCAGCGCGCGCCCCGCCTCCGCGCCGATGTTGCGCTCGCTTGTACGTACGCGTGCGGGTGTGCATGGTGAACAGGTCGCTGGACAGGTTGTAGGAGTGCGCGGCCACGGACACGGCGTACCCGCGCCCCGGCCGCAGCCGGTCCAGCAGCGCGCGCCCCGCCTCCGCGCCGATGTTGCGCTCGCTTGTACGTACGCGTGCGGGTGTGCATGGTGAACAGGTCGCTGGACAGGTTGTAGGAGTGCGCGGCCACGGACACGGCGTACCCGCGCCCCGGCCGCAGCCGGTCCAGCAGCGCGCGCCCCGCCTCCGCGCCGATGTTGCGCTCGCTTGTACGTACGCGTGCGGGTGTGCATGGTGAACAGGTCGCTGGACAGGTTGTAGGAGTGCGCGGCCACGGACACGGCGTACCCGCGCCCCGGCCGCAGCCGGTCCAGCAGCGCGCGCCCCGCCTCCGCGCCGATGTTGCGCTCGCTTGTACGTACGCGTGCGGGTGTGCATGGTGAACAGGTCGCTGGACAGGTTGTAGGAGTGCGCGGCCACGGACACGGCGTACCCGCGCCCCGGCCGCAGCCGGTCCAGCAGCGCGCGCCCCGCCTCCGCGCCGATGTTGCGCTCGCTTGTACGTACGCGTGCGGGTGTGCATGGTGAACAGGTCGCTGGACAGGTTGTAGGAGTGCGCGGCCACGGACACGGCGTACCCGCGCCCCGGCCGCAGCCGGTCCAGCAGCGCGCGCCCCGCCTCCGCGCCGATGTTGCGCTCGCTTGTACGTACGCGTGCGGGTGTGCATGGTGAACAGGTCGCTGGACAGGTTGTAGGAGTGCGCGGCCACGGACACGGCGTACCCGCGCCCCGGCCGCAGCCGGTCCAGCAGCGCGCGCCCCGCCTCCGCGCCGATGTTGCGCTCGCTTGTACGTACGCGTGCGGGTGTGCATGGTGAACAGGTCGCTGGACAGGTTGTAGGAGTGCGCGGCCACGGACACGGCGTACCCGCGCCCCGGCCGCAGCCGGTCCAGCAGCGCGCGCCCCGCCTCCGCGCCGATGTTGCGCTCGCTTGTACGTACGCGTGCGGGTGTGCATGGTGAACAGGTCGCTGGACAGGTTGTAGGAGTGCGCGGCCACGGACACGGCGTACCCGCGCCCCGGCCGCAGCCGGTCCAGCAGCGCGCGCCCCGCCTCCGCGCCGATGTTGCGCTCGCTTGTACGTACGCGTGCGGGTGTGCATGGTGAACAGGTCGCTGGACAGGTTGTAGGAGTGCGCGGCCACGGACACGGCGTACCCGCGCCCCGGCCGCAGCCGGTCCAGCAGCGCGCGCCCCGCCTCCGCGCCGATGTTGCGCTCGCTTGTACGTACGCGTGCGGGTGTGCATGGTGAACAGGTCGCTGGACAGGTTGTAGGAGTGCGCGGCCACGGACACGGCGTACCCGCGCCCCGGCCGCAGCCGGTCCAGCAGCGCGCGCCCCGCCTCCGCGCCGATGTTGCGCTCGCTTGTACGTACGCGTGCGGGTGTGCATGGTGAACAGGTCGCTGGACAGGTTGTAGGAGTGCGCGGCCACGGACACGGCGTACCCGCGCCCCGGCCGCAGCCGGTCCAGCAGCGCGCGCCCCGCCTCCGCGCCGATGTTGCGCTCGCTTGTACGTACGCGTGCGGGTGTGCATGGTGAACAGGTCGCTGGACAGGTTGTAGGAGTGCGCGGCCACGGACACGGCGTACCCGCGCCCCGGCCGCAGCCGGTCCAGCAGCGCGCGCCCCGCCTCCGCGCCGATGTTGCGCTCGCTTGTACGTACGCGTGCGGGTGTGCATGGTGAACAGGTCGCTGGACAGGTTGTAGGAGTGCGCGGCCACGGACACGGCGTACCCGCGCCCCGGCCGCAGCCGGTCCAGCAGCGCGCGCCCCGCCTCCGCGCCGATGTTGCGCTCGCTTGTACGTACGCGTGCGGGTGTGCATGGTGAACAGGTCGCTGGACAGGTTGTAGGAGTGCGCGGCCACGGACACGGCGTACCCGCGCCCCGGCCGCAGCCGGTCCAGCAGCGCGCGCCCCGCCTCCGCGCCGATGTTGCGCTCGCTTGTACGTACGCGTGCGGGTGTGCATGGTGAACAGGTCGCTGGACAGGTTGTAGGAGTGCGCGGCCACGGACACGGCGTACCCGCGCCCCGGCCGCAGCCGGTCCAGCAGCGCGCGCCCCGCCTCCGCGCCGATGTTGCGCTCGCTTGTACGTACGCGTGCGGGTGTGCATGGTGAACAGGTCGCTGGACAGGTTGTAGGAGTGCGCGGCCACGGACACGGCGTACCCGCGCCCCGGCCGCAGCCGGTCCAGCAGCGCGCGCCCCGCCTCCGCGCCGATGTTGCGCTCGCTTGTACGTACGCGTGCGGGTGTGCATGGTGAACAGGTCGCTGGACAGGTTGTAGGAGTGCGCGGCCACGGACACGGCGTACCCGCGCCCCGGCCGCAGCCGGTCCAGCAGCGCGCGCCCCGCCTCCGCGCCGATGTTGCGCTCGCTTGTACGTACGCGTGCGGGTGTGCATGGTGAACAGGTCGCTGGACAGGTTGTAGGAGTGCGCGGCCACGGACACGGCGTACCCGCGCCCCGGCCGCAGCCGGTCCAGCAGCGCGCGCCCCGCCTCCGCGCCGATGTTGCGCTCGCTTGTACGTACGCGTGCGGGTGTGCATGGTGAACAGGTCGCTGGACAGGTTGTAGGAGTGCGCGGCCACGGACACGGCGTACCCGCGCCCCGGCCGCAGCCGGTCCAGCAGCGCGCGCCCCGCCTCCGCGCCGATGTTGCGCTCGCTTGTACGTACGCGTGCGGGTGTGCATGGTGAACAGGTCGCTGGACAGGTTGTAGGAGTGCGCGGCCACGGACACGGCGTACCCGCGCCCCGGCCGCAGCCGGTCCAGCAGCGCGCGCCCCGCCTCCGCGCCGATGTTGCGCTCGCTTGTACGTACGCGTGCGGGTGTGCATGGTGAACAGGTCGCTGGACAGGTTGTAGGAGTGCGCGGCCACGGACACGGCGTACCCGCGCCCCGGCCGCAGCCGGTCCAGCAGCGCGCGCCCCGCCTCCGCGCCGATGTTGCGCTCGCTTGTACGTACGCGTGCGGGTGTGCATGGTGAACAGGTCGCTGGACAGGTTGTAGGAGTGCGCGGCCACGGACACGGCGTACCCGCGCCCCGGCCGCAGCCGGTCCAGCAGCGCGCGCCCCGCCTCCGCGCCGATGTTGCGCTCGCTTGTACGTACGCGTGCGGGTGTGCATGGTGAACAGGTCGCTGGACAGGTTGTAGGAGTGCGCGGCCACGGACACGGCGTACCCGCGCCCCGGCCGCAGCCGGTCCAGCAGCGCGCGCCCCGCCTCCGCGCCGATGTTGCGCTCGCTTGTACGTACGCGTGCGGGTGTGCATGGTGAACAGGTCGCTGGACAGGTTGTAGGAGTGCGCGGCCACGGACACGGCGTACCCGCGCCCCGGCCGCAGCCGGTCCAGCAGCGCGCGCCCCGCCTCCGCGCCGATGTTGCGCTCGCTTGTACGTACGCGTGCGGGTGTGCATGGTGAACAGGTCGCTGGACAGGTTGTAGGAGTGCGCGGCCACGGACACGGCGTACCCGCGCCCCGGCCGCAGCCGGTCCAGCAGCGCGCGCCCCGCCTCCGCGCCGATGTTGCGCTCGCTTGTACGTACGCGTGCGGGTGTGCATGGTGAACAGGTCGCTGGACAGGTTGTAGGAGTGCGCGGCCACGGACACGGCGTACCCGCGCCCCGGCCGCAGCCGGTCCAGCAGCGCGCGCCCCGCCTCCGCGCCGATGTTGCGCTCGCTTGTACGTACGCGTGCGGGTGTGCATGGTGAACAGGTCGCTGGACAGGTTGTAGGAGTGCGCGGCCACGGACACGGCGTACCCGCGCCCCGGCCGCAGCCGGTCCAGCAGCGCGCGCCCCGCCTCCGCGCCGATGTTGCGCTCGCTTGTACGTACGCGTGCGGGTGTGCATGGTGAACAGGTCGCTGGACAGGTTGTAGGAGTGCGCGGCCACGGACACGGCGTACCCGCGCCCCGGCCGCAGCCGGTCCAGCAGCGCGCGCCCCGCCTCCGCGCCGATGTTGCGCTCGCTTGTACGTACGCGTGCGGGTGTGCATGGTGAACAGGTCGCTGGACAGGTTGTAGGAGTGCGCGGCCACGGACACGGCGTACCCGCGCCCCGGCCGCAGCCGGTCCAGCAGCGCGCGCCCCGCCTCCGCGCCGATGTTGCGCTCGCTTGTACGTACGCGTGCGGGTGTGCATGGTGAACAGGTCGCTGGACAGGTTGTAGGAGTGCGCGGCCACGGACACGGCGTACCCGCGCCCCGGCCGCAGCCGGTCCAGCAGCGCGCGCCCCGCCTCCGCGCCGATGTTGCGCTCGCTTGTACGTACGCGTGCGGGTGTGCATGGTGAACAGGTCGCTGGACAGGTTGTAGGAGTGCGCGGCCACGGACACGGCGTACCCGCGCCCCGGCCGCAGCCGGTCCAGCAGCGCGCGCCCCGCCTCCGCGCCGATGTTGCGCTCGCTTGTACGTACGCGTGCGGGTGTGCATGGTGAACAGGTCGCTGGACAGGTTGTAGGAGTGCGCGGCCACGGACACGGCGTACCCGCGCCCCGGCCGCAGCCGGTCCAGCAGCGCGCGCCCCGCCTCCGCGCTGATGTTGCGCGCGCCCGCGTCCTCCGCCGCCTCCGCGCCGCCCCCGCCCCCCTCCGCTTCGCCCCCTTCTGCCTCGCCCTCCTCCTCGCTCGGCCACCACCGCACCTGATAAGTAACAGAATTAATCGCTATAGCGCAGGACAATCCAGCACAGCCCTCCTGTGTCTCCTTCCCCGTGATGTCCTCCATTAATACCCACTCGACGCGGGCAATTCAAGTAACGAGAAGCAAGCGATGAGCCGGATGAGCCGGATGAGCCGGACGAGCCGGACGAGCCGAAGGAGCACGTACCTCGTACCACTCGACGCGGCCCTGCGGGCGCGGCCACTCCAGCGTGAGGTTGCGCGTGTCCACCAGCTGCGCCACGTTCGACACCGGGTTGGGGCCTGCCGAGCGACGGTCACATCATGCCAGTACATCACACAAGCGACAAAAAACATTTCAGACAGATAATATTAAAGAGAACACTTTCGCATCGAAAACATTCAGATTTTTTTTTTTTCTGTATATGTATTTCCTCAAATCAATTCTCAATTCCCAGGTCTACTGGAAGAAATTTAAATAGTAAATAAGCATGAGTACTTTTTTCTGTAATCGTCCACGAAATGGAAATAGTATATTTCGCTACAAGTGCGGAAAGCCTGTCATTGCAAAGAGTTTCGACAAATGTCTACCCGAGCCGAAGGCGAGGGTTGACAGTCGGAACAAGTTGCAATGACGGTTCCGCACGTGTACTGAACAACTATTTTTAATACAGTTGCGAAAAAATGAAGCAATTTAATAAAATAATAAAAACACAAACTAAACTCGCAAAGAACATTTTTGGAAAATGGCGCCAACCGTAAAAGAATACAGAGTATTGCAGAGATTTTTTTTTGTTTTCTTCACCCATTCTGGGTAGGCAAAGGGAACTATGCCCATACAGCCAAGTCTTCAGAAGAATTTTTTTATTGACATGAAATTTAATGCGATGAAATGAAGTGAAACCTAACCTAACTCATTGAATCAAATCATTAAATCTTATATTGAAACAAATTAGTAGCTTCTTTTTAGAAATATTTGCATGAATCATAAAAACTTCTATGAATTTTTTTTTAGTAAAAACTTCGTGGTTGGTTTTTTCTTTTTAATAGACATTATTTTGACAGTTGGGAAAGAGAACGCACGAGTTCGGAAAAGGTAAAGAAAAAGCACGAGTGTGTAATAGCTCACTTCCCGAACGCTAAACGTCCCTGTAATACGCCACTTTTTGAGCAACTGTATTAAAAAATAAGTTAAACGCAGTGAGCACATGCACGTGCTACGTACTCGCACGCGCGTCGACACGTTCGCGTGCGTGCGAGTACGTCCGCGGTATGGTCGCGGCGTGCGTGTCGTGTGTCGTGTGACGTGTGAGCGGTACGTACGGACGGTGTGGTCCTGGCTCAGCGGGCGGCCGCTCTCCACGCTCTCGCCGTCGGCCGCCTCGCTGACGGTGTCCAGCGTGATGGTGTAGCGCTCGCCGTGCGTCATGTTCGTGATCTGCAACCGCACCACACACATTATGCTGATTGGTGGAGGGGAGCGGTTAGTGGCCAAGCCATTGGCCAATGGTCTCGAGCCACCAAACGATTGCTTTGGCTAAAGCAATCATACTGATTAATACGAGTGCAGGTGTTAATTATGAATGATATGTTTTATCTGACCTCAGCGGAGGTGTCGGTGGGCAGCAGCGGCGGCAGGCGCTGCGGCGCGCCGGCGGCGGTGCGGTAGCGCAGCGCGAGCCCGCCCAGCGCGCCCTCCGCCGGCGCGCGCCAGCGGACCACCACCGCGTTGGACGTGGCGCGCTCCACGCCCAGCCACGCGGGCGGCAGCGGCCCTGCAACACGCCAGTGTTACTACCGGTGCGGTAGGGAGGTACACCCTATCGGCAGGGTCGGCGAAGATAACTTAAACAGATTATAATCTTGCAACAGTAGCTAAATGGGTAAGAAGCCGTTACACATTTGACAGCCAAAATGTGAGTGAGTCCAGAAGACGTGAGGAGGACGAAACATGAGGCGCGAGCACAGCTCGAACCCTACGGATATTTAGCTGAAAAATAAATAGTCCCCACCGGGGTCCCGAGGTCACGCGTGCCTCCCCAGGCTAGGGCTAGGCCCCGCCGGGCCACGGAGTCGGGCAGCTCTAAAGTTGGGCGTGTACCAGTAACGTCGGGCTCATAAGGGACCGGAGAAATATTTAAACGCTCGCCACCAAATATATGCTGCCTTGCATATCGTATACGGCCTTGGTTCTACGAGTATCTATATTCGGCTCTCGCCGCTGGGGGCGCCGGGGCGCCGGTACTCACGGACGGGCTTGAGCACGGTGTGCCACTCGCTGGCCAGCCCGTGGCTGACGGCGGCCAGCTGGATCTCGTACACGGCGCCCGGCTCCAGCTGCTCCAGCGTGGCGCTGCTCTCCGTCGTCTCCAGCTGCAAGCACACTCTTCACATCACGACCTTCATTTTGTTTGAACGACACATATTGCATAATGAAGGCGACGGGCGAGGGGCGTCACTCACGGTGCGGTAGGGCTCGTCCCCGGCGCGGCCCCGGCGGCGGTAGCGCAGGCGGTAGGCGTCCTGGCGGCTGGTGACGTCGGAGCGCCAGGCCAGCTGCAGCGCGCGCTCGCGGGGCGCCGCCGAGCGCAGCGCGGGCGCCAGCGGCCGCGTCGCCGCCCACGCCGAGCTCGCGTTCGACTCCACGCCGCGCGACACCGCGAACACCTGCCGACCGCCCAAACACAAACAAATACTATTATTATTATTACACCGACACACGTGCGACCGGCGTCACCTTATGATACCAGGCGACGCGACGGTCACGGGTCGGAAGATCCTTATTAAAAAAAGAAAGAGAAAGAAAGAATGTTTTAATGTGATCCGTTCGAACACGCACGAACACGTGCACGTGCGTGCACTTGCGATTCGTTGGGGCATGACGAGTGTCGCATGCCGGTGTGGTTGGTGTGGTCAGCGTTTTGCTGTCGTACGTACGGTGATGGTGTAGTTGCGGCCGGGCAGCAGCGAGTCCAGCGTGAGGTTGGTGGCGGCCGTGGTCAGCGTGTTGCTGTCGTCGCGCGCCGGGCCCGCCTCGTGGTACGACACCTGCGCATACAAACAGAACGTTTTTAGGGAACTCCCGCTAAACAAGCGTAGTACCTACTGCAAGGGGCGGGGCGTGACAACGGAAACTTCTACTTCTACTTGCTTTCTATACATAATTATGACAATATTAAATAGGTACGGTGTTCCGTACACATATAATGCATATTCTATCAAAACTCTCTATTACTGTCTTTCATGCTGACTACACCAATTCAGTGTAGTCAGCATGAAGGATGCTAACTAGATGGGTGGGAGGAAATTCGTAGTTCCAAGTGGAGCGCGGTGCGGGGCATAAAGCCCATGTCGTCCCGCAGGTGTGTCGTTTGCAGGAACATGTTTTCGTCTGAGTTCCCCACACCCTCATCAGGGTACAAGGATGCGAGACATTAACGTCGCGCTCCGGCATCGAACCTTATACTCGTCCTGCAGGCTGCCGTCGGCGGGCGCCCACCACACCAGCACGCGCTCGCGCTCGCCCACGCGGTGCTGCAGGTCCCGCACCGGCAGCGGCTCTGTAAACACGTTTATAGTTTTATAATATCGGGGGGCGGTAGGAGCGGTAGGAGCGGTACGGGCGGTAGGAGCGGTAGGGATACTGACTGAGCGTGAACTCGGCGGTGGCGGGCCACGAGGTGACCTTGCCGGACATGGTCTTGACGGTGACGGTGAGGTGCGCGCCCGGCTCGAGCCCGTCGAAGGCGGCGGCGGGCGGGTCGTCGCGCGCGCGCAGCACGCCGGGCAGCCGCCGCGCGCCCGCGCCCGCGCCGCCCGCCGCCACCGACACCTGGTACTTCTCGAACTCGCTAAGACACCACACAACGTTTATCCATTTATGTTTGTTGTATACTAAAATAATCTACTCAGTTTCACAATAAATTAATAAATTTTTGATTGAAACACTCGACTGAAAAAAGTTGTTCATCACATTTGTAAAACAATTTGAGGCCAGGGGGCCTCCACTCCTTTGTTGCCCCGAGGCCTCCAGACCTCTAAATCCGGCCCTGCAAACAGTACGTCATGTTGACACGCAGCAGTACATGTTATCCCTTGGGACAGGATTAACTATAGATTACACGAGGGCGAAGCTGCGGGCAGCAGCTAGCTTTGTTATACGGGCCAATATGGGAAAATTTTAAGCCATAGAAAACATAGAGAACATGGTTTAAGAAGGGATCTCTTTTCTTTTAATTCTTTTTCTTGCTGTAAACGGTTGCTACAGTGGAGACCACGCTTAGGCAAACGTAGTGTGGGACGACACCTTCTAGGCGGCGCGACGATCAGCGCAAGGCGGCGAAGCGAATGGATGGGGAGAGCTGAGATCGGTCTGAGTAACGTGCCTCGGAGAGGCCTATGTTCAGCAGTGGACCATGTGGTGAAGAGAGAGGATGGAATGTCATTTAAAAAATAGGCGTAATGCGCGAGTGCAAGCGCGCGTTGACTTGTTGTATACGTCACGATCTGCGGCAGCGTCACATGATTCCTATCATAGTTATATAGGTATTTGATCGGAGTTGGGACGAGGCCGCGGCACGGGGCGGCACGGGGCGGCACGGGGCGGTACCTGTGTTCGGCGGGCGGCAGCCAGGTGACGCGGAAGGCGGTCTCGGAGAGCGCGCGCGGGTCGAGCGTGACGTTGCGCGGGCGCAGCGGCACGGTGCGGTACTGCGCCGTGGTGGGCGCGGACAGCTGCGGCTCGGACACGGTCTGCACGGAGATGTTGTAGGCGCGGCCCGGCACCAGCCCCTTGAAGGCGGCCTGCGCCGGGCCCGGCGGCTCGCCCTCCTTCTCCACGTACAGCTCGGAGTCGCGCGCGTCGCGCGGCTCGATCGACACCTGCCGCGTGGTACTCGTGTTACTCATCTTGTACAACAATAAGGGCGGCTTCCCACGGTGCGTCATATTGCGGACAGACGCGAACTTGCGCGCACGACGCACCGTAACAGTATATACCGTTTGTAAGCCATCTGTGATAATCTGCGTTATCATTCGTAATAGCCTCGTCCCACAGAGACGCTGTAAAGTCATGTGCAGGGAGGCACACGAGTAATCTGTGATATCGCTCTACGCGTGGACTGACGGAGGCTTTTTCTAGGACGGGAAAAGATTAACTGAACGAGATCCGAGTCCCGGTGGTTTTCAATTGTGAAAACAATCGTTGAACCTCGTCGAAGACCTTCGAGAACACAAACAAACGACACTGAGTTGGCCATTAATCCCTCCACCAATCCGCATTGGAGTAACGTGGTGGAGCATGCTCTAGATTGAGACAGGTGTGCCCTGCGATCCGGCCGCGTACCTTGTAGTGCGTGTAGGCGCCGGGGGGGTAGGGCGGCTGCCACAGCACCAGCAGCGTGGTCTCGTTGCGGAACCACACGATGAACTTGCCCGGCGTGTTCGGCTCTGCAACACGCACGCGTGTAAGCACCACGCCCCACCACACCCTCGACAGTGGGTAGTCAATAGCTCGATAACTATACTTCCTACTATTTAGTCAGTTAGGGCCGAGCGCGCCCCCGCGTAGTATCTACACATTCATGGAAAAAATGGAATCTTACTTCCTTAAAGAACCTCGTCATGCTAACTTCGGCTCATCGTCAAAAATATTAAATTTTAACATTTTGTGCTGCTTTATTTATTTATCATGCATAACCTACTATACAAAAAGTCTATGTTATGTAGTCTGAGATAACTAACATTCTCTATTATAAGTACCAAATACTGAGTTAAGATGTGCGATACAAGCATGATACAAGTCATGCTTTGAAGACGGAAAACTGTCCTCGAGCGTTGGCGGCGGTTACGATTCCATCCACTCCCGCGCACGCTATGAATGTAAATGATCAATCAAGTCTATTTGAAGAAGAAATCCAGATAGAATAGTTATAGGTAAAAGACCCAGAAAATAATTATATCTAAAAAAACTATGTAGTTACCAGTAGTTATGTGCGGCAAAGTATATAATAAAATTCCTCGTGTCCCGACTAGACTTTTTAGGAATAAACTAAAGCGGATCCTTGATACAAAAATGTTATTACTCAATTAATTAATTTTTAAATGACTAGAATGTAGTTTGAAAGTTATAGTTAAAATATTTACTTTAAATAATTAATTTAATAATACAAATAATGTCATAAGGTCATAATTATAAGGTCATACTTTACATATTTGTACTCCTTTTGACGGCTAGGTATAATGGATCCTTGTATATCTTACCACTATGACAAACATAATACCTAATGACAAATAAAACATTTGAATTTATCGTTTGTACAGTTGTTATTGACTACAAATATATACTCTAATGTGCAGGAAAATTAACTAATTGTCACGTTTCCGAAAACCAGTCATAAACAACATGCTAATGAGTGGCGAATCGGTGACAAAGAGGTGTGGAAATTGTTGACGGCTGAGGGTCGAGCGCGCGCTGGCCGGCGTTGGCCGCCGGGCAGCGGAGGCCGGCGCGTTGCTATTCGGCGAACTAAAGGGCACCCCAGACAGACGGTCAGACGGTTTGAGGAGGATATTATGTGGATTTAGTCTGACCCATTGTTTTGCCCGTTAACGCGTATTGTTGGCTCACCAACCACCACTAGTCTCAACTAGTGAAACGGGTTTGACTTGGTCCAATAACATGTTTGACTTGACGTGATCGTCGCGACGCATTCGAGCCTACGCTCACTGCCCGGGGGATTTAACTGTTACTTGCATAATAATATTATGCATAATATGGCATAATAATATAGTGATGTTTAAGCTACAGACGCAAGTGCGATTGTAAGCAACTTCATCTAACCATCAAAGCAGCATCCACCGCGTATCAAACCGTCTGACCGCCTCGGCTGCCTCATGCGCGCGCGCAACACGCTTGTACGCGCGGCGCAGAACCATCACAAGTCACTCAGTCACGTCACGCCTTCATTCCCGCGCGCCGATGCAACCACTCACCGCTTATTCCGGTCCACGATTTCGTCAACGTTATTTGATCACTTTCCGATCGCTAAGTGCTAGTCTTTTTTCCAGTATCTGTAGTTTGAAAACGTCCTTGACCTATGAGGTTATACGAGGCCTTCGATGAGTCACGTCCAGGGCCTTGTAGAAATTACAACCTCACAAAATGTACCCATACTTTTTAAGATATGAAATGGTAATGGAATGAATTAAATAGGAAAAATGACTTAAATATTAAGACGTTATAATAAGATGTATAAACAAGTAATAAAATAAAAATTTTAAAAGACGAAGCACAAAGCACATGCTAGGGTGGAGCGGCGGCGGCGTACTCACATCGCGGGTCCTCAGGCTGCGGCGGGAAAGTAAAATAACACGGCTTATTATTGCAATACACACCCGGGGAACCTGTGGGACCCACAGTTGCCCACGAGACGTGGGGTAAATCGAAGCCCGGATTGAAGGCAGGATCGCTGACAATAGAACTGGATCAAATTGGAGTTCAAGAGAATGTGTGAGAACAGGGAGAGTGCATTTAAGAAATTAAATGGTCACGTGCTGTAACTTTACTGTGAAGGACACATCTTGAGAAAACCTGCATGCCTCAGAGTTTTTCATAACGTTCTCGAAGGCATGTGAAGTCTGTCAGTCCGCGATCAGCCAGCGGGGTGGACTAAGGCCTAGTCCCACCCATTTTCAGAGACCCGTGCCCAACAGTGGGACAGACTGGTGTTAGGTAGGTCGGCACGTACTGGTGGTGAAGTTGAAGGAGGCGTAGGCGGCGCTCTCCTTGTCGTGCAGCAGCGTGAAGGCGTGCAGCTGGTAGGTGGCGCCGGGCGACAGGTCGCGCAGCGTGTGCGTCCAGTTGCCCGCGCCCTCCACCGTCAGGTTGCGCGCGCCGCCCTCCGCGCGCTCCGTCAGCGGGATCACCTGCGGCCACACCACACCCTCACTCAATACGCTACCCTGCCTCGCCTCGCCTCGCCCTGCCTCGCCCTGCCTCGCTCCCGGGACCGACGTGCAGTCGAAAGCCGTTACGGTCAAGTGTTTCGACTCGTCTTGCTTCATTTGTATTTAGTTATTCAGTTAATAATGTTAGTTAGTAATGTTAATAATTATGGTTTTAACTTTAAGGGCCGGTTCCAGGCTGATACATGAAATCTACAAGTTTACATTGTAAAATATGGGCGAGGCCTGGGAGGCTGGGTACATCATACATCATACTACATCATGGACGTCGCGTCGACTACGTAATACGATGGCCTCGCCGGGGGCAACCCCAGCCGCCCGACGAGTCGTCCACGTGAATATGTAAATAAGCTATACCGATAATTTATGTTTGGCGTGTTTTGTACATCGTGTCGCTCTGTTATCGCCAGCACGATTAAGTTTTAACGGAATCGGTTTTCCTCGTCAACATTCCCACGAGGAACTTCTTCGATAATTTGTGTTTATACTAACTCCGATTAGCGACTTGCGATTCAACGTGTGACATTGTAGATAAATATTCCCCTCCCTGTCGTTCGCTGGGTTCAGAAAATGCGACGAGAGGATTTGAGAGGAATGATTCCAGGAAATGCGTGCCTCTGCTTCCACTTCCTGTGATCAACAACAACAACCAACCGTCACCTGACGCATGGTTTACGGTGTATACCATCTCATTTTAAGAGAGGGTGTGTCGAGCAGTGTCGGTGGATATCTTTTGGAAGCTGATGGTTCGATGAGATCTGGCTCGCGCCAACGCCCTCAAAGCCTATGGTATGGTAGTGGAATAGCATAGAATATTGGACCACCCTACTAACACTACCACTACAACCTATGTTGTGTTGGTGCTTGCAATTAATGAAGAATTAAACTACATGAAATGTTTGTAGATCACTCTGGAATGCGAATACTAATTTGTCTTTTTTGTTAGAAAAAATGTTATGCAACTTCCTGATATTTCTTTTCTTTCTCTAACATACATACATGGTAATACTTTGTGGTTTGATTTTACAACCTACAGAAAACGAGGAAAATCCGCATATTCGAGAATTAATCGCCTCAAAATCACTCTCAAGGCTGTATTGCTTTGTTGGAGATGGCGGGCTTTGATTCTTTCTCGCATGAACCTGCAACGTATCTAATTGAAGGTTTTTTTTTTAAATACTTGATAGAGCCTGACTCTCTAACCTTGCTTCTTATTATTATAATAATACACAGATATAAGTACATAGTAGTAAGTACATCTATATATATAAAAGGAGAAGGTGACTGACTGACTGACTGAAGGATTTTTGAAAATTCACCCCCTAAGGGGGTAAAACGGGGGTTTCAAAGTTAGTATGAAATTGCCGTTTTTGAAGTTAGTGAATGTCTAATTCCACGCGAGCGAAGCTGCGAGCGTCCACTAGTACTTTATAAAAAGTATATTGCAATATGACTATGAGCCGATACGTCATTCACTTTATAACTTGTTTTTCAAATATTAGCTTCTCTGAACCGAGACGCAAAAGCATCACCACATTGGGCCCTTCTTATATGACTTCTTTTAATGATCTATTGTTTGAGTTTATTTCCAGCCGAGCGTGATCTTCACGTCAATTAAATTATTACGTGTCAGATATAAGTACCTAGTCTCTACAATAGAAGGAAAGGACAGCAATTTTATACCCGACACATGCAGACTGTGAATTTGTCATACGGCGCGGTGAAATCACGTATTCAAATTCGTATGCGAAAACTAACTATGTGGGATTTCAACACCAGCCACCAACATAGGTTCTAGGATCTTCACAGCGTAAATTGGTGTTACCACCTAAGAGTCAGCATTGTGGCTGCGCTAGACTGAACTACACCGTATGAGCTGAGCTGTGGTACACGTAGCGGCCAGTGTCTGCGTCCGGGTTGCGACCGTGTTGTTCCGCTGGCCGCCACCCTCGAGACAAATTCCTTATGCATGAATGAGTGCGCTTGTCAGTGTTTATAGAACGAATACTAAGGCTACAGCTGTTGTCATGTGTACAGTGCGGAGCGCAAATCTACAACATCATTAGGTATAATAATTACATGCCAATTATTGTACTGACGATGTAGTTGATCCGTGGTCCCTGCCATGCTGCGGAGTCACAGCACACAGTGAGTGGCTACAATCCACTTATCCGTATAAAATGTTTCATGTCGATACCTTAAACCGGAAGCCTGTGAAGTCCCCGTGCGCGGGCGGCGACCAGGAGATGGTGGCCTGCTTGTTGCGGCCCAGCGCCACCGTCAGGTTGGTGGGCGGCTCGGGCGCTGTCATACACACACATACCACATCACATCATAATAATATACTATGCAATGCAATAATGGGCTCAGCAATAAGTCACCATGAGGCTCTCGCACCGCGTTAAGAGATTGAATCGGTCCAATGTGGCCACTGCAAGCGGGTAGGAGACGTGATAGGCAGACTGTCGTTCACAAGTAATTAAGGTATCCGTAGCTTGTTGAGTAAATTTTCATACAAAATCAAGTTTATAAAAATCGGATCAGTAGCATTGTGTGCACTGATTGATTGACGACCATCCACCCTCCCTGCAATATGTGCAGGCAGCATACGTTTTTGTCCAGTAGTTAAACTTGGAAAATGATTTATTGCTATATTGCCTAACTGCCTATCAAATATCTACAAAATCAATTCGGCAATGTTGCGTGACCGCAAGGCGGCGCCGTATGAATGAATGTGGAGCATTGTTGGGCAATGATGGTTACAAACCACTAGCGGCCCCTGGAGGTCACGCCGTTAGGAGCTGTGGCGGCTATTCCACGACGCCGATTACTTGTGGAGGAATTACAACAGGTGACATTTAATTGGTTCAAACGGACATAACTTGCACCGGGGCTCTCAAGTGGGGAGAGGAATTCTTATCACGCGTTAACAGCACAAACGGGTTGATAACGTACCAGTGATGATAGTCTGGTTCCAAGTGAGAAGATCGGCGAAGGTGTCGTTGGAGTAGTAGAGCATGAAGTGGTACTTGGTGCCCGGCAGCCCCTGGAAGTTGATGGTGGAGGCGCGCGCGGGCACGGTGAAGTTGGGCGCGGGCGAGCCGTGCGGCGGCCGGTAGTCCAGCCGGTAGCGCGCGCCGCCCGCGCCGCCCAGCCCCCAGCCCGGGATCTCGATCACCAGGTCGGCGGCGCGCGCGCACGGCCACGCGCACGGCCACGCGCACGCGCACAGCGCCTGCCAACCGAATTACCTGTGCATCTTGCCCGACGTGTATGGAACGCTCCAAAGTACGATGGAGTATATATTGACTTTACATGTTTTATTAACGAGCTTTAAAAAACTTTCAGTTTACCCCATTTATGCAATGGGGAGGGAGAGCAAGTGAAGATGGTTACCATCTTAAGCCAAGTCTTAGCTAATATCGATGGATATAAACGTAGGCACCGAGATGCAGCTCGGAATAAAATTCAGAGGGATAGAGTATGGGGTAGGCAATGCAGCTGGACGTAATACGGCTGGTGAACAAATCAGTACTTATTAACCTTAACCTCACCCTGTGCAAGACGATACCCTAAATTTTGACTTTAAAGATTATTACTTCTACACATTAAAAGTCATCTCAGAGCTACACATTGCTGCCACTTCCCATAGTAACGTTAAGGAATACAGTATGCTCCTTGGAGCAAATAATGTTCAATTTGGCTTCTTTTATTCTATCCCACTATAGATTAGATCAAAAATAAAACAAGTTTAGACGATGCCCCACTGTCAGCTGTTAGCTTGGGGTCAGGTTGCTGGGTGTCTTTTTAGTTTGGAAGTTTCAAAATATTTTTAGTAAAAATTATTAAACATTAAAATTAAGAATGAACTGCAGAAGATAAGACACTAACTACTAACTTCTTCTTCTTCTTGTTGTGACAAGCCTCCGTTGCACCAACACTTGTATAGGAAAATACTATAACATTATTTGGTACTATGCAGAGCTTTTTCAAGGAAGGCATTTTTTTGTTTATTTTAATTCATATTTAAATCTTCACTAGCTTCACCGGTGGATCTCCCTGCAGCTTGGGCCATGTAGAAAATAAACCTATTACTGCCATTAAGGGCTGGTTTAAATTTATTATTTGTTATTCTAATAACTCTAGGCAATATTATTGAAATTCTTAGTCCAGTAGCTTAAACTTTGTTGTAGTTGTAGTGCAACGGAGTGAAGCAGCTAATGCTGTTATTGGTTTTGTACTGTAAAATAAAGTAAATAAATAATGATGGGATAGCTACGCAATTGGTAAACAATGTGCATCAAAACAGTTGTTTTTATGTGTGTGGAGGAGCACTCAGGAGCAGCGCGCGCGCAGCGGCGACAGCACTTACCGCGAGCGCGGCCAGCGCCAGCGGCGGCGGCGGCACGCAGGGGCGCGCGCGCGCAGCCTTCGCTTGCACAATCGACCTCCTCCACATCACTGAAGGCGACACTCTGATTTCACATGACACTTTCTCTTCCAAGCGCACATTATGTTTACGAGATAGAAGCATGTTACATATGCCCCTTGAATTACTGGGGTCATATCATCGCGTTGAACAACAAAACCATCGAATAAAGTGTAAATTAAATCATAAAATTGTAAAACTTAAATCTATTGACATTCGCTAGCCAACAAGCAAGCAAGTCAAACAAAAGTCATTGCGAACGAAGCAAAGCAAACAGTTGTTATGCCTGACACATTTCAACTTGACTTGACACTTGTGAATATGTCAAACACGGATGGCATTCACGTACACAGAGTATATTTTACATACCTACTATACGTATGTAAAGTAGGTATTGCGAAAAAACTAAACATTTCCTCCTCTTGTCCTCCTCTGTGGGCACCCCTGTGTGAGGGATTCGGATGTAAGGATGACCCTTCTATCCGGGCAATTGCTCCAGGCGTGAACCCCGTCGGTGACATCCCCGCTGTTGAGCGTGGGAGTCGGTGTTTCGTCGCGCACGTGGAACTGTAGCCATTAGCCGCCATTTCCGGTGGTCGGGGAAAGAAGGTCCAACAGCTCTCTAGGGCGCGGTCGGCCTTTAGGTGGGCGCGCATGCAGTGGCGCTATCCCCGTTAGATGGGGATGCAGCCCATCGTCGGCGCGGTTACATATACATAACACGCGCCAACCGGACCACAAGCTCGCGACTCGAGCTTGCAGTCACGCGCGATCACCGCGTTCCGGACATCGCACCCCGCACCTGTGATTGTTCGCAGGGCGAGGTATGCTGGGCCTGAAGACGCTGGCAGGTTAGCACTGGTGCAATTTCTCTTGAACATCAAAACAAACGGCTTTTGTATGTTATCGTGTCGTAATGGTTTTCTTAATTTCGTCAATGCTGCAAGGTTGAAGGAAAATTGTGAAAACTGCCTGAGTTCACGTTACAATAGTTTGTTTATTATTCTTATTTGTTAAATACTATCTGCAATATCTTGATAGTTTGTTAATGTACGTACACCCGTCTACGTGTAGTTCTGTTATGATGTTACGTAATTAAATAATAAATACATTACAAAGAATTACATTTCTTTGCTTTAGTCAAATTAGGCCGAGACTGAGAGTTGCCATTGAAGATGAATAATTTAGTTGTTGAAAAAGACAAGACAATAGCTACTCTTGAAAACAATTAATCTATATATTTAAAAGGAGAAGGTGACTGACTGACTGACTGACATATCAACGCAGGGCCTAAACTATAAGGGCTACAAACTTGAAATTTTGCACAGGGGTTCCTTTTATAACGTAGGGGAGCACTAAGAAAGGATTTCTGAAAATTCACCCCCTAAGGGGGTAAAACGGGGGTGCAAAGTAAGTATTAAACTTTGCCGTTTTTGAAGTCGTTAGACGGGTAGACGTCGTTAATAGGTCTAATTCTACGCGAGCGAAGCTGCGGGCGTCCACTAGTATCTCTATAGTAGTCTAAGGTATTCCTATCTTGTCTGTGGTTCGACAACAACTAATGACACTGACACTTGACAGCACGCTGTTTTTCATCTCAATCTCAAACATCGTAGGTACTTACTTTTGGTTTAGCTTGGCGGTTTTTATCTCAAAGTAAAGTGAATTAAATAGAAAGGAAGAAGTGGATCACCACAGCAAATATGGTGCAAAGTGATAACGATTCTTGGAGCCCTGACGACACAGTCAGGATTTTGATAGCTTCCGACATCCATTTAGGTTACTTAGAGAATGATGCCGTACGAGGAGAAGACAGCTTCATCGCATTCGACGAAGTGTTGTCTCTTGCAGTACAGTATGACGTGGACCTGGTGCTGCTCGGGGGAGACCTGTTCGACCAGGCGAAGCCTTCGCCGGCTTGCATGTTCAAATGCACTCAAATTATCCGGAAGTACTGCTTCGGGGATAAGCCAAGTAATATCGAACTACTATCTGATCAATTAGAGAACTTTTCCCGAAATATCAACTATGAAGATCCTAATCTGAATGTGTCATATCCCATTCTCTCGATTCACGGCAACCATGACGACCCAGTCGGCCGCGGCAGCATTAGCTCTCTCGACATTTTGTCAATAAGTGGGCTCGTGAACTACTTCGGGAAGTGGACAGATTACACCCAGGTTCGGGTGTCCCCGGTGCTGCTTCAGAAAGGAGATACTAAGTTGTCATTGTATGGCTTAAGCCACCTTAAGGATCAGCGCCTGTCACGTCTCTTTGCCGAGAAGAAAGTTGTAATGGAATTACCAGATGAGAGTAACGATTGGTTTAACATACTGGTACTGCATCAGAACAGAGCAGACAGAGGACCAGGAAATTATATCTCAGAGAATGTATTGCCAAAATTTTTGAATCTCGTTATTTGGGGTCACGAGCATGATAGCCAAATATTTCCGATCCGTGATACGAAAAGGGAGGATGAGTTCTACGTAGTCCAGCCGGGCAGCACCATCGCCACATCGTTAGCCTCGGGCGAAGCTCTCCCCAAGCATTGTGGTCTGCTTCAGGTGCACAAAAATGAATTTATCCTGACACCGATCCCTCTCAAAACGGTACGACCATTCATTTTTAAAACCATCGTTTTGTCAGAGGAGAATCTGGGCGAGGATGGGGTTAACGAAAACGAGAAGGTGCAGAATTTTTTAAAAACTAAAGTCCTCGAAACGATCGACGAGGCGAACCGTCTGCGCAGCGGCGACCCGCGGCAGCCGGCGCTCCCGCTGGTGCGGCTCAGCGTGCTGTACGAGCGCGACGGGCAGGACTTCAACCGCATGCGGTTCGGACAGAACTTTAACGGGCAGATCGCGAATCCCAACGACCTGCTGATCATGAAGAGGGAGAAAAAAGTTCGACCGCGAAAGGAGGGCGGCGAGGAGGACGACGAGGTGGACCTCGGCACCGCGGCGGTGGAGGCCACCGACGTGGAGACGCTGCTGCGGGCCTACTTCGCGGCGCTGCCGGCCGAGCGGCGGCCCGGCGTGCTGTCCGTGCGCGCCGTCACCGAGGCCGTGCGCGACTTCACGCTCAAGCGCGACGACGACGTGTTCCGGCGCGTGCTCGAGGCGCACCGCGACCGCTGCGTGCGCTCGCTGCTCGACTCGGCCGCCGAGACCGAGGCGGAGGTGGCCGAGCGCATGCGGCTGGACCGCGACGCGCTCGAGGCCGCCGAGCCGGCGGAGCTGCGCGCCATGATGGACAAGCCGGCCAAGAAGGCGGCGCCGCCCGCTAAGAAGTCGGCGGCCATCGTGCTGTCGAGCGACGACGACGAGCCGGGCGCGCCGCCGCCGGCGGAGTCCCCGCGCGGGCGCGGGCGCGGCGCGCGCGGGCGCGGGCGGGGCCGGGGGCGGGCGCGCGCGTCGCCGCCGCCGCCCGCGCCGCCGCCGGAGCGCCGCACGCCGCGCCGCTCGGCCGCGCAGAAGACCAACACGTGGCTGCAGAGCCTCAGCGCCGAGCGCTCCTCCCGCCGCCGCCGCTCCTCCCCCGACATCGAGGACTCCGACTGAGCGGGACTAGCCTTATGAACACTTCCTTAAACTTATTTTTAAGCTGCATTTAAGAAATAAACTATTTTGTATTAATGTACTCATTTAAATAAATGCCTTAATAGAAATGTTGATTTCTTAAATAAACCCAATAAAGCGAGTCATACCCGGTCTGGCAGTATCGATTCCATTGGATGCAATTACATATATTAACTCAATACCATAATGGATATTATACACATTGCATAGTAGCAGAATCGTAGTCTTCCAACTATAACAGTTTCTTTTGGTAGAATCAATGCTATATACCAGTCACAAAACTTCTCCACTCTAAAAGGCATTCCCTGCCCAATTTCCCTTTACGTTAAGCATTCATCACACGATGCCGCCATAAACAATAGAAACATAAGTGGTGAAAATGTGTGAATAACAGGTATCATAATATTACACTCAAAAAATGGCCTCACCATTTTTTTTTATAGCAGAGTGCTACGGACGTCAAGGAACTTTTGAAATTAAGGAAGACCGTGGTAGGTATGTATAGTTTTATTTTAAGTTTACAACAGAGAGTTACACATTTATATGTACTTAATATTATGTGATGAACAAAATGTACATATGGGTGATTATCCAAAAATTGGGTAACTCAATGTTATCAGCCAATATATACAAAGTCTTATTATATTTTATTGAAATAACAATTTATTTTAAAACAATGAAAAGTCCTTTATTTGGTCACCCAATTTCACTTTTTCATTTTAAATAAAAGTTAATAAAAAAACAAAATTAATACTTAAAACGTCAGTCCTTTGGCATGTCACAATCCCGAAAACCAACAATCAAGTGACTATCCAATATTCTATTCTATTCTATTATCATTGATTTAAGAAAACTTACTAATTTACTACAATCTGTGATGTACATAGTATTATGTACTACAACCTTCATAATGCAATGTTCTCCATTTTATTTTTAAAAAAAAATAAGAAACTTTGTGTTTGTTTTTATTCGTCAGTCCGTTGTGTGTTCTATAAGTTTTAATGTTGGTAATGAAGTTAGTTGCGGACCGCACAATTTGACGGCCGCCATAACTGTACCAGTTCTTGGGTTGTGTTTGTCGTCTATACACATGCTGAGCCAGTCAAAATTTCAGCCCTGTGGTGAGTCGTTATTTTCTTGTTAATCTGAGGTTTATTTTAATTTATACATAGTTAACTACGATTTGTTAAAATGTAGTTTGTTGATATTCGAAATTACAAAAAAAAAACATTAGTTCTGATTATAACCTCAAATTATGTCTTTTTCGTCAGTCCGTTGGCGTCAGTCCTTTGTCAGGTATCGCGCCAGAGGACTGACGTATTTTTTTGTTTTAGAGCACTTTTATCTTAATTGCTACCATGTATAAGCATTTCTATTTTATATTTCAGTTTAGAACATCATGCGGCACGCTAAAAGTAATTTGACTAGGGAAGAAATATTAAAAAAAAGAGAGAAGCCGAAAAGGCTCGCTTGGCCACAATTAAAAGTGACCCCATTAAATTAGCGGAATATAAAGAAAAACAAAAACTTCAGTACCTAAGGAAAAAAGAGAAAAGACAAAGAAAAAATTTTGAAGACATACCACGTGAGACTATAAAAAACTAGAAAAAAATGGAAAAATTATTCATTAGACTACAGACAAAGAAAACAGCTATTGAAACAAACCACTAATAATTTTATACGCCAAAATACTCCTCCACCAACTGACGACGAAATAGGACCCATAATTAATGAAGCAATCAGACCTGTTATTAACGAAGACCAAAGAGCAAAAAAAGCTAAAAGGAGAAGTGAAAGACAGAGAAAATTTAGAAACAGGGAAATAAAAAAGATGGATACTATAGTTTCAAAGCTTAAAATTAAACTAAATACTCAGCGTCAAAAATATAAATGAGTCAAAAAACAGCTAAAGAAAGTAATAAAATCTGTTGAAAAAACACCAAAGATCAGAATTGAAGACATGAGTGAAGATATAACTAAAAAGAAAGAATTAGTGAAGAAGGTCCTTTTTGGGGAAGTTATTAAAACACAATTAGAAGAAAACTACACTAAACTAAAGACTCATGAAGAAAGAAAGTTGACTTTCATAGTATTATGTTGTAATTTTTCTTAATTTCATGATAATTAGTACTTTTAAGATAAATATTGTTAGATTTTTGTTTCTATTGTTTGTTGATTACTTGAAATATTAAGTAAAACTAAGTCAAGATAGTAAGAGATTTGTACGGATTTTTATTAAATTTCATTATAATTCTTACAAAATTGTGTATTTTATCAGTACTATGTTAGCCTCGTCAGTCCCCTGGCAATCAAATTCAGAAAATTTTAAATATCTCACAATCTATTTAAAAAAGTGACTGGCCCGATTTGGAACAATATAATAATTAGATTAGCCATCATATGCACCCGAATTTGTTATAATTTGCTTTAATTACTATAGTAAACAAAATATCCTCAAGAGTTACCCAACTTTTGTATAATCATAAGTAAATATATGGTATTTACTTTCTATTTCCTATTATTTTCCTTTTAATGGTACATGTTATAACTCTAATAGCGTAGAAATTCATTTTAACAGGTTCTTAAAACTAACTAGTCGTTAAGTTTTTTAAGGTATTTATAATGTTCATTTAAATAGGTTTAAAAATTTAAATCACACAGAAAGAAAAAAAAAGCAGTCCTCTCGTCGTTGCGTGCAGACAAGTTCTGACATAGAATGTGTCTCGAGCAGGTACAATTAGTAATTGGGTCTCCGGGCGGTGGAACCGGGGGGTACCATCGCCCAGTGGAGGAGACCCCGAGACGGCTGGCGTGCCCCGCGCTCCGGCACGCCAGGTTGATGGCGAGTGGCGCCACAGGGGAGTGCCCCGCGAGACGGGCCCCGAGTCCCGGGCAACATCACGAGAGGACTGCCAAAACCACTTGTCGCGGTATTTTGATCAGAAGTCCCAAAATTTCTATAGGAATGGGATCATGTCCCTACCTACAAGATGGCAAAAAGTTATCGAACAAAAATGGTACCTACATACTTTAGTTAAATGTAAATAAACTTACTTTTTTTTAATATAAAAAAAGTTTGGAATTTTTATAAAAAATGCGAAGAAACTTTTTCCCCAACCTAATATATTTTTTGGCAATACCACTTAGTTTGCTTACTTAATAAAACTTTGTTCACCACAGCTTACGTGTGGAAGGCGAGCGCGCGCTCGATGTGGTCTATGGCGGCGGCGGCGGCGGCGCGCGCGTCGCGGCCCGCGAAGGTGAGCGCGGGCGCGGCGGGCACCAGCTCCACCACGGCCAGCCCCCCCAGCGCGCCCGCCTCCGCGCGCAGCCCCAGCGCCGCCGCCGCCGCCGCCAGCCGCGCCTCCGCCTCGCCGCCCGCCCGCAGCGCCGCCAGCGCCGCCGCCCGCTGCTCCTTATCTGCACAACCATTTACTCGACTATTGTTATTCTCCTCCCTAACGTGATTTTTTACATAGATTTTTTACGTAGCGTAGGGCATAGGCATGCAGTGGCGCGACATCGCCTCGGCCGGCGGTACTCACCGGCGGCGGCGCCGAGCGCCAGGTGGTAGTCGGCGACGCGCAGCCCGAGCGCGGGCCGCCGGGGTTGGCCGTCGGTCGCCTCCACGAAGCGCGACATCACCTTGTCCAGCCCGCGGCTCAGCGCGTCCTCCTGCCAATGTTTACAACCTTTCGTTACTGATACGCCGAATGTAGTCCGCCGGCTGCCCTATACCACCACAATTGTCGACCAATTACTGTCGAAAGTCAAAGTAGGAGAGAGAACGTAGATAATAATCAAAATTTAGACTCCGGATCGAAATCCCATCAAACAAAAGTATTTCAGACAGCCTAGACATCCTGCCAAAATAATTTCTGATGAATTTCCATCCGTCTACCGTCACGGAGAGCGTTGAGAATGTGAAACGTTTTCTTCGAGGCAACGCACCCGTGACGCTGCCGAGTCTCGCATTGCGAGCGCGGCATGTAGTATCTCTGCTACGCACATGTCCAGGTATTGCTCTATCTCTAGCAACACTTTTCAACTTGTAACAGCTGCGTCTATCGATGTTAAATGCTGTAACTACGTAAATTCTATCCTCAGCGCACAAAATTTTCCACATCACCGTATTGTTCATTGACAGCCCCGGCTGCATCCAAATGACCAGTTTTGGACAGCGTGCATTGCACCCAGCAGGAATAACGTGTCTTCAGCAGGGAATCTTTTTAATACGCGCACGTGAAGAGAGGGAATAGAAAATGTGTGCCGATCGGACGCCAAGCTTTTTCTGCTGCGATAGTTGGTCCGATCAGATAAGCGGGCGGCATGTGACAGACAGAGGCTTAGTTCTTGATTTTAAATGTATTTGGTGGATGAATCCGAGAGTACTCACGTCTCCCTCGGGCTGCGCTCTGCAAGGTCGCTTGCTTTGCTCCGCCAGTTCGCTCGCTTCCGCCGACGCCCTCCGTTTCTGGGGGCTGTCCAACGCTGTCCCTTGCTCCATTCGCTGAGCACTGCCCTCAGGATCGCAATTCTATCAGAAAGCCCGGAGTTATCCGATGATATTTATCAAAGATAACTACAGACTCATTTAGAGATTTGCGAAGAATGGAATGACACCAAATCATTTCGTATACATAGAATTCATCCTCATCAGTTCTCTGGAAACGCACGTGTCCTCCCTCCGAGCCTTTAAGTCGAGGGCCGTGATCTCATATCGCTCACGTTTCGTCTCTACTTCACCGGCAAAGCACTTTCGAAGTTAAAAAAAAACTCACTGTTCCCCAGCTGCAGGCGCGCGGGGCGCGCGAATCGTCAGTCTGTTATTGATTCAGTTGCTCCGCGTTGACTCATTTACTCTCGTCATTAATACGTTTACTTCGTCAAATTATTTCTTCACGAATTAAGTAGAGTTATGTCTGAGTGGCTGTGAGAGTCAACCCCGGATAAAGAGAGATGTCTCTGATGTGACGTAAAGACCTCGTCGTTAAAAATGTTCCACGTAACGTTTATGTCGAAAATCTATAATTTATTTTGGTATTCAGTAGCGTTTTAAAGATTCTCCAATTGTAAATGAGCGAAAATATTAATAAATGAGAATATATACGGCTGGAAGACCGTCCCACAGCGCCAAAAGAGGGACCGCGAAAAGCAGGCGGTTAGTTTGGTCCTATAGTTCATGTGCCTTCAAATCGCGGAGCTACGACGAAGAGATTTCTTAGCGAAGAATACGCAAGCATGTGTTTTCGAGGGGTTAAATTGGACTAGATTTAGACGTCCCCGTTTTAAGACACAAGTTTATTCCTAATTGAGTCTTGTTCAAAGTCAGTCACAGTTGTCATGGGTGGTGCTGCAAGCTCGTTTGCTATCTTGTATCCATAAAATAAAAATCCCTCCACGAGACTGGGAGGTACCAGCACGGCCCATAAAGTCGCGTCCCCGGTGCTGTCATCTGCATAGCAATGCATGCCAAGGTTCTTCTTCTCTAGGTAGCATATCATGATGACATCACAGAACCTTGGGGCACGCCAGCATCAATATCTTTCATATCCAAGCAGTGATCGTCAAGGTAGACCCGAATAACATTCTTGGACAAGAAACTGGCACCCAATTAATTGCACAATCTATCAGGTAGGCGGTAAGATGTAAACTACGAGAGAAGGCCCCACCGATGCCAAACCCGATCAAATGCCTTAGCTATTTCCAGGCTATCTTCCGGTGCCTCCCCTTTACTCTCTAAGGCTTGAACCCATTTGTGGGTACCGTAAACTTAGAGATAACCAACCGATCGAGCCTGGCGGGAACCGTACTGGCGGCCGCCGACCAGCCGGTGATCTCCGGGATACCCGAGCAGGCAAGTGTTCAATACATTACGTTGTTCATTTTTGCACAATTCGATAATGAATATAAAGCACCGCGTAGCAACGATAAGATTAGCAGTGTGCGCTCTGACCAAGCCTCGAGTCTTATCCTGAATGTGAATATGAATGTGGGGACTGCCTTAGCCTTTTCGGCTGAAGGGACTTCGGGACTCTAGGACGGACCTCTCTACCCGGGCTGTTCTCCCGTGCCAACGGACACGGTGTAAATTGTGTCAATCGACACACACGGTTTACGCCGTTGGGCGATCCGTAAGCAAGGAATAACCGTCTTATCCTAGAAATAAATGAATAAATAGTCGGAACCGGTCTGACCTCGTCGAAGCCCTCGGTGGAGCGCGGGAGGTGGTCGCGCAGGTAGCGGTAGAGCCGCTCGGCCGCCAGCTGGCGCGCCGCCTTCTTGGTGGCGCCGCTGGCCGCGCGCTCGTACCGGCCCACGCGCGCCGCCACCGTGAACTGCCGCTGGTGCGCCGGGCCCGTGTCGCTCACCAGCTCGAACTCCGCCGCGCCCATCTGCAAGTTGTTACGGACGGCCGGGTTGGCGCTATCGGTGGTGACCATGTGACCCTACCTGGAGCGCCAGGGGTCGTGGGTTCCAAATATTCGCCTAATTTGGGGTCAGATGGCCGTGTGTGAATGTCAAAAAAATAAATTCTGCTTTTTAGCTTGACTAAAAGGAAGGACTAAAAGTCAAGCTAAAAAACAACGAGTATTGACAAGAATTAAACACAGGTACCTACAGAACACGCTGTGTGTTACCTGGTATTCCTCGCAGAGCTCCTTGAGTAGCATGACATAGCTGCGAGTGTCGGGCGCCGCCGCGCCCGCCGCGCCGCCCTCGCCCCCCTCGCCCGAAGACGACGGCTGCCGAATGATCACGTTAAACATTAATCAACACTTAAACACGCGCGCGCGCAGACGAATTGTGAACTTATGTCAATGGTGGCATCACACCCTTGGGCTCACACGCGTAGATCAGCAAAAAAAGAAACATCAAGCCGGATAGATTAAAGTAAATTTAAGTCAAAAAATCCAATTTAAACACACATATTCTCATCCTAAACGTACAGGAACTGTACAGGTGTGCTGTACAGTTCTAACGCCGTGCGGTAGGGCGGCGGCACGGGCCGGCCGGCCGCGGCCAGCGCCGCCAGCACGCGCCACGCCGCCTGCCGCTCGGCCTCCTCCTGCGGACGAGTGTCTCACCAGCTGGGGCGCGTCGCTGGGCTCCGGGTGGTCCGCGGGCGCGGGCGGGGCGGGCGCCGTGCGGTAGGGCGGCGGCACGGGCCGGCCGGCCGCGGCCAGCGCCGCCAGCACGCGCCACGCCGCCTGCCGCTCGGCCTCCTCCTGCGGACGAGTGTCTCACCAGCTGGGGCGCGTCGCTGGGCTCCGGGTGGTCCGCGGGCGCGAGCGGGGCGGGCGGCGCGGGCGCCGTGCGGTAGGGCGGCGGCACGGGCCGGCCGGCCGCGGCCAGCGCCGCCAGCACGCGCCACGCCGCCTGCCGCTCGGCCTCCTCCTGCGGACGAGTGTCTCACCAGCTGGGGCGCGTCGCTGGGCTCCGGGTGGTCCGCGGGCGCGAGCGGGGCGGGCGGCGCGGGCGCCGTGCGGTAGGGCGGCGGCACGGGCCGGCCGGCCGCGGCCAGCGCCGCCAGCACGCGCCACGCCGCCTGCCGCTCGGCCTCCTCCTGCGGACGAGTGTCTCACCAGCTGGGGCGCGTCGCTGGGCTCCGGGTGGTCCGCGGGCGCGAGCGGGGCGGGCGGCGCGGGCGCCGTGCGGTAGGGCGGCGGCACGGGCCGGCCGGCCGCGGCCAGCGCCGCCAGCACGCGCCACGCCGCCTGCCGCTCGGCCTCCTCCTGCGGACGAGTGTCTCACCAGCTGGGGCGCGTCGCTGGGCTCCGGGTGGTCCGCGGGCGCGAGCGGGGCGGGCGGCGCGGGCGCCGTGCGGTAGGGCGGCGGCACGGGCCGGCCGGCCGCGGCCAGCGCCGCCAGCACGCGCCACGCCGCCTGCTGCTTGGCCTCCTTCTTGCAGCGCGCCACGCCATAGTCGGTTACGCCGAGCGCGCTGCACTTGTACTTGAATACCGCCTGGTGGTGGGGACCCGTCTGCTGACATACCATAAACATGCATCCATTGACCAACAACAAAATCAATTATTAACACGGATTATAATCCATGCTGTCTATTGACAAGACATCATGTTTTTTCCCCACTGAAACCCTCACCTTATAAACTCCATCCCATTCTACTTGTTTCTATCAAGAATCCTTCACCGCCACTACCATAAGTCTATGGAATTCTGTAACCAGATCCAAGGTTGGTCTTTGTAAGTGAAAGGACTATGGGAAAAAGTAGTAAGTTTATAACTGTTAGTTATGCACAGTTAGTTATTATTAGTAATATTCCTATCGGATCCGGTCAGAGAACTACATACCTAATGTGTTCATTAAAACCACGAAATTAGGTTAAGGTGTTTATTACGAGCTCGGTACCCATCGCAAGTAAAGTATGTCCATCTACCTACATTATACAAACAATCAAAAAACAAACAATATCTAACTACCTACTTTTTAACTAACATCGCCTTATTTACCAATAAGGCGTAGTAGTTCAATTTCCAATACATCACAATACCCCTGTAGTTTATTTATTTATTGCTATAACAGTGATTCTTCCCTAGGCTACGCACAACCTTCTAAACTCCATATAACATGTGAGTGAGCCGAGCTCTCACCTGGGCCACGCACTCGTAGCTCGGCACGTCCTGCTGCTGCACCATCAGTTCCTGCAGAACTGTCACTGCAGTTTTGTTCATTTTCTGAAAAGCCATTAAATATCACTCATGGATTAACTTTGGATGAAATTAATAGGCTAAAAACTATTATATATAATATAAAAGGGGGCTATGTTGAAAACCAGCAGCTGCGGTTCTCTCCCAGTACCACAGTACAGGCTGAGAGTAGTCCTATTTTGTCTTCTTTTCATTTATATGTTTGGCTTATTTTTTTTTCTTTTTTATTGTACCTACATTTTTGATAAAATAAAGATTTTCTTTCTTTTGACTGAAGTTATTTAATTTGTTTGGCAGTTTGTTGTAAAAATAGAGGCTTGCAGCTAACATCAGAAGTAACATCACAAATAGCTCGGATGCATTGCTTTTGAGCTATGAATGCCTTATTGTGTAAACAGAGTTACCCCTTAAGCCAATACTGTACCTTAGGTTTGATGCAATAAATCTTTTAGCTTTTACTTTTTGCTGTTGCTTGATTACTTATTTTCAGAGCAGATATATGAAATGATTTATTTTAGTACATAAATGTATGTGTTCTTTCAATGTTACATTTTTATCTATATGTATGGATACCTATAAATTTACTTGAATCTGTTTCAGAAATTACTGTTTATAAATCTTAAAAACTAGATGTAGTGATCTAGTTTTTTTGAGCCTCTTCTAGCGAATTGTATAAATTTTGTTTTTCATTATGTATCCTACCTAAAATGAAGGTACTTACCAACTACCGGTAGTACTGTAGTACCGGCGGAACAAGGTTGGTATTGGTAGGCTAAGGTTAAAATTGATTCTTAAAAGTTAGGTTTTGGTAAAACTTACTAAAATATTAATTCTCAGACTATAATAAAATCTGGATATACAATAAATATTTTAGGAATAGTCGGCCACATGTAATAATTTAAAAAAATAAATAAATATTTACCCTTTTATTCGTTGCTTGTTTCTTTCAAAATAACGTACGTGACGTGACGACTGACCGGACTGACGTGACGTTTTATTTATTTGTTGTCAAAGAGACATTGGCATTTTTGTCAATGTCACAGACATTTCTTCGAAGTAACCATTGAACAGCGCGTAGACAGAGCTGTCTGTCTACGTTATGCACAGATAAAATAACTCTACTTTGGTTTGACCGAGAATGTACTTGTCGAAATATACACACCATAAACTAAGGGATACTAACGTAATACACACATACATTACATACAAACAAAAGGTATAAGCAACATGGGCTAATTTGAATTTTAGAATGGTTTTCACATTACGTTAACTGCTATTGTATTTTATTGTATAAAATAATAATTTTAATGTCTGACAAAACAAAACATGTAATCGAAAAGTTGTTTTTTCAATACCTACCTTTTTTGATGAGTTTATTTTAAAATTTGCCAGGTTACCCAGTTAACTACTGCCCTGCCCTATTGTTGCTGTCTACACTGGCTAGGTATTTCGAGGCTGGTTCTGTCTAGCATTCGGCTATTGCTCCAATTCATTCGGCAAAACTTCAACCCAGGGTTGAGCAGTTTGGGTTTCAGGTCGACCACTCACGACACTACAGCTAACAATAGTGCTCCACCGCTTGGCCTTTGAAACTGGGGGCGTTACACGGTCGGAATACTTCTCATCAAGCTATATTATGACCCCGAGTTAGGTGGTAGAGCCTCTAAGGAACCAAATAGTTTTTATTATGAAACTTATGTTGTTCCATACAGATTTCGCCCGGGGCGTACCACCGCCCGCCACGGTACCTAATACCATTTCCAACATGCGATAATTGTTTTTAAAGCAACTCTGGTCCGGTTGTTCGAATGTTCTCAAGCCACCCGAAGGTCTTCGACAAGGCTTAACGACTGTTTCCAGAATTGAAAACAACCGGGACCGACGGCTTTACGTGCCCTCCGAAGCACGGTAGCGTCCATGAAATTTTGCCACTAGCGGTCACCCATACACAAACCGACCGCGCCCGTCGTTGCTTAACACTTTCGATCACATTGAATCGAAGTGAGCCATTGGGCTATGGACGCTACGCTACTCGAAATGACCATAATATATTCTAATTAACTTTTTCCGAATCCGAATTACCTTACGCTACGGCGCCCGATTAAGAGATGTCTAGCTCGAGAACTTGCACTTGCAGAACAAACTAATTATTAATATTATACTGAGCAATATAAATAATTACTGGAAAATTTTTGAGACAAGACAAGATTATTATTTATCTTTAATCATATTCAAGATTTCACAAACATTACTCATTGTAGGCCTTTTATTTCTATCATTTTCCAAACACAATCTTGACAGCATGAATAGATCTCCTGCTCTGGTCCAGTGCGTAGCTGAGTCTAGTAATGGACCAATGTCGTTGTTCTTGCAAGTCTCATCCACATAGAGTTTTATATTTAGTTTTTCACCATTTTGATCAATTATTGGTTGCAATCCTGTGAGAAGTTCCAGTAGAACTATACCATAACTGTAGACATCCAGCTTTTGTGTGATTGTGCCATATAATCCCTCGGGTGCCATATAAGCCGAAGTGCCCATTGGTGATGACACTACACAAGTAGCTTCGTATTGCTTTGCTAGACCAAAATCGCAGAGCTGAAAATCATGATATTGATTAAAATAACAACTTGCGTAATTTATGACATGACAACATGACTAATAATTGCATAATATTAAAATTGTACACACCTTTGGCTCGTAAGTTTCAGACAACAAAATATTAGCACTCTTAACATCTCCATGCATGAAACTGTTCGTAGAGTTCATATCCAAATTCCCCTCAGCGCTGGGCATGCCGCCGGGCTCGCTTGAAGTATTCTTATGGCTTGTATGTAAGTACTTGAGGCCCTCAGCTGAGCCTATCATTATGTTTATCCGTTGGTTTTCATTCAGTACCTTTTCTGATATTTTTTGTAGTAGAGACCCTCCAGCAATGTACTCGCAGACTATGCACGGTGAAGGACCATCTACCGAGTAACCCAGGATTGGCACAATATTCCTATGCCTAAATTTAGATAAGTATTTAACTTCACTATTAAAAACCTTTGCTATTACATCCGGCTTATAATATCTCAACTGGTGCAGATTGGCTCTTTTGACAGCGAGCAGGCCAAGTGTAGGATGATTTCCAAGAAACACATCTCCAAATCCACCACTGCCAATAATTCCCGGACTGCCAGCTCGGACCTTTAGAGGAGGGTCCTCACAAAAGTAATTTGTGATCATTTCAAGATCATAATATTTAAAATCTATCAAATTGGTGTCTTGGGATATGACACTCTCTAAATTAATATTTGAAGATGGCTTAGAGCTCTGTTCAGCATCTACAGTCCTAGGGTGTGATGGGTAATTAGAATTATTGTCATGATTTTCAATTCGCAAAATAGGAGCTACAGGTGTGGCTTTGTGAACTCTTTCCCCATAGTTTGGGATGTTTTCCTGTGACAAAGATTGCTCCATTGAGAATTTCATAAAGTCACTGACTGCCTCAACTTGAGTGCTAGATTTGTTGTTGGGGGATGGTTGCAATGCACTGATGTTTGGCAAATCTTCGGTATTCACAGATTCCACACCAAAATAAACGGTTTGAATTGGCTCGGTGCTCTGGTTTTGGTATATATTTTTATTGTTGTAGTCTTTGGCCTGTGCTGTGCTGATTTGGTGCTGCATGCTTTGATTCAACATTTCTGTAACATTTGTTGTTATCTGCCGTTCGGGCCCACCCATTGGGCGTGCAGGTGGGGGTTCTGGAATTAATAATAATAAAACAATTTAATTACTCAATTGCCATCCAAGTTTGTCTTCTTCACCATAAAATCCACAACTTTTGGAAATTAAATAAGACTAAGGTAGTGTTCAAGGGTTTGAAATAATTGTCATACCAAGCCCATCTATATTTATAACAGTGTAAGTTCTGGTTTAGAATATATTGGATACCTTGCAAGAGGTGAGCGATCTCGTCGGCGGCGCGGTACACGCCGGCGGCCAGCACCACGGCCTGCAGCTCCCGCAGCGTGGGCCGCACGCGCCCCGACGTGCCCCACTCGTCGAACAGGATCTCCGCGCTCTTCTGGTTCGTTGCCTTCGCATACTCCTCGATCAGCCTGCAATTATAGTTTGTTTGTAAGAAAGTACCATAGACTAGTAAGACATACTACCTAAACAACAGAATAGTACGTAAGTTGCATAAAAAAGCTATGAACATCAATTCATGTACAAATAAAATTGTTTAGGTAGTCCAACTTGTCAAACGGACTTACCTTATGTGCTCCAAGTTATATTTAAGTTCCGAGCAGTCGCCGTTTGGGTCCTTAGGTATGATAGACATGACTCTTTTCCAGTCATCATTGATCTCCAAAATATCTACGATAACACTCAAGGTACCTGCGGGTAGCTTTCGTAACTCTACGTTTCGTAACATTATTAATTGATTCGGCGGTTCAGTGAGCGTTGATGGTTCCAAATTATGTTAGGATTCAACGCAGAACAAATTAATTTCAGGTTTATACTGGTCTAAACGTAGCAAATCGTGGCCACGGTTTATTTCAGTTTCAGTATTTTCATTCAAAAGTAAACAAAAACACTACAAATCTGTGAAAAACACGTCTTAAATACAACTGTCATTGTCAATTGTTATCATGACATGAGACATGACGCCTTTTTTTGTTGCGTGAATTGGTGTGCAATGATATTGCTGTAAGTCCTCATGGACCTACTATGCAAGTAATCCATACAACCAAGACTAAATTCAAAATTTTAAAGCGAAAATATAAGTACAGTGTAGGTACGCTGTACGTTGGTGCGGACTTTACGGGCAAACAAAGATCATGACGTCACATTTATACTCTGATGGCGTTTTAGTTTAAGGGTCTCGTGTACCTGCGGATCTCTAGGTTTCTCACCCACTTCAACTCCATAAAGACCTTCGGTAACAAACAACCATAAAGTGCAGCGCATGTTTAAATTGTATTAATAGTCATTTTCTGATTTCACTAGACAACATCTATCGCACACATACACAAGTTAATTGTGACTCGAAAACTACATTGTACTATCACACACAAACCCTACCGCTACATATTGAGGAATGTAATTTTATAGGGTATAAAACATGAAGTAGGAAACTTAAAAATTATAATCTCTTTTAAAAATTATTTTCGGGAATAAAAGTATGTAGTACATTTTTAAATAGTGGAATTATTCGGGACAACAAAATCAAAAATTGACGGGTATCTAGTAGCTACGAGGTGAACGACCGCGGGGCACGCGACTGGTGCGGCAGACGTGCAGCGAGCGCGGCTTGGGCCGCAGCAGCTCGAACAGCTCGAAAAGGGACAGCAGCAGCGCGTACAGCAGCGCCAGCCACGCTCCGCCTTCCAGCACCTGCCGATGACAACAACGAACTGAAGGTACCAATCATTAGGTAGTTATTCTACAGCAACACCCAAGTGTTTCCTGTCTTACCTAGACAACACACCACCCATCCAACTGCAGATTTTTTATTTTATTTTATGGATACAGGATAGCAAACGAGCTTGCAGCACCACCCATCCGCTGCCGCCCATGACAACTGTGACTGACTTTGAACAAGACTCAATTAGGGACTGGGATGGTTAGTCCAATTAGTTGAGAAAGTTAATTAGAACATTAGTTGATCAGTTCGTTAGTAGGTATGAGGACTGGGGACTGTTAGTGATAGTTAGTCCTGTTAGTTGGTGTTAGTAATAGTCCAGTTAGTACTTGTTAGTAGGAGTCTCGTTCTAAGTCAGTCACAGATGTGTTGCTACCCTTGAGGACTAAGATGGTCGCCTCTAAAGAAGTGTAAGTCACACCTTTCCAACCGGACCACAATTGCTTTAAAAACAATTATTACACGGCAGAAATGGTACTAAGTAACGTGGCGGGCGGTGGTACTGCCCCGGGCGAACTCTATATGGAACCAATTAGCTTTCATATAAAACCTATTATTATACTTAAGTATCTGTTATAACTAACATTGCGTCTTACGTCCTTCGCTATAATAATGTAATGTGGATTTTTGACGTAATATCGTCTTATAAATCGATGAACGCCTACACGTACTAAAATAAGTGTGACGTCATCCTCCCCTTACGCCAAACGTATCGCTATCACATGGTGGTAACCATGTGTTACGCCAAGCGTATTCATTCAATTTTAGTCTGTAATTGTTAATTGTTCAAGGAAAATAAGGGCAGTGACTAAAATGTCAGCCCCCCACGTGTCGCACGGGCTTGCGCCTAAAGCACTGACGTACCAGTTTGGTGACCTTCTCCCCGGGCAGCACGATACGGCGCGTGCGCGTCATGGGCGCGGGGCGGCGGCGCGGCGGGCGCGCGCGCGCAGAGACCGCCGCCCGGCCAGCATCAGCGAGTGCACGAGCACGATGCACGCGTATACCACGAGCACGCGCAGCACGCAGCACGCCGTCACGCCGCCCACGTCTTCCTTAGGCGGCGAGGACCGCGCACTCCAGCACATCAAGCCTCAGCAAGCGAACATGCTGATCTCTGGACGTGCATAGCTCTTATTGTTCGAGCATGCTGCGTGCGACTTTGTCGTGGGCAGTTGGATCAGTTGGATGTCACGTTTTGACTGTGATGATGTTGGATCAGTTGCTTGTGACACTTTACTTTGACATAAATCAAACTCATGTCCAAAGAAATTGGAGTTTCTGCCAAATAAATGGGAATTAAGTTTCGAAATTATTATTTCTTTTTTGTTTTGTTTTTGCTCATGTTCTTTTTTAGCGTTAAGCCGGTCACTCACATGTGTACAAATACTAATACTCGAACCCGCATGTTAAGGACGATATTTGCGAATGTGTAAGTTTTTGTGTTATTCGGAATCTGGATATCAAAAAGCGCCTTTCATGTATTCAAAGGTCAAAGACTTTAAAGGTTGACGCTTTTCCTTTCGGCCACTGGCTGTTCGAAGTAGACTGAACGCAATAAAACGAATAATGTTTTGGCTAGGTACACCGGCAAGGATAGGGCACGTAGACATGATAAGTATAAATAATATGTTCACTTAATATTTTAGGGAATGTTGATAGTACAGTCAAGTACCTACCGAGTGTAATGAATTAGAAGTCGTGACATGAGGAGCAGCGACGGCCAGTCCCCTGCGGGCGGACCTGCGAGTATATTGCCCGATTGTGGCCTTTATCGTGATCGCCCGATCAATCTAGTGAATTAAATAACGATCTCGGCCGACGGGGAGCTCCCGCGCCGGTACTTTAATAGACGCCTACTTGAAACTATATGATTTTACTGAAGTGCTTATGACATAAAAACTAAGTATTCTAGTTTACAATCCTCATCAACAACCAGAGAGCTATTGATGGTATGGCTCTCATCTTAGAATTGCTGCTCCAGCGGTGGCACAGTCATACGTGCCGGAATGCGTCGCGAGACCAGCAGCGCCTTGTTCACGCATTGGCAGGCGCATAATATAAAATTTTAAAGTAGGGTAGGCGCGCATTATTTATTTCACGACGCGACGACGTCTACCCTCCAGTTAGTTGTGAAAAAGGACTAGCGACGGTGCGGTGCGCATCAGGCACGCGTCTGCTCTGATATTACAAATAAAATTACAAGTGCGTAATGGTTGTACCTAACCAAACCGGGAGTGAAGTGAGTTGCCGGCTGCAGTGGCCAGGTTTGGTGCAGTGCGCTCATACTATAGTACCTACTATGTATAATACGCGTTGGTTGGATTGGAGGCCACGAATCCTTTGTTGTGACTGTGAATATCTATTAGCACGCTTCCACAAATCCACAATTTGTGCAACAAGGTAAAGTCAAGTAAAGTAAAGGTAAGTCGCATTCAGTTAATATTCTGTCTATTTAGAAGACTAAGATAAAATTATATATTTTAATTATATAACTATAGGCAGACGTTGGTAGAAATAAGGCGTCTTTGTTTAAAACTCTTTAACTTTGAATGCTTTGATTTGAACCCGGACCTACCGACTCGAGTAGAATTGAATGTTAACCAACGGGACGGCCCGTTGGTATGTTGGTACACTGATCGGTATGGCTGCATCTCCAGAGGTCTGTCTAATGATAAGCTTTCTGCAAAACTACTCGTAGTTAAAATCAAAATATACTATACATACTTCTATACTAATATTATAAAGAAAAAAAAAGTTTCCAACTAGACCACAATTGCTTTAAAAATAATTAGTACCTACACAATAGAAATGGTACCTACTAGGTACCGGTGCCCTCTCCTCCGAAGCGAGGAAGAGTCGCCCGCCCGCCGGCAGGGCCTGGTCGACGTGCATGTCTCGCATGGCGCGGCGGGCGCTTCTCGGAAACTAATTAGGATAATTAAGTAATTACTTTGGAGCATCTAAATATTGGAAAGTGAAAAAGTGCTCCTTTGGGACCGTAGGGGTTGGCTCGCTTATGCGGTGGCCGCTCGCTCTGCCGGCACGACAATGATGAGATACGAATACGACGGAATCCCAGGCGGCGCGCGGATCGATGTATTAAACTTTTGTTCTTTAGCTGAGTGTAAAAAGTTGAACGGCTAGCAGGCGTGAGTAATTTTCGAGCGCCGTCTATTCCCGTGGCAACCCTTCCAGGTGATCAAGTGATAAATATCACAGAAGCGGCAGTGCAGGCTACACACGAGGAGCTTATGTAGGTATCCCACGGACTAAATTATCCCCCTCTGAGTATATTCTGTTAACAAGGTTTCATCATGGAAGTAATTGATACAGCTTTTATTGTATTTGGTTACCTAGCTATAATGATTGAGTGTTTTAAAATCAACAGCTTGCGAATATCAATCCATTCTTAGCCCTCGGGCGGATCTTGGCCTCAGTCATTTTCGTTATGCGAAGACATCAAGACACCACTTCTGCAAGTGGGCATGCCCCCTGGTGCGGCTCGCGGCGTGCGGCTGCGGCGTGCGGCTGCGGCGCGCGGCGAGCGCAGCGGCGCGGGGTGAACGGCCGCGGCACGCGAGCAGTTTCACGTGATACGATTAGCGATGTAGGTCAGCGGCGCCCGCCGCCGCGCCACCACCCGAATTGTATCACAGCGTCTAATGTTCAAGACTGCCCCGACGCCCCCGACCGACGCCCGCGCCTGCTGCATTTCCGATCGCCCCCCGCCGCACCCCCCGCCCCCCGCCGCCCCCCGGGCCATTCTTTACGTCTTATTGTTGCCACCGCCCAAAACGTGCCCAGCGGGAAGGTGGTTTCAATCGACCTGCGAGGAATACGTGTGCTGTGGTATCGGTCTGAATATCATGGGACAACATTGTTTAAACAGAGCTTTTATGTCAGCTGTTGTCCACGGTGCAGCGGTGTCCAGGCGGGGCCGCGCTCGATGTTTGATACGACATTCACCATCGGCTCGGTAAACTTGATTGAAGGGGTTAACCTAGATACCACGCTGAAATTCATCTAAAGATCTATTTAGATCATTATTGCAGATATTGATAAGCTATTATATCCCAGCTCGTTTGCACCTGTCGTGCCGAGGCCTCCGGACCCCCTTGTTCGTTGATTGGTACCGGTCTGGCCTCAGTCTGCCTGCAGTCCTCGCGGACCCCGTGGCAGACCCCACGCGCCTCTATTTGCACGCATCGCTGATGCTACACTTTTTTTAGAGGTGCAGGGTACCATCGTGACTCTCATGGCTAGGAGAAGACATCGATAATCTATTTAGAACGGGACTGGGTAACAAAACTATTTATAGTAATCTCTTACTAACAATGACTAACAGTAACTGTAACGACATTGCCAGTTCCTGCTCTTCCTTCACACCTGGCAACGTTTTGAGTACGTAACATAATTTACTAAATGGAATTCCTTACCGAGTCTTGTTGAGTCATAGGCGGGCATACAACAGGCCTGCTTTGCTGCTTTGTGCCATGGTAAAACATAGCAGGTTCTCTTCAAGTACTTATTGTAAGTATTTATAGAGAAAAGGGTGTGTCAAAAAACAGATTTAAAAAATATGAGAGTGAGGGAGAGATAAAAAATATGAATATGAGAGTAGGTGATGGGTGGAGCGGGAACTATTGGAGTCCGACCCCAATCGATAGCACCGCGCTGTTACTTCGGCGGAAACTAATTACCGATGGTGTTTCTCGAAATTCTGACTTGCCGCCAGTATCGATGCGTGAGTCAGTGTAATGCGTCAGGCGTGCTCCATACATACATATAAACGCCCTATAAGTAGTACGTAGTACGTAGTAAGGCTTGCGTAGCGGGCGGCGGACATGAATATAACTAAGCTATCTGTGCCGCCCGGGATTCGAACCCGGGACCTCGAGTCGTCGAGTATGCACAGAAAAACCAAACAATTTTACATCCATTACTAAGTATAGTGTGGTATCTGTTTCAAAATTTTCAAACTCCGGCCACACTCAAACCCAGGGCACTGCACTGACCACTTGGTAAAGAAATGTAAAGAAAGTTATCAAAAACCAACTACAAAACGGCAGTTTATTTCATGAACCTAAAAGTTGCCCTCTCTTCAAAATATTCATGAACAATTGAATCAATCCGCATTGGAGCAAGCCTTTAAAAGAAAAAAACGTATAATCAAAATCCATACACAAATACGGCTACAGTATTGCATGAAATATATACGGGACCATCATCAATGTATGTTCTAACAAACAAAAAAGAATGATCAAAGTCGGTTAATAAACGACGATGTTATCGTTATACATACATAAAAAAATAAAAAAGTACAAACAGTCGAACATAGAACCTCCTCCTTTTGTCGTAGTCGGTTGGTATCAAAACAAAAGTTGACGAACGAGTTGGAAAAGTTTCCCGCGACAGCTGAGCTGAGAGCGCAAGATATTACAAATGTTGGGCTGGGCATCCACCACTGGCATCGAACTCCGGCACGCGGGGACGTCGCCGCGTTCGCCGCGGTCGCCACGGTCGCCGCGGTCGCCGCACTCGCCGCGGTCGCTGCAGTCGTCGCAGTCGCCGTGCTTGCTGCAGTCGCCGCAGTCTCCGCGGGAAAACTATCGATTTATTTGGAACGAGCGGCCGCAATACTCGCGAGGGGCGCACCGGTACTGATTCACCGTCAAACAATCACAGTACTTTGGTACACAGTAGTAGAAGTACGTGCTCTACATAGTAGTACATGCTCTACATGCCCCCAAAGTAAGGAGAGCGTAGAGGAGTATTGTATATTTTTACCTCTTTTCTCTCAAAGATAATCTCTGAAAGGAGGAAGATGGGTTAAGCCTTCCTAAATCCTGAGAGTTATTGTTATTATGTATTGTTATATCTACATGTAACAGTTAAAAGCATACAGATGTACTTTGGGCTGAGGGCTGAGGGCAGGTCTCATGAACGATGCGCAGCACAAATCGGACCCCTGCTGCGGACTCGGACTCTAGAGATTATAACATAATAACTTGAACTGTGAAAGTAATGAATTTGTGAGTCTCGATAGCCACCCATATGATAGGTTTTTGGTGAAATCGGCTTTTCCATCGGTGTAACAGTTGTCGCGTATTGATCGCTTGGTTCCCGGCGACGCGACGGCTAACTCACTGGCATTCCATCGGATCCAGCCAACACTCCCCGCGCGGGGCGGCACCCGGCACCCGGCACCCGGCACCCGGCACCCGGCACCCGGCACCCGGCACCCGGCACCCGGCACCCGGTGCTGCGGTTGACTGATGGTCATATTGTTAAATGTCAAGAGCCTTTTCACAAACCAAGAGTTCCCGGCACAGTTTGTCGTGAAAGAATGCATTTTTATGAGGTCACGACAAACGATTTTCTATTTAATATATAATCTTTACTTCAGTACAACGCGTAGTCACTTCGCACAACATTGAATGGATTTCTTTTAAATCTTTTTAATTTGAAGGATAAATCCTATTGTATTTTCTAAAAGTAAAGTACCGAAGTAACAAACATTGAAATAATTATCCCAGTAAAGTGTCTCTGGGGAGCGTGCCTAATGCGATATTTCTCCGCTACGGTTCACTACGTACCTACGGCGGTTGTTACAGCGGTACAAAATGTGTACAAAGTAAGCTATTATAATAATCTGGAGCCTTACAAAAATGATGCGAACGTTAGGGCGGCCCATTAGCGCGCGTGCGGTTGCGTGGCGGGGGCGGGCGCGGGCGCGCGGCTGCCTCCAAGTTGTAGCGAAACATGGCTACAACCTATAGGCATCCCCCTACAGCTACAGCTGCGGGAGGTCTAGACTCTAGAGCAAACTCCACCACGCTGCTCCATTGCGGCTCGGCGGAGAGGTTGAGCCACCCGAAGGTCTTCGACTAGGCTAAGCGATTGTTTTTTATAACCTGGGCTGACGACATACCGTGCCTTCCGCGGCACGGAAGAGCCCACTAGTGGCAACAGCGGTCCCACATTCGCAAGCCGACCGCGCCCGTCGTTGCTGAACTCGTGCTTGATCACATTTTCACATACTCGTAGGTGACCGACGCAAGCCACGGGGCTATGGGCGCTTCAAGCGAAACGCAAAAGGGAATACATTATAAGCTTTAGGTACCATGTAGCCTTTTACATGTTGGCTCTTGGCTCTAAGAGCAAAATACGAACAGTAAAATCTATGTGCACTTGGTGGGTCGGTTCAGTTTTCGTACACATTTCTGCTGAAGGTTCATATGAATCTCGTCGAGAAGACTGTATGACCACAGCCCACAGCCCGTCTGACGCGGGATTGCGTTTTCTTTACAACGTCTCCTAACTCTATTTGGGATCACTAGTTAAAATTTAGATATTATTTCATGATAATTATGGCATCGACCACTTGGTAGAGTCATGTGGAGTCAGATAGATTCAGATTCAGATAATTTATTGATTGAAGACAGAATACAGTCGTGGGATAGGTACTCATCCCACCAAAAACTTTCGCTAAAACATCGGTTTATATTTATTAACAAGTACGCGCATCTCGTTAGAATACGCAAATAATTAGTTATTGTGAATAATGGCATCGCAAGTGGAAAAATTCAAGCACTCATTCACTTCGACGGGTAAAATGAAGGAGGTCTTGGATGTTTGGTAATTATCAAATCTATTTTGGTTGCAATCATTCTCTTGCACTTTCTACACCGTATAAACGTGAGATAACTGATACAGAGCAGATTCGTCAGGACAGATTTCTGAGCTTCTGGACTCACACTCGGTTCGCAGTGTGAGAGCAGCCGCAGATTATTAATAGACACTTAGATTCCGAGAAGGTTGCTCGGCACATGTTACCCATGGTTCACCCAGGTGGAGAGGTTCGGTGGAGCTCGGCCCGGACTGGGAGTAAGTTCAGTATAAAGAAATAATACGAAAAAATTTGCAGCCAGTGAGCCCGTGCCGCCCGCCATTATAATCGCTGCTACAATTTTATTGTCTTCCGTTACTGCTCCGCGTAGCTCGCAGCTTTGTCGCCCGGCTGCATTCAGCAAAAAGCATTTTTAAAATATGAGGAACAATAGGCTTTGATGTTGTTGCCAATTTATTAATCTTACTTATTGAATAGGCTTTTTTTAATTAAAAAAGTAATGGAATAAATGCACTATTATTAGATATACATACTTATTGAATAACTAACGGAATGAAGCCCTGGGTATCACATAATATGAGGAGAATCTGTCTCCCGGTGCTGTGGCCTGCGACCAAATGCGAAAAATACAGCTCGGCTGGGTAGATTTCGTGATTTTACGAAAAATCTTGACATCGAAACTAACTCGGTGCCTGAAGACCAAAGTGTTCGAGCAGTGTGCTTTGCCAGCGACGACTGTGGTCCGAGGCGAAGTCTTTATTGTGGGCTTCGTTCACAAGCTGCGCTCTTAAGAGAGATACTTTCGGTATTTCGCTTCGATACCGGATTCGCAACGATGAAATCCGTAGACGAAATAAAGGAACCGGCATAGCTCGAACGTCTATGCCACACCATTTCGCTAGACCAATGGATGGCAATGGGTGGGTTACGTACGTCGATCTCAGAAGGCACTGATCTGATTGTAACCGATGGATACAAAGTCCTCGAACAGACTGCTGCCCTCCGAATAGATAGGCCGATGACCTGAAGAAGGCAGCGGGAAGAAGTCAGAGTGGCCAGGATCGGGAAGAGGGGCGGCGATTGAGGGATGTCTAGCAGGCGACTCTAAAAGGCTGACGGATGCCTCTTGGATGATGAAAGTGTTAGATATTATATTGTTACAGATATATTACTATAATAATAATATTAATAAATAATAGGTAATATAATGCACAAGGGTGAAGCTGTTAGTGCGTCGGTGCGCGGCATTACCAAAGGTGTCGGTGTCTCCGTTTGAGCCGCCGACACACGATAGCAGAATAGACTCCCAAGGGAAAGCGTCGGCTTTCCCTTTGACACTAGCCGCCGGGCGGCATGACAATAGACATAGGTACAAAGGTGGTCCCTTTTGGACCCGACCGATACAACGCGGCTAGACCGGCGACTCCGTCATATAAGAGTAGTTGTTGTGTGACAGTCAAGAAATCCAGACGCGCTTGAGATTGTATAAAATAGTTAGTTTAATAGATTGATACATTGTTAGTCGTAATAGATTTGTTACTGTGATTATTTAATTTGACTGATTAAAGCGTGGAAAATACTAAAAGTGTTTATTCTGTATACCTTCGTACCGTAAACCTATCATCAGAAGTGGTCTACCCATATCAAGTCGACAAAATGGGCCGTCGCATAAGATCGAAACGCTCACATCACGATTCTGGGAAACGAAAACGATGTCACTATGAAACAAGTGAAGAATCATCACACAGTTCTGATATCAACAATACAATTTCAAGAAAGAAAAGCCGAGATCGTTCTACTCATTACCGATCTCGTTCACACCGTATCACGAGCAGGAGGTCTCCTAGTACCCGGAATTATGCAACGTTGTTCCGGCGACCGAACGAGTTGAACCTTGTACTGAAGGCGATAGAAGAAAAATAGTACGATCAAGAACTTCTGCGACCGGACGAGATATACGTCGACACCCGTCAGAGACAGCGAGCGTCGGCGTGTCGAGCGGGAGTCGCGCTGACGACGCTGCGGCCGTGTTGGTGCAGCACTGCTGCCGACTGCAGGCGCGGCGCCCGCTGCTGTCACGTAAGAGGCTGAACCCGCTGTCGCCGCGTCTGCCACCGAGGGGTTTGTCGCAAGACATCAATCGCAGGTACCATAAGGTGGTACATCAGGTCAGTGCAACGCAAATACGACACCAAATATAACGTTAAACTTTAATGACGCTCAATTATTGCAGTATTTTGTTAAACCTAGTTCATCATCAATTAATACGACTGTAAATAATATGATACCTGATTCGACCCTTCGGTTAAAAACCATCGAATTGATTAATGGCTCTCAAAGGTTAACGAATGCGCGAAAATATATCGATGGGACGAAGCCCATATTATGCACTACGCGTAACCTAAACTTGTGGGTAACGCAAAAAGATGGTATCAAGGTCAATCGTCTGTATTACGCAACTGGCAAGAGTGGCAGATTCTTCTAAACAAAGCTTTCCCATCAGAGACAAATTACGGTGTTCTTTTATCCGAAATGCTTGAATTGGGCCATTATTGTTCTTAACCTATATAAATGATCTTCCGAATTGCACAGAGAGTAAATGCATACTGTTTGCAGATGATACTACATTGTTAATTAAAGACAAAGAAAGAAAAGATTTAAAAAACAATATAAATAAAACACTATGTGATGTAACGGACTGGCTAAACACCAATAATTTGAAGCTTAACATATCTAAGACTAATTTAATACAATTTACAACCAATAAAAATGAACAGAAACTGGATATGCGTGTATGACTATAAAAAAAATTGTTGAGGTAGACTCCACTAAATTTCTAGGTATAGTTATTGACAAACAGTTAAAATGGAAGGAACATATCGAATCGATTTGTAATAAGTTAGATAGATTCATATTTGCACTCAGACGTATTAGACAAACAGTATCACAAGAAGCTGCATGGTGTGCATACCATGGCTACGTAGCATCCGTACTTAGCTATGGTATAATTATATGGGGAAACTCTTCAGATGCCATTCGGGCCTTTAGAATCCAAAAAAAAAAATGTGTACGGGCTATATGTAATATGCACAATATGGATAGCTGCAAACCGATTTTTATAAAAAACAATATTTTGCCGCTGCCCTCATTGTATATCAAGGAAATATGTTTATAAGTGTTTAAATATCCTCAGTATTTTGACAAAAAGATTGATGTTTCCTCAAGAACTGTAAGGCGAAAGCATTACCTGGTAATGCCTAAATGTGAATTACATATATTTGTAAATGAAGCTCTCTTAATCTTCATTTAATCTGAATTTCCACTGTTGATATTATCTGTGGTGGTGTCTTGCCCTATGTTGGATTAAAAAAGCGCGATTGACGGATAGAAGAATTATGTCAATACGTTTCACACGTAAATAATTTTAATATTATAAAAAGACAAACTCCATGAAGCAATAGCTTTTAATGTTGTTTCTTTTTACAGGTTTGTACCTAATTATTAAGAGTGATTTGTATTTTCAAGCTATGTTTATAAAAGTATGTGTGATATGTACCTAATGTAGCTTATATTCTTAAAAATAAAACCTCCGCTTTTTACAGAGCAACAACATATTATGCAGTTGTTTCAATAACATATTACAAAACAACATTATTGATAGCCGTTGTAAACAATGGAAAAGTTAAAATTTGAGTTTGTTGTGAAATCGGGCGAAGATCCGAAGACAAATGTCATATGCTTAACCTCATTAATGGATACCGATAAAAATACTTTTTTAATTCCGGAGAATTTCCAACCGGTGAAATTACATGATGCATTAATGAAATCGCAAACTTTTCAAAAAGTAAAAAATACACTGCTAAGAAGACACGAAAAACGACAAGTATGGATTTCAGTGACACCAGAGTTACGTAATACCTATATGGATGAGGATGGAAATATGCAATTCAAAGGATATATACTGGAAGAAATTACAACAAAAACACAGATTATGACGAGTGAAACTTCAACAGAAGCTCTTTCAAGAATATTAGAAAATTTGGCTGAATTGAAGAAAGAACCTAAACAGTTTAACTTAAAACAATTATCCGAAAATCTCCTAATAGATAAATTCACACAAAAGACGTCTAGTGTCACACAATGGATGGTTATCTTTGAAACTGAATGTACTCGTGCCGGTATAACTGAAGATATTCACAAGATTCAAGTGTTTAGGTTATTTTTGGACGATTCATGTCAAGACTGGTATGGTTCAATGCTTATTAAACACACAATTAATTCTGAATGGTGTACTTGGAAAAAAAGCTTTTGTGAGACATATGTGAACAGAGGTTGGACACCAATAAGGTATGCAATTCAATATAAATATCGGCAAGGTTCATTGTTAGAATATGCTTTAAAGAAAGAAAGGCTTTTATTAGAGATTAACAGATTTATGGATAAACCAACATTAATTGATTTAATTGTAACTGGGCTACCAAACTTTATAGCTGATGAAATTAATAGAAATAATTTAAAAGAAACTGAGGATTTATTTAATAACATTCGGGGCTTAGAACATTTAAATAAAAAGATTTTAGAAAAAAAAGAAGTATATTTGGATAGTAAAATCAAACAAAATAACTTAAAATACCAACCATGCAAAATCTGTGAAAAAGAAAAAAAAGGAAACCGGTATCACCCTGAATCCATTTGCTGGTTCAGAAATAAAGACAGTTCTAAGAAAGATCCGATCAGGAGTGTCAATAATTCCGAATTAGAAATGAGTTTAAATGAAGTAGATCCAAAAAACTAATTATTCCACCATTAATCAAAATAAAATTAATCATAAATGATGCCATAGAAACATTGGGGGTTTATGATTCAGGATCAAATGTAAGTTTAATTAATTCAAGGCTTTTATCCTTAAAAAATTACAAACCCAACAATAATAACAATCAGGCAAATTTAAAAACGATTAATGGTGTAAAAAGACCGATAGGAATTGTAACATTAAAGATTAAAATTTTTCAATTAGAGAGAAAAATAAATGTTTTTGTTGTAGATGAACAAAATTTTAATTATGATTTTTTGATTGGATTAGATTGCATAAAATCATTTCAACTAACTCAAAATGAAAACCTAGAAATAAAACAAAACTTTAACAACGAGATGAAAGAAAATAATGAAAATATTCCTGGCTTTACAGGTGACAAAATACAAAACATACAATATTCAACTGATGATAATAATGATAAAAAACAAACAGATAAAGATAATTTAATTATAAATGATAAATGTAAAGTTAACTTTAATGAACACATAGAAATTACTAACTTCAACATTTCAGTTGATCAATTAGACATTCAACAACAATCAAAAATAGATGAGTTAATAAAAAAATATAAATCACTATTCGCGAAAGATAAATATGATGTAGGTTTAGTGAAGGGCTATGAAGCACATATAGATTTACTTGTAGATACATATTGTAGCAAAAGACCATACAGATGCAATTTTGAAGATAAAAAAGAAATAGAACAACAAGTTTCAAAATTATTAGAAAAAAAATTAATTGAAGAATCTTATAGTCCTTTTGCGGCTCCTGTAACACTAGCCTATAAAAAAGAAGACGGGAGAAAATCTAGACTTTGCATAGATTTTCGCGACTTAAATAAAATAGTGGTTCCTCAATCACAACCATTTCCACTAATAGAGGATCTAATGATAAAAACAAGAAACTGTAAATATTTCTCAACATTAGATATAAATTCTGCGTTTTGGGCAATTCCTTTAAAAATAGAGGATAGAAAGAAAACAGCATTTGTTACTCAAGAAAATCATTTTCAATGGACTTGCTTGCCGTTTGGTTTAAAAACATCACCTGCAATTTTTCAAAGAATACTAAGTAGCATTATTAGGAAACATGATTTATCTAATTTTACAGTAAATTTCATAGATGATATATTAATATTTTCCCAGACATTTGATGAACACATTAAACACTTAACGCGGTTATTGGAAGCGATATCAAAAGAGGGCTTTAGATTAAAATTTTCTAAATGCAAATTTGGTCAGGATTCTGTGAAATACTTAGGCCACATAATAAAAAATAATACAGTTACTCCACTTAAATATAATTTAATAGCTATAAAAGATTTTCCAATTCCTAAAACAAAAAAAAACATTAGACAGTTTTTAGGTAAAATTAACTTTTATGGCAAATATATACCAAACATATCAATCATATTAGATCCTTTGCACAATTTGTTGAGAAAAGATCAAAAATTTACTTGGTCAGAAAAATGCCAAGAAACTTTTGATAAAATAAAGGAACTACTTTGTGCAAAACCTATTTTAGAGATATTTGATCCGGACTTACCTATACATATTTACACAGACGCTAGCATACAGGGCATAGGGGCTATATTGAAACAACCACAAAAAAATGGAGAAGAGAAGCCATGTGCATACTTTTCGAGAAAATTAAATGACAGCCAAAAACGAAAAAAAGCTGTTTACCTGGAATGTTTAGCTATAAAAGAAGCTATAAAATACTGGCAACATTGGCTCATAGGACAAAAATTTAAAGTGTTCTCAGACCATAAACCTTTAGAAAAACTTAATATTAAGGCAAGAACAGATGAAGAGTTAGGAGATCTCACATATTACTTATCGCAATTTAATTTTGAAGTCATATATTCACCAGGTAAATATAATTTAGAAGCAGATAGTTTAAGTAGAAACCCTGTATTAGAAGCACATGTGAATCAGGAAGAGATTTTAAAAGTCGTGAATTTAATTAAAATAGAAGACATCCGAAATGATCAAGATAAAAATAAAGATATAAAACTAAATAAAAATAAACTAATACTAAAAGATAAAATATACTTCAAAAGAATAGGAAAAAAAGATAAAATTATAGTCACAGAAGAATTTAGTAAAAAGATTATAAAAAACGTACATTGTACATACTGTCATATAGGAGTAAAACAAATGGAAAGTAAAATTAAACCGTTTTATTCAGCAAAAAATTTAATACAAAATATAAAAAACATTTGCGATAAGTGTGAAATATGCATAAAAAATAAAACTAGAACTAGATTTAAATACGGATTGATGTCTTATCTGGGTCCCGCTACTTACCCTTTTGAAATAGTCTCTATAGATACTATTGGTGGATTTGGTGGCTCCCGCTCTACAAAAACCTACTTACATCTTTTAGTGGACCATTTCACTAGATATGCCTACATTTTGACATCAAAAACCCAAAACGCAAATGATTTTATAAAACTTGTAAAAAAGGTTACAACTGAAAATAAAATTGGAATGATTTTATCTGACCAATATCCAGGCATAAATTCAAAAGAATTCAAAGGTTTTTTAAAAAAAGAGAACGTACCTATTATCTACACTGCAGTAAATGCACCTTTTTCAAATGGTTTAAATGAACGATTAAATCAAACACTAATTAATAAGATAAGATGTAAAATTAATGAAAAGAAAGATAAAATGGCTTGGACCACTATCGCTCATGAATGTACCCAGAAATATAATGAAACAGAACACACTGTAACTGGATTCTCCCCAATATATTTATTGCAAGGAAAAATAATTAATATCTTACCAGATGAATTAAAAAAAGAAAAAACACAAAATGATTTATTAAAAGATAGAACTATAGCTTTAGAAAGGAGTATAAGATCACACAATTACAATAAGCAACAATTTGATAAAAATAGAATTAATTATCAGTTAAAAGTAGGTGATTTAGTGTATGTGGAAAATGGCAACCGATTAAATAGAAAAAAACTAGATGAAGTAAAAATTGGACCTTATAAAATTATAGAAAAAATATCTGACTCCATTTATAAGATAGATACAGGTTACAAAAAGTTAGAATCGAATTATTTTCACATTACTAAAATTGTACCAATACCTGGATGATTTTTGCATATTTGGGGGGTGGAGATGTAAATGAAGCTCTCTTAATCTTCATTTAATCTGAATTTCCACTGTTGATATTATCTGTGGTGGTGTCTTGCCCTATGTTGGATTAAAAAAGCGCGATTGACGGATAGAAGAATTATGTCAATACGTTTCACACGTAAATAATTTTAATATTATAAAAAGACAAACTCCATGAAGCAATAGCTTTTAATGTTGTTTCTTTTTACAGGTTTGTACCTAATTATTAAGAGTGATTTGTATTTTCAAGCTATGTTTATAAAAGTATGTGTGATATGTACCTAATGTAGCTTATATTCTTAAAAATAAAACCTCCGCTTTTTACAGAGCAACAACATATTATGCAGTTGTTTCAATAACATATTACATATTTAAAAATAATGTATACTTTATGGCAATTCAGATTTATAATAAATTACCGGACGACTTTAAGGATTTAACTTACAATTGTTTTAAACGAAAACTGACGATGTGGCTGCAGACAAATTGTTTTTATAGTGCTAGGGAATTTTTGGAGTTTAAATAAAAATAATATTAGAACATAATAGAAAAAATAATATCAGACATTTATATTATGTAAGGAATTTAATGATATAATACACATACCTACCACAACTTGTAAAATAAATAATGATTAATTAATTAAATATTGTACACCCCTCGGGGTATATAACAGAGCGCAATATTTTTAAGACATAACATCTGTATTTTGTACCTGTTATTTGACAATAAACATACTGATTACTGATTACTGAACGGCGACTTAGAGTTGGCGAAAACTTAGATGAGTACCTACTATTAGTAAATATATACCTATACCTACGCTACAGTAACTTGATTTATACCATCATGATTATACTTACTAGTTTTTGTTGGTCACCTCAAAAATACTCAAACTTGCTACATTTTATTATCAAAAATAGATTTCTACGTAGCATTACAATATGGATGAGTAATTTTTACTAACTACGCGTTAAAGTGCAATTTAGAACGTAATGTTATATAATCTTTGGTGCAATTTAAAATTATATTTTGCAAGGTGACTTAATCCCTAAAACAAAAACAAAAACAAAGTCAAGGATATATATAGATTCACAATACTTAACTTAAAGAAGTTAAGGAATTATAGGTACATAGAAAATAATTTATTTTAACACATTCATAAATGTGCGGACAAAAAAAAAAAATGGTTATTCGTATCTCCCTGTTATCGGTTGCTAGGCAGCGTTTGTTGGTAAACATTCTCTACGTAGGATGGCTTTACTATAAGCGTCCTATTTTATCATTTTACAATCCGGTCTTTCTTACCGAATTACATTGTGATGCTTCAAAAATTGGATTGGGTAGTATATTGTTTCAAAAAGAATTTCCTAACTCATGTTTAAAACCAGTCGCATATTTCAGTAGGAAAACTACCATAGATGAAGAAAAAAAAAATGCATGCATATGAACTGGAAACTCTAGCTGTGGTTGCTTCATTAAGTCGATTCAGGGTCTATCTATTAGGAAAATCGTTTACCATCGTCACCGACTGCAATGCATTACGGTCCACTTTCGCGAAAAAGGATAATACCACGCGTAGCTCGCTGGTGGATAGCACTGCAGGAATACGACTGCTCTATTGAGTACAGACCAGGACAGGCGATGCAGCATGTGGATGCGCTTAGTAGAAATCAGCTGACTTGCGTGGATGATCACGATAAAAGTGAGCATCTTACACGTATACTCCATATTTCTCAGGATGACTGGTTACTTAGTTTACAACTGCCGGATCCCAAAATTGTTCACATTCGATCTGTCCTCGAGGACCCTCGCTATAAAGAAATAGTCGATATAAAATAAAATTTCATAGTGAAAAATAACCGTTTGTATCGTAAGGTTAAAGATAATCTAAAATTGGTAAGACGCCTGCGGAAGCATTATCCTGTAAACGTTCACTGAGTAAAGGAGAAGGCAGGTTAGGTGACACGTTGAATGAAACTCGACAAAATGACAAGTCTGTTGACACGATAAGACAGGTTTGACAAAAGATTAGTAATTTGATAGAATATGTTCACTAATATTGTAAATTGTTTATCATTAATTTAATCATCTTGAATACGATTTTAGAATTATCAGATAAGAACATGATTATAAGTTGTAGAAATCTGGAAGTCTGACACGGTCGTGCAGTCCTGTTGCTAGATAAGCTCTGGACTTGCCGACGAGGGGTCAGGTGCAGATAAGAACGTGATTATAAGTTATATTAATCTGGAAGTCTGACACGGTCGTGCAGTCCTGTTGCTAGATAAGCTCTGGACTTGCCGGCGAGGGGTCAGGTGCAGATAATAACGTGATTATAAGTTATATTAATCTGGAAGTCTGACACGGTCGTGCAGTCCTGTTGCTAGATAAGCTCTGGACTTGCCGGCGAGGGGTCAGGTGCAGATAAGAACGTGATTATAAGTTATATTCATCTGGAAGTCTGACACGGTCGTGCAGTCCTGTTGCTAGATAAGCTCTGGACTTGCCGGCGAGGGGTCAGGTGCAGATAAGAACGTGATTATATGTTATATTCATCTGGAAGTCTGACACGGTCGTGCAGTCCTGTTGCTAGATAAGCTCTGGACTTGCCGGCGAGGGGTCAGGTGCAGATAAGAACGTGATTATAAGTTATATTCATCTGGAAGTCTGACACGGTCGTGCAGTCCTGTTGCTAGATAAGCTCTGGACTTGCCGACGAGGGGTCAGGTGCAGATAAGAACGTGATTATAAGTTGTATTAATCTGGAAGTCTGACACGGTCGTGCAGTCCTGTTGCTATATGAGCTCTGGACTTGCCGACGAGGGGTCAGGTGCAGATAAGAACGTGATTATAAGTTGTATTAATCTGGAAGTCTGACACGGTCGTGCAGTCCTGTTGCTAGATAAGCTCTGGACTTGCCGACGAGGGGTCAGGTGCAGATAAGATCATGATTATAAGTTGTATTAATCTGGAAGTCTGACACGGTCGTCCAGTCCTGTTGCTAGATAAGCTCTGGACTTGCCGGCGAGGGGTCAGGTGCAGATAAGAACATGATTTATATAACTATTTGTATTAAAAATCATGTATTGATCATCATTCTTCTTCTTCTAAGTCGATATGTTCTTGGCAGAACGGTCGTGGTCATCATGTGTAGTGGCACGCTTCACAACACGCCGCCACTCCTCCCTGATGGCTGCTTTCCACGAGCATGCGTGGACGGGAGCATCCACAGCAGCCTTGATCATCATTATCAGCCCTTATAATATGATACTGTAATAATTGAATTGAATTAAGAAAAAGAAAAAAAAAATTTATGTACTTACTTTATGTTAAATTCATAATTAAAAATTGTCTTGTCGACCTATAAATATTAAAACTAGTAAGTAAGTTTGTAAGTTTGAGGGCAAACTTAGTGTAGTCAGAATGGCCGAATGTTAGATATTATATTGTTACAGATATATTACTATAATAATAATATTAATAAATAATAGGTAATATAATGCACAAGGGTGAAGCTGTTAGTGCGTCGGTGCGCGGCATTACCAAAGGTGTCGGTGTCTCCGTTTGAGCCGCCGACACACGATAGCAGAATAGACTCCCAAGGGAAAGCGTCGGCTTTCCCTTTGACACTAGCCGCCGGGCGGCATGACAATAGACATAGGTACAAAGGTGGTCCCTTTTGGACCCGACCGATACAACGCGGCTAGACCGGCGACTCCGTCATATAAGAGTAGTTGTTGTGTGACAGTCAAGAAATCCAGACGCGCTTGAGATTGTATAAAATAGTTAGTTTAATAGATTGATACATTGTTAGTCGTAATAGATTTGTTACTGTGATTATTTAATTTGACTGATTAAAGCGTGGAAAATACTAAAAGTGTTTATTCTGTATACCTTCGTACCGTAAACCTATCAAAAGTAAAGTGGGGGACACTTTACTCTCATCATTATGGTAGCTTAAAACGCGCCCTCCTGTGTAGGTACAATACATATATGGAATGTATGTCGCGCGGGCGCCGCTCACACTCTACTCTGGTCAGTGCATTTATTTATAAGTGTCTCGCGCTTGCATTCGCCACTGTTCTCACAGGAGTAGTAAATCAATTTCAATCAGTTCCTTCAATAATCAATGTTGAAGATACAAATGGATTTCTTATCAATTTTACTTTACACGTGTAATTTAATAAGCTTTTATAATATAATTTTCTGATAAGCAGTTTCGGGTGCGTACCTATGCGTATCGATTAAAAAAAATGTAGAGGCGACCAACTTAGTCTATAAGGTGACGCATCCGTGACCGACATAGAACGAGACTCACTAACAGCAATTAACTGTATATTATTATTATTATTACATATTTCACTACCAGTCCCTACCCCTAGAGTCTTCACGCCTTCTATCGATACTGTTCTTCTAACTGAGTTAAACATACCCTACACGCGGACGAGCGTTCCGCCCGCACGCCCGCGCCGCCCTTCGCACCAAATCCGTGTCACAAACGAACGTGCAAAATGAATTGCTGAACTTTTTGTTCGATTCTTTATGCACTACTTTCCACTTATAAAAAATAAATTATTTTCGGATCCGGAAAATAATTGAATTTTAGCAATTTTCCACACGATGACTCGCGCGATCTGAGCAGCCCCGGCGCCGTATAAATAAGGCGATTGTTTGGTAAGAGTAGTATTTGGGAGCAAGTGATACATATACAGAATGTTCCGAGGCGTGGTGCTGTGTGCGGTGATGGCGGCGCTGCTGCTGGCGGGCGCGGCGGCGGCGGCGGGGGAGGCGGCGACGCGGGCGGCGCGGGCGGCGCCCGACGCCGTGTACCGGGAGGTGTTCGACGGGAGGGGGTGCCCCACGGGGACCATGAAGACCCCGGACGGCAGGTGCATGCCGCCTTACTAGCAGGAGGCTGGAACACTGATTGGCCAGTTTTCATACATGCAATAAAGATGTTATTATAAAAAGAGAATTATGAATTCTTGATTAATGGTACTTTATTAAATAGGTACTAGTGGACGCCCGCAGCTTCGCTCGCGTGGAATTAGACTTATTAATAGATTTTTCTTAACGCGTTAACTTTAGTAGCAAATATGTAATGAATCCGTAAATATGTTCATTTTACGGGTAACATTTTTAAAAACTTTGATTGGTATACAGCCTAAAATATAAATTGTATGCTTCTACTTCTGAAAATGACAATACCTTCATACATCCTTTCATCCCCCTTTTCAACCCTTTAAAACATTTTTTTCCATTTAAAAAGTAGCCTATGTCCTTTCTCAGGGTCTAGGTGTTCCAAATTTTACTAAAATCGTTTCAGTAGTTTTGCCGTGAAAGCGAGACAGACAGAGTTACTCTCGCATTTATAATATTAAAATAGTATGGATAAGATTTTTTGAAATGTTACTGTACTTTATCTTGCTATGATTATTTTATTTCAACTTTGGCTACGATCACTGAACCAGATTCGTTTAAAGTTTATAGTATAGAGGGAGAACATGATGTAGTCCGTGAGATCAGCAGCACACGAGATACTCGCAGGTACCTGCAGGTGAGCAAGAAACACGACGCTGCTTTTTATAGCGGAGTACACGTCAGTGGACGTATCTAGTACTCGGCTATAAAAAGTAAAAGTATCTACCTGCTCAAAATAGAGGAACACATAGAGGTATAATAAACTAGATATACCTTTTAACTAACTCCACCACTACACCAAAGCAAAGATAACTATCCAAAAACTAGCTTCAATTGGTTTGTGGGGTCAGTGGGCACAAACGATCAGTTATGGTCGAAGTGGGCGGACCTGAATAAGCTCGAGCAACACAACAACAGTCCAAATAACTAGTACTCGGCTATAAAAAGTAAAAGTATCTACCTGCTCAAAATAGAGGAACACATATAGACAGAACTATAATAAACTAGATATACCTTCTAACTAACTCCACCACTACACCAAAGATAACTATCCAAAAACTAGCTTCAATTGGTTTGTGGGGTCAGTGGGCACAAACGATCAGTTATGGTCGAAGTGGGCGGACCTGAATAAGCTCGAGCAACACAACAACAGTCATATATACATATATATGTTTTTATGTTTGGCTGAAACTTGGCACATAGGTAGATGATAACCTAGATTAGCATATAGTAGGATACTTTCCTTCCCGAAGATATTATGTTCCCTTGGGAAACGCGTTTATTGGAAAGCTGTCTGCCGCCGTCAACACATGACGCTGACGCTAATTCTTAACTAATCAATTCTTAAATAAGTAATTATTTATTTCACTTTTTCCACGAGCGAACCTGTGGGCTATCTAAATACTAGTGGACGCCCGTAGCTTCGCTCGCGTGGATTTAGACATTCACTAACTTCAAAAACGGCAAAGTTTCATACTAACTTTGCACCCCCGTTTTACCCCCCTAGGGGATGACGTTTCAAAAATCCTTTCTTAGTGCTCCCCTACGTTATAAAAGGAGCCCCTGTGCAAAATTTCAAGTTTCTAACCCCTATAGTTTAGGCCCTGCGTTGATATGTCAGTTAGTCAGTTAGTCAGTCAGTAAGTCAGCTTCTCCTTTTATAATATAGGTATAGATTGAAAGTTTAGGTTAACCTATGATTCTTTTGCATTCATGTAGGCAATGTTACCGAGGTATTATTACAGTATGTATATTAAAATTTGTATTCCACTCCGGGCACGCTCGTGTGTACACTAGCTATTGCTAGCTTTAATAAGTACATTTGTACGATTTTTCTCGGCTATGGATGCATTAGTAAACATTGAAAGAAATATAGAAAAGCAATAAAGAAGAAAATAATTGATGTTGCGCTACTTACGTATAAATGATGGGAAAGGTACAGGTCGAAGTCATTGGTTCAGAAGATTCGTCGCGCGCCCATTTGTCTTATTAACATCACAGATTAAAAAGTGCCAATGTTCCGTGGTGCAGCGTTGTGTGTCATGGCCGCTCTGTTGGTGGCGGGCGCGGGGGGCGCGGGGTGGGCCCGGCGCGCGCGCAGCACCACGGCGCCCCCCCTGCCGCCGCGGCCCGCCGACGGGGCCTACCGGGAAGTGTTCAAAGCCGGTTGCCTCCCAGGAGAAGCTCTAATCCGGGGGTTATGCATACCAACACATTAGCTTTGAATTCTACTTTAACATAATAAAAAATATAAGACTCCATGTTTCCTGAGTTTTTTACTGTTTTCAGAAGGTTAATTTATTGCATAGGTGACAACTTACATTCCGTAACTTCCTGAAAAACTGGTGGCCGAGGATATAAAAACAACCTTGGCTGCATGCACTCTATTATTCCTCCTCCTCCTCACAGTCGAGGCATCAGATATCCTGGATCTTTATATCCTCAGCACCTATACTTCCAACGTCCTGCAGCCTAACGCATCGCTTTCCCCGAGGTCACCAGATGATCGATTCGATCTCCCACTCTTGCCGGCCGAACTAACATAAGTTCCCCGCCTGTCGCCTGTCGCCTGTCGCCTGTCGCCTGTCGCCTGTCGCCGGGCAGGGGCGGCGGACTCCGGCGGAACATCTGGCCCAGAGCTACGGGCCCGAGCCCCATTAAATCCCAGTAGCTCGCACCTGTAACAGTACTCATCGTTAGTAAACCTGTTTGCCTAAAAGTTCTCTCTTGAAGGCCAGTGATCTCTGCCAACGCGCACTTGGCCGTAGATACCTACTCATACTATCGCTTCCCCTGTCCCATTTAATTTCCCAGTTTTGATTGGTGTCAGCAGAGGATTAACTGTATCATGCTCGTTTTCTATCTTACATTTGTGTTTTTATAATCCATTTGTTCAGTCGGAAATTGATTTACTTATAATAAATGATCATAATACGTTTTGGGGCATATAAAATTGGCACTTTCGCATGGAAAATGATTGCAAAAAGTTGTGGGCAAGACTCGTTGACTGCAGAATGTTTCGTGGCGCTGTGGTGTGCGGGGTCCTGGTGCTGCTGGTAGCGGCGGGGGGTCTGGGGGCCCAGGGGGTCGCAGGGGACCCCATGCCGGCGCGCCCGGTCCGGGTATACCGCGACGCTTGTCCCTCTCAATGTCCCCCCGGAACCGCTCTGGACCCAGAAGCATTGTGTTTACCGATATTTTAGTATATGGGATCTATTGAATTGAGTTTATTGGTAAATAAACTCAATGCTGTATATTTTTAAAATATTTTTAAATTAGTTTTCTACTTATTCATCACGCTATATTTTAAATTTCGTATGAATATTTTCTATCTAAATTTTGTTCAATAAATATTATCAGCACAAATTTTAAACATATTGATTACTCTAAGAATTGACTGCCCAATCCTGCGCTTTAATTTGTTTATGACCATGTTTTATGAAAAATACTCTAGAATGGAACGAACTGGAAATATGTACAACAGCTTTCACACTGAATAACTGTCTATATTCCCCCGAGGACCTCGCTGAAAATCAGCGTAGCAGTAACACGGCCGCTGCATTGCTGAGTGAGGCTCCCATTTCGAATATAGTAGTAGTGCAGTACTTTCATTGTTTAATATTTTAGGCCGATGTCACATATTTAAAGTTTTATCTCTTTTAAGTCATTATTATTCACAGATCCGGTTCATTTGAAATTTGTTACCGCGGTGGCAGCTATGTCCAAGCTAGCCTTGAGCTGCTGTATGTAGTATCGTGTAGATCCAATTAGTCTGCGGGATACTCATTACCTCGGATAACTTAGAGCAGATAATACCTAGCAATGTTAGGGCTCATGTGTCTGTCTGAGCAGGTTTAAATAGATGATGATCGAGTCCGCGGTATGGTAACCGTAAGCTTAGCTAGTTAGCCTCCGCGAGTGATTTAAAAGGAATGAAATAATAATAAAATTATAACTTTTTAATTGTTATCCCCGACACAAACCTTGGCCTATATCGTCAGCCAGCGCTAGCTATGTAATTGCCCAATATGTATTTTACGACATCATTACAAATTGCTGAAATTCTCGGCTTTTGTCTTATCTCCCTGCTATTATTATGACCATTAAACCTTTCGAAAAAATCTCTAAATAAAATTAAATACCGTATTGAAATCAGCTGCGTGGTTATAGAAAACCTTTAAAAAGTAGAAAGATAGACCCAAAATCAGCGACATTAACATACTATTCAGATTCAGATTAGGTAATTGTATTCGCATAATGAACGTCATTAGTAATTACACATTTTATCATTTATTCACAAAGTTGATGCTACCAAAAGAATACGGCAAGAAACTCGTAGTTACTCTTTTAAATATTAACAGCTTAATAATTTGATACAGATTCAGATTCAGATTCATTTATTTTTTTCATTATATGGTATTTTGTATACGCTTAATGAACGTCATAACATTTTTTATCTACCGCCGGTTCACAAAGTTGATGCTACCGAGAAGAACACGGCAAGAAACTCGTAGTTCTATCGTTCAAGTAGTCATTAATTTTATAGAAAGCTTTATTAAGAGGATATCACAATACGTACCTCTGCCATGACTGTACGTTTTTTTTTTTTTTCATAATTTGCTTAATAGAAGAGAAAAAAAATCATTTAAAATCAAAAAAATCGACTTTTTTTACATACATTTTCAAACATCAAGCAAACTGGTAATTACTAACATATCCCAAAAAAGCAAAACGTACGGGCATAGCTTAGACCCTGTTCTACATTTTAACTGAAAGAAATATTGAAATCGGTCTAGATTTCGAGGAGGAAACAGGGGATTACGAAAGGACGATTTTCTTAATTTTACGTAGGTAAAATCAGTTCGAGACTGCACTTCTCTCTATCGCACGCTAAGGGGCTCAGCGCGTCGGCAATATTTTTGGTAAAAACCTATTCTTCAAAAGTGACGGTCGACTGATATCCTCTTAAGGAGGTTTTGTTTAATGGAGGTATTATTAAAGTTAAAGCGGAGAAGGTCTTTTTTTTAGAGATTAGAGATACTGACTTAGCCCTTTTTTTATTCATCTGAGGACTTAGCATATTGATTATAAAACATGACAGTTTGCAGAATTTCGCGCAGGACTCCGTTAATATTTTGTCACATATCTATTATGAGACACGCAATTAACATAACACACTCATGGGTAGGAGAGGTCATTAGCAATTTAGAGCCAAGCAAATATTAAAAAAATATTCGAGGAGCAGGAAAAAGCTGTCGTTAGGGAACAATAACTGAGCGTCGACAGTTCCGTAGCTATTTGTGCAGAAGAAGGTAACTGGCGTGACGAATTAAAAGACAGACTTGAGTATTTAGTTCCGTTGGTGTAACGACTGTAAGCTACATGGAGTTCTACTGGTCGGGTTATTCAGTTTTAATTAAATACAGTGTGTGCACGCATGGTATAGCATCCGTTTAGGCACATTCAAATGCGATCAAAGGTCGTTTCTGCTTCCCACTGAACCCTAGAAACGAGTCGGAATGTGTGAAGATGGACATTCCGGCCAGTAGCCGTGACGCGAGCGCGGCGACCGCACCCGCACCCGCCCTACAGTTAACTATCAATACATCGCGCTCATCTGATGGAGAAGTTATTGATATTAGTCTTGATAGTATCAGTTTCCAAAACCAACGGAGATGCCTCCACAATACAAAGGCAATATTCAGCAGGCTACGCTCAATCGTATGTCGAAGGCTTCTCGCAGGCTTTCGCCGCAAGCTTTGGAGGACGACTCACGGGTCTGGTGAAGAAGCTTCCCGATATAAGCCGGACTGATCAATATAATCAGCAGGATGAGCCGGACGTCGCAGTTTTTGTAGTAGAATATCAGGGTCCACCGAAGGAACCCCATCGAGGAGGGCCAGCCTTACATCGAGGCCAACAATTTCAAGGACAGCCGTCACTTCATTACGGTCAGCAACCACAAGGTTACTTACGTCCTTATCAAGGTCAGCAGCCTCGGCAGCCTCAGGGGCACCCCCCAGCGTATTACCACGACCATCAGCCTCGAGCACCCCCGCCGCCACCACAACACGGTCATCGACCTGATGGACACCTACCACCAACTTATCACAGACAGCAAACGTATGGACAGTCAATACCTGAACAAGTTCAACAGCCTTATGGACACCCACCGCCAGCTCAGCAAGGGCCGCATTGGCACAGATATATTCCACCACCACACCCTCCCCGGGCTTGGGCTCCTGTAAGTCAAGGAGTTAGATACACCAACGCAGGTCAAGTTGGTTATGAACACGCAAACCTGATTCAAACTCAGAGAGATGAAGAACGCGGGAAGCAGGACAAGAACAATCCAAACTTTGCAAATTATTCAGGTTATAACAATAAAGGTGCCAACGAACACGACGGAACTTCGCAAGATACTTACAATTACAATAATCAGATGTATTACGATAATAATGCATACTATCAAAACAATTTAGGACGTCCAACGCATGGGATTGGTATACTCGAAGGCAGTGACGGTCCAGCAGCGAGTCACAATCAATTCAATCAAAACCCAAAGCCATCGAACCCAGGCGCGGCAAACCACAACCAACTTTCTAACAATGAAGGAATTATTCTTAACACAAACTCATCAGACAAAAATCTAAGCAACCAACCTTTGCCTCTCTCCACAAAACCGACTCTGCCAACACTCGGAGAAGCAGAACTGTCTACGGAATCTTATGGTGATGAGATTCCCGATTTTGTACCACTCTATCCCACGGGAAACAAGCAACACGAGACGCTAAAGCCAGAGCAGGAAGAAGAAGACTTTAAAATAGACATAAGGTTCGGAGGGCCGTAAATAGTTGTTGCTTAAAAATTTTATTTTAAAAATACTCATTGATTGAGCTTTAAATTAACTCAAAGTATGTACCGCGTGCATTTTGAGAGAGAAGAAACGGACGGAAATGGAGAAACGGGTTGAACTTAATGGTATTTATTAAAAGGAAAATTACATTATATTTGGATGGCTATAGAATGTTTAATGTTCAAATATCCTATTTGACGATGACGTGATCAAGGCCACGTAATTAATACATAGATAGTACTTACGTCTCTCAGGCATTGAGCATTGATATTGACAAGTTAAGTTTATCAAGTGTTTTCCTTAATTATGGGATCGTCTCTCTTGAACCGCAGAGCTTGTACCTACTTATATAACAATTATACTCGCAAGTACCTACGAGTCTGCATGTGACACTAAATAAATTTAAAGCGTCTCGGCAGAAGTAGTCTGATTTAGCCTTCCTTGCATTTATAATTAGGTAGATTTGTATCAAATTGTTTAGTTTCGTAATTTAATTAAAATTATGTGAACGTGGTATTTGTGTTTGTATTTTAAAACTACAACTACGGAACCCTTCGTATCCGAACCGCATTAGTATAATTTCATAACGTTTCATTTAAGTAGGTACTTCCTACTAGAAATTGTAATTGCAATTTTCTTCAAATTCAGGTGCAGCCTGTGACGGTGACAGTATATGACTGTGAACTAGTCTGAATGCAATGTGTACTTTTGAGGAATAAAGGGCTTTTTTAATTTAATTTTAATTTATTTTAACTAGAAAAGCTAACAAATCTCCTCCAAGCTGCTGAAGCGCGGCGCCGCCCAGCTGGCCGCCCGCGAGCAGGCTGCGGCAGGCGGCGTGGGGCCGTGGGCGTGGGCGTGGGGTTACAGGAATGTTAGTTGAATGTTTGTTACATGAGGACTGCGGGAGAGGACTGCCTGCGAGTAGTAAGTTAAGCTTGGTCGAAGACCTTCGGGTGGCTTGAGAACATTCGACACAGGGTTGGCCACTAACCCCTCCGCATTGGAGCAGCGTGGTGGAGTATGCTCTAGACCGCCCGCACCAGTGTCTGTGGGGGAGACCCGTGCCCAGCAGTGGGACGTCTATGGGTCGCAGCGAAGAAGCAGCGCTAAAAGATGTAACAAAAGTTGCGCCTTTAAAAGAAACGATAGAGATACAGATCGAATACAATTTGTTCCATACATGAAGCGTACCGTAAACGACCCGTGTCACAGCCGCCGCCGCCCGCGTCACGCGTGGACGTCACGCGGAGCGCCCTTGTCAACACTCCTCGTTATTTTGTACTGTTTCTAGGACTAATGGCACCGAGTCGAAAGTTCCCACAAAAAAAGATTTCATGTAAAATATATTATTTTATTTGTTTATTAAGCCCTTATTACATTATCTACAATGAGCGGACTTAATGCCAAAAGGCATCTTATTATGTAGTTCAGTTGGTGTCCCGCTGAGTCCAGTCGTTTAGTGTAAGCAGGTTGTAGCCAGACGTCCCTGTCCCTGTCGCTCGGGACCAGAGCATTTACGGTAGCACATTTACCTGCCTGTTGTAAAAGGTTAGTTTGTAGTCGGGCTGGTCACAAAAATGTTGTACGATCGCGCCCTAGACAATTAGTAATAATTTACGAAATGTCTACTAGGGCCAGCTCCCAGTTGCTTACTTTTATTATCTTTGACACTTGCTGTGACCCCAGGAGGCCTGTCCCGACCCAAGGCCACAAGCGCTCTTGACACATTTATATACCTACTAGTGGACGCCCGCAGCTTCGCTCGCGTAGAATTAGACCCATCAACGACGTCTGTCCGCGTTCGGGTTGCCCACTTGACTTCAAAAATGGCAAAGTTTCATGCTAACTTTGCACCCCCGTTTTACCCCCTTAGAGGGTGAATTTTCAAGAATCCTTTCTTAGTGCTCCCCTGCGTTATAAAAGGAACCCCTGTTCAAAATTTCAAGTTTCTAACCCTTATAGTTTAGGCCCTGCGTTGATATGTCAGTCAGTCAGTCAGTCAGTCAGTCAGTCAGTCAGTCAGTCAGTCACTCAGTCAGTCACCTTCTCCTTTTATATATATAGATAACAGTACGTACACTCCGTCTAACAACTCTACTAACTCTACATTTTAGTTAAACGATAAGGCAGCTACATGTAAGATGTCAATATATGGAACAGTTCACGTAGAGTTAATGATAGTGCACGATACATAATTTCGCCAATCATTTGTTCGTTCTTCCGTCGCGGTGTCTGACGTCCATGTCCGGGTCCCGGAGCGAGCCGGTGGTCCCGCGGCGCCATTAGCCCGCTCGACTGGGCCTGGCCACCCCGCCCGCCCCGCCCGCCCCGCGACAAGCATGAATGAGAAGCTTCCGCCACCTTCGACGCTCGCATCGCCTCCAACTGAGTGTTCCGTGTTATTAGCAGTGGCCACGTTGCCGAGGTCCCCCGGTCGCGGTCCCCCGGTCCCCCGCTCCCCCGGCCCCGGTCCCCCGACCCCCGGCCGCCCTCGGGCCTTATCTATCGTGTCATCGGCTCGAGTGTTGTTGCGGCGGAAACATCGCCATACGTTAGCAATATCTTCGCGTGTCATGTTTAAATGAAAACCAATCGATTTTTATGAGCGGGGCGCCTCGAGTCCCGGAATGGGCGAGATTTTCTTTCCTATCGCATCATACCTAAGCAATGACAATGATAATTTCACTCCACAGAATTTTTCCGATAAGATCTAACCAACCTACTATATCTTCACTGGAATTGATAGATTGAATTTAAATAAACATTTTAGTAAATAAATAAATATCTTAAGAATACAAAAAAACGCGCGATTCTCTGACGAGGTTAAACTTTTATTAGATACTTATAACAAAACAGTAAGAACAAAGTCACAATACAAGTGATCAAGGAAAAGGATTTGTAAGTGGATTTTATTTAGTCAATATGAGGATAAGAATGTCGATATAAGACAATCGATAGACGGTCGCTGCATGGGAGCCGCCCTAGGTGCGCGGAGGGCGGGCGGCGCGGCGGGGGCGGCGGGGGCGGGCGGCGCGGCGCTCAGTCGCGGCCGGAGCGCCGCGTGCCGCCGCCCGCCCGCAGCGCTCCGCAGAATAGATACCGCCCGCCGCCGCCGGCCCGGCCCGCGCCCTCACGCCGCCGACCGCGACATTACACGGAGAATAATCACCTTGTTCCAGTTAAAAACGATCGTCAGTTCAGTCCCAGCGACACGATACGTCGACACCCGGATGTTGTTAGTCGACAGCTGGCTTAAGTTGAGCCGTCGGCGAGTGCCGGTCGCGTGCCGACGCGCCGCCGGATGAGCCAAACAGATCCCTCGCCAGACAATGTTCTTTGCGTAAACATTTGAAACTTGTGAGCTCCGCGCCCGCGCCTGCTCGCGCCTGCTCGCGCCCCGCGGCCCGGCACTCGCGTGCGAGCCAGTATCCCCTGCAAACGTGTCGTTACCTCCGCTGCCGTCAAGACAAAGTGTCGCTTGCGGAAGTCACTGGATTATCGGATGCTGCCCTTTGCCGGACTTTGAACTGGTTTGATTTGTCATTTTATTACTTTCATTCATCGTCTTCATCCCCATACTACCACGACCGATTTGGCCCACCGTTGGGTACGGCCGCAGCACGACGCTGGCTTGGTGCAGATTGGCAGAGGCTCACCGCCTTCGACGATGAACTCCGAAAGGAGTATTCTCATGCATGCGACTCACACGTATGTCACAATATTTTCCTTAACGGGCTCATGTGCAGTTGTGATTTAATTATTTAAACCACCTAGAAAAGACAGTGGTGCGGGCCACTTGAATCCAGACACCCTGGTTTGAAGGCCACGTTCGCAGCGACTGGGCTATACCAGCCTTATTTCAATAAATGTAACTCATTCTTAACCCCATGTCCTGTAATAACAAGATGCAAGTGAGGGCCAGGCAGTGCTCTTGAATTAAGAACTGAGAGCTTTCACGGAAGAGATAACATCTGTTCGTGGTGTATTATTGATTGAAGGGTTTTAATTCTTCAATTTGGTCTTCAATTCTTTCCAGTTGGTCGTTTTCAAGAAATAATTTCTAGTAGAAATACTTAGGTAAATATTTAATTAAAAGCATACTTAATTTCTCACAACCCGCAGCGGGTGTAAGATAAGATAAAATTTTTTAAAGATTTTTTTCATAATTATTCACAATCTTTCGTCGTCTCACCGCTGAGCACGGATCTTCTCTCAGAGTGAGAGCAGTCCTAGTCCACCACGCTGGCCAAGTGCGGATTGGTAGATTTCTTATGGAGAACTGTAGCGGCCACAGCCTAATGACTCGCGTCGATTGTAATGTGGTCGACTGATTTAAGCAACGAAGTTTGTGAACGCTAGTGGCAAAATTTCATGGGCGCTTCCGTGCTTCAGAGGGCACGTTGAGCCGTCGGTTCCGGTTGTTTTCAATTGTGAAAACCTTCACAAGGCCTTCGGGTGGGTGCTTGACCAATCTGGTGGAAGTCGGCTCCGCTCCGCTCCATTCAAAGGGCACAGCCCCGGAGCACCGGGAGCGGTGGCTCCGACTTAGGAAGACCTTTGTCCGGCAGTGGCTGTTGAGTATGGATGGATGGAGAGGTAAAGATACGAAATAAATAGCCAGAGGAAAGTTATTTATTTATTTACTGATGATGAGAAGGTTTCATTCACCTACAGAACAGGTGACTTAAGTAAGTTACATATTCTGAAAACGGTCATATGTAAGTATGTAACGTAGAAAAGTCAATGGAATGTTATACACAAATCTCGAGTAGGTCCTGCCTGAGTCCAGAAAACACGACCCGGGCGTGGGGCATTAAACATGTTTAGTAATTTGAATGAACTTTTTAAAATCAACCTACCTCAGAATAAAATCTAGTTAGAGTATGACTCAGGCTTACAGCTGGCGCCCCTACGGCATAATACCCTGCCTGTCGGGCGTCAGTCAATAGTGATCGAGGTCGGGACTAATAAACTTGATCGAGTTCGGCATTACACGATGCGAGCTGGTTCCAGACACGGCACCTGCCGGCCGCCGGGAGAGCGCCGCCCGCCGCCGACCTCATCCCGGAGGTACGTCGGGGAGCATCGGGAACCGTTCCCTGCGCCTGCATCGAGCGCGCCGCTCGCGCGTCGGAACGCTCGACCCGTTTTAACGGCGGCGCTCCGGCGGGCGCGCGGCCGCGGCGGGTGCGGGCTCCCCGCTGTCGCGCTCGTCCGCAGGAGGCGCTGGCGGCGGCGCGCTGGAGGCGCTGCGCCGGCACTCGCGGCAGGTGGCCGCGCGCCGCGTGCAGGTGCGTGGCGCTCCGCCCCCCCCCCCCCCCGCCCCTACCGCGGCGCCCGGCGCCCTCTCCCACTCGCCGCCGAAACTCATCGTGCTCCTTGTTTCAGTTCTCGGAGCGGACGCGGGATGGCGCTCGCGGCGACGGCGCCGGTGAGTGCTCGCCTCCGACGCGCCGCCCGCCCGCCGCGCCGCCCGCCCGCTAAATATATGCCCGGTGCATCGCGGTGCGGTGACGCGGCGTCCGCGCCGAACGGTGGTCGCGCGGCGCGGCGGGCTGGCGGCGGCCGCGCGGCGGTGGAGATACTGAGCGTGCGTGTTGTGCGGGCAGGTAGCGGCGGCTCCGACATGTCCGGTGGCGGCGGCGGCGGCGGGCGCGCGCGGCGGCCCTCCACCTGCCGCGTGGAGCTGGGCGCGCTGCTGGCGCCCGAGCCGCGCCCGCTGGACAACAAGGTCAAGGTGGGGCCCCTTCGACGCTTACGTTCGGCGCCCTTCGCCGGAAGTACGCATCGAACCAAAACTAGGAATGACGCTTGTAATTTAAATATATCATGAAACATGTCGAACGATTTGAACGGCGAGGTGCTACCCGGCGGGCGGGCGCCGCCCTGCGACCCATTTGCATAATGAGCCGGCGCGACCCACTTCGCTATCGCTCATCTGGCGATGGCCGGCCGATAGGGCCGCGCTGCGCCGCTGCCGTAGATGCGCCCGAGATTGCCTGCGTCCCGATCCACTCCGCTGCGGTGTTTCAGATAGCAAGCTTCCTCGCTAACTATCTGAAAAGACAAAAAACAACATCTACCCCAGTATATTATGTAACGTCGGCACTGGAGGCCGGCTGCTGCCGCACTGCGGGGGCTGGGGACTTCTTGGTACGTTATTAGCAGGTCCCATCTGCCTCTCCCATAATCCATTTCCTCCACGCGTGTCCTATGTAGACACGGGATAACGGGGAGAGATATCCCCGAAACAACCGAACAAATAATCCCTTGTCCGACATAACGTAGCCACGCTGACTAAGCTATCCGCGACCTTCGTAAGCGCCAGCATATCCCTCATCGTCCATCGTTTGTCGGAAATACATTTCCGAGCGCAAATGTTGTGTCAACACTGCGAGCCCGGCGGGCGGGGGAGAGCAGGGGAGAGGGGGGGGACAGTACTCTCCGCGTCGGCTTGTTACTGCTGCTTTACCTATATGCATATAGTAGTCACCTACTTTGATCGATAGTTAAAGAAAAAATATGCTTAAGTAAGCGAGTGTCGGAAGGTAACGTTGTGGAGTAGCGGGTGACAGAGCTTTCTACCGGGAAACTAGGGGTCAACATTCAGTCCATCCATGCTGAGCCGTTGCTTAAATGACCTCTTTTAACTGTTCTGTGCTTATACTAGTATGTGTAAAGCAATTCTAGAGCTTTTAGCAAAAACGTACCTATTTAAAAGTAGCTTGCGTCATGACGTCATAAGCATGGCATAGGTTTCCGAACCAAAGCGAGTTGAACTCTGCCATGAAGTGCCATGCTGCCCTTAAGGCCAGACCAGTCTGGTGGCCTCTCAGCCAGCCAGCACCGAACCTTGGTTGGATAGCTCCGTCACCATGCCGGGACTGAATTATCGTGAAGTCTGATTTTCTCGAGTTATCTTATTCGATAGACATTCTTGCATTACTTTTTATTGAAATATTACTTTAAAAAATTATTATCAGTAGGTACACATAAATTAGTTTCTGCGGTAAATGACAGTTAACTAATTTTGTTTTTCCGTAATATATCTGTGTGTATAACTTGTTTTTAATTTACAAATTACATTAAAAAGAGACAAAAGTTGTTAGGTAACCAAAATTTGGTATTGTACATCGAAGACTAAAATGGGCTGAAAACACGAACTACGTAATATCGAGCGAGGCCGCCGCGCCATCCGAACTTCTTATTAGTACATTACACAATCTAAAGGAAACTTGGAAACATCGGCTTTGGGGTTAGAGGCGAGTAACATCAGAGTATTGTTATTACATAACTTTAATTAACGCACGCCACACCACAGGACGCCTCGCCGACCGAGGCATGATTCCCGGCCGCAGACCAAGTTATACCCATGTCTTACAGCTGGTGTCTTCCACGCCTACTACTATTAATTTATGTCCTGCTCCTGTGCGAGTCAGAGCATAATTAAAACAAAATATCATTTAAGTGGGTAAGTACGTATACTGAAAAAAATTAAATTAACTGCAATGTTATTTAATTGGCCATCGAATACCTATAATTTTGCATGCTGTGTTCACTGTACTTAGAATGGACACACTGTACATTAAATTTGTGAACCAATAACAAAAAAAAAAAATTATCACACCGCGTTTCTGTTTGTCGGTTTTGATCACGGGCCTGTAAATAAAAGGCTGCCTATATCCGAACTGAAGCACCCGAAGCAAGCCGAACCGCTCGCTCGAGCGTAGGTACTTGCCTCACGCTCACAGGGTGCCGCCGCCCGCTCATCTGTGTAGGAACTCTCTACATTCCATAATACTAACAAACATAATCGGTAGCCACTTCACTTTCTTTTTAAACGGCTTGGAAACATAGGAGGAGGTTCTGTACAAAATACAAGCAGTCGAACTGCTTGTATTTTTTCAATGTATGTACAGCGATAACTTCGTCGTTTATAAACCGTTTTGCTGATTCTTGTGTGTTTGATCACATTTAAATTTCATGAAAAGGCCTACATCACAGAGTTAGTCTTCCTTTATACATTTCTTAAAAAAAATTTACCCGAAAAGTACTTCAAATTCAAAATTAAGCATATTCATTTAATGTGTTCTAATCTGGAAAAGAAAGAAAGAGATGAATACGGGTGCGAAGCCCCCACTACAGAGTACTTTATATACACTAAAATAAAAAAACGAAAACTCAAAAGTAACAAATAAATATAAAAAAACCGGCTTCAATTAATAAGTAAGAAATAGATAATCGTAAATTCATTTGTGGGCACAGGCGGACAGAGTTGAAGGAGATCGAGAGCACCCCACCACGCTGCTCCGCATTGGAGCATGTGGAGGATTCATTCGTTTATTCACGTACCTATCTAAGTATTATATGCCGACCATTGTGTTTAAATAAAATTAAACTGGCTGAAAAAATATGGCGTGAATAAACGAAGCAATCCGCATCCGCAACTGTCCGCGGGAGGAGCCCGGCGCACGGACTCACGCATGTTGTTATCCTGCAGCGGCACAGCATCCACGGGATGACGGAGGAGGAGAACGTGGTGCGGCCGCACCAGGAGATGGCGGTGCTGTCGCTCGACGAGAAGAAGTTCCTGCTGGGCGTGGAGCGCGGCGACGTGGCGGGCACGCGGCGCGTACTGCAGCGCGCGCGCGACTCGGCGCACATCAACGTCGACTGCGTGGACCCGCTCGGCCGCAGCGCGCTGCTCATGGCCATCGACAACGAGGTAGTTCCCCGGGCGTGGGGCGTGGAGCGCGGTGACGTGGCGGGCACGCGGCGCGTGCTGCAGCGCGCGCGCGACTCGGCGCACATCAACGTCGACTGCGTGGACCCGCTCGGCCGCAGCGCGCTGCTCATGGCCATCGACAACGAGGTAGTTCCCCGGGCGTGGGGCGTGGGGCGCGGTGACGTGGCGGGCACGCCTTTTTCAGATTCATTTTGCGCCGAGTCGCGCGCAAAATGAATCTCATAATCACTGTTATCTGCCCTTAACTCAGCAGAGCGACATTGCTAACAAAGCGGATTCTGTGGTTTACAGGCGTTGTGGTTACAGACAGTGAACTGACACGGCCTCGTAAAATAAGTATCTACCTATTTATAAGTATAACTAGTGGACGCTCGCAGCTTCGCTCGCGTAGAATTAGACCCATTAACGACGTCTACCCGTCTAACGACTTCAAAAACGGCAAATTTTCATACTAACTTTGCACCCCCGTTTTACCCCCTTAGGGGGTGAATTTTCAAAAATCCTTTCTTAGTGCTCCCCTACGTTATAAAAGGAACCCCTGTGCAAAATTTCAAGTTTCTAGCCCTTATGGTTTAGGCCCTGCGTTGATATGTCAGTGAGTCAGTCAGTCAGTCAGTCAGTCAGTCAGTCAGTCACCTTCTCCTTTTATATATATAGATGTACTAATACTAGCAACCATGCCCTTGGCCAGAACCTGGAGATGGTGGAGCTGCTGCTGGAGTTCGGAGTGGAGACGCGCGACGCGCTGCTGCACGCCATTTCCGAGGAGTTCGTGGAGGCCGTGGAGGCGCTGCTGGACCACGAGGAGGCCACGCGCAAGCCCGGCGAGCTGCACGTGAGTCCTGCTGAACGTACAACATGTGACACTAGATGAGCGGCAAGCGGTTTTGTAGACTCGAAACCTTACCGCCTTTCTAGAGACTCGTTTGTAAAGGCTACGAAATTTGGGTTACGTATACATGTTAGTGAATTTAAATTCAGGTATGATAAGTGCAACCCACAAAGAACACTCAAGCATTTAAAATGAAACGTGTCACGTTGCAGAGCTGGGAGGCGCTGCCGCCGGAGACGGCGACGTTCACGGCGGACATCACGCCGCTCATCCTGGCGGCGCACCGCGACAGCTACGAGATCATCAAGCTGCTGCTGGACCGCGGCGCCGCGCTGCCCGTGCCGCACGACGTGCGCTGCGGCTGCGACGACTGCGTGCGCTCGCGCCACGAGGACTCGCTGCGCCACTCCCGCTCGCGCATCAACGCCTACCGCGCCCTCGCCTCCCCCTCCCTCATCGCCCTCTCCTCCAAGGACCCCATCCTTACGGCGTTCGAGCTGTCGTGGGAGCTGCGCCGCCTCTCCGCCCTGGAGCACGAGTTCAAAACGGAGTACATGGAGCTGAGGAGCCAGTGCCAGGAGTTCGCGACGGCGCTGCTGGACCACACGCGCACGTCGCACGAGCTGCAGGTGCTGCTGAACCACGAGACGGGGTCCCCGCAGGTGCCGCTGGCGGAGCCCGGTGCGCCCGAGCGCATGCGCCTCTCCAGGCTAAAGCTCGCCATCAAGTTAAGACAAAAAAAGGTAATTTTAATCTTACTCGTAAGTGTATCTGTCTATCTTTGTTTTTATTGTGATTTGTATATTGTGTAGCTTTAGAGATAAGAAAAAGATGGTAGTCGAAACCAGCTATCGAGACAATGCACAATGCCATTTTTTTTTATCTGAGATCTATATAGAGCACGTGATACGTCGTATATGCAGACAAATAGAAGAAATAATAAGTAGAATATTATAGAACAGACAGAAGAGAATATTATATTCCAGAAAATAATAGAAGATACATTAATTAGATACGTTACTAGATCACCGATCAGTAGCGTAATTAGGTATACCACTATCCAACATTGAACCTCAGGTTAGTTTTATTATACGTTTTGTTGAAAGTTCGTGGCGCACCCGAACGTGCAGCAGCTGCTGGCGTCGATCTGGTACGAGAGCGTGCCGGGGTTCCGCAGCAAGAACATGGTGCTGCAGGCGGCCGAGATGGTGCGCATCGGCGTCATGTTCCCGCTGTACTCGCTGGCGTACATCGCGGCACCGCACTGCGCGCCCGGCCGCACGCTGCGCAAGCCCTTCATCAAGTTCCTGTGCCACTCCGCCAGCTACTTCATGTTCCTGTGTGAGTGTACTGCAACGTCATGTTCCCGCTGTACTCGCTGGCGTACATCGCGGCGCCGCACTGCGCGTCCGGCCGCAAACTGCGCAAGCCCTTCATCAGGTTCCTGTGCCACTCCGCCAGCTACTTCATGTTCCTGTGTGAGTGTACTGCCACGTCATGTTCCCGCTGTACTCGCTGGCGTACATCGCGACGCCGCACTGAGCGCCCGGCCGCACGCTGCGCAAGCCCTTCATAAAGTTCCTGTGCCACTCCGCCAGCTACTTCATGTTCCTGTGTGAGTGTACTGCCACGTCATGTTCCCGCTGTACTCGCTGGTTGAATGTGCCATCATGCTCCCACGGACAGGCCCTTGCTCCCGCCGTTTCAAAATGTAAGGTGCAGGGAAATTACTGGATTTTTACATTTTAGTCAGATATCTAAGACACTCTTTGACTTCTTCTTCTTTGTTCCGATTCCATAAGGACAGCAGTCTCTGACTGATTTTCAATGATCACAGATCACAACATCAATATAAGTTGTGTTTTATGTACAGTCCTGCTGATCCTGGCATCGCAGCGCATCGAGACGGCGGCGGGCGGGCTGTTCGGCGCGGAGCCGGTGCCCGTGTCGCGCCGCGGCGCGCCGCCCTCGCTCATCGAGTGGCTCATCTTGGCCTGGGTCAGCGGTCCGTGCTCCTCTCTCTCCCTCCGATCACTTTCCAGCTCCGTCTATGGAAGGATGGAATAGGCCGCACCGTAGATGCCGCGTAGAACACACGCTTAAGATCTGCCGATGACTCGTATTTTCACGTTAGCAGAACCAATTGTTTGTCTAGATGTCTCTCTTAAATGCCTGCTTGATAATTTGATACTGTTCCTTTCGTTCTGTAATCTGAGCTGTGACGTACTGCAGGATATAATTACTTATGATGATGACAGCCCCATTACTATTGTTTCGCGTTTAATATCGGCTGAAATATAAACAAAATGAACCAGATAGGTAGTAGGTATCACTTGAGAGAACAGATCTTTAGTGTATGTTTGTGTGTGCAGGTTTGATCTGGAGCGAGGTGAAGCAGCTGTGGGACATGGGGCTGCGCGAGTACGTGCACGACATGTGGAACGTGATCGACTTCGTCACCAACTCGTTGTATGTCGCCACCGTGGCGCTCCGGGTCGTCTCGCACTTCCAGGTACGCGGTTCTTTCTTTTCCAACTTCCAAACTCCAAGAAATCCCTTCTTTTTCTAAGAATTCAATAGCATTAAAAGAGAAGATTGATAAATTTCTTAAAAGAGAAGATTAATAAATTTTGGGGGAGCAAAAGCTGCTTTACATCTTCTAATCTAATATATAAAATTTCCGTGTCACAATGTTTGTTGCAGTACTCCTCCGAAACGGCTTTACCGATTTTTACCAAATTTTATATGCGTATTCAGTAGGTCTGAGAATCGACTAACATCTATTTTTCATCCCCCTAAATGTTAAGGGTAGTCCATCCCTAATTTTTTTTTTTTAATTGTTAGATAAATTTTTATTTTTGTATTTTTTTATGATACAACATTAGAAAATACATACAACCCTGAATTTTCAACCCTCTACGATCAACCAAAAAGTATTTATATGGCAAAACAACGTTTGCCGGGTCAACTGGTAATACATAACATAACTAACTACTAGTTATTCTAGTTAATAATTACTAACTTTGTTACCATAAAGTTTGACATTTATGTTTAGCATAGGTAGCTACTCATATCTATGATGATTCTGAAAACGGAGTATTGCCCGCTTTAACATTTGGACGAAATACGTAGTAGCGGTTTACCACTGTCTTCTGTAGAGAAGACAGTGGTAAACCGCGAGAATCAGAGGGTACAGATTGGGAGTAGTGGCTTCGACTTTAAAAGGCAGATGGACGGGTTACCGTGGACAGGTGGCGCGCGAGAAGGCGCTGGGCCTGCAGTGGAACCAGCCCCGCGAGAAGTGGGACGCCTGGGACCCCATGCTGCTGTCGGAGGGGCTGTTCTCGGCCGCCAACATCTTCAGCAGCCTCAAGCTGGTCTACATCTTCAGCGTGAACCCGCACCTCGGCCCGCTGCAGGTGTCGCTCAGCCGCATGGTGCTGGATATCCTCAAGTTCTTCGTTCTCGATATCCTCGTCATCTTTGCTTTCTCCTGTGGTGAGTTTTTCTCTTCTTCATATTTTCAAAATCAAACTATTAACGTATACCTACTGCAACATGTTCCTCTATTTTCTATTTCTCTACAGGGCACTTAAAATATAGTATTTTATATTGAAGAGATTATTGCAAAAGAAGGAGACAAACATTTTCAACTCCAGTGTGATCGTTAGACTTAACTTAGCGTAGCGTAGTTTAGTTAAAGCGCTAATCGATGAGAGTTCTAAAACATGTTCATTTTGTAATATTATTCTAAAATATATAATTTGTTATTGTTGGGGCCAAATTCGGGCTTGTGAGCTCCTTGCCAAGGTTAGAAAATAAAATATTGGGATTAATTAAAATAATGTGTTCAGCATAAAAGATAAAATATAATTGAAATCAAATAAATTCTAAATGACGTACATGACTTAATATTATAACATTTGAAACTAATAGCCAGTACTTACAAATAAGGTTTTAATATATAAATATAAACAGTAGGTATATCAAGTATGTAATCTCACTATATTTACAATTTACTAAATAATATATATCTAAATTAGGCCTAGACATGCCCCCGGGCGTTGGGAGCCTCGCTTCCAACAAAATCGGCTTCAATTGGCAGAGGACAGATCTTGCTGAACGATCTGCGGAACAGGCCGCTAGAAGTCTTTATATCTGCCACTCTGATGATGCCATCCGCACCAGGATACACAGCTACAATCCGACCTAACTTCCACTTAAGGGGCGGCAAGTTATCTTCCTTCAGAAGTACAAGGGAATTCATCTTGAGTGAAGAACCCTTGCTAGTCCGCCATTTTGTACGAACCTGCAGCTCTGAAATATATTCCTTGCTCCATCGAGTCCAGAAATGTCTTCTTAATTGTTCAATTCGCTGGAAGCGAGTCAACGAAGATTGAGACCGGTCTGAGTAGTCCGATGATGGCAGAGATGTCAATGGCCTTCCAATGATGAAATGTCCCGGAGTTAACGGCATCATATCATCGGGACTCGATGAGAGCGGGGTTAACGGTCTGGAGTTTAATATTGCCTCAATTTGGACTAGTGTCGTGTAGAACTCCTCAAACGTTAGATTACAATTGCCCAACACTCTAAGTAAATGATACTTTGTTGACCGCACACCGGCTTCGGCTAATCCAGCAAAGTGAGGGGAATATGCTGGTATAAAATGAAATTTTATTCCCTCATGAGCCATCTTTTCAGCTAACGAATCACAGCTAGTTTGCAAGAATTTAGATAATTCGTTACAACCGCCAGTAAACGAGGTCCCGTTGTCAGAAAGAATGGTTGATGGCTTACCTCTTCGAGCTATAAAACGGCGTAATGCCATTAAAAAGGTGTTGCTGGTTAAATCGCCTACCAGTTCTAAATGAATGGCCTTTGTTGTAAAACATACGAAAATGGCGATATAGATCTTTACTATCCTGCTTCCACGACCCTGACGTGATACTGACTTCATAGGACCGGCGTAATCCAATCCTATGTTTTGAAACGGAAAACCTGCTTGAAGACGTTGCTGCGGTAAGTTACCCATGATAGGAGTGACAGTTTCGCCTTTCATGCGACAGCATTCAACACATTGACGATAGCAAAATCTAGCCAGATTTCGACCACCGATAGGCCAATACGTTTCTCGAATGGCTGCTAGTAATAATTGAGGTCCTGCGTGCATAAGGCGTTTGTGTTCAAAATTAAATAATAATTTAGAGAATCGATGAGTGGACTGTATTAATATAGGGTACTTCTTTTCAAATGAATAGTTTGAATTTGACAAACGACCTCCAACACGCATGATTTTTCTGTCGTCCAGAAAAACGTTAAATTTAAGTAATGGACTTTTCTTAGGCAAATTTTGCTTACGAAATAATAATTGATACTCAGGGAATGACTCACTTTGTGCCGTCCTGATTATAATATTTAATGCCTCTTGCAATTCATCAGCACTAAGTGAAACATGTATTTTATTATTACATACGATTACCTGTTTTCTACAAACACTAATAAATCTTAACATAAATGCTACAGCGCGGTTAAGCCTCATAAAATTAGAAAATCTATCAAATTGAATAAACTGACAACTATTAAGTAAATTATCAACTACTGAACCGTGCAGATTAACATTGTTATGTTTTAATTCTGGTAGCATGTCTTCCGTTATGTGAACTTGATTAGATGGCCACAATGAACTGTCCTTACATAAAAATGATGGACCTAACCACCACTTATCCAGGGTGGACAGGGATTCGATGTCCACTCCCCGAGAGATAAAATCCGCAGGGTTATCCTCGGAGCGAACGTGCCTCCACTGGCACCTAGCAGTCTTTTCTACAATATCTGCCACTCTATTGCGGACAAAGGGCTGCAACTTGCTAGGTAACGTTCGTAACCATCCCAAGACTATTGTGGAGTCAGACCAAAAAACAGTGCGGTTTATTTGTACTCTTAAGGACGCGACTGCCTTTTCATATAGACGAGCACCATTCAAGGCAGCACAGAGTTCAAGCCTAGGTATGGTGATAGGCTTGAGCGGGGCTACTCGACTTTTTGCTAGTAACAGATGCACCTCGATCTTATCATCATTAACAGTACGCACATAAAGACATGCGCCGTAAGCACGTTCCGACGAATCGCAAAAAATGTGAAATTCTATTAATTTTGGTGAACTACCGATTACACGACGTGGAACATGAATGTCATTTAGTAACGATAGTTTATTAACTATCTCCGTCCACATTTTGACAATATCGGACGGTAGCGGTTCATCCCATGATAAATTGTGTAACCACAACTTTTGAAGTAACATTTTCATAACTATTATACACGGTGCTAGTAGGCCGAGTGGGTCAAAAATCTGTGAAATTACCGAGAGTATATCACGCCTTGAGCTTCCTTTGGCGATCACATTCCCAACGGGAAAACACAATCGATCTGATTCCGTTATCCAACCGAGACCTAATACCTTACTAGGTTCAAAAACTCCTATGTTTAAGCCAACAGACAACTGAGAAGTCTCAGACGGAGAAATAATTTGAGGTTCGTTAGACTTCCACTTTCGCAAATGCATTTGTGCTGAGGCTAAGGTGGAAGTAATCTCCTTACGTAACCTAATTACTTCATCTAAATTATCTGCGCCGGTCAACAAGTCATCAACATAAAAATCATGAATGATTGCGTCTGATACTCCTTTATCTGGACTTTCCAACCCTAATTGCTTCAAGCATCTAGTCGCCAAATACGGCGCACTAGCCGTGCCGTAACTTACCGTGGCTAGTTGAAAGGGTACCAGAAGACTGGAAGGATTATCACGCCAGATGATTTGTTGAAGATAACGGTCATCAGGATGAACAGATATCTGTCGGTACATCTTCTCGACGTCAGCTACAATTACGTATTTGTGTTGTCTAAAACGCAGCAGAATTGACAATAAGTCATCCTGCACTACCGGACCAACCATTTGTAACTGATTGAAAGAAATGCCAGTGGTAGTGGGACTGCTTGCATTAAAGACAACTCGTAATTTTGTAGTGGAGCTGCTTTCACGTAAAACACCGTGAAATGGAATGAAATGTGCATTTGAAATGAAAGATTGCAATCTACACATATGACCTAAACTTTCATATTCCGACATGAAATCAGAAAACATTTCTAACAATTTTGGTTTATTAAATAGTCTACGTTCTAATGATAGGAAACACTGCTTTGCTCGTGGCAAAGAATCGCCTAATAATCTAGGTGATTGTTTAAGTGGTATCCTAACGCAAAAACGACCATCGGCCAGACGTGTAGTATTCTCTACGAAGTGTTCCTCACACGCCTTTTCTTCTGAAGAATATGAATGGCCTACAGCTATTTCTTCAAGTTGCCAAAACTTACTAAGTTGACTTTGAATCTCTTTAAATTGTAATTCATTGTCGTCTTGATCAGAGGTAAAATTAATGAAATTACAATTAATTTGAGACGAAGATACATGGCCACTATTTATAGGACCTGATACGAGCCATCCCAGCCTCGTATCACAAAGTATCGGCTGACCGTCTCCTAACTTAAGTCTCTGCGTTCCCATAATGTCCCAAAAGACGTCAGCGCCGATAAGTATATCAACAGGAGCCGGTGCATGAAAATGGGGATCCGCAAGACAAATATTAGATGGTAATTTAATAGTTGATAAGTCGACTTGACGGTTTGGTACCATATTAGTTATCGACGGGAGAATAAAACACTGAATGTGTGTCGAATAACAATTATCTAACGACGTAAACCGCAAACGACATAATTTATTAATAAACGACATACTGTTGTTTATACCTAAAATAGAGTTATTCACTTCAATAAAAGGAAGTCCAAGCTTCTCATATAACGACTGACTCATTAGACAGGAGGTGCTCCCACTATCCAATAAACAACGTACTATGTATTGTTGATTATTATTACCAAATACTTTTATAATTGCAGTCGACAATAACACAACCCCTTGTTCACATTGAGAGCGTGGCGTAGCAGCGATGCTAGCTGACAGTGATAAGCGGGAGTCCGGGGCTGACGACTTCGGCGCTGGCTGCTGAGCGAGCGCACTGGAATGTTTACCATTGATGTTATTGGTCAAGTTCAATGTTGCACTCGAAGTTGGAACCAGTTTGCTATGAATGTCCGTGACATGGACCAGAGTATTATGTTTACGATAGCAAGTTCGGCATCCCGGCTTCTTACAGTTATTGGCATAGTGTCCTACGTTTAAGCAGTTATAACATACTTTAAATTCTGGTAATAATTGCAATCGTGCCTCGTTTGTCAGTGACAGGAAATCAGGACAGTTAAACAGTTTGTGATTATTGCTATTGCACTTAGGACAGAGCTTGTTGTTATTATGTGAAACGGAAAACAACGTTTTAAAGTTTCCAGTTGACTTACTTTTAATACTTGAATTATTATTTTTACATGACATCTCTATCGTTTCCAGAAAGTCAGCTCGATTCTTTATGAACGTGCGAAACAACTCAAAGGTTACCTTTTGATCACGGCTTAACGACTGTTCCCACTCACGATAGGTCTTGTTATCTAATTTGTGAGTGATAATGTGAATCAAAAGGGTATCCCACTGTTTGACTGGCTCTCCTAAACATTCCAAGGCACGTAAGTTTTTATTTGTTTCATCAATAAGACCTTTTAAACTGTAAGACGACTCTTTTCCAATCACATCTATATTAAAAATGGCCGATACATGATTGTTTATTAACATTCGTTTATTCTCATATCGTTCACATAACAGTTGCCATGCTATCAAATAATTAGAAGAGGAAAACTCAATTGATTTAATGACTACCGCAGCAGAACCTTCAAGGGATGCCCTTAAGTAATGGAATTTGCTGATATTGTCTATATCGCCATTGTTATGAATGAGACTTGTAAAGGTATCATGGAACTCCATCCAGGTGTCATAGGACCCACTAAATGTTGCTAACTTAATAGTAGGCAATTTAATCCCAGCCTGAGGACGACAATGGGAAACGATATCAGTCGAGGTTATTACTGCATGCTTGCAATCAGTAAGCAGTTTCCGTGCAATTGCAAGTGACTTATAATATAACCTCTCAAAGACATTTCGTTCCGCCGCCTGAGATTCTGGTTCTTCTACTGAACATTCTATCGACAACTGTACCTCGTCATAGCGATCAAACATCTTCTCCATTCTACTCAAACGAAGCTGTAATTCTTCAACTTCTAAGGGACTCATCGACGTTACCTCCAGGGCACTAACATAGTTAGAAAACATTGTTAGCTGCCCTTTGAAGGCTGCGCGTTTTCTAGTTAATTTTTCTGCCGACATTATGCTGGTGTGCAGTCAACCTGGAATTTATTGAAGCTACTATTAGGTAAATAACTGTTTGGACAACTCCTAACCTGAACAATTATAATGCGTATACAATTTTATATTAAGTACTAACCTTGTTGGATTTTCTAACATAAATACTCACAAACTCGATAGACTAGAGTGTTGGGTGCAAATTAATTACAATGAAATTCACAAATACGAGTATACGATCTCGTCCAACTCCTTAGTCCGTGACCCTCATAAATATTATCGAAGATCTCTGGTTCAATTCCACTTTTTCTTCATATAATCCGGCTCGAAGGACCAATGTTGGGGCCAAATTCGGGCTTGTGAGCTCCTTGCCAAGGTTAGAAAATAAAATATTGGGATTAATTAAAATAATGTGTTCAGCATAAAAGATAAAATATAATTGAAATCAAATAAATTCTAAATGACGTACATGACTTAATATTATAACATTTGAAACTAATAGCCAGTACTTACAAATAAGGTTTTAATATATAAATATAAACAGTAGGTATATCAAGTATGTAATCTCACTATATTTACAATTTACTAAATAATATATATCTAAATTAGGCCTAGACAGTTATTTTAGCTGAAAAATTGAAATTAATTTTACATTGTTTATTGATGTATTTTTTAGAGCTGAAGTTAAGTAGGTACCTTATTTCGCTCGTCGCATCTCAGAGGTATGTCGTGCGGTATCGCTGGTGTAGTGTCTCATGTCCCGCTGGTGCAGGTCTGAACCAGCTGCTGTGGTACTACGCCGACATGGAGAAGAAGCGCTGCACCTCCTCGGACACCTCGCTGGCCAGCTCCAACAGCACCATCGTGGACCACGACGCCTGCATTGTCTGGCGCCGGTTCGCTAAGTAAGTACTAACCTAACCTTTTTGCTAGTTTTTTTAATGAGAAGCCTGAGAAAATTTTTATGTATTTGACCTTCCATTCGTCTCCTTTTATAGAGAGTATGGAAGAGGAAGTATGTTGTAGTGTTTCCTTGACGCTGCAGCTCATCAGTGCTGGTACTGTTGCAGCTTGTTCGAGACCATGCAGACGCTGTTCTGGGCGGCCTTCGGCCTGGTGGACCTGGACTCGTTCGAGCTGGACGGCATCAAGATCTTCACGCGCTTCTGGGGCATGCTCATGTTCGGCACCTATGACGTCATCAACGTCATCGTGCTGCTCAATCTGCTCATCGCCATGATGAACCACTCCTACCAGCTCATATTCGTAAGTACAAGTACTGAGCAAATCATCAGTAATTGCTGAAAACTGTATTATATTCATATTACTTGCAGGAGCGCGCAGACGTGGAGTGGAAGTTCGCGCGCAGCAAGCTGTGGATCAGCTACTTCGAGGAGGGCGGGACGGTGCCGCCGCCCTTCAACGTGGTGCCCTCGCCCAAGTCAATACTGTACGCGTGGCGCTGGCTGCAGCGCCGCCTGTGCGGGCACGCGCGCGCCACCCGCGAGCACATGCGCACCATCCGGGTATGTATAGAGATATACAGTTCGCCCGGGGCGGTACCACCGCACACCACGGTACGTAATACTATTTCTACTAATTGTGGTCCGGTTGGAAACGTGTGGTTTCCGGTTACATTACTTTAGGGGCGACCATCCTAGTACTCAAGGGTAACAATACATCTGTGACTGACTTGGAACGAGACTCTTACTAACAATTTCTAATTGAAATATTACTAATACTAACTAAAAGGACTAACTATCACTACCAGCCCCTGCACCAGTCCTGATACTCACTAACGAACTGACCAATTAATGCTCATATTAACTCTCTCAGCTAACTGGAGTAACCATCCTAGGCCCTATTCGAGTCTTGTTCAATGTCAGCCACAGTTGTCATGGGCGGCAGCGGTTGGTTGGTGCTGCACTGCCAGTATGTGGTAATGGAGCCTCTGATACAAGTGACGCACAGTTGAGAAATAAGCCTCTGACCTCTTCATGAATAAGTACCGCCTGGTACTGACGTCGATAAAATTGATATAGTCCACTAGTGACTGTTCCTTCACCTGTGACTGCTATGTGTGCCTTTAGTGCTAAATATGTAGTAACTAAACATTTCGAATTGTTACGAAGCGACGTAAAAACGCGCTTTGTGATGTCCAGAAATGTTTAGAAATTAAAAGCGATTCAAAACGGTTTTCACTTCTCTTTCTTCCCAGTTTAGTTTGAAATACAATTTAATTCGCACCGCAAGAACATGTGCAGTGTTAACGGCCGGCGCCCGCTGCGTGCGGTTTCCTGCATCAGCTGTTGTCGGCAGCTTCCGATGTTGCCAAAAGTAACCATTAAAGTGTGACGCTGGCTCGCTGCCGGCGCCGGCGATTCGGTTTATTACTTTATCTACATTTTTAATGTGCGTCAAAATTGTTAAATAAACGAAAATTTACGAGTACCTATTTCATATCCACACGTCGCGACTCGAGTGTAATTAAATTCCAATTTTCAGAGGAAAGCGAAGCAAGCCACGGAGCGCGACTTTCGCTACCAGGTAACGTAACATTTTTATAAGTAGCTAATTAAACGTTTCCTTTGATGAACTCGTTCATGAATGTTACGATGTAGTTAATTACTTTTTTTATGCCACACCACATAAAATTTAATATCGTAATAACAACGTGAGTAATATTAGCTCTTCTAATATCCGGCTTGAAGGACCAAATATTTACATTTTGAGATACGAAGAGACATGTATTACAATAATTTGTTTATCTGGTAGAATGTAAATAGATACGAAAATACGTTTTCTTGGATAATAGACTCTTATTGGCACCCTCACTAAATCATAAAATATGGCGTCGATCAGGCGATAATGCGCAACCTGGTGCGGCGCTACGTGACGGTGCAGCAGCGGCGCGCGGAGTCGGGCGGCGTGACGGAGGACGACGTGAACGAGATCAAGCAGGACGTCAGCGCCTTCCGCTGCGAGCTGGTGGAGATCCTGCGCAACTCCGGCATGAACACCTCCACCGCCAACGCGGGTGCGCCCGGTAGGCCCCCCTCCTCTCCGCTCCGAGCTTCCACTCATCATCCTGCACCGTTGCATCTGCTACCAACCTGCCCATACAGCCTCAGCAACATTATACTTAGCTATCTCGACCAGACCTCTGTCATGCTAGCATAGTCCATACTAAATGTCCGTAGTGTACCCGACTAACCGCCCAGTAGAAGTAATGAAGAAATTAGTAGAGTCAAGTGTGATATTTTCTTTGGTGTCATGAAACATGTGGAGAATTTCGGACTGCGTGGTCAAGTGGGCAAGAGCCATTAGAAATGAAAGTGAATAAAAATAAATAAATGCTTACGAACTGACATCCCCGTGGTAGGGCTAGGCCTGTGATGCAGTTTGGAAACACGCATCACAGGCAAATTCAAGGCAAAATAAACATTTCACTATTTAAAATGTATAACCTAAGTACAAATATTTATCCGTCCAGCATTCAGTCATTCACTATCGCTCCACGGGGTTGTCAATCTTTCTGTAAAACATTCACGGTTTGAGCAGGCGGCGGCGGTGGCAAGAAGAATCGTCAAAAGGAGCGGCGGCTCATGAAGGGGTTCAACATAGCGTCGGGCGGGCCGCTGGCGCCCGTGGACGAGTTCCTGGCCACGCTGCGCCACGAGCACGGCGGGCACGCGCACCACTCCTCGCTGTCCGCGCTGCTGGGCGGCGGCGGCCGCCTGCGCACCAGGCAAGCGCACAAACTCCTCATCCCCCTAACCTAACAATCACCAGCCTTCTCAGGCTGCAACTGCACTTGGACCTTTCCCGATCTCGCGGGAATTACCTAGCCGTTGACGCTGGCACCGGTGACCATTCGAGGAACCGCATTTTATCAATCATCGAACGGTTTCTCACAATGCTAGACAACATTTCAAAAATATATGGCAATGATTCCAGTCCCTTGTAAGCAGGAGATAATTGATGCGCTGCTCATCCCAGTCATCCTCTAACCCCATGTTGGCGCCCCACGACAAACGGTATTTGGATCACGTGTAGACGTATGCCCCGCGTGTTCCAGCCAGTCGAGCCTGTCGGACGCGGGCGGCGGCGCGCGGCGCAAGCCCTCGCACAAGCGCCGCTGGGGCACCATCATCGAGGCGGCGCGCGCGGCGCGCATGTCGCGCTTCATCGGCCGCTCGCGCTCCGAGGACTCCGTCTGCGACCACGCGCCGCCCTCGCCGAGGTACTCCCTCCATCCATCCATCAGCCTTTCATAATTCACTGCTGCATATTGGCCTTTCCCGGCGCCAGTCCGGCCGGCCCGGCGCCCTCCGAATCTAGTCATACTCATCGGGCCACCCGCTCGGACGCCGGCCGGTGCTCCGTTTTCCTAATCGCCTTCTCTATCTCGAGGACTTTTCTCATCGGCTGGATAACAGCCTGCGATCGACGCGGCCCGCCCGTAGCTACAAAGCTCGCTACTCTGTGAGCAATGTCTGTAACCTCCGGATTTTATCGTTATAATCATCGATTAATTGCCATAAATACAGTGACACGATCCAAATGAAACACGTTTGTGACCGGCATGTGGCACTTGTGGCAGCGGCAGCGAGCGGTCGGACTCGGGCAGCGACTCGCAGCGCAGCCCGGAGCGGCGCGCGCGCGGCGGGCCGCTGCACCCGCTCACGGCGCTGGCGGTGCTCAAGGGCAAGCGCAAGAAGTTCTCGGACTCGAGGCGCGCGGGGGACGCGCCGCCGCCCGCGCCGCCCGAGGCGCTGCAGCGCGCCAGCTCGGTGCCCGCGCGCGCGCCGCCCGCGCCGCCGCGCGCGCCGCGCCCGCCGCCCGCCGTGTCGCCCTCCACCACCACCGAGAGCGTGGCCGGCAAGGGCGGCAGCCGCGAGCCGCTGCTCGCCAGCCTCGACGACGACGCGCACAAGGTCCCCACTGCTCTACCGTACTTATGGCACGTCCGACAAGGACTAACCTGACACGTACTATGCTTATCTGCCTGAGTCTATTATAATACAGCTATACACACAAAAAAAAAACATTGCTAGTTAGTTTCGTAAAACTTGTGGAGTTGAGCTGAGATAAATAAAAGCATAAAGCTGTAACCTTTACGACGTCCCACTGGTGGGCACGGCCACAGACATCATCAGGTGGTCCAGAGCACTGTGTCAATCAAATTGAATCGACGCGAGCCATTGGGCTATGCAATGGACGCTACATAAAAGCATCCGAGTAGGTATTTAAATTGGCCCAATAGGTAGGAGATTTGATTGTTTCACTAAATGAGGCTGGTGTTGCTACCGTATCGCAGGAGCCGTGCGGACAGTGCGGGTACGAGGCGAGCGCGGAGCGGCCGGTGGCGGCGCGGGCGGCCGAGAGCGCGCACAGCGAGGAGTGCGTGGCGCGCGGCGCGGCGGGCGGCGCGGCGGGCGGCGCGGCGGGCGGCGCGGCGGGCGCGGGCAGCGCGTGCGGGCGGTGCGCGGCGCTGGCGCGGCTGGCGGGCGTGACGCCGCTGCACGGGCACGCGCCGCACCACTCCGCCGGCTGGCTCTAGCCCGCCGCCCTCCCCCGCTCCCCCCGATTCCACCACATGCTGTCGAGAACCCGACGGGATTGCCGGCACTGCGGCTGCTAAAAAATTTTTGTTCGCGTCCAAGCTAGCAATGTCCACCGCAACTCCTGGACACACGATGTCTTCTATTAAACAAAAACGATGGCAGGTTTCGGATGCCTCCGCTCGCTGGCCACCACTCACTAGGTGGTCATCTCAACAGTCTCCAAGATAACATATAAAGAAGGAATTTCACCATTGTGGCGAAATATATTTATAATTCAATACGCACAAGCTGAATACTGGACGCACGGCGCTTGCGTCATGCAATTTAGGTAAATAAGCACAAAATGGATCGGTTTAATCCGCGAGTCGTCTGTGCCAGAGCTGGGTAGGAACGGGAAGAATGAATTCCGAGCGGGGTGTCTTCAAAACTAATGTGACGGTTCAATTAATCAAATGTCGGCATAATCAGCCTGTCGCCGTCCAGCTGGTCGCTAGGTCGGAGTTGGAAATGTTGGAATCAGGCAATGAGAGTTCATTATCATAAATATAGTGGGGCAATGTCGTCCATCGACGGCCGGCTCCCTCGCGGGGCGCTTGTGGCTGCTTTACAACTCGCTTCCCCACAGGCGAGGGCGCCTCCTGCATTATATAGTTCTCTGTGATCTTTACCACATCGAAATCGGTAACTGTACCTACTGTATTTTTAAAATCATAAAACTGTAAGTTATTTATGTTAGTTGATACGAGATATCATATTTCATTCGTTCAGCCGGTTCGTGGGGCAGCCACAAGCGGTTAAGAATTAATTATATAAGGACGTAAATTAAACAAAACATATTCTAACGAACACCAACTAGTTAAGTAGATGCAATCAAAATCTAAATATATTAGTTAAAAGTATAGTACTAACTAAATATTTTATATACGACTTATAATGCGTAAGTATACTAAAACTGATTGTAATTAAAACTATAAATAAATATACTTAGTTAAAATATACAATTAACTTGTAATGTGTTCCATAAAGTTTTCCAGTAATATGCGCATGTCAGGCGCACGCGTGGCAACGCTCGAACCCCGATACTGAGCACCCTCCGGGCCTCTCGCCGCTCCCTTGGCGCGAGTTTACATTACAGGCAGAGCTGGGCACCGTTCATAAATAAATAATTTCGTTAGTCGATTACAGGGTACAATCCGTACAATGTGGTCTCTCTGGCTGGTGTAGCTACGACTTGCCTGCATCGCGGACTACGTCCTTCCTGCCTATATCTATCTATTTATTAAACCTATATTGCATTATCTACAATGAGCGGACTTAATACCAAGAGGCATTTTCTACCAGTCAACTCTTGGTGACAAAGAAAAAGTTAAGGCAGGCGTAATAAACATATATATCCATCTGATAAAGTGACAATGAGGATGCTGCTTATCACTTTTCTCGTGAATAAATTTGACATGTTTGTTCGTGCAGAAATCAGCAGGCTGTTTATACACTAGGCTTGTGTTTCGGCCCTGTCGACGACACCGTGTAAAATGAAAACACCCGTTACTGTCATTGTTATGAACACTTGATGGTTGAACAGTCTCCATTGCCACGTTTGCTGTAGTAGCTTACGGAGCGCGGAGTCATATCCTGCAATTCCGTTTATTTATAACTCCCTGCCGACGTGTCTCGAGGCACGCACGTAGTCTAGGGCCTAAAGAAAGCATTTAAATCAAGCCTAAATGGATTATAATAGATTGAGTAAACGTACGAATGTTAGTAATAACTTAGTAGACACTAGTGCACCTAACGTCACTCCTAGAATCGCGGCACGGCGGAGCGCGCTCCGGGTAGGCGGGCGAGGCAGGCCCTATCAAATATACAATATCGAGGTTTCGGAGTTACATTTATTTAAATGACAATAACGATTTTACATCTCGGTTATATTACAGGTAAGATTCGAGTTTAACTTGTACTTAACAGACGGGAGCTTACTAGTTTAACGTTAAACATTTTCCGGACCACCTCATTATACGTTTGTGAGAACAGACGGTTTTGCCTAAATGGTCATAGGACAAATTCTCAAAATAGGTCATTTAAATTTAATAAAATGAAGAGAACACCCAACAACGAAACAAGAAATTCTCAACATTTGTTTGACTTAGGTATACCTAAGAATCAGATTTTTAATTGCTTCATATAAAGCAGAAGATGTAGTCTATAAATATGGTCTTTCTTTTGAAATAACTGCCATTTTGTGACTTTGTTCTTTGATGAGAGGCTGTAACATAGTATTCACGTGATGCATTTAGATAGATTTTGTATTCTAAAGGAGACTCGTGTATCTGCATTAGATTCCACACACCCAGTAATGTTTTCTTTAGCTAGGGTTCATAGTGTAGTTGAAGTTTTATTGTAACGGGCACATCGCGTCGCCCGCCGCACTCTACCCGAGCCGGGCTTCGTAGCACGACGCGACGCGACGCACGTTATCGTGCCGTCGCCGTCATATCGCCCGCGCAGTACGGTATCACCGGCGCCGGCCTATCGCCCCGCGCGCCGACACATAATCGATTTATATTTTGTAAAGAGTTGTTGTTTATTTATACATTATATTATATTTGTATATAACGGTGCGAAGTTTAATAAATTAAGCACTATTTAATATGTTGTTTCATTATATCCAGTTATCCCAACCCACTCCATCAATCTGAAGCAGCGTGGTTGACAGTGGCCGTGGGACAGACCTAGTATGGTTCATATTGTTCTGTCCCACGGTGGTTCATTCATTCATGGTTCATGATATCTTGAGAACGGATTCACCGATTCTTATGATTCGATGGATTTGACTGCGACGCGCAACGCGAAGAATTAAAAAAAAAAAAACTTAAAATGATAATAAAGTTGGTTTTGAAATAAAAGTCAGATTAAATAAATAAATTTACATTTTTATTGCTTTAAAAATTAATATCAATGGTAACATTCACTATCGACAGCGTCTGCTGCCAACTGGGTGAGTTTATAACTAGTTTGCTTAGCAAAGGGCATCACCCACCCGGCGAACTGACCCACCAGTGCTTGACAACTATGCTTCAAGCCATTCTATATTGTCTCGATGATATGATACAACAATTTTCATAGCATTTATTTAATTAAAGTAGATTCGTATTCCGTGAGTGTGCAGCACTTTAAGCACTTGTCATGAGTTATGCCAACCAAACTGTATATTTGCTACTTCCGCAACTCTGTCCAGCAGTTGTCAATGTATAAAATAATCCTAAACACAGCCTAGTGATATGACTATAAGCAATACTCATTAGTAGTAGATATAAGACATATCTATAGTTGCACAATATCCAAGATAAAACAACCTTACTATATCATAGTTAGCCTATATATAAGTATGGAGTGGAGAGGAAATATTGTATAATAATTTATTACTTAGGTAAAGGTATACTTAAAAAATGGGGCTGTTACGAAACGAGTGAGTGGGCCGAGCTTTCGGCCACGGCAGCTGGGTGTAAGGTAAGCTTCAAGAAGCTGGTAGGGTGTGGTGGGAGGCTTGTGAGGATCTAGCACCAATAAGTTTAGAGAAAAAATATTGTGATGTCTAGGAACAGTTCTGGGCAATGGTTGGAGTTTTCAGTGGACAATTGGATGAATGGAAAAGGTATCAATTTGCTGAGAGCTCCAGCGCCGAGTTCTCCTTTGCATCGGGCAGGGCTGAGGCAGAGCTCGAGCGAACTCATAAAAGCTGAATATGTGACCCTATTAATGTATAGAAAGGAACTTACATTTCATGTATAGAAATTACATTTAATGTATTACATTTAATGTATTTAATGTATAGAAAGGAGGGGTTCTTCGCTCACAGAAGGTAAAATATAGATACAGAGTGTTAATCCATATCATGACACCCCCAAAGATACTCTGGAATTTAAAAAAGCTGTAAAGACATAGCCCCAAAACATACGGATGTCATGTCAACTTTGGCGCATTTGAACGTTAGATGTATGTCGTGCTGTATCTAGTCTTTCTTCCGTGATTGAAGGAGGGGTTCACGGAGGTGGACTGCACCTCAGCTTGCGGCGGCCCGCGCGCGCTGCCAGGGAACTATCGGCTGATGAATGATGATGGGTGCTGGTTGATTCATGGGAGCTAGCGAATTTTGTTGATAGCAACCATGACTGTAACAACATGCCCGCCTACAACCTCCACAAGTTGGAAGCGGTTTACCCCCCATCGATGGCTGCTTGTCGGGGGTTCCCCAACAATTTTCCTAAACAGCCACAGTCAGCACTCTGCAGCTATTTCATTACACTTCCTAGATCACCCAATATTCTTTGGTTATCGAATGCCATTACATCAGCGTCGGAATATACGATTAAGAATTTATCTATTTTGCCTAAAATAAATTTAATTTTGAATTATTCGGGTCTTGATCAAACTAATAGTTTCAAACTAAGAAGCCTCAGCGTCGGAAACATACGTTAAGAATTTATCTATTTTGCCTAAAATAAATTTAATTTTGAATTATTCGGGTCCTGATCAAACTTAGCCAGCCCCGTCACAGCGCGGCCATGTCCAGCAGCGTGTACTCCTTGTCGCCGGGCGCGCGCACCGCGAGGCGCAGGCGGCCCGCGCGCGCCGCCAGCAGCACGGCCGAGCCGCGCGGCAGCGCGCCGCGCTCGCACGCCAGCGCGATCTGGTTCACGGCGCGCCGCTCCACCTCGTGCTTGATGGACCGCGCCCCGTAGTGCACGTCGTACCTGCACGCAGACATACCACGCTTCACGATCATACGGATCCAGACTAAGGCTCTGCGCAAACGGGCCACCGACCACAGCCACCGGTGGCCAGCGACAGCCACTTAACATAAACTTTTTCATATTTTGTATAGACGTGTAGTGGTTCAATACCTTACCAATACATTACCATTACCATACCTCAAGAACCGAACCAGTTACCAGTTACCAGATTACCAGTTACCTTACTACGTTGTAATTAGAAACAGTGACGCAATCGCCTTGAAAAAGGCGTTGGTACATATATGACGTATGTCTATAGAAACATGGGAGGCACGGACGCAGCACTTCGATATAACAAACGTCGGTTGATAGAAACAAGAAGAAGCGTCCTGAAAAGGACGTTTTGACGTGCATACGCCGGCCGCCCGATTCGCTTTGAAAAAAGCGGTTTGTAACACGAAGCACGCGCAGGCAGATCAAGCAGAGCACCAGTTTCCTTCTTCAGTCTTCGAGGATGAACACGCGAGCTGCGACACACGGCGCACCGGCGGCGGAGCATCTCGACGTTTCGGCGGCGGCGCGAGGCGAATACTAATTCTGCGATCTGCGCGCCGCTTGTATTTATTAATTCCCCGCGGACCCCGCGCCCCGCGCGCAGCATCGCCCGGCGGCGAATTCTTATTGGACGTTCGATTGTAAATTAGTATTTTAAATAGTGTATTATTGTACGTAGGGAATTGTAAATATAAATAGGGGTTTTTAGCAATAAATTATTCATTCGACAATCAGAGATCACGAGTTTCATTTATGACTAGAGAAGAACCTCTAAATTGGTGACCTACGCTGAATATAGAAGAACACGAACTGGAAGACTGAATCCCTCGAACCCCTGCAAGAAAATTTTTTTTTTGGAAGAATAGAAAATTGGAAGAAACCGTGATCATCATGACGAAGAATCCCGAAGATTTTTGCGATGCAGAGGACGTCACAACGATCAAAAGCGAAGTACAAGCAGTATCCCTACCGGCACGTCTACCACCATTCTGGCGCCAAAATCCTCGGTTATGGTTCGCTCAATTTGAAGCTGCTGTCGCTGCCAGCAAAATAAGTGAAGAGCAGAAATTCAACCTCGTCGTCCCGCTACTCGGCAACAGCGACCTTGAACAAATTGGAGACATCATTTTACATCCACCGGCCACCGGCAAGTACACCAAGCTCAAGGACAGACTTATCTCCACGTACCAAGAATCAGATCACCGGCAGTTACAGAAATTACTCAGCGGTCTCGAACTCGGCGACAACAAGCCAAGCCAGCTGCTGCGTAGAATGCGAGATCTCAGCGGCAAGCTACTACCAGATGAAGCGCTAAAGGTCATGTGGCTCAACCAGCTGCCCACTCAAGTACGCGCCGTGCTATCAGTCAACACCGAGTCGTCGCTCGATGTATTAGCCGCAATGGCCGACAAGATGATGGAGCATTTCGAAGCCGCTACAGTCGCCGCAGTCTCCACAGCAAGTCCTCCGTCAGCAAGTCCAGCAGTCAACGAGATGCAGTTGAACGAATCTACAAATCAGTATGCTTACGAAACTCATAGAGAAGCTGTCTCACGAAGTCGCCGAACTCCGCCAACATCAATTTACGTCGCATCATCGTTCCCGCCAAAACTCAACGCATCGTAGCCGCTCGCGCTCGCAGTCAAGACAGCGTAATAATAATAATTCACGCAAGCCCGGCGATCCCGACTGGTTATGCCGTTATCACTACCGATTCGGCAACGAAGCACGAAGATGTGAACCGCCGTGTGCTAAGGAGAAGCGGGAAAACTAGAAAGTACATCGATAGTGGCGGGAATCGATGTAAACCAAGCTAGCCACCGCCTATGTGTAACCGACTTCAACAACAGAGAGAAATTTCTTGTCGACACGGGAGCTGACATATCGGTATTAGCCGCTCGAAATCAAAACAACTCAAGACCGGCGGATAATACAGGCTACAAACTTTACGCGGCAAACGGAACCGAAATTCGTACCTACGGAGAGCGCACACTCGAACTCAACCTAGGACTACGAAGAAGTTTCAAGTGGACTTTCGTCGTTGCCAATGTGAAGACTTCAATACTGGGTGCTGACTTCCTGGCTCAGCACAAACTATTAGTCGACTTACACCGAAGAAAACTTATCGACCGGGTAACAGAGCTTAGTGTGAACGCCGTCAAGATAAACAGCAATGAAGAATCAATCTCCACTATCAACCGCGATCACACTCATCACGACCTGCTGAAGAAATATCCAGATGTACTTCGACCAATGTCACTCAAGACTCCAGCCAAACATGACGTCACACATCACATCGAGACAACAGGGCCACCGATCTACTCACGTGCGCGCCCTCTACCGCCCGACAAATTTAAAGCAGCGAAACTTGAATTCGAACGCATGATCGAGATGGGAATATGCAAACCGTCAAACAGTCCTTGGGCGAGTCCACTTCACATTGTAACAAAGAAAGATGGATCACTTCGAATATGTGGCGATTACAGAAGACTCAATGCCGTCACCGTTCCCGACCGATACCCCATTCCACGAATTCAAGACTTCACTTACCAACTCCACGGAAAGAAAATATTCTCCAAACTCGACTTGAAGATGGCATATTACTGGATTCCTATCGAAGAACAAGATGCTCAGAAGACAGCAATCATTACGCCCTTTGGTTTATTTTCTTGGACCAAAATGACATTAGGCTTGAGAAACAGCAGCCAGACCTTCCAACGCTTCATGCATGAGGTCCTACGAGGCCTTGACGACATCGTATTTTGTTTCGTCGATGATCTGCTCATACACTCGAGAAACAAAGAAGAACACCGCCGCCACTTAGAACAAGTACTCGAACGCCTAAATACCTACGGCGTCAGTCTTAACATCGACAAGTGCGAGTTTGACAAGAAAACCATCGAGTTCCTCGGATACGAAGTTTCATCAGAAGGAATCAAGCCCACTCAAGAAAGAATAAAAGCCATAGTCGAATATCCCAAACCACAAACAGTTCAAGAACTAAGAAGATTTTTGGGAATGTTAAACTTTTACCGAAGCTGTTTACCACGTCAAGCCGAATTCCAACATGAATTAAATAAGTACTTACATAACAGCAAGAAAAACGATAAAACTCCAATCCAATGGACGCAAGTAGCAGAGCAAGCCTTTGAGAAATGCCGCCAAAGCATACTCGAGGCGACAACCCTAACGCATCCGGTACCTAACGCGCCGCTATGCTTATTCACCGACGCTTCAAGTACTAGCATCGGCGCGGTTCTACAACAGAAAATAAACGACGTATGGAGACCACTGGCATTCTACTCGAAGACTATGAGCGAGACGCAGCGACGCTACAGCGTGTACGATCGCGAATTATTAGCTATGTACACCGCTGTTCAACACCTACGACGACTGATAGAGGGCTGCGACTTAACAATTTTCACCGATCACAAACCATTAACGAGTGCCCTTACGAGAACTTCGAGTAGCAGCGACACACCACGACGAGAACGCCAGCTGCACTTCATTAGTCAATTCTGTACGAAGATCGAATACATTCACGGTGATAAGAACGAAGCAGCTGACGCCTTATCACGCATCGAAGAAATCGATTTATCGCATTCCACGATCGATTATAATCAACTCGCTCAAGATCAAGAAAATAATGAAGAATTGAAGATCTGCATGTCAAACCCAAGTCTCAAGTTCGCGCCTATCACATTGCCCGGAGGTCATCGGCCCATCATATGCGAAACATCGACCGGAAACGTTCGTCCATACCTACCAGCGACTTATCGTATGATAGCATTCAAAGCGCAACACGATCTAAGTCATCCGGGTGTACGAACAACACGAAGAATAATGACTACGAAGTTTTTCTGGCCGAATATGAACAAAGAAGTCGGTATGTGGGCGAAATCATGCATCGGTTGCCAGCGCGGGAAAGTTCAACGACACGTTATCAGCCCGCTCGGCGAGTTTCAAAAATCATCGCGTTTCGAACACATTCACGTTGACATCGTCGGACCACTGCCGCCCTCTAACGACTACAGATACCTAGTAACGATGATCGATCGATGCACTAAATGGCCAGAAGCAATTCCTGTACGTGACGTCACCGCCGACACTGTCGCACAAGCAATCTACGAAGGATGGATAACGCGATTTGGTTGCCCGTTACGAGTGACCACGGATCAAGGTCGTCAGTTCGAATCGTCATTATTCAATCGACTTATGAAGAAATTCGGCATAACACGAATACGTACGACTGCCTACCATCCGCAAGCTAATGGTCAAGTTGAACGATGGCATCGTACATTGAAGTCCGCGCTTATGGCGCGAAACGCCGGATCACACTGGAGCGAAGAAATACCTACAGTTTTACTTGGCCTTCGCACTGCGCTACGGGAAGACACACAGCTGAGCCCGGCCCTGAGCACCTACGGATCGACACTCAGAATACCGTCGGATTTCTTCGTGCCTACACAGCCGAAAAATGAAGACGCAGAATTCGTTCGGAAGCTAACTGAAACAATGTCGACGTTATCGCCTAGCAGCAAGTCTCACTCCAACAACAGATGTACATTTGTATACAAGGACTTAGCGACGTGTACACATGTGTTCGTGCGAAATGACACCGTGCGAAGTCCATTGACCCCTCCGTACGACGGCCCGTTCAAAGTGATTCATCGTGACAGCAAGAATTTCACTATACAGATGCCACTGCGAACTACAGTTGTCTCAATAGACAGACTCAAGCCAGCGCATCTACTTAACGAAGAACCTACCACAACATGCACGACACAGCAAGTACCTACCGAAACAAAAACATCGAGCGCCGTCGAACCGAGGTCAGCGAACACAAGGACATCGCAGCCGCAAGATACCTACGCTTACGTCACGAAATCCGGCCGTGCGGTGAAACCCAACGTACGCTTCGCTCAGAGGGGAGTCCTGTAGTGGTTCAATACCTTACCAATACATTACCATTACCATACCTCAAGAACCGAACCAGTTACCAGTTACCAGATTACCAGTTACCTTACTACGTTGTAATTAGAAACAGTGACGCAATCGCCTTGAAAAAGGCGTTGGTACATATATGACGTATGTCTATAGAAACATGGGAGGCACGGACGCAGCACTTCGATATAACAAACGTCGGTTGATAGAAACAAGAAGAAGCGTCCTGAAAAGGACGTTTTGACGTGCATACGCCGGCCGCCCGATTCGCTTTGAAAAAAGCGGTTTGTAACACGAAGCACGCGCAGGCAGATCAAGCAGAGCACCAGTTTCCTTCTTCAGTCTTCGAGGATGAACACGCGAGCTGCGACACACGGCGCACCGGCGGCGGAGCATCTCGACGTTTCGGCGGCGGCGCGAGGCGAATACTAATTCTGCGATCTGCGCGCCGCTTGTATTTATTAATTCCCCGCGGACCCCGCGCCCCGCGCGCAGCATCGCCCGGCGGCGAATTCTTATTGGACGTTCGATTGTAAATTAGTATTTTAAATAGTGTATTATTGTACGTAGGGAATTGTAAATATAAATAGGGGTTTTTAGCAATAAATTATTCATTCGACAATCAGAGATCACGAGTTTCATTTATGACTAGAGAAGAACCTCTAAAGACGCGCCGCACACGTGTAGCCGGTGGCGGCCAAAAAAAGTTTATGTTAAGTGGCTGTCGCTGGCCACCGGTGGCTGTGGTCGGTGGCCCGTTTGCGCAGAGCCTAAGGGTCGACTCACACTGGCGTAGAGTCGAAGCGACGCGACGCGTCATGTTTTTCCGCCTACAGCATATTCAGCTCTATTGTTCTATTATTTAAGTACAAATTTCTGCTATGTAAATATGGAAGCGCGTGTCAAAGCGCTTTAACGAGCGCATTCGCGCTTCGACGCGCGGCTGGAGTCGCGCTGTGCTTTAATAATAGAACAATAGAGTTGAATATGCTGTAGGCGGAAAAACATGACGCGTCGCGTCGCTTCGACTCTGCGCCAGTGTGAGTCGACCCTAACTCTTTACAACCTCACGACACAACCATTCACGGTCATACGTGTCATCAACGACCGGAGCAATTGCCAGGTCCTGTTTGGCAGACTCCATGGGCCTTCGAGAACACAGCGAAGAATTGTGAATACATGCAGGTTTACGCACCCGTCGGCCAGCGCGCCCAGCACGCCGCCCTCCCAGCGCAGCTCGAGCCCGTGCCGCTGGCGCGCCTTGTCGGCCCAGCGCGTCAGCTCCAGCTGCACCAGCGTCAGCAGCTCCTGCCGCGAGAACGGCAGGAAGTACACGATCTCGTCGATCCGCCCGAGGAACTGCAGGTTATCTCGGTACGCACCCGTCGGCCAGCGCGCCCAGCACGCCGCCCTCCCAGCGCAGCTCGAGCCCGTGCCGCTGGCGCGCCTTGTCGGCCCAGCGCGTCAGCTCCAGCTGCACCAGCGTCAGCAGCTCCTGCCGCGAGAACGGCAGGAAGTACACGATCTCGTTGATCCGCCCGAGGAACTCGTCGCGCCCGAAATGCCTGAAGCAACACAACGACCGCCTTTACAACCAACACTGCACAGACAGCAATGCGACGGGGGTGCGAGGGAAATAACTTACATTTCCAGACATTTACACCTCAATCAATTAAAATCCTGTTACGTGCTGTACAAAATACGATCGCCATTGTGATGAAACAGCGCCATCTAGGTCAAAGCTTATGAACTAGTTCGCTGCGACCCATAGACGTCCCACTGCTGGGCACGGGTCTTCCCCACAGACACTTCTGCGGGAGGTCTAGAGCATACTCCACCACGCTGCTCCAATGCGGATTGGTGGAGATTCGATTCGATCATATAACTGGTTCACCATGCCGCACACAGATGGCACTGTTGTACAGTAACTTAAATATTCAAATAGTTTTGCGTAAAGGTCGGAACGCACTGGGAGGAACTGCGCGACACGACGCGTCATTATTTAGTCACCCGCACATTTATCTGTACTAATATTATAAAGAGGAAACATTTGTTTGTAATGTTTTCACACAAAAACTACTGGACCGGTTTCAAAAATTCTTGCACAATTAGAAAGCTGCATCTTCACTGAGTCACATAGGCTATATTATTATATTACTAGGTGTAAACGAAATTATTGTTATTGTTATGCCCAATAATTCCACGCGAGCGAAGCTGCGGTAGTATATATATAACAGGCTAGCAAAGAAGCGCGCAGTTCCGGCCGGTGCCTTCAGTCTAAATGAGTGTAGGCAACAGATCAACTGACCTCTTGAGGATGGGCCGCACCACCGTGTCCTTGAAGTGGCGCGACACCTCCAGCGACTCCTCCCCCTCCTCCGCCTCCCCCTCCCCCTCCCCCGGAGACGGCTTCTCCTTGGCTGCTTCTGGAAGCATCATCGGCAATCCATTTTATTCGGAACACATTTTGCACTATTGAAAGGATTATGATTGTGTATAGTTCTGGGTAAATGTCTAAAATTCTGGGTACTTATATTTTACTTCATGAAATGAAAACACCTGCACCGTTTGACCGGTTTATTGCGACTGAATTAAGAAGGCGACAGTTATTACACGCACATGAAAAATTGCTCACGACAGTGTCATAAATTCTCGTGAGAATATCATCAATATGAATATATGTATTTGCATAATAATTACCGCTAGGGTGACCAACCTGTCCTCTGCTCCGCTCGTGAATCTTTCTGTCCACAGCGCGCTGGTCGACTTTGATCTTGCGAACGAGGCCGATTGTAAAGGTTGGTGACCAGGGTGGTAGGTTATGGACAGTAGTCCAGTGGGAGGAGTACCTCCCATTCGGAAAATAGACGCGCGGGGGGAAGGTGTGACGTCACATCGAGCTATACCGACCGGCGTCGAAGTCTAGCTCTGACCTTGAATGCGCAGAAGACAATCAATGTATCGTCTGGAGCGGAGCGAGCGGTCGCCAGTCGTAAGCACCGATTGGTTCGCACTGAGCAGCTGCTCCTGCAAACCATTCTCTCCTGATTTTTACCTGAGGACAGGCCCGTTGGCGCAATCGGTAGTGACCCTGTCTGTTGCGCCTAAGGTCGTGGGTTCGAATCCCACTCAGGACAAATATTCGTGTGACGAACACTTGTATTTGTTCTGTGTCTGGATGTCAATATTATCTATTTAAGTATGTATTTAAAAATATCTATGTATGTATATCAGTCTCTGACACCCATAACACAGGCTCGCGGCTACTTTTGGGGTCAGATGGCCGTGTGTGAAAATGTCCAAGATATTTATTTTATTTATTTATTATTTATTTATTCCCTCCTGATTTCGTTAAGAGCTTTAGTGCCGCGAGGAATACCTTTGTGCGCGTCAGCAGGCAGTGCGGGTGACGCGGCGCGCGCGCGCTGGTGGGCCCGCGCCTCCGCCTCGCGCCGCAGCCGCAGCCCGTACTGCGCGATCTCGTCCGCCGCCAGGTTCGACGTCATCACGAAGATCGCGTTCTTGCACTCGATCAGCTTGCCCTTGCCGTCAGTCAGCCGCCCCTGAAGATAAACAACCACATTATATTAATTCATTTGTAGGCTTCATGATTGATGTAGCGTCCATAGCCCAATGGTTCGCGGCGATCGAAAGAGTTAAGCAACGACGGGCGCGGTCGGTTTGTGGATGGGTGACCGCTAGTGGCAAAATTTCATGGACGCTACCGTGCTTCGGAGGGCTCGTAAGGCCGTCGGTCCCGGTTGTTTTCAAGGCTGGAAACAGTCGTTAAGCCTTGTCCAAGACCTTCGGGTGGCTTGAGAACATTCGACACTGGATTGGCCACTAACCCCTCCACCAATCCGCATTGGAGCAGCGTGGTGGAGTATGCTCTAGACCTCCCGCAGCTGCGTCTGTGGGGGAGACCCGTGCAGCAGTAGGACGTCTATGGGTCGTAGCAAGGCTCCATGATTAAGCAACGCGTGCCCCCGCCCTCCCCTGACCTCGTCGAACAGCTGCAGCAGCACGGTGAGCACGTCGGGGTGCGCCTTGTCCACCTCGTCCAGCAGCACCACGGCGTCGGCGCGGCGGGCCAGCGCGCGCGTCAGCTGCCCGCCCTCCCCGCGCCCCCGCGCCCCCTGACCTCGTCGAACAGCTGCAGCAGCACGGTGAGCACGTCGGGGTGCGCCTTGTCCACCTCGTCCAGCAGCACCACGGCGTCGGCGCGGCGGGCCAGCGCGCGCGTCAGCTGCCCGCCCTCCCCGCGCCCCCGCGCCCCCTGACCTCGTCGAACAGCTGCAGCAGCACGGTGAGCACGTCGGGGTGCGCCTTGTCCACCTCGTCCAGCAGCACCACGGCGTCGGCGCGGCGGGCCAGCGCGCGCGTCAGCTGCCCGCCCTCCCCGCGCCCCCGCGCCCCCTGACCTCGTCGAACAGCTGCAGCAGCACGGTGAGCACGTCGGGGTGCGCCTTGTCCACCTCGTCCAGCAGCACCACGGCGTCGGCGCGGCGGGCCAGCGCGCGCGTCAGCTGCCCGCCCTCCCCGCGCCCCCGCGCCCCCTGACCTCGTCGAACAGCTGCAGCAGCACGGTGAGCACGTCGGGGTGCGCCTTGTCCACCTCGTCCAGCAGCACCACGGCGTCGGCGCGGCGGGCCAGCGCGCGCGTCAGCTGCCCGCCCTCCCCGCGCCCCCGCGCCCCCTGACCTCGTCGAACAGCTGCAGCAGCACGGTGAGCACGTCGGGGTGCGCCTTGTCCACCTCGTCCAGCAGCACCACGGCGTCGGCGCGGCGGGCCAGCGCGCGCGTCAGCTGCCCGCCCTCCCCGCGCCCCCGCGCCCCCTGACCTCGTCGAACAGCTGCAGCAGCACGGTGAGCACGTCGGGGTGCGCCTTGTCCACCTCGTCCAGCAGCACCACGGCGTCGGCGCGGCGGGCCAGCGCGCGCGTCAGCTGCCCGCCCTCCCCGCGCCCCCGCGCCCCCTGACCTCGTCGAACAGCTGCAGCAGCACGGTGAGCACGTCGGGGTGCGCCTTGTCCACCTCGTCCAGCAGCACCACGGCGTCGGCGCGGCGGGCCAGCGCGCGCGTCAGCTGCCCGCCCTCCCCGCGCCCCCGCGCCCCCTGACCTCGTCGAACAGCTGCAGCAGCACGGTGAGCACGTCGGGGTGCGCCTTGTCCACCTCGTCCAGCAGCACCACGGCGTCGGCGCGGCGGGCCAGCGCGCGCGTCAGCTGCCCGCCCTCCCCGCGCCCCCGCGCCCCCTGACCTCGTCGAACAGCTGCAGCAGCACGGTGAGCACGTCGGGGTGCGCCTTGTCCACCTCGTCCAGCAGCACCACGGCGTCGGCGCGGCGGGCCAGCGCGCGCGTCAGCTGCCCGCCCTCCCCGCGCCCCCGCGCCCCCTGACCTCGTCGAACAGCTGCAGCAGCACGGTGAGCACGTCGGGGTGCGCCTTGTCCACCTCGTCCAGCAGCACCACGGCGTCGGCGCGGCGGGCCAGCGCGCGCGTCAGCTGCCCGCCCTCCCCGCGCCCCCGCGCCCCCTGACCTCGTCGAACAGCTGCAGCAGCACGGTGAGCACGTCGGGGTGCGCCTTGTCCACCTCGTCCAGCAGCACCACGGCGTCGGCGCGGCGGGCCAGCGCGCGCGTCAGCTGCCCGCCCTCCCCGCGCCCCCGCGCCCCCTGACCTCGTCGAACAGCTGCAGCAGCACGGTGAGCACGTCGGGGTGCGCCTTGTCCACCTCGTCCAGCAGCACCACGGCGTCGGCGCGGCGGGCCAGCGCGCGCGTCAGCTGCCCGCCCTCCCCGCGCCCCCGCGCCCCCTGACCTCGTCGAACAGCTGCAGCAGCACGGTGAGCACGTCGGGGTGCGCCTTGTCCACCTCGTCCAGCAGCACCACGGCGTCGGCGCGGCGGGCCAGCGCGCGCGTCAGCTGCCCGCCCTCCCCGCGCCCCCGCGCCCCCTGACCTCGTCGAACAGCTGCAGCAGCACGGTGAGCACGTCGGGGTGCGCCTTGTCCACCTCGTCCAGCAGCACCACGGCGTCGGCGCGGCGGGCCAGCGCGCGCGTCAGCTGCCCGCCCTCCCCGCGCCCCCGCGCCCCCTGACCTCGTCGAACAGCTGCAGCAGCACGGTGAGCACGTCGGGGTGCGCCTTGTCCACCTCGTCCAGCAGCACCACGGCGTCGGCGCGGCGGGCCAGCGCGCGCGTCAGCTGCCCGCCCTCCCCGTGCCCCCGCGCCCCCTGACCTCGTCGAACAGCTGCAGCAGCACGGTGAGCACGTCGGGGTGCGCCTTGTCCACCTCGTCCAGCAGCACCACGGCGTCGGCGCGGCGGGCCAGCGCGCGCGTCAGCTGCCCGCCCTCCCCGCGCCCCCGCGCCCCCTGACCTCGTCGAACAGCTGCAGCAGCACGGTGAGCACGTCGGGGTGCGCCTTGTCCACCTCGTCCAGCAGCACCACGGCGTCGGCGCGGCGGGCCAGCGCGCGCGTCAGCTGCCCGCCCTCCCCGTGCCCCCGCGCCCCCTGACCTCGTCGAACAGCTGCAGCAGCACGGTGAGCACGTCGGGGTGCGCCTTGTCCACCTCGTCCAGCAGCACCACGGCGTCGGCGCGGCGGGCCAGCGCGCGCGTCAGCTGCCCGCCCTCCTCGTGCCCCACGTAGCCCGGCGGCGCTCCGATCAGCTTTGCCACCTGCACGTACGACAATCACCCATTAGATTTTAGACTAGGACAGGGATCGGCAACCTTTTGAGTCGGAAGAATCAAAATTTTAGTTTTTAAAGAGCCACAAAAAAAATTTCGTGCCAACAATAATTAGTACTTGCATAAATAAAAAATAATTGGCGTCGTTTAGGAGAGGCCTATGTCCAGCAGTGGACCAATAAAGGCTGATGATGATGATGATGATGCATGAATAAAGATTTTTGATAAAAAACAATCTATTTATTCATAAGAAAAATATCTATTTGTATTTGCACATAGAACTAAAGAGTTCCAGCTTCACATCCGGCAGGAGCCGCAGGTTCCGACCCCTGGACTAGGCCAATACTAAACTGAAACTTTGAAAATTATGGAGCCAAATAAAATTCGATGATGGCGGTGAAGTCAGCGAAGGTGGTGATGGACACAGGCACAGAGTACAGACCTCGTGCTTCTCCTGGTACTCGGACATGTCGAGGCGGATGAAGGCGGCGGGGTCGTCCCGGTGCATGTACCGCGCCAGCTGCTTGGCCAGCTCGGTCTTGCCGATGCCCGAGCTGCCCAGGAACAGGAACACGAGCGGGTGCTCCTCGTCCGCCCACCCGTTCTCCTGGAACACGTGCATTAGGGTGTCCCATATACGACAAAAAAAAATTTTTTTTTCGAATTTTGAAATGCATACCCTCTATATCTTTTACAAATTCAAAATCATACTCAACTATAAAATTTTATCTTTTTAGCATGATTGGAACCCGTGCTGACCGAGTCACAAAGTTTATCGAATATCGTGTTTTCTCCTAATATTTGGTTCTTGTATAAAATTAATAAAAATGCAATAAATGATGAAAATAAATATAAAAAGAAGTTAGGGAAATATTTATCTTTATATGAAAACATAAAATCTCAACAATCAGTCAGGGTAACTTCTCTTTAGAGTATGTTTTTTACTCTCCGGATACAAATTTCTATGTTCCTGGACACAATGCAACAGGAATTGTTTTTGCTCTTCTTCAGCCGTGAAAGTCCGTGAAAACCTTGCATTAATTTGACAGCCCTTTCAGCAGTGTCAATTTACAACCCTCAAACGACTTATTCTTCTTTTAGCTTCCAGATAAGCAGCATTATCATCATAAGAAGACAAATATAGCGATAATTGGCAAGCGTTCTTCTTTTGAACTTCGCACATTCAAACCTGGTAATAATTTTCCATCCCAATGAATTGTGACTACGTCTGGAACATTTTCTGAAAGTCAGTTTTTATTGCTACTGCCCTAGAGTTTCTCTTCTGAATACGAATTCGCTGGATTGAGGATTTGTTAATGGGGAAATCATCACTGCTCAGACCAAGCGCTTCTATGACCGCTTGAAGAATATAAATAGAGTCTCTTATGCTTAGCTGGCATCAATCTAAGGCTGCAACCAGTTTAGGTGTTATTAGATACCTTTCTACCTCTTTTCGATCTTGTTTCAGGACAGGCAACCTCTGACAAGCTGACTTCAGAATTCAGAATCTGTTTTTCGTCTAAATCTTGTAGATATTCCAGTTATGTGTAGAAGAGGTCGATGCAATATCAAATAAGTTATCAAGGTCTCTTTCTTTATTTTCACGGTTTTTAAAAGTCACCTGAGTGTTTTTACAATTTCTTTACAGTTCCCTCCAAACATGATATAATTCAAAAAGTTTCTTCACGCAGTTAGGTAATGCCTTAGTAGGAATTCTTGCTTTTTCACAAAATATAATGCACTCCCAAATCACAAGATTAGCACTGTCAATAACAGTTAGTTTGACTTCGCGAATATTGTAAAACAAGACACCGAGAACTTTGTCGATTAGAAGGCAATTTTGCACAATTTATTTCGTGGCTAGGAGGTCCGATTAGAAAAATACTTTGTTTATCACTGCGTAATTCAACCGATATCTTTATTCAATAAACAATAGCGTACTAATTATCGAGACAATCACGTTTGAAATGACGAATAAAACATGTAGTATCAGGTCGCAGTGCCGTACCCGCGCAACTTGTATGAACAGACTTAAATCGCCAGTCGGCACGGGTTATCGTTCATAAAACGGGCTAATATTTCTGTCTATACTATATTGGGTTATTACGAAAGTTTTTAGAAGGTATGCATAAAAAACTTGCGAACTTGAAATTTAAGGGACACCCTAACGTGCATCCATTGCAAATATGAGATTAATTCGGCTACAAATGCTAGAATATAAGCTCCACAGTGAGGCGCTGGTCGCGGACCGCCGCAGCACAGAGGTGAGCTTACTCCGCTGGGCAGCCCCAGAAGTTCTCAACTTAGCTACGGTTGAAGCACACGCATGGTCTGCCCGAATGGTCCGTTATGTACCGCTGAGCGGTTCGCCGTAGATTGGCTGGGACGTTGGCGCAATCGGTACTGACTTCTGCCCAGGGGTGAAGAATCATTTGAAGAAGAAACATTTGTGTGACGAACAGTTGTGTTTGTTCTGTGTCTGGATGTTAATATCTATATATATAAAAGGAGGAGGTGACTGACTGACTGACTGACTGACTGACTGACTGACTGACATATCAACGCAGGGCCTAAATTATAAGGGTTAGAAACTTGAAATTTTGCACAGGGGTTCCTTTTATATCGTAGGGGAGCACTAAGAAAGGATTTTTGAAAATTCACCCCCTAAGGGGGTAAAATAGGGGTGCAAAGTTAGTATGAAACTTTGCCGTTTTTGAAGTCAAGTGGGCAACCCGAATACGGGCAGACGTCGTTATCTACGCGAGCGAAGCTGCGGGCGTCCACTAGTCTATAAAATATGTATTTAAAAATATCCATGTATGCATATCAGACAGTATCTCTGACACCCGTAGCACAGATTCTGGCTAATTTGGGGTCAGTTGGCGTGTGTGAGATTGTCCATGATATTTCATCAGAACAGCCATAAAGTACTGTTAAATATTATTCTAACATATGTATGTACATTTTATGAAATTAAATGTCACCAATGTAATGACAAGTTAAAAGAAACATGTGAAGGATAATGAGCCTACATGCCAAAAACTTTCCATAATGTTCCCGGAGGCCTGTGCAATATGAATGTGTTAGCTACATGAGTGCGGTGTGATTGCGGTCACCTTGCGGCGCACGGCGGCGGCGACGGTCTCGATGGCGGCCTGCTGGCCCACGATGAACTGCCGCAGGCGCTGCTCGAGCGGGAAGCGGCGCCGCTCCTCCGCCGCCGCGGCCGCCGCCGCCTCCTCCCAGCGCTTCGCATGCTGCGGGGTGATGGAAGGTTACCTTGCGGCGCACGGCGGCGGCGACGGTCTCGATGGCGGCCTGCTGGCCCACGATGAACTGCCGCAGGTGCTGCTCGAGCGGGAACCGCCGCCGCTCCTCCGCCGCCGCGGCCGCCGCCGCCTCCTCCCAGCGCTTCGCATGCTGCGGGGTGATGGAAGGTTACCTTGCGGCGCACGGCGGCGGCGACGGTCTCGATGGCGGCCTGCTGGCCCACGATGAACTGCCGCAGGCGCTGCTCGAGCGGGAACCGCCGCCGCTCCTCCGCCGCCGCGGCCGCCGCCGCCTCCTCCCAGCGCTTCGCATGCTGCGGGGTGATGGAAGGTTACCTTGCGGCGCACGGCGGCGGCGACGGTCTCGATGGCGGCCTGCTGGCCCACGATGAACTGCCGCAGGTGCTGCTCGAGCGGGAAGCGGCGCCGCTCCTCCGCCGCCGCGGCCGCCGCCGCCTCCTCCCAGCGCTTCGCATGCTGCGGGGTGATGGAAGGTTACCTTGCGGCGCACGGCGGCGGCGACGGTCTCGATGGCGGCCTGCTGGCCCACGATGAACTGCCGCAGGCGCTGCTCGAGCGGGAACCGGCGCCGCTCCTCCGCCGCCGCGGCCGCCGCCGCCTCCTCCCAGCGCTTCGCATGCTGCGGGCGGTGATGGAAGGTTACCTTGCGGCGCACGGCGGCGGCGAAGGTCTCGATGGCGGCCTGCTGGCCCACGATGAACTGCCGCAGGCGCTGCTCGAGCGGGAACCGCCGCCGCTCCTCCGCCGCCGCGGCCGCCGCCGCCTCCTCCCAGCGCTTCGCATGCTGCGGGTGGTGATGGAACGTTACACAAGATCTATAGTTTATTGGGTAACCGTGCGCAAATGGTGAAATTTCTTTAGAGTTAAAGAGGGGAATTAAGTCTCAGTTGTTAACTAATATAACGACTGTCTACACATATCGGAGAACATAATCATCACAACCCTTTCTTTGTCCCACTATTGGCACGGGTCTCCTATCAGAATGGGAGGAATTAGGCCTCAGTCCACCATGCTGACCAAGTGCGGATTTCACTTGGTCAGCATGGTGGCACTTCACATGCCTTCGAGTATATTAGAAGAACTCTCATATATGCAGGTTTGCTCACGATGTGTCCTTCACCGTTACAGCGAGTGACATTTAATTTCTTATCACAATCGCAGACAACTTAAAAAAGTCATTGGTGCGTGCCGCTGGGATTTGAACCCGGACCGCTCGAGTGAGAGGCGAGTTCGATAGCCACTGGGCTGTCGGAGAGCTTAACCGGCTATAAACTGCCGCAGCAACGGGCACCGCCCACCTCCAGGATGAGGTCGCGCGCGGGCGAGGGCTCCCTGGCGTAGTGCAGCGCGCGGCGGCCCGCGTGGTCGCGCGCGGTGGGGTCCGCGCCGCCCTCCAGCAGCGCGCGCGCGCTCTCCGCCGAGTCCGCCAGCGCCGCGTAGTGCAGCGCCGTCCACCCGAGGAACGACGTGCGCGCGTTCATAGCACCGCAAAATTCGTCCTCGCGTCGCTGTAGTGTATCAAGACAGACCATTTTTAAATATCAGCTCCCGATCCGGCTCGAAGGACCTGAATGTTTCAAAATGTTCATTTTGTAAAAAAAGGAAAATTACTAAACGTGCATTTTCCTATACGTACTCAACATCACGGTACAAATGCACGGTATAATTAATTGCCTACCTAGTACATCTTTTCACCAACGCCCATGGTTGACTGGTAGATAATGCCATTAGGCATTAAGTTCGCCATATTGTTACACGCAATAAAAGGTTAAATAAATAAAACAAATAACTAAACTTTGTCAAATAGCCAACTGAAAATTATTAACACTATTCCAGACAGTAGAATTTTTACTATTATTATGTCTGTGTGTATCTATGTCCAACAATTAGTTTTAGCATAAAGTATTGTTATCATGTGTACACACAGCTTGCCAGAATGTGACATGAAAATTCCTAATTGCCTTCACAAGCCACATAAAAACTGCAGGGCCGATGTCGCCGTCGCTGACATCGGAAAGCTAGCGGTCGCCCCGCGACAGGCGACCATGGTCGCGTAGTTGAATGGTCGCAGTCGCCGAACCGAAACCGAACCGAAAGAACCGAATGCTACCTTTACACTATTCACACAATCTTCCTATGTTGTTCGACACTGATGGACATTAAGTAGTTATACTCAATCAATGGATCCTTATGCGTATAGATAATCTGAACTACCTGCAGTGTTTCGAGCGGGTGTAGGCCCGTGGCAGCGGCTGCGGCGGCGGCCCCGGCGTACCGCTCGCGCAGGTCCGGGCGCGCGCCCAGCCGCAGCAGCTCCGCGACGGCCCCGGGCTGGTCGTTGGCAGCGGCCGCCATCAGCGCCGTCCAGCCCAGCGCGTGCCTGCGGTCCGCCGCGCCGCCCTCGTCGTCACCGCGGGGAAGCGCCTCTCGCGATGACGCCGCCACCTGCCTGCAACATGAGGCTACATAAATACTGGAACTGGGACAGAGAGGGCCTGGAAGTGCGTAGATTGTTCTTGTTCTTCTTCTACATTGAGATATGTAATATAATTTGCTAGCTCTGATTTGAAACTGGATGAATTTAACGAGTTCCAGATCAGCCAAGGAAGGTTAAATCCAGTGGGATGATGTTTCTTGCTGAATATAGTAGTCAGGAGGGGGAAAATTTTGTCCCCATACATTATGTCAGGCTTTGTATGGGTTTCGTCACAGCATTTGTACATTGTATTGTAATCTACTTAGCTTATTGTACGAGTACCATAGATAAAGTTCAAAAATAAACATTTTATTAATTTACTTACCGACGTAATTCTGGAATGTTTCCCACTCTAGCAGCTTTGAAGAATCGTTTTTCTGAAATATTAATTTCATTAGAAGGTGGCTTTTGCACTAAATAATATGGGCTGTGTCATATTAATATATAAGTGCTATATGGGGCTGACAGTTTACTTTAGGCTGGCGAGCAATTATAGAATTTTGTAGTACTTTTTGAACTGAGTTGTTTTAGTGGTGACACAATATAACATGCAGTTTCCATCATTATTTCTTCTGTTAACGAAGGTTCAAGCTCATTTTACAGGCCTAATAAACAGTATGTTAAGCAAGAAATGCTGTACATACGCAACAGCTACTGTCATTAATATGAGAATTATCCACAGTAACAGCAAAACGTATGACTATTAGGTAAATTTATCAAGTACCATTGTATACATTATCGGCTGCCAGTAGAGCTAAGCCCAGCGAGGCCGCGCCGAAGACGTAGCGCCGGCGTCCGGAAGACTGTCGGGCGGCCAGCGAGGCGAGGACTTTAGAGTTGGCAATGCGCCGAATGGGCACCACCATCAGGCGCGCCGAGATCGGAGCGCCTTGCAGCAGCCTCGCGGCCGAAGACCGGAAGGTTGACATCTTAAGCTACTAAGCTAAACTCTAATTTTCTATCCGAAGGCACTAACTATCAAGATTTAGATAGCCGAGTACATTCCGAATGCAAAGGTACCTGGAGACCAGGCATATTTACTTTTTTAGAACATTACGAACGAATACTATTGCTTTGCTGTACATTATAGTAATTCACAGTAATTTTATTTTTAGTCGAGCAAGTTTTTGTTTTTTTTGATTTTTATATTGTAAAATGTCAGCCAGGGTGTTTGCAGTTAAAAAAAACCTACTCGGAAGCATAGACAATAGATATTTGGAAAACCAATCAAATTTAGGATGTATAGAAACACGTAGACTTTGTTTGCTGCGACATGATATTAAATATTGTCAGGTTATACTGATTTTCATTCTAAAATTAGACAAAAGATGGTACTAATCTACACAAGTAATGACGTTTTTCAATTCAGTGTTACCAATGGTTGTCCATTTATTTTATATATTTTGATCTGGTAACATCAAGTCAGATTTATAAAACAAAACATTATGTACTAAATAAACCATAATTATTAATATTAAGTTCAGAAAATGGGTCCAGCAATTTTAAATATTGTAATTTAAATATTGATATTCCATAATTACTGTCGTTGAATTGTAGGAATGGACTGTACAAACGCCATATAATTAAATTTAAAATGAAAATTCAAATGTCACATGTCAAATGTGTCATTAATTTCAATAATATTAATTATATAAATGCATTTTCACTGCTTTTTACGATTTTTCCACCTCACGACGTGATAAATAGGATTCCGAAGCCCCGCATGTACGTCTACTTACGAATAATAATATGTAATACTTATTAATATCGATGTCGTCAAAATCTAGTTCCGAAGCATAACTGGACTTCTGTTCATCACTTAAATTGAAGAACAGTTTGAGAAGAATGAAGAATGATTTGAATCCTGTGCATGAGTCGAGTCAGGTTCATAATTTTCCTCAGGTGAATGAAGACCGCTTAAATTATTTATAAGTAGTGCTGCTTCAAAAGTGACTTCATATCTTGTACAGGATGGAGAAGTATCCTATACCAGAGGCTTCGAATGCAGCCAAAGAAATTTTAAACATGAATGAATGTTGTGTTCTCTGACAATTTCAGGGCCTTTTTTAATTCTTTGTAAACATTGGTGTTTTACCTACGCTTTGTGTTACTGTAGCAATATAAATTAAACAATAAATTATCGTATAAAATTACAGTCTTCTTATTTTTATAAAATAGGATTAGTTACTAATGCTCTAAAAGATGGCATATTGTATTTGATCTTAATGAATTAAGAGCTAACTAATTCTATTCTAATTGAAACATTAAAAGAAAATTTAAATTAAAGGTGCCAAGGTGCAGAAAAATGCATGAAGTTTTCCAAATTAAAAAACAGATGGCGTCACATTCATGGGCCATGCACAAGCCTTGAGCGCGGACTCTATTTCAGTTATATAAAATGTACTCTGTGATGTCAGCTTCATTCACTTCTTACCATAGAGATAACAATATTTACATTAAATGTCACAATCACAAACCACAGAGTACATTTTATATAACAAACAAACTATCTAGAGATACTGGTTACTGGTCACACACAATGTCACATCACATCACTGATCCAGATCACTCACAACCACAGTGTCATGAAAGTAATAGAAGATGAATCACGAAGTATCTTTATCTAGTTTGTGGATGAATCCAAATGGAGCTTCTTACACTTTTTGCTGTCTAGTTGTCGCAAGCAAGCACGGCTGCTAAGCTAGAGGTCTTTAGCTGAGCAGTCACGTATTATTTTTTTCTGATTTGTAATGCGTAGTAGGTCATGCCTGTCCATGGTATGTGCGCAATTAAACCTGCATTGCGACTTAGAACTACCAACTATGGTTCAATTTAAGAAGCAGCACTCTATTGACTGATTAATTTTGCTAATTAACAACTAACAGGGGAACTAATTAACAACCATAGGGATTCACCCTATCCCAAATACAACAAACCTGTCTCTACATGTGAAGCGATGCAAAGGCACAACTTTTGACACAAAGTATCCTCGAGTGACTGGTCGATCCTCTTATAATGTTACACAGCGTTGACCTAAGCCGAGGACCAAGGTCTAAGGCGGGGCATTAGGTCAATCTCACTCACACACTTCTGAAGGAATTAAACCCAAATATTTTTGGTTGAACTTTATAGTCCTGTTCAGTGACGCTGGAAAGGCCAACAGCAAAATAAAATACCAGAGATACTGTCAAATCACGAATTGATTGACATGACATGACAATTCAACGAATTCGGTAATTTTTTAGGCCAGTTTAATTGAAATAGGAATCAATGTTCAATTTATTTAAAGTTTTGGCTGAAATAATCAAATACTAACAACATATAATATTATTCAGTGCAGGGTTATTCTTCATTCCATCTGTATGAAATTTGTTTAGTGTGTAGCTATCAATAAGTTCAATAAATCGGCATTAGCGTGTTCACTTATGAAGTGGATTGTTTGTGTGGGAAAATTTCGCGGGGTTTTGGGTTCGGCGGTAGGATGGCTCTGGGAGGCTCAGCGTTCCTGCAGGATGCCACGATGCTGGAGCAACTGCTTGAGGAAATCAACTTCCAGCGCACGAAGGAGATGCGGCAACTCATGAAAGATGGTATGTCTTCTTTTAACATAATCCTATATAAATCCCATTAGAAAATCTTGTACATATTCTAGGCTAAAGGTCTTTCTGTCAAAAATAATCCGATCAAAACTATTCCATCAAATAAGGGCCAATCTGGTTAAAGAAATGTTTTCCATAAAATTAATGAAACATCTTGAAAATTAAGATCAGACAATGTTTCCTACTCATATTTAATTGTTCTATATGCTTTCAAAAGTCTGCCTGCTTAAATTTTAAACCAGAATCTCTCAAGTGAGAAGCCAAACTCTAAAAACTGGCCCGCCATTGCTGAATTTTATTTTTATAACCCTTGACATACAAGATTTTATGTTTAAAAAATTTTTTTTCAACTTTGTATTGTGATATTTGTAATATTTTGTTGTATAGATAGATAGTTGTTAGAATAAAAAGAGTATTTAGTTTTATACTTATACTTTTTGTTCTTAATAAGTTTATTTTTTCTACTTGGCTTTTGTTTTGTTTTTACCTGTCACTGTATTTGAAATATCTTTCAATATAAGAATTAAACAAACATACGTTTTTAACAAAACTTTATTCAATTACCAGTAAAACATAGTTTTCCTGTAATTCTACTGGCTACGCACACTGCACGTTAGTGGGGCTTGAGTGAACTCCACTAACAGGTTATGGGCCCAGAACCTACGGAATAATGTTGTCTGGTAACGGGAGTTCTCAAAGAGAGCAGAACTCAATGGCACAGAATTTGGAAGGTAGTTCAGGCAGCAGTACGTTATCTATGGAGAAACTAGAAGGTAGCAGTAACTATACTACATGGAAGTTTCTTATGGAGATGCATCTGGTACATGATGACTTGTGGGAGTATACAAGTTTTACGCCTGAAACAACTGACACGCAAGGTACGAGAAAAGACCAGAAAGCTAGAGCAAAGATTTGTTTGATGGTTAAACCTCATTGCTTAGTGCACTTACGCAGATGTAAAACAGCGAAGAGCGCTTGGGAAGCATTAAGAGATGCGTTCGAGGATAAAGGTCTGAATAACCGTTGCCGTTTACTTTCAAAACTAGTAAGCATGAAACTGGAACAATTCCCAACTGTGAGGGAATATGTGACATCTGTGATGATGGTATCTCAGGAACTGCAAGACCTAGGAAAAGAGGTTGATGATGAACTATTGGCTGCTTTACTTCTCCAAGGACTTACGGTAGAGTTCCAACCAATGAGATTAGCCATAGAAAGCAGTAACGCGGTAATTACTACGGATTACGTCAAAACAAAGCTCTTTCAAATGGAAGATAACTATTCGGCAAGCTCGAGTGCAAGCCAACCGACATCAGCATTACTGTCAAATAAGCAGAAGGGCAAGAGTAATCCCAAGAAGGTCAAACAAAAGATTAGATGCTTTATTTGTGATGGACCACATAAGGCAAATGAGTGTCCAGATAAAGGGAAGAAAGCAGCTTTACAAGCCTACGCGCTTGGTACGTCGACACCGCAAGCAGGAGACTGGATCATTGATTCTGGCGCGTCGACGCACATGACAAATCACAAGGCTTGGTTTAGAAGTAGCTTGAAGGATACTCCTAAGTCTTTGAGAGTGATCTGTGCAGACGGTAATGAAGTATATGGTGAAGGTGTAGGTACGGTAGTATGTGAATCAGCAGGATTAACAATCAATAATGTTACTTATGTACCTAAGTTAGCTTCTAATTTGTTAAGTGTGAATGCAATTGCGAGAAAGGGTCACGTAATAGTATTTACAGAAAAAGGCTGCGACATCTTCAAGAAGAATGAGTGTGAGGTTCGTGGTAAGGCTGTTGTGAAAGGTGTGGAAGAACGAGGCGTTTATAAAATTAAGTGCTGTTTACAGGGTTCTGCACTGGTGACAACGGATTGCGATCAGCAGAGGCTGTGGCATCGGAGGATGGGACATCTTGGTATACACAATCTCAAACTTCTTAGAGATAAGATGGCCATAGGGGTAAGTTTTCCTAATACTTGTTCGAAACTGGAGTGCATATCTTGCATTATGGGAAAACAAACCAAACAACCGTTTCGCAAAGGTGTTGCGACAAGAGCTAAGGAAGTATTGGGTCTAGTACATTCAGATTTATGCGGACCTATGCATATACCTTCCATTAGCGGGTATAAATATTTTTTAACATTTATTGACGATTTTACACGCAAAACATTTGTATATTTTTTGAAACAAAAGAGTGAAGTTTTTGAAAAATTTACAAATTTTAAGGCGTTTACCGAGAATCAATGCGGCAAGAAAATAAAGATCCTGCGCACTGATAACGGAACTGAGTTCGTCAATAAACAGATGGATGATTTTATGAGGAAAAGTGGAATCCAACATCAAGTAACGATAGACTATACACCGCAACAAAATGGAGTAGCCGAGAGAGCAAATAGGACTATCATCGAGAAGGCGAGAAGCATGCTCGAGGAAGGAAATTTGTCGAAGGCTTATTGGGCGGAAGCAGTCCATACATCGGTATTCTTGAAAAATAGATCACCGACCATCGCCGTTAAGGGAAAAACTCCAGAAGAAGCGTGGTCCGGAAAAAAGGTTGATCTCAGTTTTTTAAGAGTTTTTGGGTGCAAGGCATATATGCACATTCCGAACCAAAAGAGGAAGAAGCTAGATACAAAAAGCATGGAGTTAACTTTAGTCGGATATTGCGAGGACTCCAAAGGCTATCGACTAGTGGATACAAAAACGCATCGGCTTTATAAGGCTAGGGATGTTGTATTTATTGAAACTCAACAAGAAACAGAGAGAGATAAAGAGATGGAAAAAGAAACTGAACATGGAGTATTAATTCCAGAGGTGGAACAAACTTACAATCGTGAAGAAGTTTGTTTTCCCCTAGGTGTCGAACCTGATGTGACTGTGGATGATCAGCCACAAGAAGTGGAACAATCAAATACTCATGAAGAGACGTTTATTTCTCCAGTCCCTGAAACTGAATCAACTGTTGATAGTGAACTTCAAGAAGACATAGAGTTTCTAGACTGTGAATCTGACACAACTGTCGATTATCAACCTCAAGAGGTGGAACGGAGGTATCCACTCAGAGCTAGAAAACCTAAAGAGTACCCAGATTATTTGTTGTATCATGCTGCAGAATCAGAATTGGATCCTACTACGGTTCATGAAGCACTATCAAGATCTGATAGTAAAGAGTGGAGAGCAGCAATTCAGGAGGAGATTGATGCCTTAAAGAAGAACAAAACATGGATTTTGGTAAAACCTGAACAAGCAAGTAACGTCGTAGATTCTAAATGGTTATTTAGAATCAAAGAAGAGGCGGGAAATAGACGAAGATACAAAGCTCGACTTGTTGCCAGAGGTTTTAGCCAGAGATGTGGCATCGATTACGACGAGACATTCTCTCCGGTGGTGAGACACTGCTCTTTAAGAATCCTCCTAGGAATAGCAGCACAAAAAGGCTTAAATATAGACCAAATGGACGTAAAAACTGCGTTCCTGAATGGAGATTTAACGGAAAATGTCTATATGAAACAACCAGAAGGTTTTCATGAAAAGGGAAAAGAAGACTATGTGTGTCTACTTAAACGGTCGCTTTACGGATTAAAGCAAGCCCCTAGAGCATGGAACAACAAGCTGAACAGTGAGTTGTTGCAGCTAAAATTTAAACGGTATAAAAATGAACCGTGCATATACACAAGATCCCAGGGTAAGAAGATCATCATTTTAGCAGTATACGTGGATGATATGCTAATATTTTGGAATGACGCGGAAGAGCTGCGCAAAGTAAAAAGAGATCTCATGACAAAATTTGAAATGAAAGATCTTGGGAAGGCAGAGTATATTCTGGGAATGCACATGACGCAGAACGATATTGGAGTCAAAGTTGACCAAGAGAAGTATGTCAACAAAATTTTGAAGGTTTTTGGGATGACAGACTGCAAAGTTGCTTCAACACCATCAGTTCCTGGTCAAAAGCTAGAGAAACCTGGACCGGAACACATACCTGATTCGACGATTCCATATCAGAATTTAATTGGTTCACTGATGTACTTATCTGTTTGCACAAGGCCAGATATTGCACATTCAGTAAATTATCTTAGCCAATTTAACACCTGCTATACTGAGGAACACTGGATAGCAGCTAAACGAGTGCTGAGATATTTAAAGGGTACTAAAAGCCTAGGGCTACAGTACAAGAGGACAGGAATGAGCAAAGTGCAGGGTTACGCAGATGCGAGTCATGCCAGTTGCTATGATAGGAGATCATACTCAGGTATGGTTTTTCTGCATATGGGAGCTGCAATCTCGTGGGAAAGCAGAAAACAGAGGACAGTTGCTCTCTCCACAGCGGAAGCCGAATATGTAGCAATGTCAGAAGCTGCTAGGGAGGGAATTTTCCTAAAAAGGTTGTACTCCGAGGTCACTGGTCAAGCTGAGGCAACAATGAAAATTTTCAGTGATAGCCAGTCTGCTGTGGCCATTGCGCAGAACCCTGTACATCATCAACGTACAAAACACATAGATGTGCGCCACCATTTTATAAGGGAGACTGTCGAACATGGGCATATTGCTCTGGAGTATGTAGAGACAGCTCATATGGTTGCAGATGCTTTGACGAAACCTTTGTTGAAAGGAAAGTTCAAGTGGTGTGCGCTGAATATGGGTGTTGTGTAAGTGTGTGATGGATGAAAGTAGAGAAATGAACTTATGGAGGAGTGTTAGAATAAAAAGAGTATTTAGTTTTATACTTATACTTTTTGTTCTTAATAAGTTTATTTTTTCTACTTGGCTTTTGTTTTGTTTTTACCTGTCACTGTATTTGAAATATCTTTCAATATAAGAATTAAACAAACATACGTTTTTAACAAAACTTTATTCAATTACCAGTAAAACATAGTTTTCCTGTAATTCTACTGGCTACGCACACTGCACGTTAGTGGGGCTTGAGTGAACTTCACTAACAATAGTACCTAAGTAATTGACTAATTGTACAAGTATTAGTGCCTTGGATAATTGGCATTTCAAGATGTTTAGTCAAAACTTAATAGTTGTTGCCCGACCTGGGGATCGAACCCAGGACCTCTAGCTTAGATTTGCGACCACAAGACCAATGAGGAAGTGCACAACGTAACCTGCGTAACAATACACATTCTCTTAATCTTACGAGGATGTGTATTGTGTGACTATCTGTCTGGTCATAAAATGTCCTAGCCATAAAATGTCACGGTTTAGGGGATGTTTCAGATTCTCTACAGCAAAAGGTAACCTTTGTTAAACATATGTACTTGATATAGTTTTCTGTGTTGCATGAACGATTGTGGCAAGTAAAAGATTCTTTCTTTCTTTCTTTAAAAAATTTGAATCCTCCAATACATAAAATGAGTACTGAAACATTTAGTTTTCAGTACCGGTCGGCATTGATGAATACATAAATTGCTGCAGAGAGTCTGAAATTTGCCCACTGGAACTTTTAGACCTCAAAACATCTTTCAATTCAATATAGGAAAGCTTTTTAGAGAGAGATAGATACACATATACCAACACTCATATAAACCCACTTATTATTATTTCATTATTTGGAGGGAGGGGGTGTGGGTTAAGCCCATAAGCCACTGCGACCTAAAAGATCTATTGTAGCTAGCCCCCAAAAATTTCAAACCTGATCCCAAAACCTACAGGCACCAGTGCTGGCATTTTCTATCGTATGTAAGTGTTTATTCAACCTACAGTGTCCAGTGAGGAGTCTAATTAAAATCTGCAGTTCAGTGAGGTGAGGCTCAATACTTTCATAGAATAGTTTAGCAAGAAACCAGATATAAGTGCTTTAGACTGCCTTAGGCACTGAGCCACAGCTCGGTGCTCCACTCTAGGGTTTCTCTTTTTAGGATGCATCAGGTAGCGGTTTCCGGTATGTACTGAGGCATTTTTTGTGGACGGTAGCGCAAACTGTATGGTTACTTTACAAATAAAATAAAAAACAGCTTTCGGGACACCACAATCGTTTAGTAGTTGGTCACTCCTCCTAGTCCTGTCTCCTTTGAATCCAGCAGTTTCCTACTGACTTCTTTAGGTCATCGGTCCATTGGTTGGATTTAGAGGTATTTAAATCTAGGTATTCAAATTATTACCTGTATACTTATTATTATTTGGGTTTTTTTTTATACCATATCCAAATACCTGTGTAATAAAGCTAATACAGCCAGGCCAAAAAAGGTTTTTTTTTTTATGAATTTTTTCACCGAAATTACTTGCATCCAAAAACGCTCCATTTTTTTATAACTTTTATGTGATTATGATAAAAGATTAATATTTCAAAAACTATAACTACTATAATTTCTTGACCCGAAAAATTGTGGACAGTAAGTTTTATGTAATTTTTACAAACAACACCAGTATCTTACTAGGTTGAATGCTTTTCTACCTACAAGGTTTGAGTCCACAGTTGGGTCACAAATATACTTTGTCCTGGTGGCCCCAGTCAGCTGGGCACGGCCGTGGGATTCATGAGCTAAAATAAGAGAATTAACTTAGGAAAAACATTTATTGAACTTTATTTTACAACAGCAGTGGTATAAATGGTTAGTTACATCTTCCAAGAACAACTTAATTAATACAAATGTATGTATTTCCTTTTAAGGCTCCAATAGGGGTTTGGTTCCTCGCTCGGAGCAGTTGTGCTGTCTCACAACATCCTCGCTTCCTTCGCTAACATTATTAGTATTATGAGTTTAACACATAGTAAACAACAACAGTTAAAACAATGACTATTGACATCAAGTGATTTATGTACTTTATCAGTGTCGAGTGAATCAACAAGCGAATCACTCTGAGGCATGACTGACTCACCGTGGCCTCGTCTTATCAAACATTGAACTCATGACTCAATCGTTCCCTATTGAACCCCAAATCAACGATATCTTTTGGCCCGTTCATATAACAATAATTATTTACAAAAATAAAAGGGACGTCACAGATTCGGAATGTGGTACCTAACATTTTTCCTAGCATCTTCATAATATTAATCAATATTTAGTTAGTTTCGTGCACGAATAATTGTACAACACAGTATCACAATTACAACATAAGCCGAGAGAGCTCACACACACACACCCACACATTTGCCGCTGGAAAGAAATAATGTGGCTTACATAAATTAAAAATAATTCTGAAGAAGGATGTATTGCGGTGGTTTTGTATGTACAATACTAGTTGATTTAAAGCTATATATGTTATTGATTAATTAAATAGTTGAGGTTGTGCTGCTCGGAGATTATTTGCCAAAATATTGTGCTTCTTCTTGTATACCATAAATAATCATACAATTTATATTGTAGTACATAGTTCATTAATTGTTACACTAACCTCAGAACACGCTATTGTTGTTTCAAAAGCAAATCCAAAATAACAATGCAGTTGTTCAAATTCATTAATATGATTCATCAAACATTTTGAGCAATATCACCCAGGACATACACGAGACAAGCTAAAATTCCTCACCTCAGCATTATCACACTGCCACTGAATAAACAACGGGCTAAGGGCAATTCCAGAAATAATATTCACTTAATTTTGTAAATTAACTACCGTGTTCATCCATCATCATGACCTTTACGATAATATTTGACTGGCCCGTCGTCGGCGCGATCGGTAGTAACCCTGCCTTATGCGCCAGGGGTCGTGGGTTCGAATCACTCCACACAACAAACATTGTGTGACGAACACTTGTGTTCTGTGTCTGGATGTTATTATATATGCTGTGTGTCTGACTCCCATAGACACCCACAGGCTCTGCCTAGGTCGGGGTCAGACGGTCGCGGTGTGCGAGGATGTCCACGATATTTATTATTTCACATTATTACATAAGTATTACAACATGGTTTGAGCCCTAAATAAAGACCCTTTATTATTATATTAATAGTTCAATGATATTCAATGGAATTACCCTTAGGTTACATCTAGATAATATCATTAATTCGTTAACAACATTAGACAAGACTCTAACTAAACAATATACATTTGATAATATTATTTATGGACATTATAAATTCATTAGGAATCACTAAGAATCACCTGCGCACTGAACTTGCATATCAAACTCATTTCTCTCAACACAATCTAGAAATAACATATATTTTGTTCATCATATCCATAGCGAATGGAATTATTTTTAAATGGAGTTGGTAAAATAATGCATTTTTTACAGAACGGATTCTAGATAAAAGCTGATAAGCTCAGATTAGTCTTGAAAGAAAAATATATTGTAGTATCAATCTTTATTTGTTCAGACTTATCTCTAACTAGACAGATGCAATGCAAGGTTAAGGGTAGGTAAATCGTCGCCCGTCCTACTAGCCTAAAACCGTGGAGGGTGAGAAGCATTGCGAGTAAGGGCTACTCTACTTATACGTTTCAATTCATGTAATGGTCGAAGGCACTTATAAACCAGCTTCTTTATAAATCGAGGAGCTATCGATAGAATGATTAGTGAAATAAACGATATGAATGCGACAGATGACATGATAACAGATGAAGCTCCAGTTTCAGGTTTATCACATTTGCCCATTTGTAAGGTCTATGGAGGACTTTTCTTCCCCACTGGTCCTTGAACGACGGCCTGCCCATTGCCACTCCAACCCTGCGAACGATATCGGTCAGCTTTGTTCGTCTACGGATCTGATTCGGTCACGTAGCGAAATATCGAGCATGGCTCGCTCTATAGGGAAAACAGAGAAAAGTCCATGGAGATCACGGCTCGGAAAAAGGAGTACAGGTCGCCCTAAGGTGGACAGACGGCGGGAAACCGCTGGTTTTAGAAGGCACAGGACCGGTCGGAGTGGTGTCGTTTAGGACAAGCCTATGGCCAGCGGTGGACCTCAAAAGGCTGCTGGATGTGTACGGAGCGGTGATAAATGTGGGCGTTGTTGCAGAGTCCGGGTTCGTGGTGCTGCAGGGGACCACGTACTGGACGGACCTGTTCGTGCGCCACTTCCTGTTCCAGGAGGAGCGCGCCATCGACTGCGACGACCTGCTCTTCTTCGTCAGGAAGCGCCACGTCAAGGGCTCCTCGCGCTACCTGCCTAAGTACGAGGTACGGAACTACACTACCACTGATCATATCGACAAACTGATGATTTGCTCGTCGTTTGCGATCAAGTTTGGAACGCGCACGTCATTTGATAAATGTACAACTGGTGAGCCCGGTTGGCATGGACTGGTTATCCTAATGTAATTCGGACTCGACTAGCCGATATTTTTGATTGATTGATATTTGCTGACTGTTCTCGCCGGCCTCACCAAAGTAGCCGTTGATTATATTTTTTGTTCATGTCGGTCGTTTTCATCACGGATTAGTAAAAATAAATGTTGTAATTCTAGTTTAGGTCAACCATAAAGAGTCAGAAAATAACGATTCCTATGCTCACAACGTCTAAATTGTTCTACCGTAATTTAATTCATGGATTATAAAAATAGTATCTATGATTGAATCGCCTTGTGCAAGATTTCAATGCATGCGTGGCGCGCCGGGGGCGCTGCGCCCTGCTTAGCACCATTTGGATTAATGACACAAGACTCTTTCAGACAATCTTTGGAAATACAAAAAGTTAGTTCGATAACAGTTATGTACTTTATTTTAAACAATATAAAAATACGATTTGTTACATTAGGCTGCATTACATAATCACCCGCAACAATCACTCTTCGCAACTCACAAACTAATCACAGTATATTTTGTTAATAAATAGAAAGTTCATTTTAGACTCGAGATTTATCAATAACCGCTTATAAAATATACAATTTACAAAAACAAAAATTCTATCAACAGTCGATAGTAATTGATCGATTATTGTTCTCCGTAAAATGAAAGGAATCTTAAATCTAAGCAACAATAAAAGCATACGAGGTCGTCGGCAAAGAGTACGGAACAGTCCGGGCCGGCCAGGTCGCTGATGTCACGTCTGCCCGCAGACAGACGTCGAGGTGTTCCGCAAGGACTCCAAGAAGCTGCCCATCGGGGACCCCGAGATCGACTGGGAGGAGACCGTGTACCTGAACCTGATCGTGCACCAGTTCGACTACACGCTCACGCTGGCCATCTGCACGCGGACCAGCCCCAAGGAGCTGCAGGTGCTCAAGCGGCACTCGCAGAAGGTGAGCGCCCGCCTCACACGCGCTCGGGCGGCGGCGGCGGGGCGCGCGCGCGTCACTAGCTGAGCCGGCTGAACAGCTTGGTGCGGGGCCACGGCAGCGGCCAGTCGTACCGGCGCGGCACCGGCCCGCGCACGTTGCTCTCCAGGTACGTGAACAGCCAGTACCACCACTCGCGCTGCACCATGTGCTGGCCGTACCCGCCGCTGCGGTGCGGCATCACCAGCAGCGAGTGGTACAGCCAGAAGAGGCGCGTCGTCACGTAGTACGCGATCACCACGTCCACCGTGTAGTGCCCGTGCGCCAGCAGCACGAACGACACGCCGAGCAGCGCCGAGCCCCACATGGCCCAGTGCACCGCCCACAGTTTCTTCGGCGAGTACTCCGCCACGATCAGGTAGCTCAGCACGAGCACCATGGTGTGCCCCGAGTAGATGTAGTCCCCGCAGTAGGTGTGCTTCCCGTTGATGGACAGCCCGAAGCCGGAGATCAGGTAGAACATCCGCCTGATCACCAGCAGGGGCGTCGTGCCGTTGCTCTTCGGGCTGCAGTAGTAGGTGGTGCTCGAGACGGGCATGACGGTCACGTACATGGTCACCGAGCGGTACAGGTACAGCAGGCCGATGATGAGGAACAGGCGGCGCGCGACGATGAACCGGTGCTTGTGGAACACGACCAGCAGCATGGCCACCGTCGTCGAGATCATGATGAGGTACTCGGATACGGCCAGCGCCCAGTCGCGGGCGGCGACGTTGTCGAGCACGACGTCGGGGAGGGGCTTGGTGGTGTTGCGGTCCGGCAGCCGCTCGTGGACGAGCGAGAGCGACATCATGTTGACGCAGACGCAGGCGAAGAGGAAGAAGAAGGAGACGATCGTCTTGCCGATCTCCTTGGGGTAGCGCTCCTCGCGGACGGCGCCGGGCGGGATCTCGACGGCGAAGTCGCCGGCGTGCGCGCGCTGCGGCGAGTGCTCCTGGTCGGGGTCGGACTCGTCGGTGGGGGGCGTCGCGTCCGGCTTGACGCAGCGCGCGAGCAGCGGCTGGCGCTGCATGAGCTCGGCCTGGCTCGGCATGGCGCCGGCGCGCCGCGCGTCGGGGGGGCGTCGCGACGCGTTGTTGTTCAGGTCATTCCGCTTGAGCTGGCCGAAGTCGATGCCGCGGATGTCCTCGCGCGCGACCGCGGACACTATGTCGGCATCGCAGTGCGGCGGGCGCGCGGTGCGGGGCGAGGGCGCGCGCGGCGCTAGCTTGGCGGGCTCATGGGCCAGGTACGCGCGGACGGACTCCACCAGCGGCTCCGCGAGGTCGATCTGCTTGGGCGGCGACGGCTCCTTGTCCAGGGAGCGGGCGGAGATCGTCATCCAATCACCATTAGGTTGGATCGAGCCTGGAATCGAGAAAAAACTTCATTAAAACTTTTGCTTCAGAATTGACGTGAGTTAGATATAAAACTTAGTTGAGTAAGTATGCCTATGTAGATCAATGCTTAAAAACATGATTTGTGTGTTCGCTCTATAGACTTTTCGTATCTACTTTATTTCTATGATCAATTTACTGTGAACGGACTCACAACGTCACGCGTCTTAGCCCCATTAGAAGTACATAACCGGTTTGTTTGTAAGGTAACTCGACACTGGTTCGAGGCGTATATTTCTGTACCTACTCATATTTTAAAACATTTGAATGAACCTATCTAGTAGAACACTTCATCGCTATTGCTGTCATCAAATAATCATCATCGTATATTTATGTGGGTCATAATCCCCTCACAAATATCATAATTATTCTAATCTAAAAAATGATAGAACCGCTCATCAGCCTCGTGGGCGCGAGTGTTTCTAGATAATTCGGCGCGTTGTAAACAAACGCGCGGTGCAAGCGGAGACATAGTTAAGACAGGCCGGGTTAAGGACCGCGCGGGGCGCGAGCGCGCTCTCGCCGTCCGCGCCAATTAGGCGGCCGCTGCGACCCCGGCGCTCGTCTGGCTTTAGAGCCAATACCGCCGACTCCCCTGGCGTCGCGCGCGGTTGCATCCTAACGGAAATTGGGCGGAAGTGAGCGATCGGCAGCGGCGCCCGGGAGTCCGGGAGTCCGGGGGCCCGGGGGCCCGGGACTCACCCGATCAATGTGCGAGCTGACATTCCGGGAGAGCGCCGCTCATCGATTCGGCGGCGGCTTGGCGGCGCGGCGACTGGCCCGCGCCGATAGAAAGTCGCTCCGCTGGCGGATTCTCCGAGCGAACGAGGTCGCGGCGCACTCCACTTGCACACGCGCGAAACGCACTTTGCACTCACTTCTGCTTCATTCGCACTGACGCGCCGGACGGTACCGATCTTCGAGAGCTCGGAATTTGTTATTTAATTACTGAGCGCGCGCTGCGGGCGAGCGTGCGAGCTGGCGAGGCGACCGCGTACTAGAAAATATGTGGAACTGGTCGGCTTCGGTCCGGCGGCCCTCGGGCGCCGTCGGCTACGCTCGCGCATGCTCGCCCCGATGGAATGGAAATAATAACGCGGGTGACGTCACGACCCCGCGCCGCGCCCCCTCGCCCGGTGCGGCTGCACCGCGCGCCCCCTACCACATGCCAACGAACGCTACGATCTCGCTACGAACTCGAATTTACTTTTAAACAATAATGTCATCTCATCATTCTAGGAAATCATGATTACTGATTCCTATAATTTGCGTAATGAGTCGTCAGTTAGCTCGGAAAACTAATTTTCACATTATCGTTGTTTCAAGGTATAGCTTGTATTTTCGATAAACAAAAACTTTGATAGTGTCGCTGCACGGCCGCCCCCCGCCCCGCCCCGCGCCGCCGCTCGGGAGTGCGCATTAAATGTAGGCCAATCCAGTCAAACAATATCGTATTGCCATTGTTGTAATCGTCATTTTACTCATTAAAATGCACGTTCACAATCAGGCGATCTTAATTAAGACTACAATTTATAACACGCCGTATTCAATACACGACATCATTAAATATAAATAACAATTACAATGTGGTTGGTACTGCGCTGGACTGAGGTGACTGAGGCATTCGCACAGATAGCGCGCAGCGGCTAATGTCATCTGTTTAGTTTCCAGCCGCGAATATCTATTACAGTCGCCTTATCTTATCGCGGCGCATATCGTGACAGATCATGATTGTTTTTCTACGTTCAATGACGCTCGACAAAGTATTTGCATTAAGAAGTATTATGAAGTATCACGGTATCACGTTAAACATTCTCTAATTATACATATGTATACATACATAACATTCCTCCTGTATTTGCCAGAAGGGGTAGCCAGAGACACGCCCACTTTGTATCAGTTATGTTCAGGTCCCATGTAATAGGTAGGTGAGCCAACTGCCATACACGGAGCACAAACCCAGGCTACGAGCTGCTGCCGGGCATATCAAGATAGAAAAACTCAATAGTTGTCCGACCCGGGGCTCGAACCCAGGACCTAGGACAGCTTAGCAGTCGCGCTTGCGACTACTAGTCCCCTTAATATAAACATATTAAGCGCGGATCATAAACATGTTGAAAATATGCCTAAAAGGAGTTTACTTCAAATTAATTTATACGTACATAATGGACCGTGCCCAGCAGTGGGACGTCTATGGGTCGCAGCGAGACAGCGAGACATAATGGTACATAAATAAGTCTTGGAGATGTGGAGCGTCGATAAACTAGTACTCTCATTTCTGGCGACTGTTAATTTATCGGAATTATTGGGAATTGCCCCATGCGGGTTCTTAATTAGATTTAAGCCCGGGATTAGCGGTGACTAACGTCCGCGTCGCTGCGATCTATGTGTCTATGAGTATTACTTGCTATGACTCACTATGGTTAAGATATATGTACTGTTTTTTTAAGAAACTTAATGAAATGCTAGTTCACTCGCGGGGAATAAGACATACTTAGAAAGTTTGGTTTACGCCTAGTTGCTACCACACTCAGACACTGTCGATCGAATTTCTGTCCTTCGAACTTCATCCTGAGGAAATCTCCGGGATAAAAAGTACCATAAAAATTCCATACAAACTTTCATCCTGTATTCCAGGAGAACCTCTTTACTTTTCGGGATGAATATGTAGCAAAAAAAATCAGTCTCAGGGATTCAGTGCATGGTTTCATTATAATCTATTCTGTAGTTTTTGATACAATAGTGCACGTAGGGACAGACAGACGGTAAATAAATTTGGAAAAGAATATTTTCGGATTTGTTCAATGTACAGACGCGCACTCGTTACAGTTTTATTATATGTTGAGATAAAAAGCCAACTAGAAAATGTATTTTAGATCCATCCATCCTCGCATAGATTTTAACAGTCAGTTTTACACCTCCGCATCCACCGACTGATGAAAAGTGGCACAACGCACCAAAGATCCGAAAGTTATCTTAGAAATACAAACTTAATTTATCATTCATACAAGTATACTAAACCTTAAGCAAACATACTTGAGTAGGTATATTCATGCTGGGATTAAGCATTATAAATGCAAAACCCGGCAATTATTAAAGATTTTTAAGATTGTATCCTTGAATGGCAATTAATTCTAATGGCTGTTCCGTTCCCACGCGGTCGCTCTTGACCCTCGGCGGGAGCCATTGTGAAACCAATTGAAATGAGCCGCAGTGACGCCCCGAATGTCCCCACTACCACGCAAAGCTGGTATTTGAAATCTTTTATCATTTCTCCTCCATCATCCATTCAGCGTTCACCGCATCCCATGTTTCTGGAACTTCTTATACGCATCGATGTAACTTTACGAGTATAAGCTCAGTAACGCAAGTATGTAACTTAAAGACATTTAACTTAGCTACAACCCGTAGACCTCTCGTTGTTGGGGAAGGTTTGCGCCCACAGACACAGCCGAGGTCTAGACCATACCCCACCACCAATACGATGTTCCAATGCGGATTGGTTAGTGGCTAACCCAGTGTCGAATGTTCTCAAGCCACCCGAAGGTCTTCGACGAGGCCCATTGTTTTTACCATTGTAAACAACCGGGACCGACGGCTTAACTTGCCGTCAGAAGCATGGAGGCCATAATATCCTACTTATACCTTTTATTTTTTTTTTAACGATGGGAAATGCCTTTACGCACGGAGTGTGGGACTCGCCGGCCTACTGCCGGAATACCCACTAAAACCCATCGGGCACCATCCTCAGCGCTCCGGGAGGGCTCCGGGATCTCTGTGTAGAACGCACCGGTGCCCTCCAGCGCGGTGCCTGGGCAGGCTCGTCACGGGAGTCAAGACTCCCCCGGCGCGGGACGTTCATGACGTCTGCCGCGGCGGCTCCTCCTCCGAGCGGGATCCGAGCGTTCTCGCCTTCGCTCGGCGTCCTCCTTCGCGAGCATTACTGCGTCGCAGAAGGAGGTGACGCTTCGCCACGCTTCCCCGCTCCGGAGCATCGCCGCGACCACGGCTGCCGGGGAAAGATCTTGCCCGATTGCGTCCGTGAGGATCCGCCGCTCTGACTCCCATGCAGGGCAGTTCTCGAGCGTGTGCTGCGCGGAATCCTCTGAATGCCCGCAGTGGTGGCACTGCGCCGCCTCCTCCCTTCCTATCCTATGCAGATACTCACCGAAGCAGCCATGTCCGGTGAGTATCTGGGTGAGGTGATAGGTGACGTTCCCGTTGTTCTCAAGCCAGCTCTTGAGGTTTGGCAAGACAGCCCTTACTATACGCTGGCGCGCACTGCGAGGCTCTGCCAATCGCTCACGCCAGCGCAACAAGGCCCGCCTTTTTGACCTTCGTCGTAGCTCCTCGATCGCCTCATGGGGGCCCTTGCACTCCCTAATTCCTTATAGTTGGTAAAGTTTGAATGACAGTAAACTAACGGTTAGCTAGTAGGGGCGCGGGGCCGGCCGGTCACGTGGCCACTGCATTCTCGTAAGATTTGTGAGTTCTATTGACCGTTACGAAGGCGAAAGTTTGAATAAACGTAGGTAGGTACCTACCTACCTACGTGTGAATTCGTAATCCCAAATGTTAATAATTTGAATAAATAATTCAGTGTTAGCTGTCGAGTTTTTGAGGCATTATAGAACTTAATTGTGTGGAGGTGAGTCGAATGTGAAATGAATTAGGGCGGGTCGATACCGCGGAATCGTTCAATTGGAGCAATTGTCGGCTGCGCCCGCGCCGCCCGTTGCGTTGCCGGCACGTAGGTAGCTCCAATTGAACAAAAGGCACATTTTTCCCCCAACATGTGCCAGCGTATTATCAAATGTACCAAAATAAATGTCCCAAATGTTGCCATTCTTATCGGGACAGCAGACAAGGTTTCAAGATACGCTGCAATCCAAACGCGATGTGCGTGAGACGCAGTTTGACCGCATTATTATTGATATATGACTAACATTAAAATGCACTGGATTTAAAAATAGAAATAGAAAAAAGTTTATTTCGACGAAATGCAGCGTACCTACACAAAATATTAATGGTCCAAGAGCTGGCATCAATTTTTCGGTAGGTATTTGAGGCAAGCTGAAAACTTGTCCAACGCCTCTCCTATTATACCCCAACACGGAACTGCAGACCTGGCTGGTGAGTAGCGGGACAAAGTAGTATTCCTCATCGAAGAAATGAATTTGTTGTAGGAAAAGATTATCCCAAGATAAAACGTCGTATTGTAGCTATTGTTATTCCGGCCAATAAAAATATTCACCTTTCTAGGCAGAATTTTTGGAATAGGATCTGGAACTTGTCGACAGACTTGTTCGATTTTCATAAAACTAACCCCGAGCCCTTCCAAGAAAATGAAGTAGAACATACCCCCGCTTGATAGCTCATAATATATTCCATCAAGCCTGGCCACTGGTTCGTGGACGTGATGTGTTGTCAGCCGTGCAGACAGTGATCGAGAGCCGGCCGACTGCCGCCCGCGTGAGTAATGCCACGGGCTCGTCCATCATTTGATTTCATATATCATCCGTCCCCAATTAGAAAGTGTCAACGTAGGATCGATTTTGCTTTTCTACCGTACGTGTGTGACAAATATTGATTGAGAATACTATTAGATTCAGGTCGATATGTTATACCTTGTAGTCTTTTGCATGGTGCGAGAGGTACCTAAACATATTACACATTAAATGACTTGATAATACACCGCATAAGGCCGCTTACTAATTCGTTTACCCGAGTTATTTAATTCTCACAAATCATACAATATTCTGTTAAAATTCTTGCAGAACTCCTTCGCCAAATTATTGAGTTGTGAACATAAAACCTGGCGATTGTAGTTGCTTTTGTTTCTTCGCTGACTCGTTACGAATTTAAAACGCTGCATTGTAATGCAGATACCGGTCCTTTTTCTGCCCAATAAAAAGTTGCTTGAAAAAGACGCCGGCGAGAAGTGTACAATGACACAATGTCAAACGTGTCGACAGATAACAAAACAATTGCTCCTCTGAAGGTCGAGCGGCTGACGAAGATAAATCTCTGGCTAAAACTATGTTTCCATGTAAACAGCAGAAGGATAATTGACTTACATAATGTTATGATGAAGATCCTTTTGTGGGCGCAGTATACGTATTATACCAAGATTTGTCTTTAAGGCCAACTAATAGAAAAATGGTGAACAAGGCACCTTTTCTTCGTTGATTTCTTATACAGGAAGCACAAATTAATTGAGCCATTAAAGGTTTGTCTCTATTGTGTTCAAGTGATGAATGCTTCGCAAAACTCCAACCGGTTTAGTGTCCGTGTAGGGGCCAAGATTATTAATTTGATGGTTTTTAAACTTTTAACTGATTCTGGTTAATTTTTATGGCCAGTTTTTTGGGTTATGGCTCTCGATTGTTTCTATATCCATGGAACTGAACATGAAGGTCATTAGTTTTCAGGACATGCAACCCGAGATAGATGCTCAGCCCGGTTCCACTCTCGTCTCCCCAGCGGCAGGTCAAGGCGGTCCGCTTCGCCCGGTGTCATATCACTAGCTACGTAATTATGCGCTTCGATATAAATCTAGGCTAGACTTAAACCAACATTTGTTGTCTCTTTATTAATTGTATTGAGTCCATCACACGTCGTTGCAGCAAGATCCTTATCCAATGCTGGCACAGTTCCTAGCAACGGTGATTATGAAATTGCAACTTAGTTTGAAGATTTATGGAAAACTATACAGCGTAAACACATAGTTGCAACTTTTACGCCAGAATGCATTGGTTAATAAAAATACTGGCATAATAGCATGACATGACATGACTCATAAAACTTATATGTACAATACTGCCTGCTCCGGTTTCCGATTGTTTTGTTACGTTAACGCAAGGAAAAAGAACGCCACCATAAAGTTATTTACGGTATTTATTACATCATCTGATAACTGTTGTAGTGTTATCGGCCAGACGTGCCTCTCGTTGAAACCAAGAGAGCATAGCATGCCGTAAGCTAGTATAATAGAGGTATTGTTCAGATTCAAGTATTTTAGGCTGGTGCGTGTGCTCAGGTTGGAGCGGACAATAGTTAGCGATAGAGCCGGAAGACATTTTTGCAATTATTGATAATTCTTGTATCGATACTGGGCGTACAGTATATCGATAAGATAAAAGATAAGCTTATCGAACAAAAAATTTGAATTATTTGGCAGTGTTTATTTACAGGTTTATTCATAGGTTAAATCAAAGCTGCATTAATATTAGATAGTCCTTATGAATTACCATAAAAAATAATAAATCAACAACTGACGACTTAAATGTGCTTAAATTAAATAAATTAAATAATTTACATAAACAAGATAAATTTAATAAGAAGCGCGCTGTAGTTTGTACTCTGGAATAAACACGCAGCACGACATCGGCAAGAAGAGCTGAGCCAACAATCTGGCTGTTTCCACGCCCTCCCGTGTGTTTGCGAGGACCAGATGGCTCTGCCTCGACCGAACTCGATTCATCCTGGTGGACATCGAGTGTCCTCTTTAATCTCGAATGTAGTCAACCGTTTCTGACTTTGTTAGGTTTGCGCTAGAAAATGCAAACTTCTCAAGGAAGTAGACGATGCGACGGCATGTTGTAAACTTTATGTAGATGTGTATTAGAAATAGAAACTATGGTCAACAAATATAATATTTTATCGACTATGATTCAATACTTTATTTTTTTAATCCTTTCAGAACTACCTTTCAAAACTATCAACTAATTGCACCAAGGATCACAAATCGTTAAATTGCGTAGTTTCAGCACGGCATTTGCATTTGTTAATGTTGTTTGTTTGTTAACAACACTCAAATCTGACGCAAGACTGGGGCAAGAGGTTGTAGGAATAGTTCCAAGTAAACCGACAGCCTTTCGATTTTTGCGTCAGACACATCATCATGGACAAATCTGATTCACTTCTTTTTCGATTTCCTTTCAGGAAATATACCCGTTTAGCTACTGGCCACTGAACTTGTCGTATGAGATTTGGTAGACTGCATACGTCTCAGTATGGAAACAATATGGACCCAATATGGAAAGTGATCTATCATACAGTACTATCATGTAATGACTGTCAATGTATCATCCATCGACATATACATACGTCTCAGCGTCATATAGTGCAAATTTTTTTTCTTATATCCACGCAAAAGGAGAATAGCTTAGATTTCAATAGAGTTAATCTGTGACTGCATTGCAACGACATTATAAAATATCTGTGCTTGGTTGTATCAGGTGTACGCGTCGCCGTCGCGGCGCAAGATGGACACGAAGGGCGACGGCGAGGAGATGACATACCCCCACATCTGCTTCATGGTCGACAACTTCGACGAGGTAACTAACAATCACTTCTATAGATCCCGACGAAGCTTACGAATCACCTTCCTACTCACTGGTCTGGTTGCCTGACACATCATCACACGTCACTACCAATCGATCACTAGACCTCATCGAGGTCCATGTCATCAGTGCTCCAGTAGTTTTGTGGGGTTAAGCCGATTTCAGCACGTTTCGCTGCACCGCTGAGGCAGGTGACGTATTATTGCACGCATATCAACATAATAAGAACAATTCAATGCAGGTACGACACCTACTTAAGTGGAATAATTTATCCATTGTTTAACAATACTGTAACACCAGCCAATTACTTAAATCTGTACAAAGTACACATTGGCTTAAAAACTGAAAATTACAAGAAAACGGATAGTTACTTACTGCAATTAAAAGTGGAAATATATATCTTATCTTCATTTTCGCAAGGTCCGCAGCATGCGTACAATTTGGTGAGGTAGCAAAACGCTACAATGAACATTACCCATTGTTCTAGAAACAATAAACCACAACATTTTATAAAAAATAACCTCGGCCTGATGTTTTGTATGTGTATCTTGCGCAATATATTCTTCGCTGAAGCTTGCTATTAAGTATTCTGTTTGTATTTGAATGAATTAATTGAATGTAATGCGGTGTATTTCCCTGTTTTAAAACATTTCGTTAGTATATTTAATCAAAGGTTTATATCAAAAACGTATGTATTTGTTTCCGTAAAAATAACATGGAAGACTTTAGTTTTATTACTGTGTTTATGTTTTATTTGATGAACTGTTGCGCCGGTCCCGCGGGCTTGGAAGCCGGGAGATTTCGGTAAACTACGGTCCGCTTATTTTATGACGTCTGGGAAAAGGAAATGGCACGCAGTGATTCTCTCTATGGTTTATCGTTCAATATAAATCACAATGTCTTTGATGTGTATTGTATGTTGGTTTCTAGAAGATGTTTTGTAAAAAAAACGAGGTTTGCAAATTAGATACTTACTTACTTTCAAGTTCATATTACTTCACGTGTTTGTTTAGGCGTTAGGTTGTCGACGTTGCAGTCTTCCAAACATGAACATACTAGGCATATGCGACTGCCTGTGGATGGAATATAAATGTATATTACAATTTACTATTAGCTTTATTTTGTTTTTTACTTGTTGTAGCCAGCTAATTAATAGCCACAAAACCCTAATGACTGGTTTTATAATTACCTAACACGAATTCGTTAATAGCTAAATGGATTTAAATGATTAACATTAAGGTATGAGTGTAAGACAATTTAGTAAATTACTTAATGTTGTACTCAGTAGTCTAGAAGTTTCTTTGCTCAAGTGAAGGGTACTGCAAGCTGCGAACATTCCGAAGGTTGGCAACGCGATTTGGCTGCGAGATTTTGATAACGTGGGCTTCAAAGGACATGCATCTGTGATGTAGAACGATTTGAATCTTCAGATACGAGTAAAAATGCTCAAAATTGCTTGGTTAGAGATAAAGTATCTACTAAAAAATGTTGCTTTTCGATATTAACACCCCACTGTCAAACTGTCTGTGGATTTTAATATTATTAATAATATTAGCAGCCGCTCGTATTCTGATACGTTGAAGGTTACAGCGAAACAAACACATATAGTTTATAGCAAAGCAACAAAAGCAATGCCTACATGGTAGCGTTAGCGGAGAGTCGGACCTGGTTGGGATGTGGGCATGTGGGTGTTCGGCCGGAAGCGATAGCGGGGACCACCGGCCTCCCGCGGCCCCGCCGGGATAAACCGGGATAGACTACCTACTGGGATCTTATCTGCGGCAGATGGCACTGCGTTCACGGATATTTTTTGCATTTCCGCGATTGAATCATCTTCCCCTTCGTAACAGAGACGGTCGTACGCTGTGTGTGGACCAAGTTGTTCGTTACATTTTGGTTGTATGTCGGTTTCGTTGCTTTGTTCTCTAACTTACAAACTCCATCGGCATTAATATTGGATGTTGTGAGAACAGCCGAAGAAAATTGGTTATTTTATTATCGAGTATACTTTTAAAGCGAATAATTATTTGAAATTAATTGCACTTGTTCTCATTCGACTCGCGTTGAGCTGCGCTCTCGGTACCCGTCTGCCAATACCGGGAAGCTGCAGTTTAGGGCTGCGTCGACCACGTGTCTCTGAGGATACGCCACACCGACAGTGTTCGTCGAATACCCTTTCAAATTCGTATTAAAATCTAGCGAAGCTTTCTAAAACGATTGGATGGCCATGTAATCTCGAGCGAAACTACTTACAGAAGCTTGAGCTTCAATATTGATTGGTTATGAAAGGTGCACATTAATGCAGGAAATTGATTTCTCGGCCGCCGGCGCGATGGCCAGGGATATTTAAGAATTTAAATACATAAGATCGAGACTGCAACGAATTGTTCCCCACTGACCATAACATGCGTATCTTTTTTTAAAGTGATCAAATTATTTTGCACATTACGTTAGTGGTTAAATGCGACTCACTTCTTCCATGAAACGTTCTCGACGATAACTTGCATGTTCACTTCCACTGCGGACAGTGTCCCGTTGCCCGCGCTCGGCTGAAGCGGATAAAGATGTCTGGCGTCAATCTTCTATTCATAGCCCTCGTTTGTCTAACATTATAAAGGGCGCGTCAAAAAAGTAGATTCGCTCTTGACACAGTTTATCGCGGGGGCTTGATGCGTTCGACGAGGTTCTTCGAATCTCTTGCTAGGCTAGACTTGCCTGGTTTTTTTATATATTTGCTCTGAGACGGTTTCCTTTGCGTTAGGTCGTGTCTCTGCAGCATTCGAATCTACGGAATTCCCCGAGAATCCTCTTAGCACATCTATGCGGAAGCTAAAGGGTAGAATAGCTTGGTGATACTCGATGCAGGAATATAGAGTCGTGCAAATCGAGCGTTTGATTTGTGCTCATACTTTGAGGATACAACATTTTTTGGTTATAAAAAGACGTGACGTCGTAGTGGAATCGGTGCCACTATTAGCTTGGCGCCCACCGCGCAGAATAATCGTCGCCGTTAGTAAGCAGTTAGCACGTTTTGCGAACATTTTATTTATATTCTACGAGTATATCAAGTAGGTGGGTGTAGGGAAAATGTGCGTATTGTTATAAATGAGAACTTCGTCATCAATAAACAAGCATCTCAAAGATTAGTCTCCTAGCTAACAAGAATCAAAATAAAACTCAAAATAATCAAAATAGTAATTCCGCAAGCTGCTCGCACCGGGGGCGAGGGTCGCGGGCGCGGGGCGGGCCCGACCTTGCGCGCGCGCATTGCCGCATTGTTTGCACCTGTCAATCCACGCGGCGTGGAGACGAGCAGGCATCGCATCTGATTTCATTCAAAGCTTTGAGTTATTTCATCGTTAAATCTGCTCGCCTGCCGGCTGGCCTTGGTCGCGAGCGGCTTACTGTCCGCCGATTCGTCAACACTGTTGACATACCTAGCCTAGCTTGTTTTTGTTTATTGGATTAAGTTACAATGAGGAAATCGATGATGGGGATTGGGATTTACCACGTCGACAGGACTTCCTCGAAATACTTTATGGCATCATTCGCGAGTACGCTCGAGTATGATTCTGATGTAAGATGCTGAAATATTTATGTATAATTATGTACTTACTTTTTCTAAAATCTGGTTCCGCTTAGGAAAAGATAGTAACTATTATGTATAGATATTTTTTATTCATACAGCTACTAATCGATGTTCCGGATAGCAGAGTAGCTATTACAAAATGAAAAATGAATGGAAAAGAAAATTATGAACAACACATTCACTTTTTCGTACATTTCGTATGGGACGGCCGTTTTTGAGGACATCTTATGGATTTTTAATTTTTGCATTCTTCTGCTAGTGTCTTATTAGCTGTACTAGCGGATTTTTGCATTCGTCTTCTTTCTACATTTTACTATGGTTGAATTTTGCCACGTGATACGATCGCTATTTTCAGTCTTATCTACGCAGACTAAGTTACATCAACAATTATTAAAGCGGTACGAAGTCCGCGGGAACTGAGGTGAGGCAAGGTTTCTGACGGCTGAACCGGTTCTATCCAATTCCTAAATATGTATTGATATATATTGTGTCGGATCGCGGTCAACACAATGACTCGACAACTCGTAAAACTACTATTAAGAAATTTTAATGTGTCCAAATCACTTAACTTCGCAGCGCAATATTAGCATAAGTACAATGGCTATAAATTACGACACGACGTACTTAGTGCCTACCTACGAAAGATGGACTAGAATTAATAAATTGGGTCGGAAAATTTCAAACTGCTTCCGTCTTGGATCTAGCCTAGATCTGCTGGAGCTCGTGCCAAGTCGGAAAATTGACCCAAGCGTTACGTTATTTTATTATTATTACGTAGTAAACAAAATGTTAAGCTAGTAGCTGCGCTCGTTAAAACAGTAGCTCACTGGCAGTCGATAATTAAGAAATGAATAATTTAAGAGCATTATAGCTATCTTAGTAGCAAGTGCGGGCGTGGGGCGCGGGACGAGGGGCGGGTCGCCTTAATTGAGTCGAAACAAAGTCTGTACCATCCAGCCCACGAGGTCGGGCACCAAGCAGCAGGCGCAACAATCCTCGAAAGTTATTTACTTGTAACTCTCCGCGACTATACCGCAGTTGTCGCCTGAACTCTGAACCTCGGGATGCAATACAATACTCCGCAACAATGAAAAAATACCTTGCAAATTAATTTAGTGGCTGACACATACTTACAAGAAAAATTAAGGTTTTTGTTGTCTCGATGGTTTAATTAGATGAAGAAAGTTTGGATGGGTGCACCCGAGTGAAAGAAATGCATACAAAAGAAATGTCTCCAATGTCAATGTCAGGGCAGGGCAGGAGCTGAGAGTAGGGGGGAGGTGGGAGAGGTGGGAGGGGGTCGGCACGTGCCCGCCGCGACCCAGTGGCGCGGGCGTCTGGCGGCCGCCGAGGGTCTTACTGTAGTCTCACGGGTCTCGCCCCTCGACACCTAATTACTACTTCAACGTGTTTTTTTGAGACTTGACGTGTTATAGATTCAGATTCATTTGTTTTCATTATGGTATTTGTATACGCTTGATGAACGTCATTACATTTTTATCTGCCTCACGTTTCACAAAGTTGATGCTACCGAGAAGAACTCTGTATTAATTATATCGGCATTATTGTTGAATTTAAATTAGAGCTGGAGACACTTCGCACCAATTCTATTCATACGAATGTCTCATCACAAATGTCTGGGATTATGGATAGCTGGTGCCTCTTTGTTGTTTAGTTGCTGATCGGTGACATTTTGGGATTGGAGTTGTTATTTTTATATTTACTCCATTGTCTTCCTCTGAAAGCCTCAAGTCCTTTAGCTCTGCCTGTGATTGTGGTCAGCAATCGATTCCTGTGTAACTCGAACCAGCAATAATCTACAGGCTTGCGAACCAACGCCCAGGGTTGACGTGACGCCCGCCAGGGCACGGCCAGGGTCAGTCGAGAGCGCGGTTCCACTCCACTCGAATCCGAAAGCTGACTCAATACATACTTCTTATCAGCGGAATCTTCCGTCTCACTGACGATCAAAGACACTTGGTGATTCATCGTGAATGAAGACTCATTGTCAACTGTAAATAAATAAGTTATTATTGAAATTACTAGCTCGCGGTTATCGTCATCGACCCGAGCTCCACGGTGCGATGCGATGATATTATTGATCGAAAAGACCTTTGGACTTCATAATATTGGAAGAATAACACAAAATTTTACTAAGTAATTTTTACTTTCTCAGTTAAGTAAGTAAAATATTTTTTCTAGCGCACAAGTATTTAAAATGTTTGTATTTGTTAGGTATTTTAATTTGTTGTACATAATAATATGTTGTTTTTTGCATTCCTCATGTTTGTGGCAGCTGATTTTGCTAATCGCCATTTGTGCGTAGCTTCTTAATTTAATACAAACAACACTCGTAGGTTGTTATTGTTACGTTGAATTAAATAATGGGATAAGAAATATTCTACCTTAAATTGCAATCACCCACGTTTTAGGCAAGGAACAACGATGAAGACGGCCGCCAGTGCCTAGGACGAGGAATTTGCCGAGGGAATGGCCCGAGAAACATTTTTAGACAGACAATTTTAGTTTCACCATCTGGCGTTTCTCGAAACTTAAATATTTGCAGTCTGTTTCCTTCAAATTCTTTTGCGTCGCTACTCTCTATAAAATATACTTAATGAGAATTTTTGTAACGAATATTTATGAAAGGGCGGCGGCGCTCACTACGGGCGAAAATGAATTTTCATCTCGAAGAACAATGGAAGACACACGTAACATAAAACAACGAAAGCATCCAATCGAATAAAACGGTGCGATTTTGGGATTTTGTTTTATCCACTAATCGAGTTCTGAGGATATGAGCTGTTTTATCAAAAGTACATCAACAATGTGTATATTGTGTATTAGTGAAGCACGTTAATGAGGTGTAGCGAGCGCGCAGCCGTGAGTGAGCACCAAACATCGGGTTATTCTCAGGCGAAATGTTGTGCTCAAGGCTGAAAGTCAGTTTTCCGCCGCAGTCGACTGAGAAATTATTTTACCATAAAACAAAGGTTTTCCTCGTTCGACGAGTGACATCTCCGAGACAAAAACAGCACGTCGTCGGCGCTGCCAACTTGGCTCTCTCAAACAGTCGATATCTCGAATGACTCGGCTGAGTTCAGATAAACAAGTCACTTTTCGTTTTTACACCGCATTTTGCAGTAGAAAGTGGCATTACAATCGAAAAAAACTGTATTCTCAAGAGAAATAAACGTATTTGGAGGAGTTAGTAGCGGGTACATCTACCGGCAATCGACGGTGCATCGCGTGCCATGCAGCCGCTTAAATACCTATGTTCTTGTACCAAATCCGTGTCACGGACTATACCCTACGCTGACGGTCACGCGTGATTGTTATAATACCTGTACTAGAAATTACAGTGTGCTAGACATTTCTTCTATGTCTAATGTCTAGCACAAAAATTTAAAGTCAAAGTCAAATTCGAGTTCATTATGTATGAGGTGATTGGACACGCTTAACGAATGTCTAGGTATCTACAAACTACTACAAGAAAAGAGATATAATGCTAATATGGACATAGTAACATACCTTTGTCTTGTTCAATAATGCTTGCAAACCGACTAGTTACTACCTATCATCACACAATACTTAATAGTACAAGATCATTGAGTGAGCGTATTCACTTAACTTCATATCGCCATGTCTGTATGTTTTTGTGGTGAGAGAGAGTTCTTGACTTTCTGTTTATTTCTAAAAATGTCTGTGACCAAGCGTTTCGGAGTAAAGTTAACGATTACAAGCACTAAATTCAGAATATGACGGTAGTTCCTAAAATATGAGAGTATACAGTTGGCAGACTGGGGAATGTGGTATTTGTGCGGGCTGAGCAAGGCGATGAGCAAAGCATAAGTACTAGTAGATGGCGCATTGATTACGTGTTCCGGGGGACTTGCGGCCGCAACCGGTCGGCAGCCGGCGTCGCGGTAGCGCTGAGTCACGCGTGACGTGGCGGCGTCGCCGGTCGCCCACAGTTAACCCTGAGGCCGCCTTATCACTGGCTGGCCGGTCGTCGAGTAAACACTGAACTTGCCAATTTTTAATTTGGCCGGTTGCCGCCTCGCGTGGCGCGACGAGCCGCCGAGCCGTGACGGCCTTGCACTTTCTCGCCGGTCGCAGCGATCACTCGGTAATTGCAATGCAACTCATTCGACGTGATGCAGTTTCGCATGCGCTAAGTCTTAGAGGGGTTGGTGATCCCTAAGACAACCTTCATATAAATAGCGAATTGTTGTGTTCAGGTGGATTCTAAGAAAAGAAAATTACTAATGAATGATAAGGCATCCTGCTGGAGATTTAATCCTTATCGTCAATCGTTATCGCGGAGCAAGATTGGCTCGAACGCGATTGAGTTAATCTGATGGAACCACCCGCGGCCGATAGCGGGGGCGCCGATGGATAGCGGTTTTTGCGCATTTCGCTTTCTCGTTTTAATCAAATTTCCAATTGTTAACGATGCAGTGCAGAGCGGTGATAGTGCAACTTTAGCGTTAGCGTGAGCAATCGATAACATCAAAAATACGAAGATAGGAAGTCAAGCAGGAATGAAAACTATCAATCGGCCGCTATTTCGTCACTCTGGCGGCGACCACTGATATTTGTTTCCGACCAGAGCCTCGTTTCGAGCCAGCGCTCTGCCGGCCTCGCTCGCTTCCGATAAAATTCTTCTCTAGTTTTATTCAAAAAGGTTTGTTAAAGAACTCACAATGTTTTTAGTTCACTGGATCCTCGCCTCCGGGAAAGAAAATGAATAACAACTTTGCTTCAATGAATACGACGAAGTTTTTAGCTAGTTTTTTTACATTTACCAGTTAAGTTGAATAAAATGTAGTCTCTGATATTCTAGAATTCTCTATCTATGAACTACTTTTAAAGACTATTGAAGGCACATTCCAACGACATAACAAGAAAGAAATGATACAAAAATAACAATTGAATGATTCAAAGAAAATAACAAGATCGCTCTCACAACAATAATATTCGTATACCTCTATATTTCAAACCTCAATAATGTGTGCGCTGATCACAAACGTGCCTGCGGTTAGGTCCGACTGATGTCTGATTTGACCTTAGACAGCTCACAATAATATCAATTTGCATGTTTGTAGCAAAGTAAATAGGTGAGTGACAAATGATGTGTGTGTGTGTGTGTACAGGTGTTCTGCGACATAGTGGTGCGCGACGGCGAGATGGTGTGCGTGGAGCTGGTGGCGCGCGGGCGGGGCGGGGCCGCGCAGGCCGTCATTTTCCTCGGCTCCATCCGGTACGACGCGCTCACCCGGGTCTACGACGCCAGGGTGAGTGTGACGTTTGTTTCTACATCTGCTACGAGGTGCGACGCGCTCACCCGGGACTACGACGCTAGGGTGAGTGCGACGTTTATTTCTACATCTGCTACGAGCTGCGACGCGCTCACCCGGGACTACGAGACGGTAGGATAAGTACGTGTGACGTTTATTTTATTACAATCTGCTATATCTGCTACGACGCCTTCACCCGGGACTACGACAGCAGGGTGAGTAGTGTGAGTGCGAAGTTTATTTATAAAATACAATCTGGTATATCCGCTACGATATTCTGGTGTATCTGCTGCGACGTCCTCAACCGATTCTACGAAGCCAGGATGATGACGACGGTCAGCCCTTATGCTACGACGTGTTCACCCTTACGTAAATTTCCTGCAACGGCGTACGACGACGCCAGGAAGATCAAAACACTGACACGCGCGCGTGAAACTGGTATTTTGTTGAAAACAGGAAGTATACTGTCTGTATACTCGTATAGTTTCCTGGTGCCCTTTAGGGCAAACTCATACGAAGCGTCATTATTAAAGAAATCAATCCTTTAGTAAAATCAATGTGAGTGTTATATTATAAACATGTCATGTTCTAGCGAGTAATGTTTGTTCTGTAAATGCCTGCAAATCGTATGTTACTTAAGTATATTTCAACTGATTCTGAGTGTTTATAGTGTTCACTTAGACAAAATGCAGTCACAAACTAACATCGGCCTTGCGAGGCTAAAGTAAACTTCTAAAGGAGGAAATAGTGCAAATGGAATAACGAGGAAAAGTATCCAGCTAATTGTTATTGGCTCGGCCGCGTTCATTACTCGCGAATCCTTCTAAGTGTAAGAAGTTCATTAGCGTCGGCCTTCCTCGGCTTGTTGCGCAATTGAAGAGGCACCCACGCCCCTCTCCCCGCGCCCCGCGCCCCGCCCGCTGATATCCAATTTGTAGTTTTCACCGAGATAAACGTGGTTCGGTGCGGAGTCGCTAATTGTTCCGCGTAACCAACGCGATAATGTACGTAGATTTGGTTGGAGAACTTGTTACAACGCTGTTGTGTTTTATTGTATTCGTAGCGTCCACAGCCCAAGTTGAGCCAAATTCGAATAGAGCTCGGCCATATAAGTTTTGTCGCTTTGAAGAAATACACGATACCTGCTCGCGCGGCGACCGCCTCAACTCGTGCTTGCTTTGCACTTGCAGCGTGCAACGTGCGGAACAAGATAGTACTGTATCATCACAACCCTTTCTTTGTCCCACTGTTGGGCTCGGGTCTCCTCTCAGAATGGGAGGGATTAGGCCTTAGTCCACCACGCTGGCCAAGTGCGGATTGGCAGACTTCGCATACCTTCGAGAACGTTATGATGAACTCTCAGGCATGCAGGTTCCCTCACGATGTGTCCTTCACCGTTATAGCAAGTGACATTTAATTTCTTAAATCGCACATAACATAGAAAAGTCATTGGGCCGCTTGGGTTTGAACCCGGACCGCTCGAGTGAGAGGCGAGTTCGATAGCCACTGGGCTGTCACTGCTTTTACTGTATTACACATGTATTGTACATTTACGTATGATTCGACGAAGCGGCCGAGGTGGAACGTTGCTAGCTGCTAGCGCTGAGGTCATGAGGCCTCGTTATGCTCGCCCCGCCGGCCGGGCCGTGCCTAAATTCGCGGATCATGCAAATTCTAACACGCTTTTATTAGTTCTCTATGTATGAATGTATTTAGGTATGTATGTGTATACGTAATGGAATCTTTGAACGTGTTTTGCGCCCACTTCAAAACGTCGGCTTAATTTGAAACTGCGCACTTATCAAAGACCGATGACAATGCAATAACTTAAAAAAAATCTTATGCTATCTACAAAATCGTTTTTTTTTTAAAGTTTTTTTTAACAATGTTATTAATTTAAGTTACGAAATACAATGTCAATGTCATTGCTTTACGTTTGCGACGCTTTTAGAAAAAAGCATTTCTGAAAATCTTACTTATAGATATTTGATTTTTTCAACTCTCTCACAAACATTTTTATTTAGCTTACGCTGGATTGTAGGATCCATTATCTTCCCTAAAGTTGTTACCATTTGGAGCCAAAGCAAGCAAGTTTTAACAAAAAATACAGTTAAACAATGGGTTTTTATAAACTAAAATATTTCCATCATAGTGCACATATTGAATTTGTTAAACTAAACATTACATTACTAAACATTCAGTGCCGTGCGTGGTAAACACTAGCTCATTCAAGCTGCGCTGGCGGGCGCATAACTTGGCCCTATTAAGACCGTGCACGCGCGCTCCGACCACACTTTTTTGTCTTCTACTTGGTGTTATTTTTAGTTCAAACCTACTATTGTTATAAATGCTAGTATGGTAATACTTAATACCAATTAATATTGCTAATCTATTACCTCGTTATTGTTTAATTAACAATATAGTAGGTATTCAATTAATAGTTAGACTAAAGTTTTCCTGTTCCTGTTTATTACATGTTTAATGAGGGACTAACGGACTATTTCTTACGTTTTGCCGTATTAATATATAACTATTAATTTTTTTTGCTAGAATTTATTTCATTATTACTTGATCTACTTTGGTTGAATCACACGCACATGATATTAATAGTAAAAAAAAATTGTATGACTCAACGACATGATGAAAATGATGAATCATGAAAACATCCTTGGTCCCACCATACTTGATGACTGGCATGTAGAGGGCGGGCGGGAGTGGTCCCGCAGCGACGACGTTTCGCGATCGTTTCGATATCGTGGCATTAGCAGAGGAATTAGCATTCATTAGTTGGACGTGCTGTCGGCAGGCGGCCCGCGTCCGCCCGCTGCCCACTCGTTAGTCCGCTTCGCTTGCGATTCTAGAATGATCTTCTGGAAAACATTTTGCGACGTATGTCGTTAGGTGAACTTCGTATTATTAGTGAACCATGAGGTTGTAGCGCGACTGCTAAACTAGAGGCCCTGCGTTCGATATCCGGGTCGGGCAACAACTGTTTGGTTTTTATAACTTGAAAAAATATTTGGTATATGTTGTATGTTTTTCTGCCTAGAAGTGAGGTCTTTATTCGCTGACATCTGAATCAGTTTTGTCTGTCATTAGACGTATATCTCGGTTGAATGTATATACAATTTGCCGAAGCAAGAGAACATCTCTCTGCCGACATCTGGCCGGAAACCTTACCCTTAGCCGTATTCATGTATGCCCTCAGGCCGCATTTGATCCACCTCCGCGTCAACCTCGCAAACTTAATGAATAAATTAGCAAAAGTATACATACTGCTTCATAATGCTCTGGCTGTTCTCGATATTAGCAGCGCGAGAGCCTTGAGGCGAGGACAGTAAAGAGGTACTTCATCATGTTGTCCACAGGCGAGGCGACAGTGCATTTGGCATCGTTTCAGAATTGAATGGATTTTTGCATCATGCGCTGCCACGTGGCATTCAGTGCAGCAGCATTGAAACCTGACCACCGACCATTCGAACCTTTACGTAGCTTATCGCGAAAAACCCGGCGTTCCTGCCGGTCGATTTGCTTGTCGTTGGAAACAACGGTGTTTACCAGTGGCTCTAGTCCTACTTCGGCATCCCTAACACAATAAAGGTGCACGCTTCGGGGTACCAATGACCCCAATTAACTTTATTCCATCTTTGATTCTTCTTGCGTTCTTGTGTTTAGAAACTGTAAGTTTAGGTCTCGTGCATCTTTCATGAGATTCAATCGCTCCACTGGGATGGGAGGTTGATCTCATCGGAGCAAGTGCAGGCGAGGGGTGACGAGCGAGGCTCATGGGGCGGAACGAGGCTAAGGGGGCTGCGGCTGGCGGTGACGTCACGCGCCGTCCTGTTCCTGCCCATTAGGCTTTAGAATCTGTGTCGTCGGGCTAGCTGTTGCTACCTCTAGTCTCTACGTCATATTCATCGTTAGCAGTCAAATCTAAATACAATAGAAATCAAGGTCATTGATATAATGTCCAATCAGTGATAACTGACCACTGATTGGACTGACATTGACTTTTATATATTTAGATTTGTATCAACGTTGTTGTTAGTGAATAGTGTTATTTTATTTTCTATTTATTTGTTTGTTTTGTTTTTGCGTTACCTGTATTATGTATTGTAGTCGAGGCGAAAAATAAACGAGTTTCGATTCGACGGGCCCGATGGCGCAATGGGTAGTGACCCAGCCTGTTGCGCCAGGGGTCGCAGGTTCGAATCCCACTGAGTACAAATATTCGTGACAAACACTTGTGTTTGTTCTGTGTTTGGATGTTAATATATCAGTCTCTGACACTCATAGTTTCGCTCGGGGCTCGCCCCTAGTTTGGGGACAGATGCCCGTGTGTGTGTGAGATGTCCTTGGTCTTTATTTATTTGTTCTATTCTAGTTGCGAAGCTTCTGAATGCAAAAAAAAATACTAATCAATTTTGGCCACATTGTTCCTCGCGTCACCTGAGAATTGAGCTGGGCAGTACATCAGGGCTGACCCAACCGGCAACCGCTCGCCGGCTGACCTCTGACGTCAGCTGCCCACGAGCGGCCAGCCCGGGCAGGCAAACAATTGATTAGGGTCACCCGCGTCACCCGCGTCACCCGCCATACTCACGCAAGCCTACGAGCAGCCAAGCGATATCACTGGTTCGTTTTAATTTTGCAATTGTGATTGTTTTTATACGACACTCGTCGGTTGTGTCATCAGCATGCACATGAGAAGGCAGCGATCCACTTCGTGGATTGAATGGTCGCAGCGTATCCTCCCGTCGCCCCGTCGATCTTCTACGTGATCTTAATACCTATGTCTTGTGCACGGAATTAAAGAATGTGCCTCGCGTTTTAAGGAGGTGTTGCATTTATATTTCGGGCCTCCTTTAGCTGGCAGTCTTAACTCTCACATTAAATGGTATTAGCTTTGCGTATCTATCACAGGAAATGTAATAAGATATCATATTTCCTGTTTATAAGTTATCATATTTCCTGCTATAACGCTAATTATCGTAATGTAATTACGATAATACTAGTTGATTTGCAATTTGAAAATCGATACGCGCGCGTGGCGACCTCTTCAATCCGCTCATATTTTTAGATGAAGATGCAGAGTTCATCCAACAACTTTTTCTTTCTCATCAAGCTCTTCCGAAACGGTATCATTCTGTTCTGCAGTCAACTGCTGCGTTTTGGTGGTATGAAATGACGAGCTTCAAAGTGGATTGAGACCGCATAGTCGGACTTGCAAAGATTCTTTATCTTAGTACTACGATGGACTACACTACTAAAGGTACTACTTAATATGTAGTAGGATTTGCTTTGTTTTTGCATTGTATGCGGACACTCCTAGACTCGGGCCCAGCTTGCGAATGCAAGTGCGGTGGCTTGTTCCTGGCTGGTGCAGTTTCCCCTTCTGATATATCGATTTGCTGAAAGTGAAATATAACAATGATTTGCTGTGACCGTGAGGGGGTGTGAGGGGGCGGGGGCGCGGGCGGGGGCTAGGGGGGCATCAACAAGTAGGGCGGGCGGCGCCGCGGCGGCGGATCATGGTAATGAGCGAGGAGCTCGCGTTACAGAACCAACAGCTCACTTGTTGTGACAGCGTGTATGGCTTGCGCATCGTCCGCGTCGCGTCGGTAAGAGTTGCTGTTATGAATTTCTTTATTAAATTATTGAATATTTTTGCCCTTTTACTCACCTCTTACGGCAGGTAGAGTATACCACTCTTCCGGTCCCGAGTTACGGGGACAAGAAGAAGAATTTCCATAGTATCTCCTGTATACGTTTTATAACAATAATGTTAAATTCTACGTATTGAAGTAGGTATAGAAAGTTGAAAGTGAATGTTGTTCTGGGAACCAAATATATTACGAGAAGCTAGTTCGCCTCGCGAGCAAGCGGCGCGGCCGAGGTGAGTAACACCCGGGAAGGGTCGACGGTGCGGGTCGCCGCCCCGGATCTGTGTCGCCGCTGGCGCCCTTCGTCTGTCGGAAATTAGGACATCGCCGGCGCTTCCTGACAAGGGGGCGGCGCAGACGGCGAACAGTGCATTTTTCCACAGAGTAAACCTCAGAACCTCTCAGAACAAGCTCATCCAACAAATAATATTGCGCAAACAACTGTACAACTTAAATCCAAAAATTCAAACTTAATGTTTCCCTAACATTCCCTGTGCTCATCGCAACAGAATGTCTCTCGTCCGTGCAGCGCCACCGACCACGTGGGGCCGCGTGGCGCCCGCTATACTCGTAGTACTCGAAGTTTACGTTCGCGCTACAAATGTTATGCCGCTTTGTTTCGTGTTGACTAATTGGCTCGCGCGGGCCGCTTTGTTCCTCCGACGACTGCCGACTGCCGTGACAGGTGGCTCGGGGCGGAATCGGAAGTGTGAGAGGTTTGCAGGCACCGGGTATTACAGATTGGTTTTCTACTGCTGTGTTTTACTTATCTAAATAAAAGGTTTATGCATTACTCATATGTTTTTGTAATTCTTTGAAGGTTATCTGCTTGAACCGGATCTAACACTTCTCATTGGTCACACTCGAGAATTAACTTAACGTGCTCACAATTTCATTTGTTAAACTAACTGACTTCGTAGCTGATTGTATACTCGTATTTGATAGATGAAATCATACTAAAGACACTACTTAAATATTTTTGACGTGATTACGTCTTCTAAATCGAAGAACGTACGAAAAAAAGTGTGACGTCACCTTCCGTACCGCCAAGTGTTGCGCCAAGCGTACATATAGCATTCAAATTTAGCCTGTATCCCATGGCACTAGAGCGAATAATCGTCCTAAAACATACCTACATACTTACGTATTCTACAAGAAGTCTCAACAGCGAATTTTTTGTGAATCAATGCTACAATTTCTAATAATATTTCTAATGACGGTAACACGTAAAATTATCGTCCCTAAAACGGTTTTTCCAGACAAGCATTAATTTCTTTATTTGAAAAAAATAATTTTTCAAATTAAAAAGATCGTAAACAGTAGCAATAGCATGAACTGCGTACCAAATTGTCCTACCTCATTTTGACTGAAGCATCTCTGTCAGTCCTTGAAACGATCCTGTCGGCAGCACATCTGTCTGCGCCCGCGCAGCCGGGCAGCCGGTCGGCCGCAGGCGCCGCAGCCATTGTTTATCAATAAAACCACACACCGCTCAGTGCGATTACGCCAGCCTTATCCGGCCGCGAACGGTACACGAGCGACGCCGGAATAACGATGAGCCGAGTACGGCTAATCGATTTTTTATGTATGACGTCCGCGCCCGATTCGTTCTTAACATATTGAAATATACGCGATATTATAATAGAGAATGTGTGTAACTGGCGGTCGTTACCCCCGGTGTTGTGAGGTAACGTGACGCAATGTGCTCGTCAGCCGCGGCAGGGATTATGGAGCAGCAGTGCATCACTGCATTAGCAGCAGCACAGCGTGGCGGCAGCGGGCGGCGCGTAATCCGGACACCTGTTGGTCGCACGTGCGGCCGCGCTCGTCGCGAGCACGTAGTCTCATCGCAAGCGTCTCTGTTCCTGTATTGTTTCGGAGCTATTTAGTCTGTCTACTAATCGAAATCGACCCTGGGAAACAACATTTCACCCCTAGAATGGTTGGGTAAAAGCATAGTCCACCACGCTGGCCAAATGCGATTAAAATCATGAATAATCCTTTAATTTACTGTAATGGTGATTTCTCGTAAACCACGTTATAAATGGTAGAATAGGTGTCGATAATTATTTATTGGAAACCGACTAGACTTAAAGGATAAAGTTTTGATGTATGTAGGTAAACAACTGTCCTTTATGTAACGAGGTAAGGTAGGTATTGATCAGGTCATTCGCTGCGTCCTCGCAGAAGGTCATATTAATTAACGTTGTGTTTTGTAATAATATCACTTAAAACGTTTTAACGAGCAATAAACGGATAAATAAACGGAATAATAAAATCCTCGGGAATTCTTTTGTACCCAGTCCTCTACCACTTGTTCTCATCGGTTGCAGTCTATACATATAAAACTAATGAGTCCGCGTCGGCACATTGGAATAAATCGTAATTTACTGTATGTTTATCTATATGTCTGTCTGTCTATCTCTCTTTCGCTGTCCCAATGCCCGCGATGAGATAAAAAACTACCGAACCGATTTTAATGAAACTTAGTGCAAACTATTTACATTTTGTCCTTATTATCATATTAATAAATAACAAAAAACAATTAATTTCTTTAAGGCTTAATTTAGTTTCATATTGTTTTACAAACTAGATCATTTGAACACCTTAAAGATATACTACAGCGGTCTTCGTACCTATTTGCATCTTTCGAATTCCCATTATTGGGATACGGGATGGAAGTTTGTTTGAATATTTCTTAAATATCAATAGAATTGCTTTTTATTTGCAAAAATTGTACTATTACATAGTACTATTATTACGGTGATTTCCCCAGGAATGACGTTCGAAGGACAAAAACCTACTATCGGCAGTGTCTTTGTGTAAGTAAGCATTGCCCTGTCTACTTCCACGCGAGCACAGCTGCGGACGGCCCCTACCACAATAACAAATACGTCGTAATGTGGCTATCTTGTCAATAAATATAGTTGTTTTTATTTTTTGTTGTTGTCAGTCTGGCTTCTCATTGCGCCACATTACTCGTAACTAGTCAATTTGGCCATTAAGTTCGAAGGTCGGAGCTAGACTATGTCGCCGGTCCGCATACGTGACAGTGATGCGTGTCTGCGTTGTGTTTCCAGCAATCGTCGCTGTCGACGAAGGTGGCGCAGCGCATGTCGTTCGGGCTGCTGGGCGGCGGCGCGGGCGCGGCGGCGCGCTGCGAGTTCGTGCGCATGAAGGGGCCCGGCGGGAAGGGCCACGCGGAGGTACCCCCCCCTCTCCCCCACCCCCTCCCCGCCGCCATGTAGCGGACATCACCCAATGGCTCCATCGGTTTGTGGATGTCTGGCTGGACGACTTTGGAGGGCAAGTGCAGCCGTCGGTCCGGGTTGTTTTCAATGGTAAAAATAATCCCCAGCAGTGGACGCGTATGGGTTGTAGCTAGGTGCCTCTCCTCCCTCCTGCTTCAGGGACTACGCTCACAATACTTCCGGAATAGGTCGACTGATAAGCTACACACATTCATCAGACTTCTAAAAATTGAAACAGAGGTTGAATCCCACGTCATTACGGACGTCAGTCGTCATCATCATTAAAAACATCGTTTCCAGGCCGCCCTGCAACTAGATGGACTGATGACCTGAAAAAGTCAGCGGGTAACCGCTGCACTCAGAAGGCACAGGATCGGGAGGAGTGGCACCGATTAAGGGAGGCCTATGTCCAGCGGTGGACTTTAAAAAGCTGATGGATGGATGGATGAAAAGCATCGTTTCTTCCACACAATCAGTTGTTTGGCTGCGCGAGGAACAGTCACCGCTTGCGTCCACTTCCTCCACAAAAAAGTACACCGACTTGGTGTAGACCGGAGCAGCCATGAAATTTAGCGTGACTGCACCGTTTGTTAGTGTAAGGTGGCGCCCCCTGCCGGCAGGTGGCGGTGTCGCGGCCGCGCTCGTCGGGCATGCACACGCCCAGCTCGGAGCCGGGGCTGGCCGCCACCGACCTGTGGGACAGCGACTGGGACGACGACCCGGAGGAGATGTTCGTGTACCGCCACCAGGTACTGCCCCCCCTGTCCCCCCTGCCCCCCCCTGTCCCCCTGCCCCCCTGCCCCCACCCAGGCGGCGGTTGCCGAGGTGGAGCTGCGTATTATGATCACGATGTTGAGAACAGCTAGCGCCATCTCTTGGCGTGCCTTAGTTACTAAGTATCACAACTGGAGCGAAGCAATCGTAACTTAGCAATGATTATGTTAAATAATTGAATTAAAATATGGCGCATATATTAATTATTAGCTGGCTGCACATTTTTTTATTTTTTTACTGTTCGAGCTTCAGAAGTAAATAGTTAACATACTAAATGCTTTAAAGCTTAACGGCACTGCACAGCGTAACAAGCATAATTATATTGAACTAACTAGCTAACCCCGCGAACTTTGTTCCGCGCAGGAAATAAATGAGTATATTTTTGATTTTATTTTTATTAACATAGTACATAATATAAATAAAACAAATTAATTATTTTAATGATTCTTTATTGACCATTTATTTATATATTACCTTGTGATAGACGACATTTCTCGTTTTATTTTCATGCGCAAGATCAAATAATGCAGATGGTCTTAAATTAATGTTAATAAATTATTAATTTGACTTAATCTGGAGCGTTAAATGTGCGTTCGTGTTTTCCAGATGGTTGTTTATCCGCTCTGATCTTTAATGATTCTTTATTGACCATTTATTTATATATTACCTTGTGATAGACGACATTTCTCGTTTTATTTTCATGCGCAAGATCAAATAATGCAGATGGTCTTAAATTAATGTTAATAAATTATTAATTTGACTTAATCTGGAGCGTTAAATGTGCGTTCGTGTTTTCCAGATGGTTGTTTATCCGCTCTGATCACCACTTTGTAGTCCATGAGGACTATGACAAATGATTGTCATGCGCTCCAAAGCACTCTTGAACAGCCTGACCAACGCATGAAGTTCATGAAGTATTTGCTGCAGATCTTGTTTAATTGCTCTTTTCATTGCTGAATCTCTTGACGTCGATCATGTTCGCCATGCAGTATAATTGTAAAAAAATATTTTGTGCATCTTCGAGAGGTTGTAATGTTCCGATTCAATGGTAAATCTGTCTGTCCTTGTATCTAAAAAATCAAAAGCAAAGTCAGTATTACTGATTTATAAATATATTTTTTTATAATTTGCATACATAACATAGTAATAACTATAGTATGTTAATGTTCTACATTATTCTTTGTAAGTACAAAAATTAAATAAATTAACACATACCTTTATTGTCGGATTAAATCCTCGTTCTTCCATAATGACTGCCCCAAATCAGGTCATTTGGAAACAACTATTATATTTTCGAATGTTTGCTAGAAAATGTCGTGATTCTGGTGTTTCGCCAAGAAACAATGAATGTAATGGTTCAGGTGGCGGACAGTAATCAGTTCTGAAATCGTATTGAAACGCTGCTCAATTCAAACCAGTACTTGATAAATTTCTTCTTGTTCTTCTAAAATTATCTAGTTCTCGAGCCGTTTCAGTGGCTGCCTCGCTTTGCTCTTGTGATTGAGAAGCACGAAGTCGCCATACTAACGCGGCGCTCTTCACGTGCCCTTTGATTCGCAATGTTTCGAATCCTACGTGGATTACGGCTCTGTCGGAAAAGAATTGATTGTCTTGGTCGCGGCATGGTATTGTTAATGATAATATCGACACAATAAGCTAATAGAAACTCAAAAAAAACATTTAAAATGTACTCTATAAAACAAACACATCAACTGGTCGACTTCAAAAATTCCAAATGGTCAAATTATCAACTGTCACTAAAAAATAAAATAAAACGGAACGGTGTAAAAAGTATCCTATAGCAGTCCCCCGGTTCTAAGGTACCTCCCGACAAATTTTCAGCCAAATCGGTTCGGCCATTCTTGAGTTATAAATGGTGTAACTAACACGACTTTCTTTTATATATATAGAAGATGTTTTGATTTTGTGTACATATAAATTTATTCGGATGGACGCGAGCCTTCCACGTTACCAGCTCTTCTATGCGAGATTAAATGCGATTAAATTTGTTAGTAAGTAGCATTGGATAAATTAGAAAATGTCAGTAAGCGCTTCATGTTTCGTGATGTATTTTATTTTCGAAGTATCGAGACTCGCCGGCCGCTGCGCTGTCGCGGCGGCGTGACAAATATCGTGCTAACACGCCTGCACGTGATATCGCCGTTACTAAAGTGTAGCTGCTATTACTGCAGATAATATCTGGGTTTTAAGTTTTATTGGAAGTAATAAGCAGGTTGCACTGGCTGAGGACTGAAAAAAGTATAAAAAAGTAAACTCAAATTGACTTTGATGGCTTGTAGGTGTTGTGGTTGGAAAATAATTAAGTATTGTTGTTGTAAGGGTATGTGCACATTCCAGCGGCGGCTGAGCGACCCGAGCGCGAACATCACGAACTTCGTGCGCGGCGGGTGGCGCGCGCGCGACAAGGGGGACAAGAGCCGCTCCGAGAACGAGGGCCTGGACGCGCTGGTGGACGGCGTGGCCGAGGTGGAGGCGGGGGACCTGCGCGACGGTAAGCCGCCACCACCGCAGCGACAAGGGGGACAAGAGCCGCTCCGAGAACGAGGGCCTGGACGCGCTGGTGGACGGCGTGGCCGAGGTGGAGGCGGGGGACCTGCGCGACGGTAAGCCGACACCACCGCAGCGACAAGGGGGACAAGAGCCGCTCCGAGAACGAGGGCCTGGACGCGCTGGTGGACGGCGTGGCCGAGGTGGAGGCGGGGGACCTGCGCGACGGTAAGCCGCCACCACCGCAGCGACAAGGGGGACAAGAGCCGCTCCGAGAACGAGGGCCTGGACGCGCTGGTGGACGGCGTGGCCGAGGTGGAGGCGGGGGACCTGCGCGACGGTAAGCCGACACCACCGCAGCGACATGGGGGACAAGAGCCGCTCCGAGAACGAGGGCCTGGACGCGCTGGTGGACGGCGTGGCCGAGGTGGAGGCGGGGGACCTGCGCGACGGTAAGCCGCCACCATCGCAGCGACAAGGGGGACAAGAGCCGCTCCGAGAACGAGGGCCTGGACGCGCTGGTGGACGGCGTGGCCGAGGTGGAGGCGGGGGACCTGCGCGACGGTAAGCCGACACCACCGCAGCGACAAGGGGGACAAGAGCCGCTCCGAGAACGAGGGCCTGGACGCGCTGGTGGACGGCGTGGCCGAGGTGGAGGCGGGGGACCTGCGCGACGGTAAGCCGCCACCACCGCAGCGACAAGGGGGACAAGAGCCGCTCCGAGAACGAGGGCCTGGACGCGCTGGTGGACGGCGTGGCCGAGGTGGAGGCGGGGGACCTGCGCGACGGTAAGCCGACACCACCGCAGCGACATGGGGGACAAGAGCCGCTCCGAGAACGAGGGCCTGGACGCGCTGGTGGACGGCGTGGCCGAGGTGGAGGCGGGGGACCTGCGCGACGGTAAGCCGCCACCACCGCAGCGACAAGGGGGACAAGAGCCGCTCCGAGAACGAGGGCCTGGACGCGCTGGTGGACGGCGTGGCCGAGGTGGAGGCGGGGGACCTGCGCGACGGTAAGCCGACACCACCGCAGCGACAAGGGGGACAAGAGCCGCTCCGAGAACGAGGGCCTGGACGCGCTGGTGGACGGCGTGGCCGAGGTGGAGGCGGGGGACCTGCGCGACGGTAAGCCGACACCACCGCAGCGACAAGGGGGACAAGAGCCGCTCCGAGAACGAGGGCCTGGACGCGCTGGTGGACGGCGTGGCCGAGGTGGAGGCGGGGGACCTGCGCGACGGTAAGCCGCCACCACCGCAGCGACAAGGGGGACAAGAGCCGCTCCGAGAACGAGGGCCTGGACGCGCTGGTGGACGGCGTGGCCGAGGTGGAGGCGGGGGACCTGCGCGACGGTAAGCCGCCACCACCGCAGCGACAAGGGGGACAAGAGCCGCTCCGAGAACGAGGGCCTGGACGCGCTGGTGGACGGCGTGGCCGAGGTGGAGGCGGGGGACCTGCGCGACGGTAAGCCGCCACCACCGCAGCGACAAGGGGGACAAGAGCCGCTCCGAGAACGAGGGCCTGGACGCGCTGGTGGACGGCGTGGCCGAGGTGGAGGCGGGGGACCTGCGCGACGGTAAGCCGCCACCACCGCTCTAGCGACAAGGGGGACAAGAGCCGCTCCGAGAACGAGGGCCTGGACGCGCTGGTGGACGGCGTGGCCGAGGTGGAGGCGGGGGACCTGCGCGACGGTAAGCCGACACCACCGCTCTAGCGACAAGGGGGACAAGAGCCGCTCCGAGAACGAGGGCCTGGACGCGCTGGTGGACGGCGTGGCCGAGGTGGAGGCGGGGGACCTGCGCGACGGTAAGCCGGCACCACCGCTCTAGCGACAAGGGGGACAAGAGCCGCTCCGAGAACGAGGGCCTGGACGCGCTGGTGGACGGCGTGGCCGAGGTGGAGGCGGGGGACCTGCGCGACGGTAAGCCGACACCGCAGCCGCTGCAGCGACAAGGTGACGAGAGCTATTTTGGGATGAGGTGCTGGACATACTGCTAGACGACCGTCACGTGGCAGAAGTGGAGGCAGTGGTGGGGAGGACCTGCGCGACGGTAGGTCACCACTCTGGCTGTACCTTTGTGTTTGACACGATATGCTTGGCAACGTCTTTGACGGTTATAGCTCGCCTAAGGACGGTTGCTAGCATGACTCTACGGGACTTCTGTCTTTCGACTGGCCGACCGTAACACGATCTTCAGCGTGCAACACAACGACTACTCGAGTTCCCAGGTTCGTTCCTATTCGTTTGCATCATCGTTCATGCTTAATATGCCGCTTTTGTGACTATTATCATTCCTAACGGTAACTGGTGTGATATTAGCCGATTGGACCTAGAGTATTGTACCCTAGGGAGCCCGGAGGAGCCGCCGCCCCGCGCCGCCAGCGGAGGCCTGCGCCACCCGCGTCCGAATGATAGTTTGTCCGGCTCGCAGTGATGCAATGCCTACTAGGCTCGCCTCAAGTGCATCGCAGCCGGGTTAGTTTCAGATTAAAGCTTATATTCTCCTATTCTGTTAATACTCGTGTAATAGACTAGAAGGTTCGCTGCCATGAATACTATGAGTGACTGAAAATATAGTTCAGTTACGCAATGCGCACCTTACGTTAGGTAGCTCGCGCCGGGGCGACGCGCGTATGTCACTCAAAATTATTATGTTGACAATTAGATAAATCGATTTCATTAATCGAGTGATGAATTGATGATGAATCGATAGTTTCGTATGCCGATCGCATCTAATAAAAACTGGCTCCGACGCGTGAAGCCGCGAGCCAGTAGTAAACTGTTTATTCGAAATAAGAAATATCAAAAATCAATGAGACAATAGAAAAGGCAGCATGAAAATATAGCTGGCGATAGATAGATCCGTACTGAACTAACGGGTGGTTGCGTCCGTAGGGCGGCGCGGGTCGGGGGCCTCCTCGCGGTGCTGCTGCCGGGCGCGGGCGGCGCGCGCGCGGGGGGAGGCGTACGCCCCCGCGCGCCCCGCCGCCGCGCTCGCCTCCCCCGCGCTCTCCGCGCTGCCCGCCTCCCCCGCGCTCCCCCTCGACTCGCCCGCCTGCCTGCGCTCCGTGCCGCCCGCGCGCGCCCGCCGTGTCTCCCGCCCGCCGCGCGCCTCCCCTCCCCCGCTTCGCCCGCTCCGGCTCGGTACACGCAAAGCTGCGTCCAATGCGTCCAACAAGGACTGCGAGCTGGCCGACGACGCCGGCTCATTGGAAGAGACAGAATTGGTGGCGGCGCGAAACCCGCGAACGATGCCGAACGATACTGACGCCGTTACCGTCCGTGGAGAGGAGGAGTTGCCCAGCCGCGAGTATTACGGCGAAAGTGGGGGTGAGGGCGGGGACGCGGGCGGCGAGAGCGGCGGGCTGGGCGCGAACCGCGGCGCGCGCGCGTACTGCACGCTGCCGCGGCGCGCGGGCGGCGTGGCGGCGGCCATGTACCGCAACGCGCGCCTGCCGCCGCGCCGCACCACGCCCGACGGCACCGACATCTACTACTGGTGCGACGTGCCCAAGAGGAAGCCGCACGGTACGCCCGCCCGACGTCCGCCCGACGTCCGCACGACATCCGCCCGACGTCTGCTTAGCATCTGACGGCGCCGGGGCGCGTAGGGGTCTCGAGCTGAATCCCGGCTGAGCAGTACTTCCGCAAATATGATTGTGTTGCATCGCGTGTATCAGCACCCCGTCATACGTATACTCATCTGTGAAGCTATTGCGGGGATGTCGGTTACCACTACTACCTAACCTCATTTCAACTTAAATTGATTTTGCATATGTGTATACACATACCGCTGTGCAGTTTAGTGATGGTGGTAATGTATAAGTACCGAGGATGTATTGTACTGCCGCAGAGCTGGACGACGGCGCGTACAACCCGCTGTGGGCGCTGCGCGGGTTCACGCAGACGTTCCACCTGTGGAAGGAGGGCCGGCGGCAGGCGTGCGCGCCGCTCAACGCCTTCCTCACCTACGTCACGCTGCCCTGGTGGACCATCGCCAAGGGTGAGTGCGCCATGTTGGCTAGTTCCACCTGTGGAAGGAGGGCCGGCGGCAGGCGTGCGCGCCGCTCAACGCCTTCCTCACCTACGTCACGCTGCCCTGGTGGACCATCGCCAAGGGTGAGTGCGCCATGTTGGCTAGTTCCACCTGTGGAAGGAGGGCCGGCGGCAGGCGTGCGCGCCGCTCAACGCCTTCCTCACCTACGTCACGCTGCCCTGGTGGACCATCGCCAAGGGTGAGTGCGCCATGTTGGCTAGTTCCACCTGTGGAAGGAGGGCCGGCGGCAGGCGTGCGCGCCGCTCAACGCCTTCCTCACCTACGTCACGCTGCCCTGGTGGACCATCGCCAAGGGTGAGTGCGCCATGTTGGCTAGTTCCACCTGTGGAAGGAGGGCCGGCGGCAGGCGTGCGCGCCGCTCAACGCCTTCCTCACCTACGTCACGCTGCCCTGGTGGACCATCGCCAAGGGTGAGTGCGCCATGTTGGCTAGTTCCACCTGTGGAAGGAGGGCCGGCGGCAGGCGTGCGCGCCGCTCAACGCCTTCCTCACCTACGTCACGCTGCCCTGGTGGACCATCGCCAAGGGTGAGTGCGCCATGTTGGCTAGTTCCACCTGTGGAAGGAGGGCCGGCGGCAGGCGTGCGCGCCGCTCAACGCCTTCCTCACCTACGTCACGCTGCCCTGGTGGACCATCGCCAAGGGTGAGTGCGCCATGTTGGCTAGTTCCACCTGTGGAAGGAGGGCCGGCGGCAGGCGTGCGCGCCGCTCAACGCCTTCCTCACCTACGTCACGCTGCCCTGGTGGACCATCGCCAAGGGTGAGTGCGCCATGTTGGCTAGTTCCACCTGTGGAAGGAGGGCCGGCGGCAGGCGTGCGCGCCGCTCAACGCCTTCCTCACCTACGTCACGCTGCCCTGGTGGACCATCGCCAAGGGTGAGTGCGCCATGTTGGCTAGTTCCACCTGTGGAAGGAGGGCCGGCGGCAGGCGTGCGCGCCGCTCAACGCCTTCCTCACCTACGTCACGCTGCCCTGGTGGACCATCGCCAAGGGTGAGTGCGCCATGTTGGCTAGTTCCACCTGTGGAAGGAGGGCCGGCGGCAGGCGTGCGCGCCGCTCAACGCCTTCCTCACCTACGTCACGCTGCCCTGGTGGACCATCGCCAAGGGTGAGTGCGCCATGTTGGCTAGTTCCACCTGTGGAAGGAGGGCCGGCGGCAGGCGTGCGCGCCGCTCAACGCCTTCCTCACCTACGTCACGCTGCCCTGGTGGACCATCGCCAAGGGTGAGTGCGCCATGTTGGCTAGTTCCACCTGTGGAAGGAGGGCCGGCGGCAGGCGTGCGCGCCGCTCAACGCCTTCCTCACCTACGTCACGCTGCCCTGGTGGACCATCGCCAAGGGTGAGTGCGCCATGTTGGCTAGTTCCACCTGTGGAAGGAGGGCCGGCGGCAGGCGTGCGCGCCGCTCAACGCCTTCCTCACCTACGTCACGCTGCCCTGGTGGACCATCGCCAAGGGTGAGTGCGCCATGTTGGCTAGTTCCACCTGTGGAAGGAGGGCCGGCGGCAGGCGTGCGCGCCGCTCAACGCCTTCCTCACCTACGTCACGCTGCCCTGGTGGACCATCGCCAAGGGTGAGTGCGCCATGTTGGCTAGTTCCACCTGTGGAAGGAGGGCCGGCGGCAGGCGTGCGCGCCGCTCAACGCCTTCCTCACCTACGTCACGCTGCCCTGGTGGACCATCGCCAAGGGTGAGTGCGCCATGTTGGCTAGTTCCACCTGTGGAAGGAGGGCCGGCGGCAGGCGTGCGCGCCGCTCAACGCCTTCCTCACCTACGTCACGCTGCCCTGGTGGACCATCGCCAAGGGTGAGTGCGCCATGTTGGCTAGTTCCACCTGTGGAAGGAGGGCCGGCGGCAGGCGTGCGCGCCGCTCAACGCCTTCCTCACCTACGTCACGCTGCCCTGGTGGACCATCGCCAAGGGTGAGTGCGCCATGTTGGCTAGTTCCACCTGTGGAAGGAGGGCCGGCGGCAGGCGTGCGCGCCGCTCAACGCCTTCCTCACCTACGTCACGCTGCCCTGGTGGACCATCGCCAAGGGTGAGTGCGCCATGTTGGCTAGTTCCACCTGTGGAAGGAGGGCCGGCGGCAGGCGTGCGCGCCGCTCAACGCCTTCCTCACCTACGTCACGCTGCCCTGGTGGACCATCGCCAAGGGTGAGTGCGCCATGTTGGCTAGTTCCACCTGTGGAAGGAGGGCCGGCGGCAGGCGTGCGCGCCGCTCAACGCCTTCCTCACCTACGTCACGCTGCCCTGGTGGACCATCGCCAAGGGTGAGTGCGCCATGTTGGCTAGTTCCACCTGTGGAAGGAGGGCCGGCGGCAGGCGTGCGCGCCGCTCAACGCCTTCCTCACCTACGTCACGCTGCCCTGGTGGACCATCGCCAAGGGTGAGTGCGCCATGTTGGCTGGCTCGTGGGTTCCATTCCACTCAGGACAAACATTTGTGTGACGAATACTTGTGTTTGTTCTGTGTCTGGATGTTAATATCTATTTAAGTATGTATTTAAAAATATCTATGTTTATCAGTCTAGCGTAGTTTGGAGTTGGATAGCCGTTTGTGAGGATGTCCATGATATTTATGTTGATACATTATCCGGCTCGAAGGACCTACTTTGGTTTCTTTTCTATCGGAGTAATTTCAAAGTTTGACACGGCCGTCAACGGATTCTTGGCGCTACATACTCGTTTCCAATCTAATATCTATAAAAATGCTTTTTTGGTGTAACGTGGAGATTTTAAACGTTCAAACTTAATGAATAAATGACTGATACAAGTGATGGCACGTAGGTATAGCTATGATAGCTGCGCATGGATATGAATCGCTGCGACCCAAAGACGTCCCACAGAATATGCTGCGGGAGGTCTAGAGCATACTCCACCACGCTGCTCCAATGCGGATTGGTGGAGGGGTTAGTGGCCAACCCAGTGTCGAATGTTCTCAAGCCACCCGAAGGTCTTCGACAAGGCTTAACGATTGTTTCCACCATTGAAAACAACCGGGCCCGACGGCTTTACGTGCCCTCCGAAGCACGGTAGCGTCCATGAAATTTTGCCACTAGCGGTCATCCATCCACAAACCGACCGCGCCCGTCGTTGCTTAACTCTTTCGATCACATTGAATCAACACGAGCCATTGGGCTATGGACGCTACATGGATATGAATGCGGGGGACATAATACTGCTGGCGAACCAATCAGCGCTTACGACTGTCTACTCGCTCGAACCGCGCAAGATAGACGATACTTTCAATTTCGACTCCTGCGCATTCAAGGTCAGAGTTGCACTTTCGTGCCGTCTCTTATACAGGATGTGCATTAAGCTTGCCATTTGTATCTAGTTCTCTTATACTCGAGTTCGGTTCTATGAACACACTAATGTTTTCTAGATATCCTGGATCACCGTGAGGAGCCTATCTTGACCTTCTGAAAGTGCTCGCGCGTCCGTGCCTCTCGGAGCACGTGCCCGCCGCGCCCCCTGGCCTGCTTATAGCGAACGCTGCAGCAGGCAGAGCGGCTCACCACCACAGACTCCGTAAATACCATGAAACTCTTACCGACCCCGCATTTGTTGAACAAACTATTGTGATTCACGCATTTTTTCATAGACTGTTGCGAATCCCGGATTCGCACTGCCTTTCTATTAATTAATGATATTGTTGATATTGTTGCGGATGCCGCATTTATGTATACAGTTAATGAACCAATGAAAAGGTTTTAAGTTTTCTGATGCGATCTCGTATTTTACAGCAGACTATTGCGAACTCTGAACCCGCTGTTTAGATCTGAAGCCTGAAGTTGTCTGTTCTTGCCACCGTTTGTTCAGGTGTCAAATTATACGTACAACATTTTATAAGTATGAATGAGGAAAGTTTGGACGTTCTGCCAGCGAGACATCGGACTAGTAGAAATGTGTAATGTGAAATATTTAAGTCTCTCTTATTGGAACCGTCGTAGATGTCTATGGTAAATATGCGACACTCCACTATGCCTAATTTAAAATCTTCATTCCACGCGGACTGAAGACGTGATATAATTGTGTGTTTGTGTGTTTGTTAATGAAAAAATGCTTTTAATTAAGTTTGACAAGAAGATGTAGCTGTGACACACCATACAGGTCAGCGCCACGTTTTCACATCGTATATTATTTGATATTAAACATTTATTTATATAATAATTAGAAATTGTCACACTCATTAATTAATTATGTAATTATTACATCATGTTAAAAAGTCCATGGAGAGAGACATTTCATTACATTATTGTTTTATATTATCAGCGCCATCTGTAGTTTGATTGTAGAACTACTATAGTCAACCTGAATGCCATGAATGGACGAAATTGTGAATACAGTCGCGGTATCATGTCCACGAACACTGTAATCTAGTCATTTATTTGTGATTTTAGCATTTTTAGCGATCGTATATTAAGGTATGTATTTTATTATGTTAAAATATATTTATGACTTGTCAGAAGTGTCAGGCTGTAAATGTGTACAATGTAAACAATAAATTCCCACTTGCACCAGTGAAGGAGGAAGTCGTAGGTATGTGTTTCTATATCCATTGATTATTTTTTATTTTGTATGTACGGTGCAGATTGACTCCATGTTGCTTGGAACAGTCAGACACAGCTGCAAACGTAAGCCAAAGAAAAGCGAGAGACGATTGCAGCAGCCTTTCCTCGAGTCGTGTATCACGACAACGCACAGATTCTTTTAATATAGATAGTTCTCTAGTAGTAGTCTTCCTCTTCCTTCTCTTCTAATAATATTCTTCTCTTAATCTTCTTGTAATATTGTTTGTAGATTTTGAGACACGTCCTACCTACAGATTCAATAAATTTACAATTTGTAGACACTGCTCTCTCACTTCTGTAGTTTTTTTTAACTAGTAGTATTGTATCCAGAACACATTATTATTTTTAATTCCTGCTATTGTATCAAGCTTTTAGATACTGGAATGTAATCAGTATGCCCCAGGTTAATACTTATAACGAATCTAAAATACTCACAATTTAAATGCAAATAGTTACTTAATCGATATTATTCAGGAACGAGTGTTGATCGTAGTGAATCGTAAATGTTTATTTTTGTTACCTGCGGTTACAAACAGGAATGATCCTAATCCCTAACTATATAGCACTGCGCAGAATATACGAAGTTCCAAGGGTGCCCCGACTGGTACACTACAGCAATGATAACACTTTTGTTACCACCAATGGGGATTATTTTTATATAACATTATATTGTAACGAAAAAGTAGATAGTTATTTAAATACCGACTGTCGGTTGGTTCTACAAACGTTTAATTTTAATTAAGTACTTCTTAATTTGTAGTAGGTTGACTAAAAATATATATTTTAGTAGGTGTACTAAAAATATATTTTTAGTAAGCCTACTGGGTTCGGCGAATAGTTATTGCAGGAATATGAAACATGAAACTTTGAATTATAAAAAAATCAATTCATTTTGAGTAATTGTCAGTAGGATGTCGACATTTTGATCATGATACGGTAAGTGTGAGCGTCCACTTGTGGGTCTATCGACTTGGTGCAGGTTGTCAGACCGCACGACGTGTGTGAGGTTTTAATATATTTGTATCATTTGACTGAAATATATGACTCAATCATACAGTTTGTTTCATTGTTATAATTTAAGTGAATCAAGATGAATCTTTACTTTTTTTAGCGTCAAGAATTTGTACCAAAGTATGTGACGGCTGGTGGCAAAACTATTTGAGAGCCTCAAAATATTTCCTCTCACAAATGAGAAGCGGCGCGTGCCTGCAGTCGGCAGCGCTGCGGCGGCTGTGTAAGTCCATCACGCATTTGACCTTCAGGTCTCGCTTGGGATTTCATCAATCAAAACAACCAACTTCTAAGTTATCCTCTAACCTCTAAACGGCAGAGAAGATGCGTCTTCGTCGTCCAGCAGTTAGGATCTTATCAGCACAGATAAATGTTAAACGAATACTGGCCTATATGCCTAACATATTTTCCATTGACATCTCATACTGCCTTAGGTACTGCATCATATATCTGGTTCAGTCAGAACAAATATTTTGCGTACGTGTGGTGTAGGTATAACACAGTCCATTTGTTTGGAACAGTAGCTTAAATCAGTAAGTAATCGAATAAAGAACAAAACGTCACGTGACACACTACACCTCATTCCCCATCCAACATGCCAGCCAGCCAGCAGATGAGGAGTTAGTTAGCTAAGCGCTGCTGGTCTGCCACGTTACCTGTCGCCGTGGGAACAGGGCTGGCGATGCCGCCGCGTACCTGGAACAACACGGTAATGTTACACTACTTAGCTACACTCTCCGAGCGCACCCGCGCCCCCCCAGCCTTCGGATAGGACAATAGGACACCTTTCTTCACCGCCCAGGGTTAGCTGGTGGAGAATGCCATCAGGCATTAAGCTCGCCGTTTATTTTACTTTTGTAAGGTTGTCTATAAATAAATAAATAAAATATGTTACTCGTACAAGACGGCTGGATCTGACTGGTATCAAACTGCATTGCAGCGGGAATTGAATAAGTAAATCTCGCAACCTGTCTGTTACTGCATCTGTCTGTCTCTAGCTTGGATGGATAACGTCTACTGGCGAAATGTCATGAGCGCTTCTCTGCTTTGGAGAGCTCGTCAAGCTGAAACCTTCAACTAATTGTTCATCGACTTATTTAATAAGGATCTAATAACCTTTTTTTTTTTAAGTAAACCTAGACCCTTCTCCCGCTCTTTGACCCAAGTAAACTTATACGAGAATTGACAAGTGCGCAAAGCATGCCTCCAATGTAAGTTAAGTATTCAATATTTTTGGAGCTGCTAAATTTTAGCTTTCCCCGCCCAGTACCAGTACCAGTAGTGCTATGAAATACGAAGTAAACGACGTTGTTGCTGAGTCTAACATTAAGTAAAACCATAATAAACCATTCTATAAAATAAATTACTATTTAAATAATAATAAATATAAGCCCTTGGTGCAAAGTATCTCCAGATCTACTTTAAGTTCAAAATTATTAAATTGTATCAAATTATTAAATTGTAAATTTTGAAAACAGAAACTACAAGTTTCTTGCCGTGTTTTCTCGATAGAACTTTGTGAACCTGCGACAGATATAAAATGTACTGACGTTCATTAAGCGTATACAAGCGTTCGTTTCCTCGTCTCAATTTTTCGTCTTACTGTTTAAATATAAATACCGTGTATGCCGGAATGCCGCTAGTTTTGCTGTCGCACTGCAAGCATCCTGTTAATTTGCTAATTCAGTATTTCGGGATCTCAGTGGCATAAGTAGTTCCTAAACAATGGCAGCAGGCGCGTGGGCGCGCGGTATGCGGCACGCGCCGCCAATCAGAGCGCCGGCAGCGACCTCTTACCGTCCACGACCACGACACGACCACGGCACGACGCACGGGACGATCGCAGAGTTCTGACCGCCGCTCCGATCTCTGTCCGGGGATATTAATTTAGCAGATAAACATTGGAGACAGACCTGACGGTTTAGTGGTTGCAAAAGTGACTGCTAAGAATGGTAAGCTATTGCGTCCCGGGTCGGGTAACAACTATTGGGTTTTTCTGCCTTGAAATGCGCGGCAGCACAAGGTGTTAGAACTGGATTTGTTCTCGGTGTACGGCAACAGCTCACCACCTATTGCACGGAATCTAAACGACGCAGCGAGGCGCCGCAGGTCGTGGTCGTAGGATAATATATGCAACGGTCACTTGTCGACGGAAGTGCCCACTTGTGGGCAGCAGTGGAGCAGCGCTGTCGTCGCGGCTCATTACCGCCGCTCTACTTCCAAGAGGTGAGTCCAGCTTACTCGGAATGGGATTTTTCTCTCTTTCTTCTTCTTTTCTACGTAACCTTAAAATTATTTGTTTGTTTGTATTAGTAGAGCAGTACCTACCTTTCACCTACTAGTTACTTTATTATGTAGGTAGTGGCTAATCACTGCAGTTTTACGCAGCGTAGCATGCGTAGGCGCAGTAAGTACGTATCAGCCATATAGCGTCCTTATAAAAAGCGCATTAATAATAATAAGTTTTGCAACGGGCGCGTAGCGGGCTGGCCGCGTGACTCCGAGTTCCGACTGCTGACTCCTGACCCCTTATCGCCGCGCCACTCGCGTCCCAGCCTCGGCTCGCTCCAGCCACGGTAAGTCACACCCCATATTAATTAAATCATTCTAATTATTGTCATCTTCATTTACACCAGAAGTAACAATAACTAACACGTAGCTATGCTATGCAAATTAATCTAAGTAGGTAATACTTAATTAATTTCAGTCTTTGGACGGATAAAAAACATTGTAAATGAATAAAAAACGTTAGGTACGGTTTTTATTTATTTCCTTGCCTCATCTAGAATTTACGATTGTTCTCGCACCACTCGCACGTAAACTAAAAGAAAACAGATTCGCATTCAAGAAAACAGTTAAATTTTAATATGTTTTTATGATCTGATGTAGTAATAATGGATGTAATGATCTTTTTGTAAACTTCATGAGTAGGAGTTTAGTGAGTACAGGATCAGTTCGGTTTCAGGCTGGATTATATTATTGTAGTAATTACTGTAATTTTTTAGCATGCAAATTTTTTAATACATAAAAAATCTTTGAGTAATTTATGTAGGTAGGTACTATATTAATTGTTGAGGGTTCATTCTTAAGAAAAAAATACGTACTTTTTATATCAGACATTAAATTTTAATAGTTTTCACCCTCTTTTTGGCAACATGAAAAGAAAACAAATTATGCACATTAAGAAATTATTTGTACCTACTCTTTTCTACGGTACCCACTACAATAAAACTATTTTTCTTGTATTGTTTTTAACCTCGATGTATTGTTTATACCTTCCACTTGACACACGTTAATTAAAAAAACTTAAGGAAATCCAACAATTTATTTTTATTTTTGGTGTATCCTACGCAATAAGATCTAAATGGGATAAGAGTTAAAGCAGTATTTCCGCAGTTCCAAAAATGAATATGTGGGGCTTCCAAGTATTCGTACTTATAGGAAAAACGAAGTTGTTTGTGTACTGAACCTACGCCGTTGTTCGCGTTCCAAATAATTAGGTGTAGGTACTCATTCGTTTCGTTGTTTCTGGAAAAGTAATCAGCTACACATGCCGTGACCCGGCGGCGCGGGCGCGGCGAGATTAGGACGCTGACTATAATTATGTTCCTGCACGCTGTGTTCAAATTACTCAATAATCATTATGGGTGCTAACAAGGGCTATTACAGATACATATTATACACTTTATAGTACAACAGCGTTTTTGTAATTGGTTGTTTGGTTTGCTGATGTAGGAACCGATCCAATTACATGTAGGCGAACGGTTTTGGTCGCCGTGCTTGGCTTTTTGTTTAATTATTTCGATGAGAAAAATATGACCCCTTCATTTTAGACTTAAATCTATAATTATTATTATGTTTGGGGAAGCTTTCGAATACAATATTCGCTAGAAATCGCTGAAATTTGGGTTGGGTAATCACTAAAAAGGAGTTTCAAACTTACAACGAGTGAGTTCAACGTTCTGCAACGTTCTGTGTTGTGCGTAGCCCCGACAAGTTTAGCAAGTTGAAGTGGCAGACAAGTCCTCGAATGGAAAACGACCACGACTGGGAAAAAAGGGGACAGGGTTCTGGATTCAGAAGGCACAGGATCGGTCGGAGCAGCTTCCTTTAGGAGAGACCTATGTCCAGCAGTGGACCTCGAACGGCTGATAGATGAAGATGGAATTAGCTGTGAAAAATAATTTTCCTGAAACAATTTTTTTAAATGTAATGTAACTTTTTCAAGCGCCTAGCTAGCGATGCCTGTTCCGTTTGCAGAGTAAGATGGGAAGCGGTATGATGGTGTGGTGGGTGGCGCTGGTGGCGCTGGCGGGCGGCGTGCTGGCGTGCGAGCTGGCGCCGCGCGCGCCGGCGGGGGCCAAGTCGCCCGGGGACAACTTCTACCGGCTCGTCGTCAACGGGGAGGTGGAGCGGTACGCGCCCGACCAGCGATACGTCGGTGAGTCGCTCGATCATATTCATGTTCAAGGGCTCATGTTCAACCTTCAAGGGCTCAAAAAACCTTAAAAAACTACGATATAATGGAAGCATGTTGATATAGATAACAACTCGTATATACATATTCGTGTAGCGCACCTGCTTGCTAGAGGAGTCTCAATCTTCTTTTTTGTCTATGTAAAATCGTCATACAAATTGCTGAAATATGTTGGTACGAGAATGAAACTAATGAAGTATGTATGTCCTAAGAGGCTCTCTGATCGTTCATAAGCATCATGTGTGAGGCTTTGTGTTATTGGAAGAACTATTGGTCAGCTCCAATGAAGAATAAGATTCATAGGAATTGATCGTTGCTTTGACCGAAAGGAGTCAAAAAATAAGGCTGTCGATAAATCGGACCACACTTCACCACACACCTATATCGATGTGTTACCAAGCGCTGCGCTGACTGTACAGTGACGCTGGTGGGGTCCCGCACGCACGACCGCGTGCAGCAGTTCACCGGGTTCCAGCTGACGGCGGGCCCGCTGGACCCGGGCGCGCCGCGCTCGCTGCGCCAGGGCCAGTTCCAGCTGTTCGCCGACACGCTGACCCGCTTCGACGAGGAGTGCACCAACTCGGTGGTGGAGGCGGACTCGCTGCCCAAGACCGAGGTGCAGGTCATGTGGAAGGCGCCGCCGGCGGGCTCCGGCTGCGTGTTGCTCAAGTGAGTGTTCCGAATCATCAATAATGGGCACCGATCTCCTCTCGGAATGGAGGGGTTAGGCCACAGAGAACCCAAAAGAGACTGCTTGCAAGGCGACGCGCACAATCCATATTTGATTTAGCAACTTCATAAAACTAAGCTAAGGTAGTCGGGTTTGACCGTAGACACGAGCAGACTTCAAATTTTAGCTCAAAAACTCGTTTGCCTTTACCAGCTTATACTAACGTGGCTTCCTGTCGTGTGGAATGTCAACTAAGACGTCAAGCTACCAAAAGGATGGTGCATTTCACCGTTGATTAAATCATGCTTATTTTACAAATTTGCAAAAAATGCAGCGTATGTCATGTGATTAAATTCTCCACCGTAAAATGAATAAATTTTTAACGTCACGCACATGACAGGGCAATGGTATACGAGAACGCGAGCCGCTGGTTCGCGGAGGACGGGCAGCTGACGCGGCGCGTGTGCGAGGACACCTCGCTCTCCGCGCCCGACTGCTGCGCCTGCGACGACGGCAAGTACCAGGCGAGTACATCGACACTGACTCTGATGTCAGGCGGTGGCAGGGCAATGATAGATATACGAGAACGCGAGGAAGACGGCAGCTGACCTTAGGTTGAGGGTCATTTCATAACTCAGTCGATCACAGATGGAAGGAACATAAAAAGTAGAATATATTAAAGGAATATGTCAAAAATGGCGTAAGATGCAAACTGATAACATTTTCAAATGGTTGTGCTTATATCATAAATCATCTTCTTTTAAAGAAGAGCAGCTAGATAAGCTGGTTTCAAAACTGCAATGTAATTGAAGTTTGTTTTAATTTGTTCGATAGATGGTATTCGAAGGGCTGTGGTCGGCCCAAACGCACCCGAAGGACTTCCCGACGCAAGCGCTGTGGCTGACGCACTTCTCCGACGTCATCGGCGCCACGCACCCCAAGAACTTCAGCTTCTGGGGCGAGGGGCAGCTGGCCACTGATGGCTTCAGGTGGGGACGACTGAACCACACATGGGTGGCAGTCGAGTCGATCGATTGAATGTCGATTGGTATTTTAAGTTCATAAAATTGACTACCATTAACGCAAGTTAATGAACATGAAAGGTCGCCCGACAAAGTCCGTCACAGTTGTCAGTCAGGGTTGTCATGGGTGGTGCTGCAACCTCATTTGCTATCTTAAATACATAAAAACATTAATTGGCAAAAGCAACAGCCCGGTTGCTGAAATTCCTGGTTTATTTTTTTCAAAACCAATCTTTCTTTGACAAATCTGGATCTTAGACTGCAGTGGTTTCCAAAGGAAGACTTCCGGCATTTACAACAAGACACAAAAGAGCTACCGGTAATGTTTAAATAGGGCGATTCCCGCAATACTCCGCTCTACGCGACAGTACGTGAGATGACGTAACAACTCTCACGCACGGCGAAGCGTGGTCGAAGTGTGTACCTGAGGTTCAACGGCAAACGGCGACCTTTCACCTTCGCGTACGCTGAGCAATGTGCGAATCGGCCAATGATGTCTGAACGTCGCTCCAGGTCGCTGGCCGAGTGGGGCTCCGTGGGGCTGTTGGAGCGCGAGCTGCGCCAGCAGGGCGGCAAGCTGCGCTCCATCGTGAAGGCGCAGGGCCTCTGGTACCCCAACGTCAACTCCAACACCTCCACCAGCTTCACCGTCGACAAGAAGCGGCCCTATCTCTCCGTCGCTTCGATGTTCGGTGAGCAAAGATGATGATATATTGTGCACTAGCTTTCCCTGCCCGCGTCAAATTGTTTTAACGTGCAGAATTATCTCTACCAGGATCCTTTAATTCGCGGATGTTTAATAAGTATAGCCTTTATCATATAGTATCCTACCGGGAAGCTACACCTAACATTACCCACCACCATTTAAATGTAGCTTCACCCGCAGTCTGGCTGATCCTAATCCGATATAGCCATCAATCGATTAAAAATCGATCAATAGTAATTATCGATTAGAAATCGAACGATTCTTTCCACGACGACGACTTCGACGAGTTTTGTCCATTTAGCGGGTGCAATGATTGCATGCCCTACACTAGGACCTAATTCCTACTGCCCACTACCAACAACTACCAACTACGGGTGATAAAGCTGTCCATGGTGGACGGGGCGTAGAAACAAATTTTTGCATGCCTTCAAGTGGCACAACACCACAACCCTTTCTATGTTCCTCTGTTGGGATCTTGTCTCCTCTCGTAATGGAGGGGTTAGGCCTTCGTCCCCTTTGGTCAAGTGCGTATTGCTATTGCCAGACTTCACATGCCTTCGAGAACACTATTGAGAATTCTCAGGCATGCAGGTTCTGCTCTGTTACTGCAGGTGACATTTAATTTCATCAAGTGGCATGGAAATTTTTCGTGACATTTCCTCACGTCGTTTCTTTCACTGTTATATAGCTGTTACATCAAATAATCAAATACATTTGAGACTATAAGTGTATAACTATATAATATATTAACCAGAAGAACTCGAGGAAACCTAAGAAAACCACTCGAATGCTTGCTCGAGCTGTTTTAGCTTCGAGATTAGAATATTGATTTAACTGACGATTCACTCATAATAGGTACAGGAGGTGCTGATGTGGCTTCAACTGAAGGCGACGAGGGTACGTATGGTGGTCCTACTTGCGAGCCTCCGCGCGCATGATAATGTGCACCATCATACACCTTATTCTATTTACCTCCATATTGTTCTGATCACCATACCTAGCACCTGTTTCCTGTTATCTTTTGTCTGGATATCTGAACGTAATTTAATGCTATTTTAAGATGCAGGCATGAAAAGGCACTTGGCACCTTCAAATGTCTCTTTACATTCTCACGACTCTTTTGTCTGGCGCATCAACGATTTCTTGACCACTAATTTGCGAGTCTTGCCTCTGTAGCATTTTCGACAGACTATATCTATGACATTTGGTAACACATGTTATCCCCCAGGCCCCTCTCCCGACTGGGTGGTGGGAGTCAACGGGCTGAACCTCTGCAACAAGGACTGCACGTGGGCGCGCGAGAAGATCGTCGATCTGTACCCGTACGACGCCGGCACGGACAGCGGCATCTCCTACATGGCATGTATCTTTGCACTAGCTGGTAGAACGTTCATGTGTTAAATTCGAAGCCGACGGAGAAGGTTTCGAGGGCTTTTGAATGAAGGCTACGAATTTAGTCGAAAATTCGTTAGTTAGTTTGTATTGGATTACAATACAACAGAATCAGATTGCCTGTTAAGGCTGTTGGATAAAACGGTTAAATACAAAGACCTCATTCAAAAGAGAGTCGTCAAAGTTTCCATGTTCTGCAGCAGCAAAAACGCTACAAAGTACATTAGGATTTATATACAGATGCAAACACGATACAACATTCTATAATCGATAATTATCTCCAAAATAAGCACCATAAGATGCCAGAAATTAACATCCGTTATCCCGTGACATTACATCAGTTACATTAGTAACTGGCGCGTTGTAATCAACGCGCCAGTCTCCAATCTCCTTCAACGGAAGGAGTCCTCAACTTTCCATCGGGAACTTACAAACATATATTAAATAGCTAGTAATCAGTAAACCACACAGGTTTGTAGTACATGCTAACCTATGGACTAGAGTTAAGTCTAGGGTATAAGTAGGTTCACTACAGTGCAAATGAAGACTATGCTACTTGCTAAATACTTTCTCCGACCTGATGATCCAGCCCAGCATCGATAGCATTATTACAACGTGTCCATTCGCTTGGCACGCAGTCGCCGAACGCGGAGACGGTGCCGCGCGAGCGCATGTACCGCATCACGCCGATGTACCCGGAGGACCCGCGCGCGCCCTTCTACAGCGCCGACGGCCGGCCGCTGGCCCCGCTGGCGCGCCTGCACGTGGTGCGCGAGCGCGTCGTGCCCAGGTCCTGCGACGAGGAGACGCTGCTCTCGCTCGTGGCCGAGGAGACCGAGAACACGCAGTCTGCGGATAAACGTGAGTGGGCTTGGCCTTCTTTAAGCCGGGATACAGTAAGCAGTCGCATTTTAGGAGAGGTTCAGCGTCAAGAAGTCGGTTGGATGATCTAAAATGCCTTGCAAGATGTATTTAACACGCACTCTGCTGATAAACGTATTTAGAACTCACTTTATGCCACTGGAGTAAACAGCATGCGGTGGTATCAAATATTAGGACATATTTAGTCCGAAAGGTGGGCGTGTCCAATGCCTCGTGGTGGCTCGAGTTAATTTATTCGAAATTGGTCGTTGTTCTCATCGAATTTGACTTGACCCACGACTATGTACCTAGATAGCTAATATATTGGCCTGGTGATTTATTACCGTAAATATACCAGAAGATACCGCGCTTCACTTGACCGATACAAGTTGGTGACCGCAACCATCTTGGGTCTCCCTTCTTTCTCGTAGTTCTCAAGAAGTGTCACTTTCTGTTCCACAGCCCAACTAATCTATACCCTCATTTAACGTAGTATCTGTTTTATTACTGAACGATTCGTGAGTGTCTATATTCATAGTTGAAGTTACCGGCTTACTCACGTGTGATTTAAGTCGAAAATAGTCCGACTAGTTTCGATCTATTACGATGATCATCTTCAGGAGTGAATGTGCTCGCGGCGGGCACGGCGTTCACTCTATTTTCGACTTAAATCACGCCGTAGTATCTGTATACCCGTGTCGTACCCGTCTGTCGGCAGCGGAGTGCGCGGTGTCGGAGTGGGGCGCGTGGTCGGCGTGCTCGGTGCCGTGCGGCAAGGGGCTGCGCATGCGCACGCGCGAGTACCGCGTGCCGCAGAAGGCGCTGATGCTCGCCTGCGACCGCCAGCTCGTGTCCAAGGAGATGTGCGTCGCCGCAGTCGCCGAATGCGAGTGAGACCTCTTACATCTTACCCCTTATTGGTAACGTACGAGTACAGCATGGCGCGCAAAATTTCATGTTTTAAGCTTCGCGCAAGCTTGTACCGCATTCACACGCTGAAGTATCCACTGAAGGAGTTGCTCACCCTGAAGAGGAAATATTTTCACGCCTTCTTAAAAGTCTTTCTGAGAAAACTTCATATTACATGTGTAGAATGTTGGTAGCGTCCATAGCCCAATGTAGTCTCGGTAGTTTTCAATGCTGGAAACAGTCGTTGTCCTAAAACCTAACCTTCGGGTGGTTTGAGAACATTCGACACTGGGTTGGCAACTAACCCCTCCACCAATCCGCATTGGAGCAGCGTGGTGGAGTATGCTCTAGACCTCCCACAGCAGTGTCTGTGGGGGAGACCCGTGCCCAGCTGTGGGAGTCTATGGGTCGCATCGAGAACGTTGGTTAACGATTTCTAACTGAACTATATGACAGGGGCGACACAGCAGTGGAGGAGGAGGGCGACCCTGGCGCGGTGGAGGACGCGAGCGGCGCGTGCCAGACCAGCGAGTGGGGCGCGTGGAGCGAGTGCTCGGTGACGTGCGGCGTGGGCATCGCCACGCGCCGCCGCCGCTTCCGCGACCCCATGGGCTTCAAGAAGTGCCCGCTCGTGCAGATCGGTGAGAGGCAGTAGCCGGTAGAGGGCGCAAGCGGGGTTTAACTGGCGCTAGATGGCGCTAGTGGCGCTAGATGGCGCTAGTAGTATCAGTAATATGAACTTGCTTTTGAGAAGTTAGCCTCTGGGCTGTCACCGTTGTTGAGAGATTACTGCTTTATAACCAGTATAACCTGAGTCAAGCGGTGACAGCCCAATAAGCGGTGACAGCCCAGTGGCTATCGAACTCGCCTCTCATTCGAGCGGTCCGCGTTCAAACCCCTAAGTTATGTGCGCTTTAAGAAATTAAATATCACTTGCTATAGCGGTGAAGGACACATCGTGAAGAAACCTGTATGCCTGAGAGTTTTTCATAATGTTGGCATGTGAAGTCTGCCAATCCGCACTTGGCTAGCGTGGTAAACTAAGGCCTTATCGCGCTTATCCCTCCTATTCTGAGAGGAGACCCGTGCCCAACAGTGGGACAAAGAAAGGGTTGCAATGACGATGACCTGGGGGCCTAGACAAGTGGCAAAACGCTAGTAGAATAGAAATAGAATAGATTAACAAATGTATGGGATTGACATTCGCTTACGACTAATTAATCGATAGCGAATGTCAATCCCATACATTTGTTTATCTATTCTACTAGCGTTTTAGCCACTTGTCTAGGCCCCCTGATCAACATAGAATCTCCCTACAGAGGAGAACCGCAAGTGCATGCAGCCGGAGTGCGCGGAGGCGGAGCGCGAGGTGTCCGACCCGGAGTGCCCCACCACCGCGTGGGCGGGCTGGTCGCCGTGCTCGGCGTCGTGCGGGCGCGGCGTCAGCTTCCGCACGCGCCTGCTGCTGGTGCCCGCCGAGCGGCAGCGGCCGTGCGGCGCGCGCGTCGAGCTGCTGCAGCAGCGCCCGTGCCGGGACCGCGAGAGCTGCGACATCGACATGCTCACCGCTAAGCGTGAGTACACACATTGAATCTCCCACCAGAGGAGAACCGCAAGTGCATGCAGCCGGAGTGCGCGGAGGCGGAGCGCGAGGCGGCGGACCCGGAGTGCCCCACCACCGCGTGGGCGGGCTGGTCGCCGTGCTCGGCGTCGTGCGGGCGCGGCGTCAGCTTCCGCACGCGCCTGCTGCTGGTGCCGGCCGAGCGGCAGCAGCGCTGCGGCGCGCGCGTCGAGCTGCTGCAGCAGCGCCCGTGCCGGGACCGCGAGAGCTGCGACATCGACATGCTCACCGCTAAGCGTGAGTACACACATTGAATCTCCCACCAGAGGAGACCCGCAAGTGCATGCAGCCGGAGTGCGCGGAGGCGGAGCGCGAGGCGGCGGACCCGGAGTGCCCCACCACCGCGTGGGCGGGCTGGTCGCCGTGCTCGGCGTCGTGCGGGCGCGGCGTCAGCTTCCGCACGCGCCTGCTGCTGGTGCCGGCCGAGCGGCAGCAGCGCTGCGGCGCGCGCGTCGAGCTGCTGCAGCAGCGCCCGTGCCGGGACCGCGAGAGCTGCGACATCGACATGCTCACCGCTAAGCGTGAGTACACACATTGAATCTCCCACCAGAGGAGAACCGCAAGTGCATGCAGCCGGAGTGCGCGGAGGCGGAGCGCGAGGCGGCGGACCCGGAGTGCCCCACCACCGCGTGGGCGGGCTGGTCGCCGTGCTCGGCGTCGTGCGGGCGCGGCGTCAGCTTCCGCACGCGCCTGCTGCTGGTGCCGGCCGAGCGGCAGCAGCGCTGCGGCGCGCGCGTCGAGCTGCTGCAGCAGCGCCCGTGCCGGGACCGCGAGAGCTGCGACATCGACATGCTCACCGCTAAGCGTGAGTACACACATTGAATCTCCCACCAGAGGAGACCCGCAAGTGCATGCAGCCGGAGTGCGCGGAGGCGGAGCGCGAGGCGGCGGACCCGGAGTGCCCCACCACCGCGTGGGCGGGCTGGTCGCCGTGCTCGGCGTCGTGCGGGCGCGGCGTCAGCTTCCGCACGCGCCTGCTGCTGGTGCCGGCCGAGCGGCAGCAGCGCTGCGGCGCGCGCGTCGAGCTGCTGCAGCAGCGCCCGTGCCGGGACCGCGAGAGCTGCGACATCGACATGCTCACCGCTAAGCGTGAGTACACACATTGAATCTCCCACCAGAGGAGAACCGCAAGTGCATGCAGCCGGAGTGCGCGGAGGCGGAGCGCGAGGCGGCGGACCCGGAGTGCCCCACCACCGCGTGGGCGGGCTGGTCGCCGTGCTCGGCGTCGTGCGGGCGCGGCGTCAGCTTCCGCACGCGCCTGCTGCTGGTGCCCGCCGAGCGGCAGCAGCGCTGCGGCGCGCGCGTCGAGCTGCTGCAGCAGCGCCCGTGCCGGGACCGCGACAGCTGCGACATCGACATGCTCACCGCTAAGCGTGAGTACACTAGACTGAGTTATAGTTAGCCTTTTTGATGTGAAACGTCTTTAGGCAGAGGATAAACCAGATTTTTGGTGTGGCGAGCCGTGGCGACGGTTCGCCACGCTTTATTAAGATGGAATATATTTATACTATACAGTTCCGACAAATGGCTGTATGGTATACAGTCGGAAATTATTATCAAGGAAATATAATAATTATTTTATAATTATTTCAGATTCAAATTCATTTATTTTCATTATATGATAGGTACGAGTATTTTGTATTACCCTTAATGAACGTCATAAATTTTTTCATCTACCGCCGGTTCACAAAGTTGATGCTATCGAGAAGAACACGGCAAGAAACTCGTTAATTACTCTTGGTCTTACCTGGTAGTACTAGTAACTGTTAGTAGCAGTAAGAGTCTTGTTCCAAGTCAGTCACAGATTCGATGCTGCCCTCGAGGGCTAAAATGGTCGCCTTTATAGAAGTGTAACCGGAATCCACACCTTTCCGACCGGACCACAATTGCTTTAAAACAATTATCACACGGCAGAAATGGTACCAATAGGTACCGAGGCGAGGTGGCCGCTACCAGTAGCAGGCCACCTAAACCTTTGGAACATTGCCTTCTAAAACAGTAGGCGCCTTTACCGGCCAACCTCTTGCATCTTCCGCTTAGTTCCCGAGCCCGCCGCCAGGCAGCAGCACTGCAGCGCACGCGTCCAGTTTTGAGATTTGGTTTTAATGTCGAGATCGAAACCCAACATGAGATTATAAGTCATCGTTTCCACCCAATTTTTCCCGCACTTCTAAATATTATGTTTTCATCAATTAGAAACTTTTTTATAAAAAAAATTTTTTTGTAAAAATCCGATATTAGATTGAACTTCAACTTCAGACTTTTCTCAATCAGTATCAAGCTAATGGAGCATGTGAATGTCGGTGACAGGCATCTGCATGGAGGAGGCAGAGGAAGGCCCGTGCCGCGGGCTGTACCGGCGCTGGACGTTCGTGCCGGCCAAGGGCATGTGCGTGCCCTTCAACTACGGCGGCTGCCGCGGGAACCAGAACAACTTCCTCACGCAGGAGGACTGCCTCGACACCTGCAAGGTCGTGCTCGGTGAGTCGTTGAGTCGTTGCAGGAGGTGACGCTTTAAAGGTCGATAGGGCCAAAAAAGGTTGATAGGTGCCGTGAACCAGCCGATAGCGGAATCAAGTCATGCTAGCTACAACCCATAGCCGTCCCACTGTTGGGCACGGTTCCCCATACAGATACAGCTGAGGGAGGTCTAGAGCATACTCCACCACTGCTCCAATGCGGTGGTAAAGTTAATTCTATTGTTATGTCTAATTCCACGCGAGCGAAGCTGCGGGCGTCACCTAGTTTATTATAATTTGCAGACGTGTCTGATGCGCGGCCGTTTATCACGAGTGTACACAGCTGTCGTTATCACTCGCGAACTTGAAGACGACTGCTCATTGCTCAAGCCTTCCGCAAACACTGTTAGCACGAGATAGCTCGGCCGGGCTGCGCGCAATAGTCAGCGGCGCCAGGGAAATAGAACTATGCTGTGTCGCATCACAGGGCCCGGGTTCATATCGGCTCACACCGATGATGGTGCAGAAAACGTCACGAGCAAACCAGCATGCCTTAGAGTAGGCATGATGACAGATTTTGAAATTGCCTTCTGTAATGTAGGTACATCCAATATTTCGAAAAAAAAAAAAAATTCATCGCAAATTATTGCAGTTTTTCCTATCTACTTTAAAATTAGCGCGAAAACGCTCATAGGTGTCATGGCGTCCGCTTTGACGTCACGCCTAGATATAATGACAGAAGATGCCGTGGTATTTATAAAAGAAGCCCAAACGACAGGTGAATATTATTGAGGCGTGACTTCATCCGCTCTGATTGGCGTTTCAGTTAATATGGCTGATTGCTGTATTTCATACTTTTATTTTAATGAAAATCTGATTAATCTCAATGTTTTTATAGAAACTTTATAGACCATTTTTTAGGAATTATTTAGCATACTTGTTCCTCTAAAACCATTTATTCTTTATTTTTTTAATACTGTCATCATGCCTGTTCTCTGTTATGTTCTCGAAGGCATGTGAAGCCTATCTCCAGCTGGACAGCGCCGCATATATTTGAACTCGCTCCCGACTGAAAGGCCGAGTTTTAGTCACAGGACCGTCACCGCTCTTAGGTCATTCCAATTGATATCAAGTAGCGTCCATAGCCCAATGGCTCGCATCGATTCAATGTGATCGAAAGAGTTAAGCAACGACGGGCGCGGTCGGTTTGTGGATGGGTGACCGCTAGTGGCAAAAAATTTCATGGACGCTACCGTGCTTCGGAGGGCACGTAAGGCCCCGGTTATTTTCAATGCTGAAAACAGTCGTTAAGCCTTGTCGAAGACCTTCGGGTGGCTTGGCAACATTCGACACTGGGTTGGCCACTAACCCCTCCACCAATCCGCATTGGAGCAGCGTGGTGGAGTATGCTCTAAACCTCCCGCAGTAGTGTCTGTGGGGGAGACCCGTGCCCAGCTGTGGGACGTCTATGGGTCGCAGCGAGCGAAGCAGCTTACACGAATCTCTCAAGATCTGACTAGCCGTGACTCTACGTAGAGTGTCTACGTAGTTCGTAATCCTCTGAAGCTAAGCTCCATAATCTCGTTTGCACGTAGGTAGAGCGTTCTGGAGCTCTTGAAAGACTGACGTTGGATTAGGCTATTAACTAACTGGCATTAATACCTTGTTAAAAGATACGCGTTTCCCTGTCAGTCGGAAAAACAGTGACATTCCTCTCCCATGTCCATAGATAGGTACTGTCACATTTTGAGATAGATAAATTCTTAATTAGGACCTTTAACTGAAAGGTTCACCAGGGGTGAGGTGATATCAAATATCGAAAGCTATTCCAATCTACCCGTCACTACAGTACAGGTTAACTTGCGTAGGTGAACAAGCCCTGTTAAAGGTGAAGGCTACTACGAAATCATCGCCACAATTAGCTAAGGTTGCTAACACTGATTGTGTTAACCAATTAAAGCTAATTGTGTTCGGGATCTGTAAAAATATCAAATAACCCTTGGGTTACAGGTGTTAGCTAATGTTATTTGTTGGGCAAAAGACGTCAGAGAAAAACATAATCACAAGATGGGGTGAGCTCTCGGTAGTTCCAGTGATTGGTCACCCGGTGAAGTCACTCCACAAATCTCAGTCGCTGTCGTAATCTTCGCACTTGGCGTCCGGCGGCTTACTCGCTTACCTACTTATATCCCCTGTAGCGTTGAATATCGTCTAAATAGACACCTAGACTCAGTCGTCAGCTATCAACAGAGTCAGCTTAAATTAGATGTTTGTTATTGTCAGTAACGCTAATCCACTAAAATAACATGTTTGTTATTGTCGGACGAGTAACGTATTGTTACGAAGGCACAGGGAAGCTAGCGCCATCTAGCGCCGCTGGTGGAACCACTCAGTGAACGCATAGACAACGTGATATCCCGACTCGATACTAGATGGCGTTAGTGGGCCTGTATTCTCGCGTGTTCGGGAACACGCGGTATCTTTCCAGAATCGTCTAGTACTCGCGACGGCACGTATAAATAGTCGCGGGGAGCGCCGCGAGTTCAGTTCAGTTCGAGCTACTTTCGAGGCGACTTCGAAGTGAAAACTAGTGATACCGGAGTGAAACAAGTGAAACCTACGACTTGGCTTACGACCTAGGACATCGTTAGTGCTTTGTGTTTGGACCTAGTGCATTGTGTTGGACCTAGTGTTTAGTGTTTGACCTAGTGCTTTGTGTTAGTGCTAGTGAATAAAGTCTTCATTGAGTCAGCAGGTCTTTCTCTCCAAATCCTTCGAACCCTAACACGTAACAACTGGTGTCGGAAGTGAGATTTGGAGATGCCATTGACTCCGAGAGAGGACTTACAGGAGGGCGTCAGGACAAGGGCACAACGAGCTGCGGAGGCCACAACTGGGGACCAAGCCCCGCCCACTGTGGGCCAAGCCCCGCCCACTGGCCCCGCCTACCAGGCTCCGCCCACTGACCACGCCCCTCAGGCCACGCCCACTGGCCCCGCCCACCAGGCCCCGCCCACCGACCACGCCCCTCAGACTCCGCCCACTTTGGCTCAAGCCACGCCCACTAGCCCCGCCCACCTTGCCACGCCTACCAGTCAGGCCACGCCCACCAGTGGCATCGAAGCTTCCACAGTGGCTCTTCAATTAGGAAGTTTGTTTGTATTGATTCGGGAAATGAAGGAATCACACGAACACAAGCTCAGCGCCTTGCAAGAGTCACAAGAACGCAAGCTCGAGTCACAAGAAAACAAGCTGACTACGATTCAAGATCAACAAAAAGACCTCCAAGAAAAAGTGCTTGGGGCTATAAATGATGTTAGTGAGACGGTGGTTAAGCTTCGAAAAGATGTCGACATGGTGGAAGAACGAGTTACCGGGTTGGGATTGGATGTGGAAAACATGAAAACCGGCCTCACTGAATTACAGAAGAAAGTAGTGCGCCTTGAAACCACGGGAGTTGCGATGTCTAGTGGAACTACCGTAGTGGCGCAAGGACCAAGAGTGAAAGTGCCACCATACGACGGCACTACTTCTTGGAACGCCTATCGTCAACAATTCCAGACTGTTGCTGCTGCCAACGGATGGACGGAAGAACAATGCCTGACCGCTCTCACTGTTGCGCTCAGAGGGCAAGCTTTGTCGGTCCTGGAAGCACATACAGGAAATGGGTTCCAAGACCTGATGGAGGCTCTTGAATCCAGATACGGGGAGCGACACCTGGAGCACGTGTTCCGTGCCCAACTGCGTGACAGAGTCCAACGCTCAGGAGAAGGACTACAACAATGGGCGTTGGAAATTGAAAAACTAGTCAGGAAGGCACACCCAGGAGCCGACACCAAGATGGTGGACACGAATATTGTTCAAGCATTTGTCGACGGTATAAAAGACTTGGAGGTTAGAGCTGCAGTCAGGCTTCGTCACCATACCTCGCTAAAGGAAGCATTAGCGCATGCCTTGGAGGTCGAGGCGGTTCGCCATGATATACGGCAGACCCATAAGATCCGCGAGGTCTCTGAGGAGGTCAAGGAGGTTAAGGCTCCTACGAAGAAAGCTTTTGGAGCCATGTGCTACAAGTGCGGCGAGAGGGGCCATCTTCAACTCAACTGCCCGCAGAAGGAGACCCAGATGGCATGGAAGAAAAGGATGGAGGAACAAATAGAGGAGCTGAAGAAGCAAGGGGCTTCGTCTCCTGCCCGGGATCAGGGAAACGAATAAAAGCCAGGACTAAGGGGCGAGTGCTGGCTGACGCGGAGGAAGCCCCGATAACTGTTATCTCCCAGGCATGCAGCGGGAATAGTCTTGTGATTCAGGGGACTATTAACGGGACGGATTGCAAAATGACTCTAGACACAGGAGCCTCTAGAACAATAGTGAACCCAAATCTGGTAAAAGCCGCAAGGGGACACAAGAGGAGAATTAACTGTCGGCTTCTTACTGCCTCCGGTCAGCCAATACCCGTCCTGGGAGAAATGTCAGTTACGATGTATGTAGGGGGGTCCTCGTACTCTCATAACGTTATCGTGGCTGAGATTATGGATGATTGCATCTTGGGTTTGGATTTCATGAAGAAACACAACTGCAGAATTAATGTCGCTGACGGAGTTTTCAAGTGTGGTGAAGAAGAAATCTTCATTCTTGGAGGCGCCTGCGGGAAAGTCACATGTGTAAAGAAGATCATCATACCTGGACGAGCGGAAACTCGGGTGCTGGTGAAACTGCCGCCAGCTGGAAAGAAAAAGTCAAACAGATGCGTGTTGATCGAAGACACACCTACCAAGACATCGGCGCAAAAACTGATGACGGCGAGAACCCTTGTTAGTGGAAGCAGTAACGCTGTGGTCAAGGTTTTGAATCTTAGTGATCGCGAGATCTGCGTGAACAAAGGTGACGTCATTGGAAAGTGCGAGGAAGTTGTCTGGATGAAAAAGTGTAGTTCGATGACAGGCATGGACTCAGCAAACAGCAACAACTACGGAATAGTGACTGAGCTACTCGATGACTGCAAGAGTAATCTGACTTATTCGCAGAAAATGAAAGCTAAGAAGTTTTTACAGCACTACGCGAATATCTTCTCCAGTCAAGAAGGGGACCTTGGAAGAACGTCGATGGTTCAGCACAGGATAGATACCGGAAGCGAGAGACCAATTCGTCAACGAGCAAGACGGATACCAATTGCAAAGGAAAAAGAAGTTGAAGGCCTTTTGGAGGACATGAGAAAGAATAAGATTATTGAACCGTCTGCAAGTCCGTGGTGCTCACCTGTTGTATTAGTGAAGAAGAAAGATGGTAGCACGAGATTCTGTGTGGACTATAGGCGTCTCAATGATGTCACTAAGAAGGACAGTTACCCGTTACCTCGAATCGACGACACTTTGGATACCCTGAGTGGCATGAAATGGTTCTCGACCCTAGACCTGAAATCTGGATACTGGCAGGTGGAAATTCATCCAAAGGACAAGGAGAAGACAGCTTTCTCGACCGGAAAAGGTTTATGGCAATTTAACGTCATGCCCTTCGGATTGTGCAACGCACCTGCCACATTTGAGCGACTCATGGAGTGTGTACTGGCAGGCTTAGTTGGAGAGGCTTGCTTAGTCTACTTAGATGACGTCATCATTGTCGGCCGTGACTTCGAGGACCATTTGCGAAACTTGGAGCGAGTTTTCACCAAAATAGAGGGAGCCAAATTAAAGTTGAACCCGAAAAAGTGTCGTTTATTCAGGAGTAAGGTCAATTATCTCGGCCATGTTATCTCCAGTGATGGAATCCAGACAGACCCGGAGAAACTGGAAGCAGTTCAAAAATGGCCTACCCCTAAGGACAAAACCGAAGTGCGGGCATTCCTCGGCCTATGCTCATACTACAGGCGTTTTGTTCAGGGATTTTCAGAGATAGCCAAGCCATTACATCGGCTGACAGAAGATAAACGACAATTTAGTTGGGATGAGACTTGTGAAGATTCTTTTCAGAGACTGAAGAAACATCTATGTGAAACACCAATCCTGGGGTATCCACAAACTGAAGGTCGGTTTATAGTTGACACGGATGCAAGCAACACGGCCATCGGAGGGGTGTTATCTCAAAAACAGGGTGAAAGAGAAGTTGTTATTGCATATTTCAGCAAATCTTTATCCAGGCCAGAGAGAAACTACTGTGTGACAAGAAGAGAACTCTTGGCGGTTGTAAAGACGCTACAACATTTCAACAAATATCTCATCGGCAGACCGTTTCTACTGCGAACTGATCATGCAGCCTTGAAGTGGCTACTGCAATTCAAGAACCCAGAAGGTCAAGTAGCTCGATGGATTGAACAGCTCCAGGAGTATGACTTCGAGACGGAACACCGCAGCGGAAAGACGCATGGGAATGCCGATGCACTCTCACGAAGGCCGTGTTCGGAAGACTGCAAACATTGTGTTAAGCAGGAATCTCATGAAGTAACATTAAAATTAACGAGAACAGGTCCTTTGGGTCTCTGGGAGAACGATGCTATGAGGGAGGCTCAAGAAAGAGATGAAGACCTTCGGCACATCATCACATGGAAGAAACGGGGTGACGTAAAACCAATCTGGAGCGAGGTTGCACCCACTGGCGCTGTCACTAAGGCGTACTGGGCGCAATGGGACAGTCTGATACTTCAAAACGGAATACTCTACCGGAAATGGGAGAAGACTAACGGCAGGGAGTTCCATCTTCAGATAATTGTCCCAAGAACGAGAGTACCAGATGTTCTCCGTGAAATACATGATGGCGTATCAGGAGGTCATCTAGGTGTCAAGAGGACGTTAACAAAAGTGCGAGAACGATTCTACTGGTTGCATTGTCGAGATGATGTACAGGATTGGTGCCGCAAATGTACTACCTGCGCTGCTGTAAAAGGACCACAGACCAGGAGCCGTGGGAACCTGCGGTTGTATAACGTCGGTGCACCGTGGGAACGAATAGCAGTTGACGTAGCTGGGCCATTTCCTGTAACGGAATCGGGAAACAAGTATTTTATGGTCGTCATGGACTACTTCACCAAATGGCCCGAAGTGTTCGCCATACCAAACCAAGAAGCTACAACAGTCGCTTCTAAGTTAGTCGAAGAAGTGATAATAATATGTCGATTTGGTGTGCCTCTAGAAATCCATTCTGATCAGGGCAGGAACTTCGAATCGCAAGTATTCCAGGAAGTGTGCAAAATTTTGGGCATGCATAAGACGAGGACCACCGCGTACCATCCACAGTCTGATGGAATGGTTGAGAGGTTTAACCAGACTCTGGAGAGGCATTTGGCAAAAGTGGTAGACGACAAACAAAAGGATTGGGACAAGTATATACCACTCTTCCTTCTGTCGTACCGAACCGCCGAGCATGAGAGCATTAAAGCTACCCCGGCGTATGTCAATTACGGTAGAGAACTACGAATACCAGTAGATCTATTGACAGGAGGGTCACCGGAGGGACCAGAGACCGTACAAGACTATGTTTGCAATTTAAGGGAAAAAATGCGCTATATACACGCCTTGGTACGGGAAAATGGGTTACAGTCAAGTGAGGGCATGAAAACCAGATACGACCGGAAATCGAACACGAGCGGCTTCGAGGAAGGGTCACTGGTGTGGCTGCATAACCCAACTCGCCGGAAAGGAAAATCTCCAAAGTTGCAGACCAAGTGGGACGGTCCATACAAAGTGGTTACCCGACTGAATGATGTGACTTATAGGATTCAAAAGCAACCAAGAGGAGCATTCAAAGTGGTACACATAGACCGTCTGGCGCGTTACCATGGCAGAAACAACGATGCTCGGGACGAGCATCGCTAAGAGGGGAGTGGTGTTACGAAGGCACAGGGAAGCTAGCGCCATCTAGCGCCGCTGGTGGAACCACTCAGTGAACGCATAGACAACGTGATATCCCGACTCGATACTAGATGGCGTTAGTGGGCCTGTATTCTCGCGTGTTCGGGAACACGCGGTATCTTTCCAGAATCGTCTAGTACTCGCGACGGCACGTATAAATAGTCGCGGGGAGCGCCGCGAGTTCAGTTCAGTTCGAGCTACTTTCGAGGCGACTTCGAAGTGAAAACTAGTGATACCGGAGTGAAACAAGTGAAACCTACGACTTGGCTTACGACCTAGGACATCGTTAGTGCTTTGTGTTTGGACCTAGTGCATTGTGTTGGACCTAGTGTTTAGTGTTTGACCTAGTGCTTTGTGTTAGTGCTAGTGAATAAAGTCTTCATTGAGTCAGCAGGTCTTTCTCTCCAAATCCTTCGAACCCTAACACGTAACAGTATGTTTGCGGAAATACCTACCCATCTTCGCAGGAAACGATTGTACGGGTTTGTCAGTTTAAATGTGTGCTTAAACTACATTTGCTGATGACCAGAATAGGCCATATACATCTATATAATATATATAAAAGGAGAAGCTGACTGACTGACTGACTGACTGACTGACTGACATATCAACGCAGGGCCTGAACTATAAGGGTTAGAAACTTGAAATTTTGCACAGGGGTTCCTTTTATAACGTAGGGGAGCACTAAGAAAGGATTTTTGAAAATTCACCGCCTAAGGGGGTAAAACGGGGGTGCAAAGTTAGTATGAAACTTTGCCGTTTTTGAAGTCAAGTCACAGAATAATAGTAAAAGTGTCAAGTGGGCAAACGGAACGCGGGCAGACGTCGTTAATGGGTCTAAATTCTATGTCTGTGTTGCAGGAGGCGTGGCGCCCAGCGTGGTGGCGCCGGCCGCCAGCTCCAACTACCCCGGCCTCGGCGTCAGCTCCGTCGTGGCCCAGCCTGCCGCCGGTCAGTGCGACTTCCTCATTGAACGTCTTAATACTTACCTTACCAAGCTGAATACTTAGCTTATCAGATCCTATAAGGTCGGTTCACAGAACACTGAAGCAGCCAAAAAATATCTCAACTTCTCAAGCGAATCTCTCGAGGCGTTCTTCTTTTGCGTCCTTACCGTTTCGATACTACATAACAGGTCTGATGATGGCTTGTCTACGATTACCGAGACTGACGCGCGTAGAGTCGCACGCGAGTAAGTAGTGGAAGTTTCCGGCTCGGGAGCAAGTGATTCGCTGCGACCCATAGACGTCCCACTGCTGGGCACGGGTCTCCCCCACAGACACTGCTGCGGGAGGTCTAGAGCATACTCCACCACGCAGCTCCAATGCGGATTGGTGGAGGGGTTAGGTTAACGACTGTTTCCAGCATTGAAAACAACCGGGACCGACGGCTTTACGTGCCCTCCGAAGCACGGTAGCGTCCATGAAATTTTACCAATTGTGTTCACCCATCCACAAACCAACCGTGCCCGTCGTTGCTTAACTCTTTCGATTTTTCATTCAAAATTCGATTCACATTGAATCGCGTTTTTTCTCTTTACTAGTACTCTTACACAAGATTTTCTCTTACTAATTTTGTCAAGCTGAATGTGTGTTTGTATGGCAGGCGCGGCAGGCGCCGGCGCAGGCGCAGCTACCGACTGCCAGCTGAGTGACTGGAGCGAGTGGAGCAAGTGCAGCGCCACGTGCGGCGGCGGGTACCAGGAGCGCACGCGGACCGTACTGGTACGTCTCTACACACTGTACATCTATTTGCGGCAAAAGTCTAGCGCTGAACGAAAACTGAAGGGGATAGGTGCGCATGGAGTATCAGTGAGGGGGACATAATGCGATTGGCGAAACAATCAGCGACTGACAACTCGCGTCACTTGATAGGTACCTTAATTTCGACTTCTGCGCATGAAGAGATCTTCACTACTACACTGACGTCGGGCTCTGTATTCGAACAACAAGCCGGCGGCCGAAATTAATAAATAATCTATCCGTCGATAGACTCGGCTACTATAGATAGATTTATGATACATTTTATATGGAACTTATATGCTCTAGCAGCCAAATCTAATTCAAATATTATCGTCTTAAAGCGTCTCAACCAATTCCATACGCGTTGGTGAGAAGAAAAGTTGCTGTAAAGCCACTTTCACTCCATCAAAGGGAAATTGTAAACTATTGTCTCCAACACGTGTGGTGTGATTCCCAGGTTCCGTCCTAAACCTTACTGGGGTACTTATGATATTTATGTTTGCAACGTGCCCTCCGAAGCCCGGTAGTGCTCATGAAATGTTGCTACTAGCGGTCATCCACAAACTGACGAAAGTTGTAAATCTTTCTCACCAAGATATAGACTCCCACTATTAGACATTTACTACGAGTTTGGGGCCGTTATAAACTGAAATAGAAATAGTGTCGCTGGCTGAGCGACGGCCTGAAGATACTTGTACTATTAAGTGCCTATTCTGTGCTGTAGATCCCATTTGCATGACGCGCGCGATCGCCATTCGGACAATGGCCTCTAAACATTAGTCCGCTATTAATGTTCAACTATTTTAAACGCAGAAATGATGAGGGAGCTCCTTCGGGTTAGTTCCGGGGTTGTGTTACGCCGGGACTATATCAGCGGGATTCGGCGAATATTCGCATTATCGCGATATACGTGGCCTAGTAGTTCGGAATCGCGATGTATTCGGGCGAACACGAATTCTTCGCGCATCAAAGTCTTGTCGCGGATGTCTTTATCGTGACAACGCGACGCGAATGCACCCGCGATAATGTGGCTCCGGCATTAGCGGAGTGAGTGTTCAAAATGTAGAGCTGGATTTTTGTCATATCTCGCAGCAAGACGCTACCGTGCTTCGGAGGGCACGTAAAGCCGTCGGGCCCGGTTGTTTTCAATGGTGGAAACAGTCGTTAAGCTTTGTTGAAGACCTTCGGGTGGCTTGAGAACATTCGACACTGGGTTGGCCACTAACCCCTCCACCAATCCGCATTGGAGCAGTGTGGTGGAGTATGCTCTAGACCTCTCGCAGCTGCGTCTGTAGGGGAGACTCGTGCCCAACAGTGGGACGTCTATGGGTCGCAGCGATGCGACTGTATTAATAACTATGTAGCTAGCGATCTAGCACGTGTGAGCCGGGTTTTGATCCCGGGCGGGCGGTAACGCGCAGAACAAATAGATAAATTCCAGCGGCACGCGTCAGTCATCCATCATACGGAACCTATTTCTGGACGGCCGTAAATTATACCGCCGCTATTAGGCTTGTTAGGGATCCGCGCTGGCTGTGTGAACGGAGTGCTGGCGCTGGCCCTCAATATCAGGCAATAGTGGGCGCCCGCAGCTTCGCTCGCGTGGGATTAGACATAGCAATAGTTTTGTTTACACCTAGTAATATTTATTAATTTATTTAACATTTATTGTTTTACACATGTTTTAGTAGATAACATACAATTAGATACAACCAACACGTGCACCTTGTTAGGTCTCGTGTCCTGAACCCAGCAGAATCCCGCTGACTTCTTCAGGTCTGTCTACCTGGCGAGAAGCAGCCTAGCAACCAAATACTCGCATACCCTGTAGGCATATTAATATCTATGGTTATCTCCAATTTGAAGCTCGTACAATTACATCACTCCCGGAATGTGTCATGTGTCAGTTGGCACATTCCCGCGTATAATTGTGTCAGGTCACGGGCAGGTCGGATGTTCGGTCCGGGCCTGTCTAATATTTCACTCAATTTGTGATTTTAGCTTCCTGGTCGCGTCACCGCTGACTCATCGATAGCTGCCGCCACCGGTTCAATTATTTCCTATTATGCTTCGTTGTTTGCCATTCGTTTGGTCTAGAGCATACGCCACCACGCTGCTCCAATGCGTATTGGCGGACGGGTTAGTGGCCAACCCAGTGTCGAATGTTCTCAAGCCGCCCGAAGGACCTTGTCGAAGAACAAGGTTTAACGATTGTTTTCACCATAGAAAACAACCGGGAACGATGGCTTAACGTGCCCTCCTAATCACGGTAGCGCCCATGATATTGTGGCACTAGCGGACATCCATCCACAAACCGACCGCGCCGGTCTTTGCTTAACTCTCGATCACTTTGAATCGACGCGAGCCATTGGGCTATGGACGTTACGTAAGAGGCATAACCCATAACTACTCGTTGCTAACAGCCTACGAGTAGTATAACTCTTGTACCTACAAATGTATGTTTTGTTTGTTCTTATAACATAAGAATTGCACGAAACTTAAATTCAAAAATTCTAGAAGGAATGAAGTTAAATGAAGTATTATTGGTATTCCCAGGCTGAGGCCGGGCCGGGCGGCGCGCCCTGCAGCCGGAGGCCTCTCCGCCGCCGCCGCCGCTGCTTCCGGCCCTGCTAGGCCTCCAAGCTTCCCCAGGCCTCCCAGGGCCTCCTAGGCCTTTCGAGGCCTAGTCGCGGCCTGCTAGCTTCAGGCGATTCTAGTTTTAAGTTCGATGAATTAAGGAGATTAGTGAACGATCATTTTATATTTATAATTAAGTCATTGGATACTTTACGATAGAACAAGCCAAAGATTAAGAACTAGGTGAAAAAGATGTTAAGAAAAAATACACTATTGTCTCCTTAACGTTTTTATCTGGATTTATCTTGTGAGCATTCATTTATTTTGTAATTGAAAATTTGCTTGGAATATTTTGTTCTCGTTTCATTACGTCTCGCGACATCCCAGAACGAATTGTTGGAAAACGCCATTTGTCTAAAAATCAATATACAATAATGTTAGTTTCAAGTTCAGAAATTCTATGAAACGATACTACGAAATACTCATGAATGATATAAATATAGTAAAGTGAAGTCGATTTCGTCGTCGATCACACACCGCCGTCGCACGGCGACTTCGTTATCGTAACGTATCGATAGGTAATCCCGGAATTCACCTGCACATATCGGGAACCGGGAACCTACGCACTTCTTTACGTACGTTGGCAATTTGGCGTTTTATAAATTTGATCATAAATCTGTCTATACGCCAAGGAAATTAAGAAATTTGTTGTAAACTGCGACCTGTATTAACGGCCCCACACACGGTACAATCTGTACGATCCGTCGTTTCAGACCGATCGGAAAGACGAATTGATAGTGTATGTCAATATCGTTAACGATTTACTTAATTTTTTGTATGGCATTTTTGTGACGATAGATCGTTTACGATTTCCGTCAGATCGATCGTAAATCGCATCGTATATGGGGCCCCTTAGAAAAGTTGGTTTATATTATAATAGTTTAACCTTCAATGACGATGATTATAATGATACCAACGCAATGCAATCATTAATTCAATAATTTTTCATTAAATTCAATTTATTTAAACACCTGCAGAGGATCGTATAGATCACTTATATTCCATTTAGAGATGATTGCTACCATTATGAGAAACGCGATTAGCGAGCCCGTTTCCGGAATGTTCGTACATACTCTAGCTACGGATTTCCTGCGATTATCTCGCGCCGAGCGACCGGCAGAGAGACTGCTACGAGTTAATAATGTAAGCATACAATCAAAGTTTAATTACTTTTTAGTGTTCCGCAGGTAACCTCAATATTCCATGAGTTTGGTGCCAGTTAACGAACCAGTAGGCTCGCGCTTGGCTTATTTTATGAAATAATTAGCTTCGAAGGCAGTTAAACTTATTTATGTATATGTTACCGGCCAAACCCGATTTCAGGACAAACTAGTTTGGCTTAGGCTAAACTAGTTCATCCTATACGCGATGGTATTTAGTTAATCCTATCGCGTATAGGAAGAACTAGTTTAGTATAACCTAGTCCAAACTAATTCTTCCTAAGCCCGATAGGATAGACCAGTTTAGACTAGGCCGAACTAGTTGATCCTGATATAAATACGGACACTCTAGGATAAACTGGAATGGCCTAGTCTAAACATTATAGGAAATCTAGAAGTCAGATTAAATAGATAAACTGATTAAAATACTCCGTAATTGAAAAAATAATCATTTCTACCAAAACCATGATGATTCGTTGTTAAAAATTATGGATAATTTGAGGCGGTTGTGTCTATATAATACACAACCGCCGCAAATTAACGTAATAACATGGAGATATCATGAAAATCTAGTTTTCCAGATGGTACGCGGATAAATCAGCGGAAATAATTAACATTATGACACTGCGCAGTGATCCAATTACACGGTACATTGGGTACATGATGATTAGAGAAGTTATAATGATGAAGTTAAGTAAGTATGATCTGCACCTCTGCAGCCTCCCGGCCGCCAGCCACGCGTTCTCAATTCCTTTCTCGTGCCCGTGCCCTGTCAATAGATACCATCGTGACTTACGACGCAGTATTGGATTTCATGTTATTGTAAAAAATAAATAAGTAAGTATTCGTTTTTAACCCGCCGTACAGTTTTGACTAAAATAATTTAATAACTAAAACATTTTTCCATCGGTACACATATACACAGAGAGAAAACTTGACATAGTCTAGAGAATACAATACAACAAGCTACATGTATTTTACTCCCGCGCTGCAGTGGCCATGCCGCCGCCGGCGCCGACGCGACGCCTGCATTCACACAGCCTTCTGACGATACCCTAATTGCTGCGCGGCTCCGCGGGCACCCACGGCACGGTAAATGCGACACGACACGATTACGATACATCGTGATTTGGAAGAACAATCACTGTGTCGATAACGCACAGTGAAAACAAGTCTGCCTGAAGAGCCTGAAAGGATCACATCCTGAAAGCATCTGGTATAAAGGTACTCTGTGCATCTGGTTAGTCGCCAGCATATGCTGGTTTTGCTATTCTTGCTTCCATATCTAACACTCAACAGATAAGGATATAATAATATATAACTCAAAAAGGGGAGATACTATTTAAGTTTCAATGTTTATCATGCTAGTGGGTAATCTCGAATTTGCCTGTCATCTATTTAATGAATTTATCGTTCTAATATATTATGAAGAGACATCGTTTTTAAAATAACAGTTGGAATTCAAAGTGCCAGCTCGGAAATTGTGGAAGCGACACGACGGATTTTTGATTATTTGAGATGGAAGCATCGATTTTTGAATATTCGGAATTTTTCTCGTCGTCTCGTTCACTGACAGATTATAAAGTCTACGTATCAATGGAAGCGCGCCGCGCTCGCGAGTAAGGTCGCGGTCTGTGGCGGCGCGGCCACGGCATGCGGCGAGCGTCTGTCCTCTCCTGTCTGGTGTCTCACACACATTCGCTACTCCACTTTGAGACGTACCTACGAACATTTCATCCGAATAGATTCTAATTTAAATATTATGTTAGTTAGGATACCGATGCCGAGCGTCATTATAATACAGCAGGAGAAAAATGCAACTGTTATTTCCGCGACATGCAATTTCCCTACTTAGCTACGTCGCTCCAATACAGCCATCGGTAGCCCCGCGCCGGGCTGTTGTTCCATAGCTTCTGAAGAGGCACTCGTCGGAGACAATGGTGTCTTTACAATGGTGACCACCTCCTTGACCTCCGTTTCAATGCTTTGGCGCTTTTCTTACGGTGTAGGAGTTTTGTGGATAGTACCTATAATACGAGTATGCACATACATCCCTTGATATTCGAGGTGATTCTGCACATAAAACGACTAGACGGAGGCAAGGCGCGGGGAAAGCTAGTATATCTGATTAATTTTTTTTGAGAAATCATAATAAAGGTATTTAAACGAAGTCTTACGTTATTTGGCCGAAGTACTTGGAAACTAACCAACATTGATCGGTTCGTAGAAATTCTGGAGGTATTTTAATTGGAAGCTATTAGGAATCTGGTGCAACTGTTATACCTGCCGCGCCGGATCTCTGTTGTTGTGCCCTGCTTGCGAGCGTGGTTTGATTCGTATCACACTGCGATTCTGACTAAACAGTCAAACATCTAAGTAAGTACATATATTGAAAAGTGCCCTACAAAATAACTGATTAAAAAGCAATAGTTAACAATGTAGAATGCAGGTGAGCTGGGGTAACAGACAGAGAGGTTACCACTTCTGGAAGTTGCCGGTTTACGAACGTGACGAGTAGAAATTGCGTTTTGGCCATCATCCACGTAGCAAGACTTAATAATCATAATTTGGTTTACCAATGCGAAGTGTGCGACCGGTTCTTTGACATTGTTACCATTTTGGTGAAGAAACTCGTGCGGTATTTCAGATAAGCTCGACGTGACGAGAGCGGCCTCCCGCGGGCACTCATTACGCTTTTGGTGGCGAATTCCTCGCCTGCCTTCACTCGCAGTGGGTGAAGGCTGGAGTTGTGAATGTTAAACACTTACTTTTATTGACCTCGCGAACCTCGCGACAAACGTGCTTACGATATGCCCTTTCCCGGTATGCCTTCGCGAGGAAGAAAGGAATTACCATACTAACCAATTTATTCATCTATCTGTTTATTTATTACATATGTAAGAGAAGAAAACCATTTTTGAGTATCAACTTAATGACGCTAGCAAACCTGGCTTTAGAAACTAACTCGCTTAATCATTAAAAATTAATAAGTCTATAATAGCTATAAAGTGTTTGAGTTTGAATAAAGAAGACAAAACACTACCTAAAATAGGTACTTTTGGTTTCGGAGCGTGTGTGGAACATTTTTATATAAATTACTTGAATTTTGAAGGATTAATAAATAAATACGAGTAGATCATTACCGATTTGGAGGCAATTTATTACTGAAGCTTAAAATTAGTACATGGCTCACCCGGTGGGCAAATACCGCCGAGCTTGCATTCTTAGTATAGACCGGATGGCTGAGGCGTAACATAACTCCTCTGACCCTAAGAGGAAAATTATCGGAAGGATCGATTTGAGAATTCCGATAATTTTTCTTATCGAAAATACATCTTGGCGATTTTAGCCAGATTACATAATCGAAAAGACATTTTGGCGATTTTAGCCAGATTACTTAATCTAAATACAATTTTGGCGATTTTAGCCAGATTACATAAACGAAATACACGAGAATACTTAAAATTACTAAATCAAAAGTTACGTATCCTAAATTTTCACTGAAGTTATAGTCTTTCTTATCACTCAAAACACTTTCAATCGCGGCACTATGTTTTAACGAAAAGGCCATATATTTCACTTCGTCTAAATTAATTTTGAGTACACTTGCACCGGATAACTTGCATTCGCGCGTAACTGGGGTAAGGTGGTATTTTCTTAACGACGTCATAACCGCTGTACTTAGTATGTCGTCTTCCATCTACTATAGAGGAGCCAGCTATCTGCGTTAACTTGCTGGACCCTGGCGTTCTCAATTTGGACTGTGTCGGACGCAGGGGGTATGGTCATCGTCAAACTTCATAAGCTTCTCTATGCAGGTCGGTTCATAATATAAGGCTTGGTTATCTGCAGTGCATAGGAACTGATCGCAAGCAGAATGTGGACGACATGGTTTTAAAATCGGTAAGTATTTCATTCCTCTCGCCAATAGGTAAGGATATTTAAGGATTATAGCAAAGGATTTGTTTTTAGCTTCATTAAAAATTGGTAATGAATAAATTTTAAAATAGTTGTACGTTTAATTATCAGTAAGTAGTATTTCTATTATGAATGTTATTTGATTATTTTTTTTAAATGATTTTACACATATGGTCTCCTCTATTTTTAACAAATTTGTTTCTATTGGTGGATACATTAAGTTTTCAGATTAGGAATTAATTCTACATGATACAATAATTCTGTAGAGTTCACAATTGATTGATGTAATACAGACTAAGACTAATGCTGTTTCGATTTCACTTAGTCCAATAAATATAGTACTTATATCGTGTAACGTGTATTGGATGTGTGTAAAAATTCCTGACGAAATAAAAATAATGACCAATAATAAACTAAAAATAAAATTGAAGCAAAACTTAATAAGTAACTGCTACTGTGACATGCAAGAATTTTTTAATCAGAAATAATGACATTTATCATATTTATTTGACAATTAATTCACAAAATTTGACTTTATATATAACATGTAGACATTTATTTGGTAAATTAATAAATTGTGACATAATAGCAAGTAAATTTTAAAATTTTAATTTGTATGCATGATAAGTTTGTAATTGAAATTATTAATTGGAATTATTATATTTGTATGCCTGAATTGGTTATGTCACTTAGATGTACTTATAACAAATAAATAATTTGAATTTGATTTGAATTATAAATTCAGTAAATAATTCTGAAAGATAAGTTGAGAAAATCCAATTGTTTTGGTTAACAGGCATTGATATATATGTTAACTCAGTGTTAACAGGTAAATCCTTCAGTAATAATTCAATCTTAGTAAGGCGATTATGAAAATTATCAATATTCTGATTTATTGTGTCAGTTGTATTTATAATACTATCAAACATTTTGGAGACTAGGGTAAATTTTTTTTGTAGTAATTATTTGATTAAGAGTCAACTTAGAAATAAGTTCGTCATATTTAACTGCATAATCGTGGTCTAAATTACCAGTTACCATCTAAAAAACTTTCACCTGAATTAATTTTTAATGATTCTACTTAATTAAATATTAATACAAGCTTCACTACGTGGGTCTCCAAAATGCTGAATTAGCATATTATTTAATGCGGGCTATGTAACAACATCGTCTCGTTGCGATAAGAGCGCCGCTGCATCCTCTTTTAATCTACTCGTCAAAACATTAAAAACGTAAAGATTTTGTTCTACACATCCTTTCTACCGCTCGACCACATATTCACATTGTCTCACGTTAGGTATTAAATCTGTAATTAGGTTGATTGTCGTGGTTGTCATGATGAAAGACTAATAACTGTTCAGAGGAAGCAACTAGGACTTAACATAAAACAATTTTCTTTAAAGGTACATATAACACTATAAAACACATACAGTAAAAGTAAAGCAGTAATTAAGGAATACTGAAAAACAATTAATAAAATTTGTAAAAGTTACAAAATTATTTGTATAAAAATTATAAGTATTTTATCTTCACAATTACCACATTACATGTATAATTTTATGATCGATTTTTAGATCAATAAGATATTTTATTTCGTTCAACAAATTATTTAAGTATAAAATTAATACTAAAATGTGAACTCTCTAACTTAAAATTACTCTGTGATATATTCTATGAATTAAAATAGAGATAAGACCATAAAATTTCATACGGAGTTATCAGACTAAACAATGATATATTCTATGAATTAAAATAGAGATAAGACCATAAAATTTCATACGGAGTTATCAGACTAAACAATGTTATATTCTATGAATTAAAATAGAGATAAGACCATAAAATTTCATACGGAGTTATCAGACTAAACAATGTTAGAATGAGCGAGTTTCTATCTCAAAACTAACAATCAAGTAATTCGTATAAAATTATGAAAAATACAGGAGGATCAGGAACAAAGGATTGGCGAAAAGTTTTACTCACCAACCGACTGCTACTCCCATACTCGGCTTCTCCACCCTCAGATGTCACAAAAGAATATTTATTTGGTTCGACGGATTTTCTTTGTCTTCGTAGAATTTACGTATAGTTTTCCGTAACGGATTTTGACGGCGGAAAAACGCGAAAACTACGGATTTCAAGAGGAAAATCCGCGCCGGCTGCGCCACTTTTGGTTTCGGAGCGTGTGTGGAACATTTTTATATAAATTACTTGAATTTTGAAGGATTAATAAATAAATACGAGTAGATCATTACCGATTTGGAGGCAATTTATTACTGAAGCTTAAAATTAGTACATGGCTCACCCGGTGGGCAAATACCGCCGAGCTTGCATTCTTAGTATAGACCGGATGGCTGAGGCGTAACATAACTAGGTTTATTAATTTGTTATGAATAAGCCCGTAATATTTTTATAACGCTTGAGCAACGCAATTCAAAGAATGTCTTTGCCCAACGTATGGAATCCAAAGCGCCCGTGGCTCTACAATTAAATAACATTTAGTACCAAAACTCGCGTGCCGCCGACCAGATTACTCGCCGCCATACCCAAGGTTGCCACAACAGCATTAAATGTCTTTGTAATAGGGTAATCGCCGTTGAAATAATTTATGAGTAGTAAATGGCCAGTATCTAGTGTTACTATTAACTGAATCAAATTATCGTCGTTGTTCTTTTTAAACATTTGCGATGGCATTAAACGCCATGTAGGCTTAGGGAGAAACTGGTAGTTTGTTTGTGCCTCATCCATATCAATCAACGGAACACCAAGCCAGTGTAGCGCTATCCAACTACAGGCAGGCGATCGATTCCCATGTTACATCATTGTCGCATTGCAATTCTATGGCTTGGTTTCACGAAGGGTTGAACTGAAGGTGCTCACCTTAGGCCTCTGACTCTGAATGTACGAGTAGGTGACATTGAGCCAAGTACGCGGTGGCACGAACTTTCATCGTCTCTCTCTCGATCTCGTCAATGTTTGGTTTGTAAATGTATCTACGAGTGTATATACACTGCAATTGCATATGCAATTACGTGTTCATTACTATTGAAGTTATTTGTTATGCCGCGAGCCCTGCAACGGCTGCAATGCAACGTAACCAAATTATGCAGACAAATATAAAATGGACGTAGCAATTAGAACGCGAGCAGGTCGTTGCACTCTCGAAGGCTCTCCCGCTCCGAAACGGCCTTTTGCTCGTACCTTGGGCTCGATACAACATGACTTATCTTTTAAATACTTGTATTCTGTAATATTAGTGAGACTGCAGTTACCTTTAGGTATAGAATTAGGCTTACCCGGTTCGAGTCAAAGATCAAATAAAGAAAAACGTTTTGCAATATTTAACACTCAGAGCAATTACCTTTTTAAATAAAATAATGATGATATCGAGGCAATGACTGATACGCGATGAAGTGTGAGATTAGTTGATCATGAAGAGAGTACAAGGATAATCTGTAGTCGAATCAAACCACCCGTTTCATTGCTACTAGATGTTACAGCTCGTTCCAAGTTTTATTGTAAAGCAGTCCTTCTTGATATCGAAAAACTGTGTCCTTGACCGCCAGACGACCGAGATCGTCTCGGTTTCATTTCTCAGCGAGAACACGCGTTCGCAGGTTTCCCGTCTCAACAGCTGTCTCGTCTACAACATCATCAGTTGGTGTGTTTTTCTTCAATACTCAATTTGCAATTTTAATGATAACATTCAATTTTATATTGGGTTTAATTTCACATTTATCAGGATTTCGCTGTGAAATATCATTACACAGTCAGATATAGAATCTCATAGCAAAGGAAACAGCGAACGGGGTTATGTAGAGGTAGATCCAGCACAACGTAGAGCGGAGCGACTCTTTATACTATGACAACGTGGGCCGTGGCCCGCCACACGCGCTACAGAGGCGTGGGTGGAGCTCCACTGGACTAAGTACGGTACTTAAAACAAACAAATAATAAACAAACACGCTAGGCGGGGTCACCGACCTGCGTCGCGATTTTTAACTGTTATTTTCTTCAGTAAATCAGTATTCGTATTCGTAATTCAGAAGACCGGGTGAAGTGCCATGTAGGATACGTAGATCCTACATGGTGTTTAGGTCGGTGGGCACTTCACCCGGGATCAAATCATATAGCCACGTCGAAGACCTGTGACTAGTCCCTGTAAATATTCATTCATAAAATTGTAACAGTATGTAGACCTGGTTCAATAAATCAATAAAATGGGTTATTCTGCTTAGTAAGCGGCCGCTGCAATCAATCTATACATGACCTGGAAAGCGCTGTGTTGCCCGCGCGAGGCTGCCCGCACCGCCTATATTTACACGCTAATGACTGAGTGGACCGCACACACACACGGCACGCCCTACACGGCCACAGAGCTACAGCTCTTGCGCTACGAGTTTTTGCTCCGGGAAAAACTATTGCTCATGCCCTTATCAGTCTTCGCGCAGTTCGCGCTCATCATCATTCCGAAGGCTTCCAGAACGAGGGTACAACACGCTATCACGTCCGCGTGACTAATTGGCCTGAAAATAGCCCAGGGCGCAGCGGCTAGATAGACGCATAAATTGGTGCCCAAACAAATCATAACTGGCAACCTGAGCACTACGGCTAATTAATTAGGCACGATTTCAGCTATTGCGTCGGCCGCGGAGTGACATAATGCGGGTCGCGTGGAGGAGCGCTGTTATTTGTGGCTCCGCGCCCGCCGCGCCCTACGCAACGCGTGCTTCAAGTTGTTTGTCGCAAAAGTCACTACGCTGCGACCCATAGACGTCCCACTGCTGGGCACGGGTCTCCCCCACAGACAGCTGCGTAGAGCTGACTCTAGAGCATACTCCACCACGCTGCTCCAATGCTGATTGGTGGAGGGGTTAGTGGCTAACCCAGTGTCGAATGTTCTCAAGCCACCCGAAGGTCTTCGACAAGGCTTAACGACTGTTTCCACCATTGAAAACAGCCGGGACCGACGGCTTAACGCGTGTAAGATTAAGATTTAAGTAGGTATATTAGTCTATGACACCTATAGATCGTCAGATGGCCGTGTGTGAGAATGTCCATTATATTATTTATTATTTCTCGACTTGCTATATAAAATGAGCCGTACTACATTGACAAAATTAAATAACTATTCAAGAACAGTGAGAATTATTCGAAAGTAGAATTAAATTTAATGTTATTTTAATTGGTGACTATCTATGGTCGTTTACCTTACTTAAAGAAGGCCACGGGACCCAGTGAAAAATTCATGCCTTAATAATCTACATATTTTCGAAGGTTCTTTCTCAAGTTCTTTAATGAAAAGGATTTAGAAGGCTACACGGCCGCCAATTAACTTGGTGCAGCCTGTAAATGCTGTTCCAAATTTGAAATGATATTAGGAAGTTGAACTGTATTGGAGCCAAGGCGAGCAGGCTGTTTTGAGCCTTGCGAACTGTCACAACACGAGCTCGCATTGAAGACGACAACTAGTATTTTTTAATTTTAATATTATGGCAATAGTTTTTACTGTATGCCAGTTTCAAATAAAAGACAACTATATAGTTTACAAATAACCGTATTCGGTAAGTTTGTTCTTACTCTATGGTATTAACTTTAACCGTACTAGTTAAGCGTGCCTACCAATGATTCCAATGTGTTCTGTGATTATTAAAGTTTTTTAATAAGGAAAAGAGCGCAATCCAATTAATTAATTATCCCGTCCCATTACACCGGAACCGAAACGATACCCGGTTCTGCCCGTATCCGGAACCAAAATACCCGGTTTCTGAATAAGGGACGGTTCTGCACCCTCTACTCACACCAGCGATGCGCCAGCGAATGCCTTAATTTTGACTTCAGCGCAGTTATGTTCAGAGCTAAACTTTGATGCCGGTTCGTATACATACTTACTTTAATTTGTAACACCTTGTTCTATGCTATGCAAATAAATAATTATGATTATGATAATTAATTATTGTTACGACGCGGCGACGCCACGACGTCGCTAAAGTGAAAGCTATGTGTTTTTTACTCTGCGGAATACTCTATGCATAACTACTCTGTTCATAAACATTTTGCCGGGTTGGCCGTGGAGGATTTAAAAAAAAATATTTTTTTGACACGAAATACATATAATGAGTTCAATCCGTGGCAAGTGTTGTTTGAAAGTTACCCGAGACATGAAGCTGTCGCGAAAGTCGGTGATTTTATTTAATTACGGAATGCTGAGCAAGCGTTACTCTCCTGCACATGGCACAACAATAATAATATTCCAAGGGTTGGTCTCTTTAATATCGGATCGGGGTATAACAGTTCCAAATTCAAATGTGAGCATCTTCCAAAAGCCATGTTTGTGAAAGGGATAGATGAACTCGGGTACGTTCGAAATTTAAAAAATATTGTTCTATTCTTTTCGAGAACGTTTAGTGGGGGTGTGGTCATACAAGCCGATCGCGCGCCGCCGACCGTAAAGTGAAGAACCAAAGAAGAAGTGTATACCAAGGACGAAAGTAAAGTACGAAATAGTGGTGATTAGTGTTGTAATAGTGGTGATTAGTGCTGTAATAGTGGTGATTAGTGTGTTGTCAAGTTCATTTAACATGGTGTACGGTATTGTGCGGCTCTGTGCCCGCGTGCTGTTCAAGAAGGCATGAAGTTACTCAGGTAGGTGTATTGGAAATTTGTTGCGAACCGTAGTGCGACGTAATAATTATGACTGTAGAAATACTCTAAAGTCAGCAGACTTAGGCAATCTCTGATAGTATATTGAACTACTTTCATGATGTTTTGCTGTCGAAACTTTAACTAGGCTATAAATAAATATATAAAATCCAATATAAAAGTATGTTATCATAAATGACACAACGCCCAGGTTAAGCTAAAGTAAGCCCGGTACTTAGTGTGCAATGCGCTGATACTCTGATACCTAGCTTATGCTTACATTACTAAATGACTAAGGATAACATTAAATGCCTGTGTAACCTAATGTAAAAATGTAGGATCACACGCGCGATCCCTTTATCGGTCAACTAATGGGCTTGGAATTATGTCTCACTAAAATAAACGACAACAAAAGTTGTCACAACTCACGGCACAGACACAATTAAAGCATAACAATTATGCGTCCTCTCTGTTTGTCATCATTTTTACGAAGCCTTGTCTCGTGCTGAGTGCTAAACAAACTTAAACCTTGTTTATCCCCGAGTTGCTGTAGACTCCATTAACCAGTATTATCCATATTTTTGTAATGTACCTAACAGCTGTTACCTTTGCATCGGAAAAGCAAGATTATGTATTGTACTTAGAGTAGACACTGTAGTGTAGACAGTGGACCCAGAAAGTTACTTCCACTGAACTGAGACTGACGACGACTGTTACGATTACCTTCAAACTTTTCCCAATTATAATAAGTACGACTGCGTGTTCAGTTCGTTCTTTAATATTTAGCACTATAACAACTGACCCTATCAATAGCTCTTCTCGACTAATTCTCTGTTGCAATTGAACCGTCCAGTTAGTAGGTCAATCCAAGATGCGTAATTATAAAGCGTGAGTCAAGCGTCACAAGCGTGTGGCTCGAGAGCCGCCACCTGCCAAGCACTCAGCTGAAACAACAAACGGACAGACGACCGATTGTGCGTGTTTACGTTTTTCATGAAGCATTATTGTCATTTAGACTTTAGAGCCTAGAGAGACTCTCGTGTCACCCATCCACAAACCGACCGCGTCGGATTGGGCTATGGACTATGGGGCTATTGGGCTATGGACGCTACATAGTTCCGTAGTTAATGAATATGAATACGTGCCCTGTGGCACACCGCATCACCAGTCCCGGAAGCCGCTGCCCGGAGGGAGACACCGCGATTGTCCAATTCCCGGAGGCGTTAGGAGCGGCTCCGTGTCTTGCTTAATATAATATACAGTACAACTTTATTCAACTACAACTACTGTCAGTAAACGAGATTGACGGTCTTAGAAAAGGTCTACAAATCTGCGAACTAAAACCTGCCGCGACCGTGATTCGATACCGAGACCACCGGTTGAGCCACAGAACAGATAAAAGGGTTGAGCAGTCAGGGTCATCCACTAACACCCTGCGGAGTCGTCAATATGGAGTTTATCCACTCCCACCCTGCGGAGTCGTCAATATGGAGTTTATCTGTACTTCGGCTTACAGTTACTGTAAGTTAGGCGTTCGCACTTTTAGATAATTCGAAATATTTTCTACTATAGGCACCAAGTGTAGACCACCATTGCATGTGTGGAATACTAATCATTGGCCATGTTAAAGTTGTACAGCAGTCAACACGCTCATTAGATAGCCAAACGTTAGCAGAGCTGACGGGAACCGCATCCGGTAACCGGTTCAGTAAACCGGCGACCGTGACCCACCGGCTGGCCGCGACCTCTCGACACCCTCCTCAATACTCCGGAGCGGATTACCCCCATTAGACTACAGATATACCTACTCGTATTTTCATATCATATATGTACATCTATTCTATACATATAGGTACATCTATTCTATACTAATATTATAAAGAGGAAACATTTGTTAGTAATGTTTTCACACAAAAACTACTGGACCGATTTCAAAAAATTCTTTCACCATTTAAAAGCTGACAAATCAATGATTTTACTACTTGACAAATCAATGATTTTATAATCTACTAGTGGACGCCCGCAGCTTCGCTCGCGTAGAATTAGACCCATTAACGACGTCTACCCGTCTAACGACTTCAAAAACGGCAAAGTTTCATACTAACTTTGCACCCCCGTTTTACCCCCTTAGGGGATGAATTTTCAAAAATCCTTTCTTAGTGCTCCCCTACGTTATAAAAGGAACCCCTGTGCAAAATTTCAAGTTTCTAGCCCTTATAGTTTAGGCCCTGCGTTGATATGTCAGTCAGTCAGTCAGTCAGTCAGTCAGTCAGTCAGTCAGTCACCTTCTCCTTTTATATATATAGACTAGTGGACGCCCGCAGCTTCGCACGCGTGGAATTAGACATTCACTAATTTCAAAAACGGCAAAGTTTCATACTAACTTTGCACCCCCGTTTTACCCACTTAGGGGGTGAATTTTCAAAAATCCTTTCTTAGTGCTCCCCTACGTTATAAAAGAAACAAAATTTCAAGTTTCTAACCCTTGTAGTTTAGCCCTGCGTTGATATGTCAGTCAGTCAGTCAGTCATATCAACGCAGGGCCTAAACCACAGAACAGATAAAAGAGGTGTTCTGTGTGTTCAGCCTAGTTATTTAATTAGGCGACTCCTCTTTTGTGTCGCATCGAGTTATTAAACGGTACTTATCATCAATAATTATGCTGTACAGTGGACTGCCCTCTGTAATGGCAGCCCCCTATAATTGAATAAGTAAGGACATGGTATACGTTGCGCAAATGTGGTATTGATAAAGGTTACATGCATTCGAGAACATTTTGGATAATTCGCATGCATGCAAATTTCCATCAAAGCGCACGTGGAAGTATGTACTTGTAAGCGTCATTAGGGGCGGCAGGTATCCGCAGGGGCAGAAATAGACGCTTCGAAATGGAATTAAGTGGTTCGTGGAACGAAAGGGTGGGGCTTGCGAGCTAGGAAATCGTAATCTATACCGTAATAAAACTGAAGAGAAACTCTTTCTGTAAATTGAATATTTTTTCAAAATCTCAATTCATTAAAATTTTGATACTAGGTTCACCCATTCACAAACCGACCTCGCCCGTCTTTGCTCAACTCGTTCGATCACATGCTATCGACGCGACGCGAGCCATTGGGCGACTACGGACACTTCGATAATATCGATCCAAAAGCTCGAAAAAGGAAACATATTACTTTGTTTTCGTATGATAAAGAAAAAAAAAGTTTGGTAAAAACTTGGCTGTGACTTCACTTAGCTGTCGGAACTGTCCGTGACCTTGACCGAGGCCGCGCCCGCGCCGCGGACCGAGTCAGCAGGCAAGGCTGTGTCGGGTCAGCCGGGATCTGGGTTTAGCTTTCAGGTCGCTGTTAACGACAGCGCTCGCTGTTAAACTTGTTAAGCTTTCACCGTGGAGAGATAATCTTTATAGACACCCACGATCAATTAGGTTAGTAGGTGGCACTTGCCCATTTTATTGAAGTCAAAGAGTCAGATGGCTGTAGGTACATACGCCTGGTAGACTGGTAAATGTGTCGCCACTGCTTCAAGTCAGTGGTACCTTAGATTAGTATGCTGGTGATTGCCACATACATCTTCGTTTATGATATGTTTATCAAAATGTATTTACTCTGAAATCGTTCGGAAAACAGAGAGAGTAGTAAAACAGTATTCAAGGGATACGAGGAGTACCTGATGACGTAGCCGCTTGCAATATAACCGAACCTAATAATGCATATCGGACTGGAATGTTCGATTTGCAAGATGCGAATAAATTATGGGTTTTAAATGGTCAAGTTCACAGCGAATTCAGAACCTTAGCCGCTGGGATTAAGATCGGATTCGCTTGGGCACCAGTTCGGGGTTAGTTTATGAAACCGGGAGCCGAGCTTCCACTTTGGAGTCCGGAATTATCCGCGACCTTCGCGAACCGCTCCTGGCTTTCTTTGTTCTTCAACAAATCATTATTCATCATCATCACCATTTGCCTTGCATTGAGAGACAACTTTCAATTTTTCACCTTGGATCTGATAGTGATATCTTCTTTTATATTTCTCTTGTGGTGTTAATTGAGGCCTTTGCCCAGCTGTGGACTTCATAAGCTGATGAATTATTCTATGACACTCCAATTACGTTAATTTTTAACATTGGTCATTTTTAAATTACATAACACTTTTAAATGAAGAAATGCAATTTTTATAAATGTCTTATCTTTATATCGTACCTATCGTAATGATAGCCTGGTGATGTGGAGAAGTTAAGTCCATGCTAACCGTTACATTATGTATTTTCTGTGCTAACATGAAGAATTATCTACCGATTATTCCATCATAGTGGCTTGTCACACGGCTGTAGTATAGTATTTCAATATGGATCATAATAATGAAACATGTGTTAGTGCCTGTTAGCCTTTTATGTATTCGATTATAACCCTAATATTGTATTGTGGTGGGCTGTCTGGTACGAATATTAATAGGCAGCAGGAGCCACCGCCGCGCATGGCAACCATATAGCAACGATGAGGCGACCTAGGTAACTTAGCTGGCTAGTGGGTATTAGTGGTAGTAGTGGGTAGTAGTGATTGCAGCTGCCTGTTGCAGATCTATCAAATCATGAAATTGGTAACATATCATTCCTGTACTTATTTACATCTAAATAATTGTCATTTTAAATGGGTAATTAATTTCCAGTCATTAAATGAAAACATCTTGGTCTTATTTTAGCATTCTGTATTTGAGGAGTTTCGTAATTCACCGCCTTCGATTGCCGGCGTTCATTGCCAGCGGCCCGTCAAATCATAGATTGAGCTATCACTAACGCCCTTGATACGTCATCATCGCGTATTTCTAGTGCAGATGCAATGAAGAGGTCAGCCCTGCCGACCCTGAGACCGATTCGCAAGCGGCGTCTTCGGGCGAGTGGCTCGGCCAAGGGCAGCATGTTTGGTAAACATGGCGGCTTGGACAGACGTACTGACAGCACGTGAAATAAAGCTCTGGATCTTCAGATTTTGCGCAAACGCGGTACACATTTCCCAAGGAACTTTATAAGCGTATACTTTATTAGCGAGACTTTTGAAAATAGAAGGATGGAGGAATGGACTGGATCCAATACATCGCAGTTGCAACCGAATGCACAGTAATCTTTATGTCCTTAGTTTGGTGTACCCACCATCTATTCTTCTTTAAACAGTATTGTATCGTTTGGCCGAGGGAATGGAAGCAAGCGCACCAATCTGACTTCGTGGTTTCCTGTGGTGGCGATGCAGTTCATGCAGTAGCCTGTCCACAGCCGTTTACGTTTCAAAAGTGAAATATTTGCCATCAACATCCAAAGTTCTACACATTTACCAACCGGTGAAACATTTTGAATCGTGAGTTTTTAAAAAGCAAACTGTTCCGCGCGCAAACTAATGTATACCTACCAAGATTACCAAGACACGTAGTCCGTGTCTCTATAATCAGGTCGGTTGTTAGACTCAAACCACTCTGTTCAAAGCCAGTGATTTGTGCTTTGTGCGAGCGTGACGCCGCTCGCCGACGTCTCTCCGGCGTCACGTCACGGCGACGACACGACGACGACACGGCGGCGGTACGGCGTCACGTCGGTCACAGCTCATTACCTGTCGTTACGCCATTGTTTCCGCAAATTATTGTCTGATCGTGTCTCGTGCCTCGAGTGACACCTATTACATCCAGTTAGCATCTCTGATTCTTAATAAAATAAACAGAAATACAGTTTGCGGGCGATAGGATAAGATGTACCTATGAGGTAAAATACTATGTAGACTGTAGGTAGAGTATTGTAGAGACGCTGAGACAAATAAAACTAAAGGTTGAAATAACAAGATATAATATAGCGTGGTTTTCCAGCTATTATCTAATCTGTACTTGTAGTATAGCAATACAAATAATTAAATAGGGGACTAATAAAGTGAAGAGGAAAAATTATGGTGAATGCGTCGATCCGTGGCGGGAAACTTAAATAAAAATATTTTTTTTGTTGATTTTATCTATGTACAAGTATGTACATATTTATAAATAACATAAATAGCGTCCTTTTTTTTAATTTGCGCACGTTTAGCATTTTATTATTTATGTATTATTTTGGTTCTTTGGAGTTCTAATTAGTTGAAAACAACAAGAACAAATGATATTTAATTCAATTTTCCGCCATAGACTCAAGCCTTACCTTAAGAAAAATGTGATGTAAAGAAAGATCTTACCGTGTATTTAGATACTTATGTATGTCATCTGGTTTTTACAGTGAATGACAATCATTTCACATATAGAGTTCGCCCGGGGCAGTACCACCGCCCGCCACGGTACCTACCTAGTACCATTTCTGCCGTGTAATAATTGTTTTGAAAGCAATTGTGGTCCGGTTGGAAAGGTGTGGATTCCGGTTACACTTCTTTAGAGGCGACCATCTTAGTCCTCAAGGGTAGCAACACATCTGTGACTGACTTAGAACGAGACTCCTACTAACAAGTACTAACTGGACTATTACTAACACCAACTAACAGGACTAACTATCACTAACAGTCCCCAGTCCTCATAGTTACCTACTAACGAACTGACCAACTAATGTTCTAATTAACTCTCTCAACTAATTGGACTAACCATCCCAGTCCCTAATTGAGTCTTGTTCAAAGTCAGTCACAGTTGTCATGGGCGGCAGCGGATGGGTGGTGCTGCAAGCTCGTTTGCTATCTTTTATCCATAAAAAAAAAAAAAAAACATGATTTTCGCAGTGGATTTGGTTACCTAAGTCTGCCTTTAAAAAATCCTATGAATATTTTTACTGCCTTGCATCATACATTATATTGTTTCCTGTTTACTGTAGGAGTAGGTACATACTTGAGAAGCACAGGAAATTTTAGTGAGTGTGAACCGTTCTCTCTGTTCAGCCCACTTTAGTCCACTGCTGGACATAGGCCCAAGGCAGGCCACTGAATATATAATGATGAATAAGAGTGTCCGGGACTTAAGCCGTAGTAAAGTTTATACGAAAAAATGGACTCTTTACGTTTTACCTGATAGTTTATCGCCGCTAAGAATAGTTTACACCCGAAATATCCGAGGAAAGCGTTGGGTGTAATGGGATAATGTGTTGCGAGGCTCGTAAACCCGCCAGCCATTCGATATATTTCCCAGAAGCCGTTGTTTATTATGCTCTTCATTGTACCTATATAGCCTATATCACACGCCCTCGCCCTCGCGCTTCGCATTGTTAAGACAAACTGCTATAAGTCATCGCCACTTCATCCATTTATTGTTTGTACTCCTCTCCCGCATTCGTGACCGACAAACCACAGATCAAAACCAGCCAGATCACTAAATGGTTTCTATCTAAGTACCCATAACTTTACCGTTGAGCAAAGATTAGATATAATTTAGAGATGTGCGTTGCTTACAGAGCGCTGTGAAAATAATATACTAGTACTCATACTACTGTACCTACTCAGTATTTGAAACGTCACGTATTGACACGAAACTAATTCAGAACGCATATAATGATATAATATTATCTACCTTTTGTACATTTCATGTACCTACTTATCAATGGATGTAGGTGCTCATAGCACTGAAGGAAACTTTATGTACCATGAGAAAAATTGTATGCCTGAAAATGCATACATTTTTTCTCATATTGTTCTAGGGTTTAAAATTTATTAGAGCATAAAAGTTAAAACAAAACATCTGTTTAAATATTTTCCCGTCTGCCAGATCTGGTTTAACTGATTCTCTCGGTTGCACGCGTTTTGTCGTGAACTTTGAACTCTAGTAAAAAGTTTGGTGAAATAATTTTTGAATTCGGTCAGGTAGTTTTTGTATGAAATCATTACAAACAAATCTTTCCTCTTTTTATTTATTATTTATCTCATTAGTTAGTATAGATGGGTACACCAGATTAAACTCAAAATTTATAAGATAGAGAAATAAGCATTGAATAAAAAAAACCAATGAGAAGGACATACCTACATCTCACATACAGCACACACACGTTACATACACGTGTGATTATCTACGTCAGGAAAACAAGTTCTGCAACAAGCTCTACAGAACGATCAATAAACAGCAATGCATAATGACACGCCGGGTCATTGCACCGGGTCTTTATTATAGTTGTTGTCTGGTAGCAAAGTTGCTGCTCGCACCGCTGTACTAGAGCGAAGCGACTCTTTATACTATGGCTGTACCGCTGCCGCAGCCAGCAGTGAAAGCCCTCGGAGGCTTGAGGATTGCGCAACGCACACGTGGCCCTGTGGTTTGCGGATAGCAAGCCACAGCAGTAACTGACTCTCACTGACTGTTACCGACGCCACGCACCGATACCAATGCTTTGCCTAACTTATTTTTGGTAGGAATCGATAGTCTAATAGGTCGAAATTACCATCGGCGAATCTAATAAGAAAAGGAGAAGTCGAAGCTTCGATCCGGTCGAGCGAATAATACATCGGGAGCGGTCCGTCAGTCTTACATCGCGTTTACCCTACATTGTAAATTCAAGTGAAAGAATTTCTTCCTTCGCTAAACTTGAAATCGGAGGTATCTCTCGTCATATTCCGACCTTGAAATACAATACGCGCTTAGTGTTTCAGTTCTGTTTGTAATCAATGAGGCATGTACTCGCAATTCGACACATCTGACGTGTGTTGCTGGAAATAAGGCGAAGTTAATTAATCAATTAACAGCCGCTACAACAACCTTCGCGCCAAGGATCATTGCTTCCACGAGATCGACGCTACTATGTACTACCTACGCCCTGCCCACGCCCTTACTTACAGTCGCGTTGAGCCGTCTGTTGTTGATAAACAAAACCGTTTTACTATCAGGTATTATGTAATTAATATAAATATTAGATAGCAAACGAGCTTGCGGAACTGTGGCCATTGCAATTGTGAATAATTTGATAATAGTCTCATAGGTTTCGTACGATAGGATGTGGACACAACATTTTAAAGGTTCACGTGCGGTTGGTTCTGTTCGTACGTTGGTATATAAAATTAATAATTCCGTAAGTATATTGATTTACTAGTGGACTGCCCGCAGCTTCGCTCGCGTGGAATTAGACAACAATAGTTTCGTTTACACCTAGTAATATTATCTAACCTATGTTACTCAGTGAAGATGCAGCTTTCTAATGGTGAAAGAATTTTTGAAATCGGTCCAGTACTTAGTGTGAAAACATTACAAACAAATCTTTCCTCTTTATAATATTAGTAGTATAGAAAATGACACTATGTCCATTGTTATGCGCGAGATGTGGGAATTGGCAAACACATTTTCTTCTTTATATCCCTAGGGGAAGTTGCGCCTAATGTTGAGGGCCTTCGTCTAGCGTCTAGCGGTATCTCAGGCGTGATGGATGGATGCGCGGCCGAAGTCGCGGGCAACAGCTAATTATCTGTTCAACATCGGTCTGAACAGTCTATGAATGCGCAAATTGTATAGAATTAACAAAGCGGCGTTGTTACAGCGATGTTTGGTTAGGTGGCCTCCTCGAATACCGGCTGCAAGATTTGTGCTCTTTATGTCTTTAATCTGTAATTAAATAATCATTAAGTTAAATATAAAAGGTGGTAGAGCTAATTTACTTATAGTATCTCTATGAAGAGTGACTGCCCTAGCCTCGTTCATATTCGTCAAATAATCAATTAAATTTTGATCTTAGCAACCATTGATTACTGGACTAACCATCCCAGCGTGAAATATATAAAAATACTCTATTTAAGAGTACTAATAGTTACAATTTTATGTATAGAGGGATTCAAGTCTCCTGGACTCCCCCTAAGTTTCTAATTGCGGTTAAAGGTTCTGTGGAATAAAGGTCACCGAATACGTTATTGAAGCATTTATAGACCTCGGTTAGATTAATTATTGAAGTTGGGTAAAACTATGTCCACTATAGGGCACAGCTTCACAACCCGGTGAATAGTGTTGTCGCCCAATTGCAAATGAACTTTTAAGCTTAGATTATATAAATAATCTAAGCTTTTAAGGATAACCATAAAAGCACAAAGAAAAATTGTATAACTTTTACCTATCTAAAGATAACAAGGATAATTTATGTATAGGAGAGGAAGGTCGATTTTTACTTTCTTACTAAGTTTTTTAAACAGGACTTGTCAATAATTTTTCCTTTTGCTCTGGTCCGTGAAGCCGGTCACAAAATCGGTTAAAAAGTCAGTAAAGGAGTGGCCGGGAACTGGGAAATACGTGAAAGTACCTGAAGAGTCTCGCGGGCGGCGCGAGGGGGCGCGAGGGGCGCGGGGGGGGCAGGTTCCGTCCCGATTGCCATTTTATTTTGCCATTTGCCGGCGGCGAGCGTGTCAAGGTGAGGCCGTCGCCGACCGCCAATTACGCAACCATTTGGCCAAAAAATACGAAAAGCTTACTCGTATGCTCAAGCTAGCATGTAGCGTAATTAGTATATTATGCATATTTAATTTTATGAGTGGGATATCTTTTAAAGGGGACATTGTGGGAGCGACGCCGGGTTATGTGGGACTGTCCCCAGGACTCTGTGGCAACGTCAGGCAGGTACATGTGTCGGCACGTAAGAGGAGCTGGATGCGCAGAAGTCGAAATTTAAGGTATCGCGGGGTGAGCGGGTTGTCAGTCGTAAGCGCTGATTGATTCATTCATATCCAATGCGCAGCTATCCCCTACGAATTTCGTTCAGAGCTACACTTTCGTGCCGATATTTGTACTACGAGAAGTCCGTAAAGAGAGCGAGAGTCTCTTCCATTCCCAAGTCTTTTCGTGTCCATAATTACATAGTCCTCCCGCAATCGATGTCACTCCTTCAGATTTGACTGCAGCGTTCTCCACCTGATCTTAGGACGACCAACTCCGTGACGTGGTCTCCACTCGAGAACTTGTCTAACCCATCGGTTATCAGTTGGTCGAGCGACGTGGCCGGCCCATTGCCACTTCAGATCGCTAACTCTCCGAGCTATGCCTTTCCTAGTAGCAGTAGATATACTGTTTAGTCTGTGCTACGCACGCCGCTGTCGGATAGATAACAGTACACAAGCTAAGCAGCGAATATTAATATCTGACAATGATGAAAATTCCTGATAACTTTTATTATGTCTTCTTATCAGATTTGTATTTAATATCATGTTGTTAAATCCTTATAACCGATATTAGGTAGAAGTATCTAGATTAGGTACCTACTGTACTGGTTTTTGAAATGGGACAAGTTCGTGAAAGTAGGGTTCTGTAGTGTATAAATAATAAAAAAATATCATGGGCATCCCCACACACGGCCATCTGACCCCAAACTAGGCAGATCCTGTACTGTGGGTGTCAGAGACTAATATACATACATAGATATTTTTTTAAATACATAATTATATCGATATATACATATCCAGGCACAAAAATATCACAAGTTCTCGTCAGACGAATGTTCGTCCTGAGTGGGGATTCGATCGTGGGTTCTCTTGGCGCAACAGGCTACCGTTTGCTCCAACGGTCCAGTAAATTAGTAGTTTTTACAGCGCCGGTGTTTTGATGACTCGGTTCGTTTACCTCGCGTCTCTCCGTTCCGTGGCGGAGGCAGTAGCGACCTTTGCCCGCGAATGCATGATGCCCAATTTTTCGTTAGCTCACAGACGTCACAGGATATTGGTGTTTTTTGTAACATAGCATGTTCAAGGACGCGATGCATTCCCGAAGTTGTAAAATGATTTTATTCCGACTTTGTATAAATGCAGACGTAGTACATAGAAATGGAGCTAACTACATTAAGTCTATAAGATAAATGAGGAGGAATGATGTGCAAAAAATATTAAACACGTTTAAGTTTTTACTACAGTAAAAAATAGTATTTACTTATGTATATTGCTATAGAACGTTACAAGAAACTCAATAACGTACAGTATTTACGTATAACGTACAGTAGTACGTAACACAAAGCTTTTAAGCTCACGTGTGACTCGCCAACTCAAAACTTTTTGTTGACAAACTTCCGCATTGTGCGGAAAGGTATTATTCTCTTTGTTTTAAAATCATGATTTTTAAGGTTTCATTATACTAGTAATATGTACGTCACCGTCGCATATGGACACGTGCGACACCAGGGGATCACAGGTGCTTTGTCTGCCTCGAAGGGAGCGTTTCACACTCTTTTTGAAGCGCTTCATGTCGTAGGTCGAAGGAAAAACCTCAGTCGGAAGCTCATTCCACAGGAGAGCGTTTCATTTGAACCAGTAGGATAATGTTTTCCTGCTGACGCGAGCCATACCGTTCCTGTTAGCGAGCTCTGCGTCCTGCCTGCCTCAGAACTGCAGCAAAAACTAACCGTTGCCGTGCCGGACAGGCTAGAGCAGATTTTCCAATCCGGTTCTTTAGAAACCAGATATTCTCTCAGTTAAACGGTATGGCCTTGCTAGACAAACGAATCGCGTTTAAGAATAAAATGTTGAAGCGTTATGGACTTGTTTCAGATAACTTACGATTAAAGCTGATAGTTGAAAATGAATACGAAAATTTTTATTTCGCTATGAATTACTAATATGAAAAACATGGTTCAAATACACTCGAAGAATGTGAAGAGACGAAATAAAATCTTACTTACCTAAATCACAGAATACATATCAAGTATGCTCACTAATGTTTTTATTTCGAAGACGATTCAATTTTACTTTGAATTCGAATACCTTAGTTCTGAACAGATCAAGAGTTGGGTCTTGGCCAGTTAATGTGTAGGTACCTATTAATGGGTACAACCGAGGTACAATATAGGTACAACCGAGGTACAACCGAGGTATAATATAGCTACATTCAAGGTACAACATACAATGTTTTCATAGTGATAAATACGGACCATAATAGCTGATAGCTGATATTAGCTTTGAAGCTAATAAATATTATGTTGAATACGAGCTTCTGAGGCCATATAACTTTCTTACCCGCCGAAGGTCAAACGGCCACCATTACCCGGAGTTTTACAACCGCCCTTAATTATTTTACTGACTCCACCTGAGCTCGATCACGTAAGCGTGGCCTAGACAAGAGAGCTGACCGACTTACTGGCAGTGGATGCGACATCCATCGTACATAGCTAATTTTCAATGGTAACATTTTGTGAGGCTCGCTTCCTAGTACCTTGCTTATCATTCATACAATATTATTGAACTTCACTTTGAGAAGTTCTTTACATCACATTAATGTCGGGTTGTTTCATGGTTATCCTTGAGGTATACCAACCACATTTTAATTTCGACAGCATCATTTAACTAATGGGATGCTAGTATGTGTCTCCCCAGTGGTGCGTCTAACGCACAGATCAACCGTCTCGCCAAGGATATCAAGGCAGTATAAAGCCGCCAAGCCGCACCGATGCAGCGTGATAGTATCTATGTCATACAGTGCAGGTGGTTGTAGGCCAGGAGTCGATGCAGTGTGGATGAAACTTCAACCATCGGCCTTAGTGGAATGAGGCTGGTGGCATCAGGTTATGAAGTTCCTCAGAGCCTATGTTTTTCCGGAGGCTGTGTTCCTCTTATTTACCGGTAAGGTTGGGATCGCCCACAACTCGAACCGCTCGTCTCTGTATGAAATCAAGTGGAGTGGAGTCAAGCCTATAAGCTGGTCATCCGCCCATAGGTGGGAGCAGTATTCCATGTGCGGCCGCACTTGAGACTTGAACAATAGAAGCAGGTGCATGGGCGTGAAGTAGCATCGCGGCCTGTTCAGCACACCGAGTTTCCTTGCTGCAAGATTGGCCTTTCTAGATGACCCTACTGGAGATGTGGCCTCACAAATTCCAATCGGCTTACTAGGGCGTGCTTTGCCCTCAAAGCGGCTATGACAAATGGAGTTTTTTTCCATGTCTTCTTGGTTGAAGAAGACCCGTCCCCTGCAGTGGTGGTTAATGGGTTGCAGGGCGTGCAACTTAGTCGTCATTATCGCTATTTATAGCATCGTTTGTAACAAAGCTGTCTGCCAAACGTCAGGCTAAGGCGATGAAAAGATTGCCTCCCTCGCCGTCGCCACTTACGGCAACAACTCACTTACGCCGCCCGATTGATCCGCCGGCGCTGGCCGGCCCGGTGACATAAGATACGGTTTTGCCACTGTGCAGCTCGTATGTAGGTCAAACTGTTCGCCCGACTGGATTCGAAGATTAGGGTCTATCTACCTAAGAAAAACTAGATATACGAATACGTTATTCGGTAGTGCTTGAAATGACGAAATTGGCTGTATTTGAGATTTCGGATAGGAACACGATTTTGTACTTTTAATGATGAGAAAGATGTAGGGTTTGGCTTAGCTGGTGAGTAACGACGTTTGTATTCTTCTGGAATGCTGAAATGATATTAACAAGTTTTCTTCTTCTACTTCTAGCTTATAATTTTATCATCTGAGAATGTATTTTATTCATTTATTTTGTTCATCTGAGAATGCACCCAGGTTGGTGTCTCCAGTCCCATGTTTAGTCGAGGATGTCAGCCTTCTAAATAACTTGTTTAAAACTTGCTCAAACGTAACAAATTGAGATTTGAATCGAATCTAATCGACCTCCTGAGGTGTAGTTATTTTTCCACGTCTGATCTTCCACGGCAACCTAATCAGTAACGACAGAAGCATGAAATCGGCTGGTGGTAGCTACAGCTGGTTTGCTTTTGTGTCTTGTGTATTCTGTTAGTTACAACTAATACCAATAAAATGTGAAGGCATACGAAGTTTTAAGTCAGGAGAGTCCGAAGATCGAGAGTTAAGTGTTCCTTGCCACCGAGAGGATATTCTAAGCCCTACCTTTTCCGTTGAGCTGCGTCCGGAGCCGCGCCAGCTCCCTGGAGCGGCTGCGGCTGCGGCGCGCGGCGATGCGGCGCGGCGAGCGCGTCATCGCACCCGCGGGCTCCCTCATCCCACTTCAAAAACACCCACTCACATCGCACTGCACTTCACCCGCGGTTTGTTTGTAAACACGGCACAGGGTCACATTAACCTAGGCTAAAAGTACTTCAGTACTAGTACTACAAACACTAGTACAGTAAGTAATAGTACTACAGTAAGTTCTTGTACGGGCGCACAGAATTTCGCTCGGCGACTCAATACGAAACTCCAAAACTCGCGGTCACGAGTAGGAGTTCGTAGTCGATCACACGAGCGGCGCGCTGGAGGCACGGCTCGACACTGGCGGTAGTGGCACGAGCTTGTGGCACCTCTGCTGTACGGGCAGGTCCGCCGCGCCTCGCTTACCTCACTGATAACGTGATAAGGCTGCACTGCCCCGAGCTCCCGCCCTCGCGCTCGCCAAGGCTCCCCGTTTCCGGTAATGGGCGATGCAATTAGTTCGGTTACCTAATCGCTCATGTCGGACTTATGCCTTTGTTTATCGTTGATTTGGGGATTAATAACGAAGCTGTACAAATGCTGCTTCGAGCAGCTATAAGTTACCTACTTATAGGTGCTCGAGGTAAGTAATAATAGCTATACAATTTTTTAAGTAAGATTTCGATTCACTTTAACCCTCCCGGCAGCCTTCCAGCTCTAGGAAACATGGCTCCGGGAACTCTACGGATCGCACCGATGCTATACCTACCTACTTGTTAAGTCTTCATTTTCCATCAATACAACATACAAAAATATGCATCGGTTCCTTAAAATCATACTCGGATATTTCTCAGAAATTATTTAACGTAGGCAAATCAAACATTTATATGGCTACACACTTTAAAAAGAGGGACGTCGGTTCTAACAGGTCGATTGATACGATAATACCTTACCTACTTATTACTTAATATTAGTAGGTCGTGTTCAATGATACTCTACAATATCTTTCGCAACGATCGTGTGTTGATCGTATTAGTTCGTATGTAGAGCAGCTCTACATCATTATTATCTGTCTCACTACCTAGCTACCTACTAGCACAGAGTAAATAGTATGTTCTATGAATGTGAGAAAGTAAACGAGTATGCTTCCGTATCATGAAAACTGTGATGGAACCTGAACGTGGTAACATATTTATATCAATGCCTGAACGAGACTCAGGGGCTCTTATCAATTTATTTATTTAATACTAGCCGCAGCTACGCTCGCGTGGAATTAGGCATAAAAATAATTTCGTTTACACCTAGTAATATTATATAGCCTATGTCACTAAGTGAAGATGCAGCTTTCTAATGGAGATAGAATTTTTGAAATCGGTCCAGTAGTTTTTGTGTGAAAACATTACAAACAAATGTTTCCTCTTTAAAATATTATATAGATTTATGTGGATAAATAAGATACCCTGATTTAGAAATATAATAATTTGTCTTATACGGCAGAAATGGTCCTTGGTACCTACCTACTCGGTTTGCGGCGGTAGAGCGAACTCTAAATAGCACCTACGAGTATATTTAGATACCTGTTGGCTGTGTAAGAAAGCTGCTTGTCAGTCGTAAACGCTGATTGGTTGCAAGCCGTATTATGTCCCCCGGACTGATACCCCATGCGCATCTATTCCCTCCGGATGTCGTCCAAAGCTATACTTTAGTGCCGCGAGGAATATGCGGGACTCGCTGTCGAGGCAAAATAGATATTTTTAAATACACAGAACAAATACAAGTGTTCGTCACACGAATATTTGTCCTGAGTGGGATTCGAACCCACGACCCCTGGCGCAACAGGCAGGGTCACTACCGATTGCGCCAACTTTTTTTATCTACAACTGCAAATATTATTGTGAGCACCCTGTATAAGTTGGAATAATTGTCGCAGCAGTAACAGATACTATACAGACGTGACGTATTTGATAAACACCGCGAACAAACAGCAGTTATTGCAGCTATTGTTTGTTTGTTACTAGTGGTGCTAGTGCAGTGCAGTGTTTACTACTATGGTAGTAAATAATAATGGAGGCACGACCGCCAGTGAAAATAAACAGACTCCTACTGCAGGTAGGGTTGCTACTGTTGCTAGCCGTACTATATTATGTACGTATATATGTATTACATGTCGGGTCTGCATACTTTATACTGTTAAAGAAATATATATACCTAGGTACATATATGTAGTCTAAAGCACACCCGTATTTTAAACATATGTAGTTTAATATATTTTATTGTTTATTTTGAAAAAATACTATACATATTTTGAAGAATTGTTGACAACCAGGTTGTTGCAGGCTGCTACTGTAAATATATTATGTGTAAGTAGATACCTACATAATTACAGTCACAATAATAATAATCCTATGTAAGGACCCTACTAGCAGCCCAGGGGCTATCGATCTCGCCTCTCACTCGCTCTAGAGATCTGGGGTTCAAACCCAAGCGCCACGCACCAATTTCTAAGTTATTTGCAATTTAAGAAATTAAATATCACCATGTAACGGTGAAACAAACCTTCATGCCTGATAGTTCTCCATAATGTTCTCTAGAGCATGTGAAGTCTGCCAATCCGCACTTGGCCAGCGTGGCCTAACCCCTCCCATTCCGAGAGGAGACCCAACAGCTGAACAAAGAAAGGGTTGTGGCGGTGGAGGGGCAGGCTATATAGCAGGTTTATTTCACTTCCTGTCCTCCTCATGAACGATAGCCCTGGCAACCCCACAAACCAGGCCACGCGCAGCTGCACACAGAACACAGACTAAAGCTCATTCCATAACACGATGTAGAGCTTTAAGCTATTCGGGCAGGGTTGGTTGTGCGAGGGTTCGATGACATACGAAGCTGGGTGTGTCATAATGTATAAAGCAATATCATTCAGCTAGGTAGCTACTCGTAAGTAATTTCCGTCATAAAGTTGGCTCAACGACTGCAGACTCGGTTGTTGGTCCAGATGGGCCGTAGCAATGACACCTCAGTAGGTAGATTCGCAGATACGCAAGACTTTTCTGAGAAATTGATTTACGTCATAAGAAGGTAAAATTAATATGCAAACTACGAGAGGATTCCAGGTAATCTTGGGAGAAAATAGGACCGTTGTGGTGCTGTATTACCAGTATTCTACTGTACGTTAAAATAGATCATTAGATAGGTACCTAATGATACCACGCACTGATTGAAGAGCTTATCCTCCAGGAGTGCGGCATAGGAAGATAATTCGTAGGAGCTTCCCAAAATTGCGCAACAGACGCAGTCAGGCCCAACTGAAACCCCTTATCGTCTATCTAATTAGACAGCAAACTCATGATACACCGTGATGACCATACCTACATGACGCAACCCAATTCTCTTAATTATATACCACATGGACTTAATTACAGCGTCCGCGGAATATCTCTTAGATTCTGGCTTAAAACACTGACTTCCATTGTTACAAGTATTTTGCTCTAATTATTATTCTCAACTTGCTTTGAACTTTTAAACAAATAGACCAGTTAGCGAGACTCCTCCGCACCTTTAGTGCCAATTATACAGGTGGTATAATCGAGCTCATAGACGTAGATGATAATGAATCGGTATGTGTTACGTAAGTCATCGGTCCCGGATGTTTTCAATTGTATAACAATCATTCGTCCTTGTCGAAGGCCTTGGGGTGGGTTGAGAACATTCGTCACCTGGGGTAGTAGCAGGGATTGGGTTATAAAGGGCCCTGTGGATAACCGCATTGACTGAGACCAGACTGGGCCATAAAGAGGTTCTCTGAAGAATCTGGTAGTTTATATTTCTGGTCTAAGCAAACTTAAGAAACAACCTCGTTTTGATTGACTACACGCACGTGTCCGTTCACGGTCGGTTACGTCATCGGAGTAGGTGTAAATATCCCATTAAATTTACAATGTATTTTTTCCGTCAGTAGGAACTCATCGAATCGGTTTATTTCCGAGCGGCGGTCCCATTGTGCCGATGATGCGGGCCGCTTAGTCACGCTTGTCGTACCTGTAACAGCAATGATTTGTTTCCGCGTCGTATCTACTTACCTACTGCTTTTTGTTATTCTGAACGCGTATAATTTTTTTCATTACCTACGTACTAAAAGGCAATATCTGTTATTTTTAATAAATAACTGCGGAGAGGTACGCGTTGGTATACTCCTAACGGCCACCACTAAAACAGGCACCAGTGGTAGCCGTTAATAACTCATTAATGATTGTCCCAAGGGCTATTAGTGGCGGACGTTGAGACATTATGACTGCCGAACGGGGCTTCCGGGTTATAATCCCGACCATATTTATTTCGTTGATATAGGTTTGTGCTCGGAATGTTGTTTTCTATACCCGCTGCTCGTCACAGGTCTAGTAGGCCCCGGGACTGAGTGGTTAGGAGTCATAGGAGATTGAGTAACCTTGATAGGCTGTCGTTATGATTCTTCTCATTGGCATAAAAAAGGTACTCTTCTTTGCTTATTGCCTCTGCTCTCATCAGTCATTCGTAGTCACCTCCTGGACGTAAGCCAGCGTTGAACGGAGCCACTTCTCCCAGTAGGTAGGTACTGTGCCGTGGTTGGAGGGCAGTCTGTGCGTCGTTTAAGCTCTAGTAAGACTTACTACTATCAATGGCCTTTGAATATTATTGAAGATTTGGAAACTATATGCAGGTTTACAATTTAGTATGTTTTGAGGGTAGTTTAAATAAAATAGCATATAAAGAACGAGAACAAATAATATATTCTTGTTACATTCACATCTTCCCTTATGCTATAAAAGGGGCGAGCGCGGGCCGTGGCACCCTCCACCATGTCGCGCGGGGCGCCGCCTGCGACGGGCCTGTCCTTGGTCCCGCAGCTTAGGGTCAGCGCTGACGGAGTGGCGGCCAAGCGAGTAACATAGTAATAAAATAAAATTCAATCTAAAATGTTTCTGCATACGATTGTTATTGGAACAGTGAAATAAAATCACGACTGGAGACTTAGAGGCGCGCGGAGGTGCTGCTTAGTATTATGACTTAGTGCACCTTGCGAGCTCTAAACTGCTCTTCGCCTTTACTCTGTGTGTTGGCCCAGACTCTTTCTTACTCGTATATCGATAAAATGTTATTTACAACATGTGGAGCGAGGGCGCCTATGTACCAACGAATGCTGCGTTAGCAGACAGCGCCCTGCGCGTAGCTATGGCGACTAGGTAGACATCACCAGATCATTTGTTCTTAATTCTATAACTAATGAATACCTATATATACGAAGGCGTTAAATGTCAAATATAAAATTAGTATATTACATTAGTGATTCTGATTCAAAATGCAATACTTCGTCAACATTTAGATATTGTAAAATTAAAAATAGACAAGTAATTAAGTATTTAAGCAAAGGTGGCGGCTGCAGCGCCCCGGGCGCCACGCCCGCGCGCTCCTGACACTTAGATAAGATAACAGTTAACAATAATAAACTGTTAAGAGGTATATTGTGATAAACATTAGTTACATATCGTCCAAAAACCCGCTAGCAGTCGACATTTTGTAAAGACTCTGAAATATTAGCTTCACCAGTTATACATATATCACAATAATTCAGTAAATGGTCATCCGTCTATTAAACTTTTTGATATTAATTCCCGATACAAGAATGAAGCGGTCCTATGACTAATTTGGGACAGGTAGGATTGTAAAAATTAAATTAATATCTTTCGCTACCTAACGTTGAATGCGAGATGACGACTTTGTGCAGGGGATGACGAAGTGAGAAATATAAATGTGCCATAATTTTGATAGTTGCTAGGTTGCTACGGTGCCGAGTTACCAAAATTCCATTTAATTATATTTAACACGAATCTACGATTTAAACATATGTCATATAATTCAACAAACATTGATTTAACAACACGTGGGCTTGCCTCGTTAGTGATAAGACATCACTAACGAGGTAAGCCCGCGGCAGAAGCGAGCTCGGAATTCCTTAGGCTCCGGCCGGTACTGAGTGAAGCTAATAAATTGACTCAGACGCCCACAATATTTTTAACAAAAATAGTTTTACTAAGAGTAATTCTAACATATATTTTACCCCTTTTGGTTATCAAGCGTAGTAGGTATGTAAGTATAACAAAATATTAAATTATTAAATAAATCATCCACAACGCATCGCTCTCCCGAGGTTCGGTCCAGCAAGCCTCTCACAAACAACCAGCTATCGCTGAGTTAATAATTTATTAACATTTAAAATTATTAATTAATTTATAAGCAAAATAAAGCATTTGTACCTACAACACCTCGCGATGAATCGGTGTCAAGGGTTTATGCGTGTAAGAAAAATTGTTTACTTCTGCTTGGCGTTTTTGCTAATTTCATATAATAAATACAATGCAATACAGATTTTGGATCTGCCTGCTACAGAGCTTAAAATCTGTTAAACACAAGCCCTTAAAATTATAATACTTGCATGTATTTCTGACAAATACGGCGACTCTGAATATCGATGTTGAAGATTCTCATTTCTGCACAAGATAAACAACAATATATATTTACAAAATGACTCTTATTTTATATCTTTGTATAATTTGTATTTTTAAATCAAAATATATTTGAATCAATCAATATGACAGAATAAAAAACAATACTAATAGTATTACATACACGTTATTAGCAATCAGTCAAGTCGAGAACAAAGTGGGTTATACATTGGGTGAATATTTTTGAATGTCAATAGCCCATTATTTATAATATGAAGATTTTGTTAGAATTTACTTAAAATCGTATGAGTGTACCTACAAGCTTGTAAGATAAACTACGTACCATGCTATAAAATTTCCTCCACGCCATTATACAGTGGCCATGTATTTAAGAAAACTTAGAAAACGATAAGTAACTACCCTTGACCGAAGCACAGCCTACACATTTACTACATAATATCATCGCCTTTTACGATGAACCATAACATGCTTACGCTCATTAAATACAACATACATAGCACGTAACACACAATATTCATATGGTGCGAGTATTGTTCAGAATTCCATTACTTTTGTGTAAATTCGAAAGTGGCGGTGTTTGGCAAACAGTAGCAATATTTTAAAATAATTTATAAATGCCCATTAATTTATGTAAGAACTTGTATTGGACTTGTATACATTTATAGACCGATTTAAGGTGTCGCGATAGAAACACTACCAAATTCTTAAGGCAAGTGTAAACTGGATACATCAGCTGGTCCAGGGGGAAATAGGTCCCCAGTAGAATAGTCGGTGCTTCCCGGTCGATGTTAGAAGGGGCGCCAGGAATGGTGTCAAGTAGGGCGCCACGCAAGCGCGGGGTCAGCTCAGGAGCGCGATTGCCGCGGCTGGCTCGTGTCGTATGCGCGGATGACGTCCGCCTGCGAGACACTCGCGCCCTCTTCTTGCGAGAACGCGAACCCATCTGCACATTGCACATTAAACTGGATTAGTTTAAAAGTACCATTGTCGAAATAAAAACGACAACCACATGGCTAACAGTACGGTTGCTATCTAATCAGTTAACGGTTTTATAAAATCAAATTGTTATAAAGTGTAATAATTTGGCTAATTTAATACTGACATTTATAAACTAAATACAATTTATGATTGAATATAGTATATGAGTTTTATTTTTGAAATTTTCTTAAGTAAATTACGTTACGTACAAACCGTTACGAACCATGTGATCTCCGTGTGAATGAGAACAAGAGGAATTTGAGTGGTTTTCTCAGTGCGTGCAGTCACGAACAAACTGTGTGCTGGTTAAGCTAAGTCGAACAAGTGCTCGAAGTCGAGTGGCTATGTTTTGTTTGTGTCGTTAACTTGAGACAGTCGCAGAGGCGCGAGGCGGTCGGGAATGGGTTATGGATGGCTTGCTGTCGATGGATGGATGTATATCGCCGATATACCGTGACCGTCGATTTAATATCGAAAGGCGATACTGTGTAAAATATTCAAGAACCTACAGGCTTTTGCCTGTACTTAAGTTACAGACTTAACTTGACGTCAGCCACAACCCCATATACTTATTTATTACTCAACGCACTTATCAATCAAGTCAAACTGCTTAACAACAAGTGCAATAGTTTCAGGTCTGCTTATTTTTACATTATACAATGTAGGTGACCAAATAGTCAACACGACCCTTTCCTTGTTCCACTGTTGGGCCGAGCCCAATAGCCCCTCTCCTAATGGGCTCTGTAGTGTCCAGACTTCACATGCTACACAGAACGTTATGAAGAACTGTCAGGTGAGCTATCCCCCAGACCAAATAGTAATTACTTTAATATTGTAATGTCACAACTGTATTCTGTATTAACGTAGAGAATAAATTGATATCAATTAAAATCATTTTTCAAGATAAATATATCAGAACTATATATAAGTATTTTTGTATAATTAGGGCTTACCAATAAAATTTTTGAAGATGGAAGAAAATACAGTGTGAGCGTCATATTCTCAGTGTTTCAGTTTAAAAAAATGTTGCTCATCAATAGGGGGCTTGCCATTGTGTAAGTATTGACATAATTGACACAGAGAGGTTTTAGAAGAGCGACTGGCGTTTAAGTTGGCGGTTTAGGCCGGCTGCGTTGCAATTCTCGATACAAGGGGTGGCCGTAACAGAACCGACGCTGTCGTTGGTAGCGGGAAAAGCCTCTTAACTTAAAGCCTGTAAGACAGTGTGGGTGTGGGGTGTGGGGTGTGGGGTGTGGGGTGTGGGGTGTGGGGTGTGGGCGCGTGCACTACTCACGCGACAGCTCCATCTCGGTGGTGGCGCGCGCGGCGGAGCGGCGGCCGAACACGCTGCGGACATTCTGGAGGAGGCGCGCGGTCTCCGTGAGGCTGCGCAAGACCCATCAGCATCACACGGGGCACTGGGGACGCCTAACTTACGCGGACCGTACCGTACCACGCGAGCGGTGCCACAAGCGTACTAGCAAGCTCCGATGGCCGATGGCTGCGGGCTTAGGATGCGCCAGGTATACACCAGGTATGACTGATCTATCTGAATATTTGAAATTCAATTGTAAGATACCAGAGGGGGTATTTGAATGGAATTTATTTGGACGCCTTTTTACGTCACAGATTCGGTCTTCTCTGTTTTCGGGCGACAAGGCACAATGTTTGCGCTACTTGGTTGTTCCTTCGAGACCACAAATAACTAAGTGTTCTTCGTAGCCATTATGTACTTAGTACCAATATTGTACTAATTTGAGCCTTTTATTCAATTAAAAAAAAAAAGAAAAATGAAAACCATTTTTCTAAAAAAAATTAATCAAGATTAAAAATCCACCAGGTATCTACTGAAACTCACTGATTCACTGATTCAAATCAAAGCCTTTCCTAGCCGGTGTCATACGTCAGCGCATTCTAAGCGTAAGGAGAAGCGTGCATATGCGGCATGCGGGACCATGCGGCATGCGGCATGCGGCACCATGCGGCATGCGGTACTTACACGAGGCGAGCCGCAGCAGCGCGTGGCGCGCGTCCGCCACACTGTGCGACAACCACCAAGTTAGTGACATCACACTCATGCCGTCCCTCTCGCTCCCGCGCCGGCGCAGCTTGCGTTGCCGCGGGTGTTACAAAATATTTCACCACTATTCCTACCCCCTTTGTATACATGAGACAAACTGTCGATGGCGCAATCGGCAGTGGCCCTGCCTGTTACGCTAGGGTACGTGGGTTTGAATCCCACTCAGGACAAACATTTGTGTCACGAACACTGTGCTGTGTCTGGATGTTAATATCTTTATTATTATGTTTTTAATAATATCTATGTATGTATATCAGTCTCTGACACCCATAGTACAGGCTCGCCCCTAGTTTGGGGTCAGATGGCCGTGTGTGAGAATTTTCATGATAATTATTTAATATTTATTAAAACTTTGTCTCAAATATTTATTTTAAATAAAAATATTACACAATAAAATTTGAATTGAACAAGTGTTGTATAACTCCAAGTAATGTATAATTAAGCAATGTATAATCTAGCTTTTGGCTATGATTATTGATTATTTTCTGACACATTAAAAACCAAATGACCAATAGATAAAACAGTTAAAATTTCAACACTTTATTAAATACATTCTGTTACAAATATTACCAATAAGGTTCATATTATTTACAACACTTAAAACGAGTGATGATTCACCGCGTTCCGGGCACGCGAAATAGCTACGAACTTATTTAAAGAAATGGGTATTTTACAGAAACAATGAATTAATTAATAAACCAAAAAGATGTTACAATATTATGATGAGAAATGTGATGGGCATTACAAGAACAAAAAGGATGGAGTGCTCACCGGTACAGTGCTGTGTATGTTGCTATGTTACAGCAAATGAAACGCTCTACGAGACAGCAAACAAGGGTAGCCGAGACACTTGGACATTCGAGATTCACTTCATTTATCTATATGTTTAGTTTAGGCGAATTGGCCCTAGTTCTCGTAAATTAATTATAGTATAACTCGTTATATAATTTAATCATTAAATAGTATAAAAATACATTTACTTTGGAAACAATGGCACCTGCTCCATAACTTCCACGCATAGTAACACTGTTTACTTAAACGTGAATACTTACAGTTGAAATTTTTCCTCCACCAATCCGTGCGTGCGTGGTGGAGGGTGCTCTAGACCTCCCGCAGATTTGTCTGAGACCAGTGCCCAGCAGTGGGACGTCTATGGGTTGCAGCTATAGCGATATTTTTAGTGCTAATAATATTAAAACTATGGAAAAATTCAGCACTATCACACGCAAATGTGCTACGAGTATGTATAGAGCTGACAACACGCGGAAGACCCTAAACGAGTTTAATAAAATCATCTCTAGCGATCTATACATCAAGGACAATTACAAACGATAAGAATACTACATCTAAGAAGACGCTTTTAAAACAAGTTACAGCCTCAATCAAGACGGAATGTAGTTTGGAAAACGTGAGAGGATGAGCTTACGAAATAACAATAAAATAGTATTTTTAAAAACTATTTAACAAACACTATAGGGCAAAATATTTCTAATATTCACTTACTCATTTACAAAAATTTATAAAAATAATTCTCTATTGTAAATTTTATGGCAGACAATCAAAACGCTAGTCTAAATATACTTATAGGCTGAGAAACTTGCCTCTGACAACTGACCTTATAACTTTAACATTTTGGCGGCCTTGCATCGTCTCGAATTTGAATTTGGTTAAGTTCCTTAATGGCAAAAAATATAAAAAGAAATAACAAATTTTGAATTTGTTCTCCAAACTAACTTTTCAAAGTATATAATTACATCTTTAACATTTAATAGTTTAATAAATACCTGGCATACTAATGAAGTTAACAAAATGCTACATATTTAATTATTTAAAATCATTCAACAAATCACGCTTGTAAAATAGGCCAAAGTGAACACTAACACCGAGCTAATTGATTTAATAAAAAAATAGCTTCAAGATAAATGTGGCTAATAGCTTTAAGTACCTGAATAATAATTTACAGTAATAAATTAAAATAATTCATATTATCTGATATAAAAATGCAATCAATTAAGTCTTACTCGAATCAAATATTGAAATTAATCAGCCATCCTAGAATCTGCGATCTTATTACTTAAAATTACATCCACTATGATATGAATCAATGTTTAACGTCCATCAACTTATGTAGTAAACGCAAAAAAGTATAGGCTAGCGGGCCCGGTGCGCGCGCATTGCGCTTCCTACGGCCTACCGAGCGGTCGCTACGGGCACACGTACAAAATAAATAGTTACCATATTGTGACCGACATTCTTCTCAACATACAACTCACGTATGCCCATCTGTAGAAACACTCGTCATTACTATTAATATCTACAAAAATATCACATTACTATACAATAATGTCGCTACGGCCGAGCGCAGTGCCGACGCCATAGCAACACTCGTGGAGTCAGTTTAAGGGATGTTATATTTCTACAACAACGAGTAAATGTTGTCATAATATATGACAACTAAAGTTTGTACAAAATTTTAACATTGAAACATCAATAGTATCTATACTTTGCAATTAAACGAATGCCTAATCTGAGCATGTATTTACGAATATGGAGGTGTACGTTTAAATATAGCGATACATCCCACATTCATGCTGTTCTGCCGAGAAACAAGTGTTGAATATATTATTATTGGCTTTGTTTTGATTATTTAGTTCTTTTTGTAAGACTAGAATTTTTCAGTTATACATATAATAAATAGTGTCCAAACTAGGACATTTTTAAAGATTAAACTGGAACAGTAGGAATTAAATTGAAAGGAACAGTAGTAAATCGTCCTTCGAATAAAATTATGGATAAATTAATTATCATTAATTACAATAACTATGTATTAAAATATTTTAAATAATTACATCTTGTCTCTGAGCGATCCTTATGTATAATTTCGTCTAAATCAGTCTGTTTCTTTACCGCTCAGCATTACGTTTACGGACTGGCCGTATATTTAGTCAATCCTTAGGTAATCATGACTGTCGTACGAATGCATGTTTAGGTGACCCTACTACGAGTATATGTATAATAAACTGTTCTTGAACATCAAGGTTTCGTCCTATGACAGCGCTGTTTTCCAAAATTTCCAAAGTTTCTCTCATTTGTTCGTTCGAATTTCGTAATACAGACCCGGATTCTTTAGACGACAAATCTCTAGTACCGGAGTCAAGCTATGGTGAACTGTCAAATGACATGGGATACACGGGGGCGGGGCGGGCGCGGCGTGCGGGGCGAGGGTCGGCCATTTTGTCGCGGGGAGCGGCCATTTTGTCGCGGCAGCGGGCTGGCGTCGCGCGGCGGCGGCTCGTCCCCGGGCGCGACGGCGCGGCGCCGCCACGTGAGCCCCTGCGGCTCGCCCGCGCCGCGCGACTTGCTGCGGGCGGCAAACACGTCAAACCTAGCCTAACGTGCGGCGGGAGCCGGCCCCCGGCCCCTGGCTGAGATAACGCGCACGTGTACTTCTCTACCTTTTTGTACAATGCCAAGGAATCGTAGACATGTGTAGTGGGACATGGAGCTCCTGAATTTGATATAGCTGTCCTTTCTATATATTTTTCGATATAAATTAATAATACCATAATAATGTGGGTATATTTTCATCTGTTTGCGATATACTGCCACAAAAATAAATAAAACGTTAGTTATGCGAGCCGCTCGGGAGTATAGCCGCTGTATTAAAGTGAGCTATCACCATGATAGTGGTCAACCTGCTTCAAACATTATTTGGAAATCATTGCATACAATAGCCCAAACTTCAAAAAAATATCGTAAACCTTATATCCGAATACGTGAACTTGGATAAGTCAAATATTTTAATTATATTTAGGAAAAGTTACTAATTATTTGTTGTGTTTGGTCGTTATAAAAAAAAAACACTATTTTTATTAGATAGTTAAATATTAAATTAATAATCTTTTATAAGTACACACTACATGCGGTTATCTCAACGCGGGCTCCGCGCGGGTGCGGGGCGAGAAGGGGGGCGGGGAGGGGGACGGGGGGCGGTGCAAAGCAAACTAGAGACAACAAGGGGGCGTGCACACTACACACTCATACGTGAACATGTAACGCTCCAATAGCAAACGATGCGTCCAGACAGTTCATAACTTGATGGTCCAACGATTGTATAATTTGTAGTATAATTAGTTATACTATATTTAAACTGTCTTTAAGCATCGTTTGCAATTTAGCACATGATAATCTAAAATGTTTCGTATGCAAAAAAAAAAATGGTATGATGTGATAACTAATATCGAATATAAAAATAAAATAAAATTTAAATATTAAGTAATATACTAAGTTGGTTGTATAAGTTTGGTTTGTTTAGGTAAACAGCTAAACAACTCCGACATTATATATACAATTGTCCTTTACCGATCTACTAAATAAATATTTTAAAATTATCTGGAAATTAAATATTGTAATTGTACTGTGCTGCTCCAAGATTACACGATGTGCGACTACCGTGTGCAAGTGTATAACATACCCTCCACGAAATACAAATATACATATGATATATACATATTTATCAATTAAGTTAATAAGTATAATTGTTTAACTCTAGGAGCGTGTCGTCCCTCAGCACTGAATACGTAAAAGCATACACGCGCCACATTTTTAAACATCTTTAAATAGTTGCCCACCGAGTTATATGCACAACAACAATTATACTGTATTTATTTGTCATTCCCATTAAATAAACGCACTTATTTCCATCCTTTGCTTTAGCTAATGTTCTGGTAGAATCGTGTTAGGTAACTTATTCTAAGCTCCATCTATCGTTGGACTTTATGTAATAAATAATTCAAGGATGTCTATTCTAAAAAAATGACTATACTAAGAATATTGAAACGTCTAATCATGGCTGGAGGAAGTAATAGATATGGAGTTATCTATTGGTAAATAAAGCTGTAATGATTCTGACGGACCGTCGCTACCACGACTCTATCAGCACATTGTGTCCCCATACGTTTATTTACCAGTAAATTTTCTTGTGCAGAACAACTGTTGCACGCACGGTTGCAAAGCTGAAATATCTTCCTTAATAAACTTAACAGTCGGCTTTATTTTAAGAGGTATGGACAAATCCAGCAATGTATACCAGAACATAAACTCATGCTAATCTGGAGCACACAAATATTGATATTTCACGAACATGCACCGATCTTTGGACAACACATTAAAACTACATTGCCATTTTGCACATTTTCAATTAAAATAATAAGCCGAATAGTATTTATTTAAAAACTTTATGAATTGTGAAAATAATCCGCGAGTTCACGCATATGATGCGTTCTGCCAAATATTTACAGATTTATATTACATGTTCAATTTTTTCTTTCCCTGTCGTCCTTCGACTACAGCCAGTGAAATACTGGTTTACAAACATAACAAACAAGGTCAAATTCATCTCGATATAATTCAGCTGTGCAGCTGTACATTACAACAGTCTCTTGCCAAATAACCCGCGTGCACGCACTTCACGCACGCATATTGAGCACACTGTGAACGTACGTACATCGTATACGTCACTACGTACATGCACCAAACTAATAGTACTCGCCAAATATCATGACCGCTACGTATGTGAGGATGCCTATTGCCAACGCATAAATTTTAGTTTTAACATTTTGACAAAGTGACCTATTAATATCTTTTATTTTTATTTTTGTAAGTTGACATTGTAATTTGATAGATGATTTTGATTTGATTTAATGATAATTGACATTGCATCTATATCTATTGACATTGTATTGATTTTATATTGACATGTTGTAAGGATAGAAATGTTTGAAATGTACCTAATGTAATTTAAGCAACACTAACAAATTAGGTTAGCCTGTAAGGTTAGTAATGTTTGTTTGATTAAATAAATTAAAAAAAATCACGAGCGGTAGAAAATCTTGGCGAGTACTGTTTGTCGCATGTACGCAACAAACGTGCACGTTGTACGCACGTACGTACGCGCGCACGTTGCAACGTGCACGTTGTACGCACGTACGTACGCGCGCACGTTGCAACGTGCACGTTGTACGCACGTACGTACGCGCGCACGTTGCAACGTGCACGTTGTACGCACGTACGTACGCGCGCACGTTGCAACGTGCACGTTGTACGCACGTACGTACGCGCGCACGTTGCAACGTGCACGTTGTACGCACGTACGTACGCGCGCACGTTGCAACGTGCACGTTGTACGCACGTACGTACGCGCGCACGTTGCAACGTGCACGTTGTACGCACGTACGTACGCGCGCACGTTGCAACGTGCACGTTGTACGCACGTACGTACGCGCGCACGTTGCAACGTGCACGTTGTACGCACGTACGTACGCGCGCACGTTGCAACGTGCACGTTGTACGCACGTACGTACGCGCGCACGTTGCAACGTGCACGTTGTACGCACGTACGTACGCGCGCACGTTGCAACGTGCACGTTGTACGTACGTACGCGCGCACGTTGCAACGTGCACGTTGTACGCACGTACGTACGCGCACACGTTGCAACGTGCACGTTGTACGTACGTACGCGCGCACGTTGCAACGTGCACGTTGTACGTACGTACGTACGCGCGCACGCAACGACCGCACTGATCGGAACAAAGCTCGGTACTCACGAGTGGCGCGGCTGCGCGAGCAGCGCGGCGGGGTCGCGCTGCTTGATCTCGCTCTCCCGCACCGCCTCCGTCATCGTCTTGAACGCTGAATTGTGGACGCTGAAACGTGTGGAATTTGAAACGTTAGCTTTATTTTACATTTTCTTAAGCTTTCTAATACGAATATCTTCACAAATATCAATTTATTAAATCGCATTACCCAATAACTCGGTACAAAGAAACAATCAGCTAATACTGGTTATACAAAGGACGGTGAGGAATAAATTTACTTTGTTAATCAATACATCGCGACAAAATTTATTGTGCTTGTTAATTTAGAAATTAACCATTATCTTTTGAGGTTCAAGGAGATTTTTGTCTGAAAATTGAATGAAATTATTTTCTTCTTTTCAAAATTATGCGTAACATTGAATCTAATAAATCCCAAATTTTAATATATCTACCTCAAAATAAAATACAAGTAACCATTTAACTAAGCTCAATGTAGTAAATTATTAGTTTTATAAACATCGAATTAACTACATAAAAAATGGTCAAAGTTGTAGAAAATTAGCTAATTAATTTTGTGGCATAACAAATATACATACTAAATATTTAATTAACAAGGTTACATTACAAATACGCATTGTTACATCTCGTAAAAGAACGTTTGGCATACGCTTTTTTACATCATACACTGTAAAGACTACACGTAACATTTTATCAGGCTCTCACAAAGTATGGTTTAAATACACAACTTTAAATAAGACTAAGACTTCTGTGAGAGCAAACAAATAACAATCTTTATCTTTATCACTATCTACCTACTTTTGACAAAATATACTACAACTAGCTTTTACCCGCGGCTCCGCCCGCGTGGGAAAAGGGAATTAACAATGCCATCTATTAACAATATCCGGAACTAAATATCTAGCAAATAACAAAACATCGATATCTTCCCATGGGGATGTTTTACCGCGGTAAAAAGTACGTTCGTTGCGACGTGAAAGTCGGACAAACAAACAAACACACTTTCACATTTATAATATTAGTATGGATAACTAGCACACTACACAGACTACGGTAGTAAGTACAGCAGTACGTATCAGTTGGGCAGATGGCACAGCGTCCGCTTCGAGGCCGCCTTGTGCACGCGCCAGCGCCACTCAACCTTGCGCAGCCCCAGCGCGCGGTACAGGCTTTGGGAACACTGTCTTAAGCTACGACTAAGCTGAGCAACACTAGTGGACTACAGGAGTTAAGGTAAAAATATAAAGAAAAAAAAAATGGTTGCCTGTAAAGTCGGTATACGGGCGAAAGTTTTACGTGACAACGACTTTGAGTGGTAAAATAATTTTAATGTGAATATTCATTCGTATAGTAGTATCGTCTCGTATCGTATCGTCTCTCTCGCTCTTAGGCGGGCTAACCATGCCCGAGTGGAAGGGACGCGTGCCTCTCACTCGCTCTCATTGTGAGCGCATAACGTGAGCGGAGCGTAACGCAGTTTCTTGAAGTGTCACCCGGCAAACCAATTTATAAGACGTTGTCACGTCAAAAAAGCAAGATTCAGAATTCTTCATAATGTTCTTGAAGGCGTGTGAAATTTGCAGTCATATGTGGAAAGGAAGAAGAGGTTTTGGGGACTAGGTGCATCAAGCGATATGTCAGGGCTGCTAGCTCCGTGACCAGCATTGAATGTTTCTAAAGGACTTACTACAAAATCAAATCAAATCAATATTTATTTGCTGAAATAAGGTATTACAAGTTGGTTACTATACATGGACAGGACATCTTATTTAAACCCTCATAGGAGTATGCATATTTGTTTAAAATTCTACATTGATTTAAATGATTTCAGAAAAATTTACATTCAAAAATAAGCCCACGCCATATGCTACGGGGAAAATTTCCATCCATCCAAGTCCATTTCTAATATCATAGTTATGTTCTCATGGTAATACAATTTGCAAATTTTTTGCACAACAGAAATGAGCTCGCGCATCTGCTACGTTCCTGACCATTACTGCCCCTCCACCACTGCTGGGCACGGGTCTCGTGCCCAGCAGTGGGACGTCTATGGGTCGCAGCGACTGCCCCTAGTCGGGTTCAGAATCATCTGACCTAACGATTTTGTACGCTTTTGTCCGTACAAGTAAAATGTGGGCGGTATGTGGGCGGCATGTCGGGGTGGTAGAGTGGTACTGTCTGGTACTCACACAGTGATGAGCAGGTCTGGGATGAGCGTGGCGATGGGGATGAGCACCAGCCCCAGCCAGAACACCAGCGAGCTGAACACCATGCGGTCCATGCCGCGCATCACCGCGCCGATCAGGATCACCGGGTAGATGTTGCTGGGGGGACAAGTACACAGGATCAGTTAAGGTTCTACACGGTATTAGAATGTCCATAGACCATAGCAACATTCTTTTTACAATAATATGTTCATTTTTTTTTTATGTGAAACATCTTTAGGCGGAGGGCAAACCAAATTTTTGGCGTGGCGAGCGTGGCGAATATGGAATATATATACTACACAGTTCCGACAAATAACGCTTTTTTTTTCTTTTGTTTTAATTCCTGTCATAATCTGTACTTTTGTGCATATTACTTGTACAAAATAATTTCGATGTTTCACATCTGCCAGGCCTCCCGTGACGGCTCACAATTTTTTTTCTCTTTAATGTTTGTTTGTGTATGTATGTATGCTTTTATTGTATGAATATTATGTATGCATACATGTCAGTTACCTGTAGACGAGGATGAAGAGCGCCCACAGCGCCACGCTGCCCCAGATGGCCATGTGCGTGACCCACGTCCACGAGTGCGTGGCCAGCCCCGCCTTCAGGCACACCGTCGCCACCACGTACTGCAGGTCAGTTACCTGTAGACGAGGATGAAGAGCGCCCACAGCGCCACGCTGCCCCAGATGGCCATGTGCGTGACCCACGTCCACGAGTGCGTGGCCAGCCCCGCCTTCAGGCACACCGTCGCCACCACGTACTGCAGGTCAGTTACCTGTAGACGAGGATGAAGAGCGCCCACAGCGCCACGCTGCCCCAGATGGCCATGTGCGTGACCCACGTCCACGAGTGCGTGGCCAGCCCCGCCTTCAGGCACACCGTCGCCACCACGTACTGCAGGTCAGTTACCTGTAGACGAGGATGAAGAGCGCCCACAGCGCCACGCTGCCCCAGATGGCCATGTGCGTGACCCACGTCCACGAGTGCGTGGCCAGCCCCGCCTTCAGGCACACCGTCGCCACCACGTACTGCAGGTCAGTTACCTGTAGACGAGGATGAAGAGCGCCCACAGCGCCACGCTGCCCCAGATGGCCATGTGCGTGACCCACGTCCACGAGTGCGTGGCCAGCCCCGCCTTCAGGCACACCGTCGCCACCACGTACTGCAGGTCAGTTACCTGTAGACGAGGATGAAGAGCGCCCACAGCGCCACGCTGCCCCAGATGGCCATGTGCGTGACCCACGTCCACGAGTGCGTGGCCAGCCCCGCCTTCAGGCACACCGTCGCCACCACGTACTGCAGGTCAGTTACCTGTAGACGAGGATGAAGAGCGCCCACAGCGCCACGCTGCCCCAGATGGCCATGTGCGTGACCCACGTCCACGAGTGCGTGGCCAGCCCCGCCTTCAGGCACACCGTCGCCACCACGTACTGCAGGTCAGTTACCTGTAGACGAGGATGAAGAGCGCCCACAGCGCCACGCTGCCCCAGATGGCCATGTGCGTGACCCACGTCCACGAGTGCGTGGCCAGCCCCGCCTTCAGGCACACCGTCGCCACCACGTACTGCAGGTCAGTTACCTGTAGACGAGGATGAAGAGCGCCCACAGCGCCACGCTGCCCCAGATGGCCATGTGCGTGACCCACGTCCACGAGTGCGTGGCCAGCCCCGCCTTCAGGCACACCGTCGCCACCACGTACTGCAGGTCAGTTACCTGTAGACGAGGATGAAGAGCGCCCACAGCGCCACGCTGCCCCAGATGGCCATGTGCGTGACCCACGTCCACGAGTGCGTGGCCAGCCCCGCCTTCAGGCACACCGTCGCCACCACGTACTGCAGGTCAGTTACCTGTAGACGAGGATGAAGAGCGCCCACAGCGCCACGCTGCCCCAGATGGCCATGTGCGTGACCCACGTCCACGAGTGCGTGGCCAGCCCCGCCTTCAGGCACACCGTCGCCACCACGTACTGCAGGTCAGTTACCTGTAGACGAGGATGAAGAGCGCCCACAGCGCCACGCTGCCCCAGATGGCCATGTGCGTGACCCACGTCCACGAGTGCGTGGCCAGCCCCGCCTTCAGGCACACCGTCGCCACCACGTACTGCAGGTCAGTTACCTGTAGACGAGGATGAAGAGCGCCCACAGCGCCACGCTGCCCCAGATGGCCATGTGCGTGACCCACGTCCACGAGTGCGTGGCCAGCCCCGCCTTCAGGCACACCGTCGCCACCACGTACTGCAGGTCAGTTACCTGTAGACGAGGATGAAGAGCGCCCACAGCGCCACGCTGCCCCAGATGGCCATGTGCGTGACCCACGTCCACGAGTGCGTGGCCAGCCCCGCCTTCAGGCACACCGTCGCCACCACGTACTGCAGGTCAGTTACCTGTAGACGAGGATGAAGAGCGCCCACAGCGCCACGCTGCCCCAGATGGCCATGTGCGTGACCCACGTCCACGAGTGCGTGGCCAGCCCCGCCTTCAGGCACACCGTCGCCACCACGTACTGCAGGTCAGTTACCTGTAGACGAGGATGAAGAGCGCCCACAGCGCCACGCTGCCCCAGATGGCCATGTGCGTGACCCACGTCCACGAGTGCGTGGCCAGCCCCGCCTTCAGGCACACCGTCGCCACCACGTACTGCAGGTCAGTTACCTGTAGACGAGGATGAAGAGCGCCCACAGCGCCACGCTGCCCCAGATGGCCATGTGCGTGACCCACGTCCACGAGTGCGTGGCCAGCCCCGCCTTCAGGCACACCGTCGCCACCACGTACTGCAGGTCAGTTACCTGTAGACGAGGATGAAGAGCGCCCACAGCGCCACGCTGCCCCAGATGGCCATGTGCGTGACCCACGTCCACGAGTGCGTGGCCAGCCCCGCCTTCAGGCACACCGTCGCCACCACGTACTGCAGGTCAGTTACCTGTAGACGAGGATGAAGAGCGCCCACAGCGCCACGCTGCCCCAGATGGCCATGTGCGTGACCCACGTCCACGAGTGCGTGGCCAGCCCCGCCTTCAGGCACACCGTCGCCACCACGTACTGCAGGTCAGTTACCTGTAGACGAGGATGAAGAGCGCCCACAGCGCCACGCTGCCCCAGATGGCCATGTGCGTGACCCACGTCCACGAGTGCGTGGCCAGCCCCGCCTTCAGGCACACCGTCGCCACCACGTACTGCAGGTCAGTTACCTGTAGACGAGGATGAAGAGCGCCCACAGCGCCACGCTGCCCCAGATGGCCATGTGCGTGACCCACGTCCACGAGTGCGTGGCCAGCCCCGCCTTCAGGCACACCGTCGCCACCACGTACTGCAGGTCAGTTACCTGTAGACGAGGATGAAGAGCGCCCACAGCGCCACGCTGCCCCAGATGGCCATGTGCGTGACCCACGTCCACGAGTGCGTGGCCAGCCCCGCCTTCAGGCACACCGTCGCCACCACGTACTGCAGGTCAGTTACCTGTAGACGAGGATGAAGAGCGCCCACAGCGCCACGCTGCCCCAGATGGCCATGTGCGTGACCCACGTCCACGAGTGCGTGGCCAGCCCCGCCTTCAGGCACACCGTCGCCACCACGTACTGCAGGTCAGTTACCTGTAGACGAGGATGAAGAGCGCCCACAGCGCCACGCTGCCCCAGATGGCCATGTGCGTGACCCACGTCCACGAGTGCGTGGCCAGCCCCGCCTTCAGGCACACCGTCGCCACCACGTACTGCAGGTCAGTTACCTGTAGACGAGGATGAAGAGCGCCCACAGCGCCACGCTGCCCCAGATGGCCATGTGCGTGACCCACGTCCACGAGTGCGTGGCCAGCCCCGCCTTCAGGCACACCGTCGCCACCACGTACTGCAGGTCAGTTACCTGTAGACGAGGATGAAGAGCGCCCACAGCGCCACGCTGCCCCAGATGGCCATGTGCGTGACCCACGTCCACGAGTGCGTGGCCAGCCCCGCCTTCAGGCACACCGTCGCCACCACGTACTGCAGGTCAGTTACCTGTAGACGAGGATGAAGAGCGCCCACAGCGCCACGCTGCCCCAGATGGCCATGTGCGTGACCCACGTCCACGAGTGCGTGGCCAGCCCCGCCTTCAGGCACACCGTCGCCACCACGTACTGCAGGTCAGTTACCTGTAGACGAGGATGAAGAGCGCCCACAGCGCCACGCTGCCCCAGATGGCCATGTGCGTGACCCACGTCCACGAGTGCGTGGCCAGCCCCGCCTTCAGGCACACCGTCGCCACCACGTACTGCAGGTCAGTTACCTGTAGACGAGGATGAAGAGCGCCCACAGCGCCACGCTGCCCCAGATGGCCATGTGCGTGACCCACGTCCACGAGTGCGTGGCCAGCCCCGCCTTCAGGCACACCGTCGCCACCACGTACTGCAGGTCAGTTACCTGTAGACGAGGATGAAGAGCGCCCACAGCGCCACGCTGCCCCAGATGGCCATGTGCGTGACCCACGTCCACGAGTGCGTGGCCAGCCCCGCCTTCAGGCACACCGTCGCCACCACGTACTGCAGGTCAGTTACCTGTAGACGAGGATGAAGAGCGCCCACAGCGCCACGCTGCCCCAGATGGCCATGTGCGTGACCCACGTCCACGAGTGCGTGGCCAGCCCCGCCTTCAGGCACACCGTCGCCACCACGTACTGCAGGTCAGTTACCTGTAGACGAGGATGAAGAGCGCCCACAGCGCCACGCTGCCCCAGATGGCCATGTGCGTGACCCACGTCCACGAGTGCGTGGCCAGCCCCGCCTTCAGGCACACCGTCGCCACCACGTACTGCAGGTCAGTTACCTGTAGACGAGGATGAAGAGCGCCCACAGCGCCACGCTGCCCCAGATGGCCATGTGCGTGACCCACGTCCACGAGTGCGTGGCCAGCCCCGCCTTCAGGCACACCGTCGCCACCACGTACTGCAGGTCAGTTACCTGTAGACGAGGATGAAGAGCGCCCACAGCGCCACGCTGCCCCAGATGGCCATGTGCGTGACCCACGTCCACGAGTGCGTGGCCAGCCCCGCCTTCAGGCACACCGTCGCCACCACGTACTGCAGGTCAGTTACCTGTAGACGAGGATGAAGAGCGCCCACAGCGCCACGCTGCCCCAGATGGCCATGTGCGTGACCCACGTCCACGAGTGCGTGGCCAGCCCCGCCTTCAGGCACACCGTCGCCACCACGTACTGCAGGTCAGTTACCTGTAGACGAGGATGAAGAGCGCCCACAGCGCCACGCTGCCCCAGATGGCCATGTGCGTGACCCACGTCCACGAGTGCGTGGCCAGCCCCGCCTTCAGGCACACCGTCGCCACCACGTACTGCAGGTCAGTTACCTGTAGACGAGGATGAAGAGCGCCCACAGCGCCACGCTGCCCCAGATGGCCATGTGCGTGACCCACGTCCACGAGTGCGTGGCCAGCCCCGCCTTCAGGCACACCGTCGCCACCACGTACTGCAGGTCAGTTACCTGTAGACGAGGATGAAGAGCGCCCACAGCGCCACGCTGCCCCAGATGGCCATGTGCGTGACCCACGTCCACGAGTGCGTGGCCAGCCCCGCCTTCAGGCACACCGTCGCCACCACGTACTGCAGGTCAGTTACCTGTAGACGAGGATGAAGAGCGCCCACAGCGCCACGCTGCCCCAGATGGCCATGTGCGTGACCCACGTCCACGAGTGCGTGGCCAGCCCCGCCTTCAGGCACACCGTCGCCACCACGTACTGCAGGTCAGTTACCTGTAGACGAGGATGAAGAGCGCCCACAGCGCCACGCTGCCCCAGATGGCCATGTGCGTGACCCACGTCCACGAGTGCGTGGCCAGCCCCGCCTTCAGGCACACCGTCGCCACCACGTACTGCAGGTCAGTTACCTGTAGACGAGGATGAAGAGCGCCCACAGCGCCACGCTGCCCCAGATGGCCATGTGCGTGACCCACGTCCACGAGTGCGTGGCCAGCCCCGCCTTCAGGCACACCGTCGCCACCACGTACTGCAGGTCAGTTACCTGTAGACGAGGATGAAGAGCGCCCACAGCGCCACGCTGCCCCAGATGGCCATGTGCGTGACCCACGTCCACGAGTGCGTGGCCAGCCCCGCCTTCAGGCACACCGTCGCCACCACGTACTGCAGGTCAGTTACCTGTAGACGAGGATGAAGAGCGCCCACAGCGCCACGCTGCCCCAGATGGCCATGTGCGTGACCCACGTCCACGAGTGCGTGGCCAGCCCCGCCTTCAGGCACACCGTCGCCACCACGTACTGCAGGTCAGTTACCTGTAGACGAGGATGAAGAGCGCCCACAGCGCCACGCTGCCCCAGATGGCCATGTGCGTGACCCACGTCCACGAGTGCGTGGCCAGCCCCGCCTTCAGGCACACCGTCGCCACCACGTACTGCAGGTCAGTTACCTGTAGACGAGGATGAAGAGCGCCCACAGCGCCACGCTGCCCCAGATGGCCATGTGCGTGACCCACGTCCACGAGTGCGTGGCCAGCCCCGCCTTCAGGCACACCGTCGCCACCACGTACTGCAGGTCAGTTACCTGTAGACGAGGATGAAGAGCGCCCACAGCGCCACGCTGCCCCAGATGGCCATGTGCGTGACCCACGTCCACGAGTGCGTGGCCAGCCCCGCCTTCAGGCACACCGTCGCCACCACGTACTGCAGGTCAGTTACCTGTAGACGAGGATGAAGAGCGCCCACAGCGCCACGCTGCCCCAGATGGCCATGTGCGTGACCCACGTCCACGAGTGCGTGGCCAGCCCCGCCTTCAGGCACACCGTCGCCACCACGTACTGCAGGTCAGTTACCTGTAGACGAGGATGAAGAGCGCCCACAGCGCCACGCTGCCCCAGATGGCCATGTGCGTGACCCACGTCCACGAGTGCGTGGCCAGCCCCGCCTTCAGGCACACCGTCGCCACCACGTACTGCAGGTCAGTTACCTGTAGACGAGGATGAAGAGCGCCCACAGCGCCACGCTGCCCCAGATGGCCATGTGCGTGACCCACGTCCACGAGTGCGTGGCCAGCCCCGCCTTCAGGCACACCGTCGCCACCACGTACTGCAGGTCAGTTACCTGTAGACGAGGATGAAGAGCGCCCACAGCGCCACGCTGCCCCAGATGGCCATGTGCGTGACCCACGTCCACGAGTGCGTGGCCAGCCCCGCCTTCAGGCACACCGTCGCCACCACGTACTGCAGGTCAGTTACCTGTAGACGAGGATGAAGAGCGCCCACAGCGCCACGCTGCCCCAGATGGCCATGTGCGTGACCCACGTCCACGAGTGCGTGGCCAGCCCCGCCTTCAGGCACACCGTCGCCACCACGTACTGCAGGTCAGTTACCTGTAGACGAGGATGAAGAGCGCCCACAGCGCCACGCTGCCCCAGATGGCCATGTGCGTGACCCACGTCCACGAGTGCGTGGCCAGCCCCGCCTTCAGGCACACCGTCGCCACCACGTACTGCAGGTCAGTTACCTGTAGACGAGGATGAAGAGCGCCCACAGCGCCACGCTGCCCCAGATGGCCATGTGCGTGACCCACGTCCACGAGTGCGTGGCCAGCCCCGCCTTCAGGCACACCGTCGCCACCACGTACTGCAGGTCAGTTACCTGTAGACGAGGATGAAGAGCGCCCACAGCGCCACGCTGCCCCAGATGGCCATGTGCGTGACCCACGTCCACGAGTGCGTGGCCAGCCCCGCCTTCAGGCACACCGTCGCCACCACGTACTGCAGGTCAGTTACCTGTAGACGAGGATGAAGAGCGCCCACAGCGCCACGCTGCCCCAGATGGCCATGTGCGTGACCCACGTCCACGAGTGCGTGGCCAGCCCCGCCTTCAGGCACACCGTCGCCACCACGTACTGCAGGTCAGTTACCTGTAGACGAGGATGAAGAGCGCCCACAGCGCCACGCTGCCCCAGATGGCCATGTGCGTGACCCACGTCCACGAGTGCGTGGCCAGCCCCGCCTTCAGGCACACCGTCGCCACCACGTACTGCAGGTCAGTTACCTGTAGACGAGGATGAAGAGCGCCCACAGCGCCACGCTGCCCCAGATGGCCATGTGCGTGACCCACGTCCACGAGTGCGTGGCCAGCCCCGCCTTCAGGCACACCGTCGCCACCACGTACTGCAGGTCAGTTACCTGTAGACGAGGATGAAGAGCGCCCACAGCGCCACGCTGCCCCAGATGGCCATGTGCGTGACCCACGTCCACGAGTGCGTGGCCAGCCCCGCCTTCAGGCACACCGTCGCCACCACGTACTGGGGACAACAAGTGAGAATAGATCTTGTGAACATTTCAAGGGATTAAAATTTAAAATTTTAAAAATTCTCCGCCAAATTATTGTACTATTCAAGACCTTTCATTTGATATCTGTTCAGAGAGGTCGTATTAAGGATTCAAATCACTTAAATGATTTCCAACCTTCGATAAGAAGATTAGTTTGTATGGAGTTGCTTGGACGGGAATGAATGCAGCGGCCAGCCTGGGCCGGCGTGGGCCAGCGTGGGCCACTGACCGTGTATATGAAGTTGCCGACGAGCAGGTAGCCGCCGTCGCGGCCGTTGGGCCACAGCACGTGGTGGTCGGCCATGAGCATGGGCAGCCAGAACAGCAGGACGGAGTGCAGCAGCGCGTTCACCGCCCACACCCAGAACACGCGCACGTTGAACAGCAGGCCCTGCTGCGACGGGATGTACAGCACCGGGTGCTGGCGAGGAATAAGCGATAGGTAAGGTTAGGTTATATGTTGGCATTTTTTTAAAATTAAAAACTGTTTTTAGGGTTCTGTACCCAAAGGGTAAAACTAAGGCTGTCCGTCTGTCACCAGTCTGTATATCATGAACTGTGATAGTTAGACAGTCAGAAATTTTCACAAACGATGTATTTCTGTTGCCGCTATAACAACAAATACTAAGAAACATTAAAATAAAAAATTAAGGGGAGCTCTCATAAAACAGACATGAATTTTTTTGTCGTTTTTAAAGATAATGTTATGGAACCCTTCGTGCGCGAGTAAGACTCGCAATTGGCCGGATTTTTTATTTTTATTAGAGCTGGCAACGCATCAACGCAACATGTGATGCCCCTAGTGTCTCACGTAAGATGGCGTCTTGAAAAATTGTCGTCACTGCCCAGGTTTCACGATGAAATTTTTCTAAAGATCTATTACAATCTCAAGTTAAATCTATACCCACCGCTAGGTCATACATACAGTATGTACTGTACATACAGTATAGATAATAATACACGCTCACCCTAAGCATAATTTCAGGCGAACACAGCTTGTCGAACAGTCCTATCGCAAAGGGCGGCAGCGCTGTGAATATCACGTTGTAGAAACCTATCGTCCACCGCTCGAACAGGATTTGACCGGACCTGAAAGAAAAATGTTATGATTTTTTTAATGACTATGAATAAATTTATAGTTTCATTTAAAAAAATTAAATCTATATACGAGTATATAAAAGGAGATGCTGACTGTTGACTGACTGACATATCAACGCAGGGCCTAAACTATAAGGGTTAGAAACTTAAAATTTTGCACAGGGGTTCCTTTTATAACGTAGGGGAGCACTAAGAAAGGATTTTTGAAAATTCACCCCCTAAGGGGGTAAAACGGGGGTGCAAAGTTAGTATGAAACTTTGCCGTTTTTGAAGTCAAGTGGGCAACCCGAACGCGGACAGTCGTCGTTAATGGGTCTAATTCATTAATTAAGTAGCTTTTTAGTTCATTTTTTTTATTTGTCGATTGTATAGTGTTTTGTGTGAAAAATAAATATCTTCTTCTTCTTCTTCTTCTAATTCTACGCGAGCGAAGCTGCGGGCGTCCACTAGTTATTTAATATTTGGCATCCTCTTATTTTCGTTGTGTAGGCAATGGTAAAAACCATGGTTGGGCCTGGTCTAAGACTTTCGGGTGGCTTATAAACATTCGAGTAACCTCTCCACCAATCCGCATTGGACCTCCCGCAGCTATCTGTGGGGGAGACCCGTGCCCAACAGTGGGATGTCTATGGGTTGTATTGTAGCTAGTGTACGTTCACAAGTACGCACTGTTTTTTTTAAAGGTAGAGTGTGGAGTATAGACCATGAGTCCTTAAGTAGTTTTCTTTTCTTCTTTTGTGGACTTGTTTAGCCCATAACCAGCCATCATAAACGCATAAGTGCACATTTGCCAGTATATTTTTAGCAAAAGAATATTACTATATTATATTGCATTGTGTGTATCCTATAATATGTGAATAAATATGTACTCACCAGGCGGAGTAAATGGCGAACCAGAGCTCGATGACGTAGAGACAGATGTTTTTGTAGAAGGAGTACAGAATGAGCTTGCTGATGCGGGAGTAGTTCCACGCGCCGTGCACCAGCAGCAGCCGCAGCAGGAACCGGAACTGAAACACAACGTTAAAAAAGTTAGCCACCTGTGTAGGATTAGCTATTCATTCAATAATCAATAGCTAATCCTTTGCCTTATATAGACCAGTTAGTAGTTTAAGTAGTTTTTAGTTAGGTACCTAGACTTTCGTTAAGCGTGTCTAATCACCTCATAGCGAAATAAATTATTCGACTTTGACTTTGACTAACGGCTGTTCAAAAATCGAATCAAACAAGTGGATGTGATCACTACCATTTGAATGATTAAATTTTTTTTTTCCTGTTTTGAAATCGGTTTGAAATGGCTGCTCAACGATGACTCCATGGTACGCCTGGTGGCTCAGGGACCAGTGGAAGGTAAAAGGTCACGGGGAAGATCCTGACGAATGTTTAATCGTCGATTGTTCCCGCAACGCTTGTAACACAGGCCGGTGAACGATGACTCCATGGTACGCCTTGTGGCTCAGGGACCAGTTGAGGGTAAAAGGTCACGGGGAAGATCCTGACGAATGTTTAATCGTCGATTGTTCCCGCAACGCTTGTAACAGAGGGTGGAAACGTAACGCAAAAGCGGGAGCCAAGGAGAATGAAGGCCAATCACTGCAACATTCAGACAGACAGACCCTTCCTCCTCTTGCGCGGCGCTGTAGACGCTCTTGCGTTGAGGGAATTCGGAGTAGGGGAGATCCCCTCGATCCGGGCAATTGCTCCAGGGGTAAACTCCGTCGGTGACTTCCCCGCTGTTGAGCGTGGGGAGCCAGCCATCGTCGCGCGCTGTGCTACTAGCCGTTAGTCGCTAATTCTCCCTTGATGGTCTGGGGGAAGAAGGTCCAGCAGCTCTCTAGGGAGCGGTCGGCCTTCAGGGGGGCGCGAGTGCAACGGCACTGCAACATTCACCATAGGTCCACGACCACTCTGACAAGAGTGTAAGTACTAACAAGACGCAAGGTGACTGGACTTGGCCGCCGGTGCTGATACCTGCGCGATGCTGTAGTCGGAGGCGCAGACGGCCTGCAGCCCCTCCACGCCGGAGATGCCGACGCCGACGGAGGCGCGCTGGATCATGGCCACGTCGTTGGCGAGAGCTGGACTCGGCCGCCGGGGCTGATACCTGCGCGATGCTGTAGTCGGACGCGCAGACGGCCTGCAGCCCCTCCACGCCGGAGATGCCGACGCCGACGGAGGCGCGCTGGATCATGGCCACGTCGTTGGCGAGAGCTGGACTCGGCCGCCGGGGCTGATACCTGCGCGATGCTGTAGTCGGACGCGCAGACGGCCTGCAGCCCCTCCACGCCGGAGATGCCGACGCCGACGGAGGCGCGCTGGATCATGGCCACGTCGTTGGCGAGAGCTGGACTCGGCCGCCGGGGCTGATACCTGCGCGATGCTGTAGTCGGACGCGCAGACGGCCTGCAGCCCCTCCACGCCGGAGATGCCGACGCCGACGGAGGCGCGCTGGATCATGGCCACGTCGTTGGCGAGAGCTGGACTCGGCCGCCGGGGCTGATACCTGCGCGATGCTGTAGTCGGACGCGCAGACGGCCTGCAGCCCCTCCACGCCGGAGATGCCGACGCCGACGGAGGCGCGCTGGATCATGGCCACGTCGTTGGCGAGAGCTGGACTCGGCCGCCGGGGCTGATACCTGCGCGATGCTGTAGTCGGACGCGCAGACGGCCTGCAGCCCCTCCACGCCGGAGATGCCGACGCCGACGGAGGCGCGCTGGATCATGGCCACGTCGTTGGCGAGAGCTGGACTCGGCCGCCGGGGCTGATACCTGCGCGATGCTGTAGTCGGACGCGCAGACGGCCTGCAGCCCCTCCACGCCGGAGATGCCGACGCCGACGGAGGCGCGCTGGATCATGGCCACGTCGTTGGCGAGAGCTGGACTCGGCCGCCGGGGCTGATACCTGCGCGATGCTGTAGTCGGACGCGCAGACGGCCTGCAGCCCCTCCACGCCGGAGATGCCGACGCCGACGGAGGCGCGCTGGATCATGGCCACGTCGTTGGCGAGAGCTGGACTCGGCCGCCGGGGCTGATACCTGCGCGATGCTGTAGTCGGACGCGCAGACGGCCTGCAGCCCCTCCACGCCGGAGATGCCGACGCCGACGGAGGCGCGCTGGATCATGGCCACGTCGTTGGCGAGAGCTGGACTCGGCCGCCGGGGCTGATACCTGCGCGATGCTGTAGTCGGACGCGCAGACGGCCTGCAGCCCCTCCACGCCGGAGATGCCGACGCCGACGGAGGCGCGCTGGATCATGGCCACGTCGTTGGCGAGAGCTGGACTCGGCCGCCGGGGCTGATACCTGCGCGATGCTGTAGTCGGACGCGCAGACGGCCTGCAGCCCCTCCACGCCGGAGATGCCGACGCCGACGGAGGCGCGCTGGATCATGGCCACGTCGTTGGCGAGAGCTGGACTCGGCCGCCGGGGCTGATACCTGCGCGATGCTGTAGTCGGACGCGCAGACGGCCTGCAGCCCCTCCACGCCGGAGATGCCGACGCCGACGGAGGCGCGCTGGATCATGGCCACGTCGTTGGCGAGAGCTGGACTCGGCCGCCGGGGCTGATACCTGCGCGATGCTGTAGTCGGACGCGCAGACGGCCTGCAGCCCCTCCACGCCGGAGATGCCGACGCCGACGGAGGCGCGCTGGATCATGGCCACGTCGTTGGCGAGAGCTGGACTCGGCCGCCGGGGCTGATACCTGCGCGATGCTGTAGTCGGACGCGCAGACGGCCTGCAGCCCCTCCACGCCGGAGATGCCGACGCCGACGGAGGCGCGCTGGATCATGGCCACGTCGTTGGCGAGAGCTGGACTCGGCCGCCGGGGCTGATACCTGCGCGATGCTGTAGTCGGACGCGCAGACGGCCTGCAGCCCCTCCACGCCGGAGATGCCGACGCCGACGGAGGCGCGCTGGATCATGGCCACGTCGTTGGCGCCGTCGCCGATCGCCAGCGTCACCGCGCCCGTCGCCGCCGACACCATCTCCACCACCTACACAGGGAAACAAACATACCATTACACATGAACGTTGCTTAGAGCGAGCTTACTAAGGTGGTAGAGCCTCGCTGCGACCCAAAGACGTCCCACAGCTGGGCACGGGTCTCCCCTGCAGACACTGCGGGGTGTCTAGAGCATACTCCACCACGCTGCTCCAATGCAGATTAGTGGAGGGGTTAGTGGCCAACCCAGTGTCGAATGTTCTCAAGCCACTCGAAGGTCTTCGACAAGGCTTAATGAGTGTTTCCACCAATGAAAACAACCGGGACCGACGGCTTTCCGTGCGGATGCACGAAGCACATGAATTTTTTTGCCACTAGAGGTCACCCATCCACAAACCGACCGCGCCCGTCGTTGCTTAACTCTTTGATCACATTGAATCGATCCATTGGACTATGTACGGTAGAGCCTACATGGAACCAAATATGAAACCTGTTTGGCCCGTCCAGTCGTGGTCCAATGACCAAGCATAGGAAATATCATCTCATCTCACCTCGGCCTTCTGTATGGGGGAGACGCGGCAGCAGACCACCACCTTGCACGACACGCACAGGTCGAGGAAGTCCTTCTTCAGGTCGCAGCCCATCGCGTACTTCAGCGTCTTGCCGTCGATCACGAGCGCCACCTCGTTCTGCTTGCGCAAGTTGTCGCCGAAGTCCGCCGAGTGGCGCGACAGCGTCTCCCGGGTACCCTGAATCGGATAAATATAATGCGTTATTATTCGCGCTGTTATTAAGCTAGAGGTCCTGGATTCGAGTCTCGGGTCGGGCAACAGCTATTGAGTTTTACTAACTTGAAATGCCCAGTAGCAGCTTGGAGTCTGGATACGTCATAATGGCAATAGGCTCATCACCTATTATAGGGGACCTAAACATAATAGGTGAAATGTGTGTGTTCACACTTCTGCCTACCCTTTTGGCGAAATATAGACGTGATGTTATGTTATGTTATTTAAGCAAAATCAATAATTCCCTGACTTGCATTCAGTCGTGTGCCGCTCAGCGTCCTAGCACATCTGTAAGACTAGCATATTTTGGCATACGCTGGCGCAATCGGTAGTGACCCTGCCTGTTACGCCAGGGGTCGTGAGTTCGAATCCCTCTCAGGACAAACATTCGTGTGATGAACACTTGTGTTTATTCTGTGTGTATAACAGTCTCTGACACCCATAGTACAGGCTCGCGCCTAGTTTGGGGTCGGATGGCCGTGTGTGAGAATGTCAACGCAGGGCCTAAACTTGTTGGGTTGGAAACTTGAAATTTTGCACAGGGGTTCACTAAGAAAGGATTTTTGAAAATTCACCCCCTGAGGGGGTAAAACGGGGGTACAAAGTTAATATGAATCTTTGCCATTTTTAAGTTAGTGAATGTCTAATTCCACGCGAGCGAAGCTGCGGGCGTCTACTAGTTTCGTGATATAGGATCACGAGGATAATGATGGCGGCTTACGTCCAGGCTGTCCTCGTTGAGCAGCACGAGCGGCATGGCGGCGTGGATGAGCCGCGCCGAGTGCGCGATGTTGATGGCCGTCTCCTGCTTGTCGCCCGTCAGCACCCACACGCGGATGTTGGCCGCCAGCAGCGCCGCTATCGTCTCCGGGACTCCGTCCTGGACATAGCACATACCAAGCAAACTGACACATCAAACATACTGCTCCAAGTAAAAAAAGAACGTGAGCGGTCGAGGAATTCCGTCAGTACCGAAGTTCAGTGTCAGGGTTGTACCAACGGCCGCACGCAATGGTCAACCGGTCTTAAATCTCAATACACGCAACTCGTAAATGATAGAAATAGAAAGTCGTATATATAGAATAGTCGTATAGATGGGTTGGTACATCTTTATGTGACGATTTTTACCAGTCACATACGGAAAACAAGACAACCTTCGCAACTTATCCGTGGTGCCACCGCCATGTCCCACTGTTGGGTCTACAGATAGTTTTTTATCCCCGAATACCCAGTATACCACTGTACTAGTTTTTATTCATCCTATTCAATCAAGCAATTCTCGTGGGTTCATCGGGTTAACCGTAGTCTCACTGCACTAAAGATCAAAGCTTGAAAGTAAGGATCGTACCAGGGAGTCGACAAAGAAGACATGGTTTCTACTTAACTTCTCCCACTGTGTAATGGTGGAATTTCCAACAAACGGAACTAGACTTTCGTTAATCGTGTCCAATCACCTCATAGCCAAATAAACAATTTGACTTTGACTTTAGTCTCACCTGCAGTTTGTCCTCAATAGCGGTCGCGCCGAGCAGACGCAGATTGTTCTCTATGAGCAGCGCCGCTTCTTCTATCTTCTGCTCGCGGTCCTGTATCGCTATGCTCGCCTTGTGATACGTGTTCGACCAGTCCTGTTAACGAATACGACACTTTAATATGTACTTACAAATTTTCTAGGGTGCCGTTTGGGTTGACGAATACACCTGTAACTTTTTTAGTTTGTTACTGTTAAATGTCGAGATGTTTAATTAGTACTAACGTTAATTATACCTTATAACAGCGAATAAAACATTTAAAAAGAGAAAAAAGGAATAAAGGATATATTTTTTATCTAAGTCCAGCTACTAATTAAATTACTACTATTCATGAATTGCATAACTTTTTTATTAATGTAATAATAACAATCATTATACTAGTGGACGCCCGCAGCTTTGCTCGTAGATTATTACGCATTAACGACGACCCGCATTCGGGTTGCCCACTTGACTTCAAAAACGGCAAAGTTTCAGACTAACTTTGCACCCCCGTTTTACCCCTTTAGGGGATGAATTTTTTAAAAATCCTTTCTTAGTGCTCACCTACGATATAAATGGAACCCCTGTGCAAAATTTCAAGTTTCTAACTCATACAGTTTAAGCCCTGCGTTGATATGTCAGTCAGTCAGTCAGCTTCTCCTTTTATATATGTATATTTAATTATCATTATTATTACATAATCGGATGCCTTCCAGCGTCTGTAACACCCTTGAGGGTGAGAAAGGTTGCACGTACAACGAACCTTGTAAACGTGGTCGGGTATGTCGGCCACGGCGAACACCAGCGTCCGCAGCCCCTCCGCGGCGAAGTGCTCGAGGTGCGCGAGCGTGGCCTGCGCGTGGCGCGCGCCCGCCGCGCCGCCCGCCAGCCGCGGGTAGATCACCGAGTCCGCGCCCTTGCAGTACAGCTTTATCTGGCCTGGAGACACGCTTTTATGCTAACGGAATAGTAACACGTACAACGAACCTTGTAAACGTGGTCGGGTATGTCGGCCACGGCGAACACCAGCGTCCGCAGCCCCTCCGCGGCGAAGTGCTCGAGGTGCGCGAGCGTGGCCTGCGCGTGGCGCGCGCCCGCCGCGCCGCCCGCCAGCCGCGGGTAGATCACCGAGTCCGCGCCCTTGCAGTACAGCTTTATCTGGCCTAAAGACACGCTTTTATGTTAACGGAATAGAACGAGTAAGTCAAAGTCAACGTCAAATAATTTATTTCGCTATGAGGTGATTAGACACGCTTAACGAAAGTCTAGGTACCTAAGTAAAAACTACTTAAACTACTAACTGAGCTATATAAGGCAAAGGATTAGCTATTGATCATTGAATGAATAGCTAATTCTACACAGGTGCCTAACTTGCCTTAGGATAAATTTACAATAATTACCTACCACTAAGCTAAGCTCTAAGTCACGATAGACTATCTATATGGTCATCGGCTTTAGGAAGAATTTACAATATTCTTATCCTATGCCCTAGTGTAGGCCGAGAGAGAAACGTACGTACGTATCCCGTTCAAAAATACTTGGCTAAAATGCTTGCTGTCTCACTTTTGCGCGACAACAAGCATTTTCATCATCATCATCATTATCACAACCCTTTCTTTGTCCCACTGTCGGGCACGGGTTTCCTCTCAGAACGGGAGGGATTAGGCCTTAGTCCACTACGCTGTTTCATCATCATCATCATCATTATCACAACCCTTTCTTTGTCCCACTGTTGGGCACGGGTCTCCTCTCAGAACGGGCCTTACGTCCACCACGCTGGCCAAGTGCGGATTGGCAGACTTCACACGCCTTCGTGAACATTAGAAGAACTCTCAGCCATGCAGGTTTCCTCATGTGTCCTTCACCGTAACAGCAAGTGAAATTTAATTTCTTAAATCGCACATAACTCAGAAAAGTCATCGGTAAGTGCCGCTGGGTTTTTGAAACCGGACCGCTCGAGTAAGAGGCGAGTTCGATAGCCACTGGGCTTTTTGCCGCAGTTTTAATGTATCAGGAAAAAAGCTTTTTATATAAACAGAACCCAACCCTTTACCGACTTCGCATGCCAGACAGAGACTAACATCGATTCTTGGCATCAGGCAGAACTGCATTAAACACACGGTACCTGTGGGCGCGCGCAGAACTGCATCGAGCACGGTACATGGGCGCACGACTGAAACACACGGTACCTGTGGGCGTGCGCACGATGACCGACATGCGCTTGCGCGCGGAGGTGAAGGCGAGCACGTGCAGCACGGCGTACGCGTGCACGCCGCCGCGCGCCGCCACGCTCACCGACTGCGGCGTGCGCGTCGTGAACACCCACCCGAACTCCGCCGCGCCCGCCACTAGAGCACACGGTACCTGTGGGCGTGCGCACGATGACCGACATGCGCTTGCGCGCGGAGGTGAAGGCGAGCACGTGCAGCACGGCGTACGCGTGCACGCCGCCGCGCGCCGCCACGCTCACCGACTGCGGCGTGCGCGTCGTGAACACCCACCCGAACTCCGCCGCGCCCGCCACTAGAGCACACGGTACCTGTGGGCGTGCGCACGATGACCGACATGCGCTTGCGCGCGGAGGTGAAGGCGAGCACGTGCAGCACGGCGTACGCGTGCACGCCGCCGCGCGCCGCCACGCTCACCGACTGCGGCGTGCGCGTCGTGAACACCCACCCGAACTCCGCCGCGCCCGCCACTAGAGCACACGGTACCTGTGGGCGTGCGCACGATGACCGACATGCGCTTGCGCGCGGAGGTGAAGGCGAGCACGTGCAGCACGGCGTACGCGTGCACGCCGCCGCGCGCCGCCACGCTCACCGACTGCGGCGTGCGCGTCGTGAACACCCACCCGAACTCCGCCGCGCCCGCCACTAGAGCACACGGTACCTGTGGGCGTGCGCACGATGACCGACATGCGCTTGCGCGCGGAGGTGAAGGCGAGCACGTGCAGCACGGCGTACGCGTGCACGCCGCCGCGCGCCGCCACGCTCACCGACTGCGGCGTGCGCGTCGTGAACACCCACCCGAACTCCGCCGCGCCCGCCACTAGAGCACACGGTACCTGTGGGCGTGCGCACGATGACCGACATGCGCTTGCGCGCGGAGGTGAAGGCGAGCACGTGCAGCACGGCGTACGCGTGCACGCCGCCGCGCGCCGCCACGCTCACCGACTGCGGCGTGCGCGTCGTGAACACCCACCCGAACTCCGCCGCGCCCGCCACTAGAGCACACGGTACCTGTGGGCGTGCGCACGATGACCGACATGCGCTTGCGCGCGGAGGTGAAGGCGAGCACGTGCAGCACGGCGTACGCGTGCACGCCGCCGCGCGCCGCCACGCTCACCGACTGCGGCGTGCGCGTCGTGAACACCCACCCGAACTCCGCCGCGCCCGCCACTAGAGCACACGGTACCTGTGGGCGTGCGCACGATGACCGACATGCGCTTGCGCGCGGAGGTGAAGGCGAGCACGTGCAGCACGGCGTACGCGTGCACGCCGCCGCGCGCCGCCACGCTCACCGACTGCGGCGTGCGCGTCGTGAACACCCACCCGAACTCCGCCGCGCCCGCCACTAGAGCACACGGTACCTGTGGGCGTGCGCACGATGACCGACATGCGCTTGCGCGCGGAGGTGAAGGCGAGCACGTGCAGCACGGCGTACGCGTGCACGCCGCCGCGCGCCGCCACGCTCACCGACTGCGGCGTGCGCGTCGTGAACACCCACCCGAACTCCGCCGCGCCCGCCACTAGAGCACACGGTACCTGTGGGCGTGCGCACGATGACCGACATGCGCTTGCGCGCGGAGGTGAAGGCGAGCACGTGCAGCACGGCGTACGCGTGCACGCCGCCGCGCGCCGCCACGCTCACCGACTGCGGCGTGCGCGTCGTGAACACCCACCCGAACTCCGCCGCGCCCGCCACTAGAGCACACGGTACCTGTGGGCGTGCGCACGATGACCGACATGCGCTTGCGCGCGGAGGTGAAGGCGAGCACGTGCAGCACGGCGTACGCGTGCACGCCGCCGCGCGCCGCCACGCTCACCGACTGCGGCGTGCGCGTCGTGAACACCCACCCGAACTCCGCCGCGCCCGCCACTAGAGCACACGGTACCTGTGGGCGTGCGCACGATGACCGACATGCGCTTGCGCGCGGAGGTGAAGGCGAGCACGTGCAGCACGGCGTACGCGTGCACGCCGCCGCGCGCCGCCACGCTCACCGACTGCGGCGTGCGCGTCGTGAACACCCACCCGAACTCCGCCGCGCCCGCCACTAGAGCACACGGTACCTGTGGGCGTGCGCACGATGACCGACATGCGCTTGCGCGCGGAGGTGAAGGCGAGCACGTGCAGCACGGCGTACGCGTGCACGCCGCCGCGCGCCGCCACGCTCACCGACTGCGGCGTGCGCGTCGTGAACACCCACCCGAACTCCGCCGCGCCCGCCACTAGAGCACACGGTACCTGTGGGCGTGCGCACGATGACCGACATGCGCTTGCGCGCGGAGGTGAAGGCGAGCACGTGCAGCACGGCGTACGCGTGCACGCCGCCGCGCGCCGCCACGCTCACCGACTGCGGCGTGCGCGTCGTGAACACCCACCCGAACTCCGCCGCGCCCGCCACTAGAGCACACGGTACCTGTGGGCGTGCGCACGATGACCGACATGCGCTTGCGCGCGGAGGTGAAGGCGAGCACGTGCAGCACGGCGTACGCGTGCACGCCGCCGCGCGCCGCCACGCTCACCGACTGCGGCGTGCGCGTCGTGAACACCCACCCGAACTCCGCCGCGCCCGCCACTAGAGCACACGGTACCTGTGGGCGTGCGCACGATGACCGACATGCGCTTGCGCGCGGAGGTGAAGGCGAGCACGTGCAGCACGGCGTACGCGTGCACGCCGCCGCGCGCCGCCACGCTCACCGACTGCGGCGTGCGCGTCGTGAACACCCACCCGAACTCCGCCGCGCCCGCCACTAGAGCACACGGTACCTGTGGGCGTGCGCACGATGACCGACATGCGCTTGCGCGCGGAGGTGAAGGCGAGCACGTGCAGCACGGCGTACGCGTGCACGCCGCCGCGCGCCGCCACGCTCACCGACTGCGGCGTGCGCGTCGTGAACACCCACCCGAACTCCGCCGCGCCCGCCACTAGAGCACACGGTACCTGTGGGCGTGCGCACGATGACCGACATGCGCTTGCGCGCGGAGGTGAAGGCGAGCACGTGCAGCACGGCGTACGCGTGCACGCCGCCGCGCGCCGCCACGCTCACCGACTGCGGCGTGCGCGTCGTGAACACCCACCCGAACTCCGCCGCGCCCGCCACTAGAGCACACGGTACCTGTGGGCGTGCGCACGATGACCGACATGCGCTTGCGCGCGGAGGTGAAGGCGAGCACGTGCAGCACGGCGTACGCGTGCACGCCGCCGCGCGCCGCCACGCTCACCGACTGCGGCGTGCGCGTCGTGAACACCCACCCGAACTCCGCCGCGCCCGCCACTAGAGCACACGGTACCTGTGGGCGTGCGCACGATGACCGACATGCGCTTGCGCGCGGAGGTGAAGGCGAGCACGTGCAGCACGGCGTACGCGTGCACGCCGCCGCGCGCCGCCACGCTCACCGACTGCGGCGTGCGCGTCGTGAACACCCACCCGAACTCCGCCGCGCCCGCCACCAGCGCACGCTCGTCTACGGACAGACATACAGATAATACAAAAAAATCCATACTAATATTATAAATGTGAAAGTGTGTTTGTTTATTTATTTATTTATTTGTTTGTTTGTTTGTTTGTCCGGCTTTCACGTCGCAACGAAGCTATTATATGGCATGGTTTTTGTGTGTGGAGATAGTGAGGAGGGTGGAGAGTGACGTAGGCTACTTTTTACCGCGGTAAAACATCCCCATGGGAAGATATCGATGTTTTGTTATTTGCTAGATATTTAGTTCCGGATATTGTTAATAGATGGCGTTAGTAAAATTAATTTTCAAGTTCTGAATCACGCTAGCAAAATGATACTCGATACTCGATTATGTAATGGAACGAGACTTCGAGTCACACAACTTGGACATAATATAATTAGTACCACCATGTTAACCCTAGGTAAGGGTGAAAATGTAATGATCGCACGAATCCCTATAATTCCACAATCTTCACCAGCACACTTCTATTGAAGTTAGCTTAAAGCTCCAGTAAGTCAGTTTACGTACACTTTATCTGCGGTCAGCATTACCTCTGGTTCCTCTAAGTATCTTTTAATCGTGGAACTGTCACTATTCATCCTCCACAAATTTAATGTGTCATGTATGATAAATAAGTTATTGTTAATTCCCTTTAACCACGCGGGCGGACCGCGGGTAAAAGCTAGTTTATAAATAAATAATCTTTGTAAGCTCCAACGGTCAAGGAAATAGACTTCCTTGTAAATATGCACATTGTTACCAAAATCAATAAGAGGATGGCGTAATTTAAGACTTTTGTAAGAAACTTAAGCTCAAGCAAGTTCCAAGATGACAAGATTTATCTGATTTGATGCCCCACGTTGGCGCCATTTCTGTAGTTAAATCCTTGTTTAGTTTATTCCTTTTAGGCAAGAGATCGTAGTGTGGTCGTTGATCTGACCACTCTGCTGATCAGTAAGAACCGCTCACCAAGAAAACGAACGACCAGCACTGTGAAGAACTCAGTTACCGGCTATTACATGAGCTAGTGACGTCCAACGTTGGGCGCCAAGACTGATGTTTCACTCACCGGGAGACGCGGCGTGGTAGTTGATCTGGCCATCGATCTGCTCGGGGATGACGGTGTGACACACGGCCAGCATGGTGAGGAACTCGGTAACCGGCTATTACATGAGCTAGTGACGTCCACCGTTGGGCGCCATGACTGATGGGTCACTCACCGGGAGACGCGGCGTGGTAGTTGATCTGGCCATCGATCTGCTCGGGGATGACGGTGTGACACACGGCCAGCATGGTGAGGAACTCGGTAACCGGCTATTACATGAGCTAGTGACGTCCAACGTTGGGCGCCATGACTGATGGGTCACTCACCGGGAGACGCGGCGTGGTAGTTGATCTGGCCATCGATCTGCTCGGGGATGACGGTGTGACACACGGCCAGCATGGTGAGGAACTCGGTAACCGGCTATTACATGAGCTAGTGACGTCCACCGTTGGGCGCCATGACTGATGGGTCACTCACCGGGAGACGCGGCGTGGTAGTTGATCTGGCCATCGATCTGCTCGGGGATGACGGTGTGACACACGGCCAGCATGGTGAGGAACTCGGTAACCGGCTATTACATGAGCTAGTGACGTCCAACGTTGGGCGCCATGACTGATGGGTCACTCACCGGGAGACGCGGCGTGGTAGTTGATCTGGCCATCGATCTGCTCGGGGATGACGGTGTGACACACGGCCAGCATGGTGAGGAACTCGGTAACCGGCTATTACATGAGCTAGTGACGTCCAACGTTGGGCGCCATGACTGATGGGTCACTCACCGGGAGACGCGGCGTGGTAGTTGATCTGGCCATCGATCTGCTCGGGGATGACGGTGTGACACACGGCCAGCATGGTGAGGAACTCGGTTATAACCGGTGCCGACGGGTGGTTGCTGTCGAGGTTTTGGTACAGGAGCGTGTCTTCCAGTCTCTCGCCGGGCGCCGGTTTGTTGTATATTATCTGCGGAGTTTTATTGATCAGATTTTTGTTTTTTGTTTAATTAAAAATATGTAATATAAAAAAAAAAATTAAATGAATAGTCAGTAAAGTCCCAGTAAAAAATTTTTTTGATCCAAAAACTTATGTCAACAATCAAATTAAATTAAACAAGTATTGCACTGAACAACTCAACATGACATGAATGAAATATTTTTACTACGCTAAACGCTCAATAATTGTTAAAAAATGTATCCTTTTTATTATTTTTAAATTATTTTGTTTTCTACCTAAACGTTATTCGGAAGAAATGGCATCTGAAGCGATAAGATTGATACGTTTGTCGCTGAACCATTCACAGCTATTGTATAGATTGCAGATGTACATCTGAATATGGAACAAACTTATTGTCCAATCCCGACATGTCTAACATGTTGTCGCCACCCTGACAACAGCACACGACTTCATCCGTAAGCAAATCAGCTCGGGAAGGCTCCCTAGTCTCTCCCCCTCTCACCTCTCTTTAGAAGTGTGAACGGGGTAAAGTGGTAACTCTGCGTGGACACGGTACCTCAGCGATGGAGCACTTGAGGAACTCCATCACGTTGCAGGTGAGCGTGCCGGTCTTGTCGCTGAACACGTACTGCACCATCCCCAGCTCCTCGTTCAGGTTGGAGGTGCGCGCCATCGCCGGCGTGTCGGTAAAGTGGTAGCTCTGCGTGGACACGGTACCTCAGCGATGGAGCACTTGAGGAACTCCATCACGTTGCAGGTGAGCGTGCCGGTCTTGTCGCTGAACACGTACTGCACCATCCCCAGCTCCTCGTTCAGGTTGGAGGTGCGCGCCATCGCCGGCGTGTCGGTAAAGTGGTAGCTCTGCGTGGACACGGTACCTCAGCGATGGAGCACTTGAGGAACTCCATCACGTTGCAGGTGAGCGTGCCGGTCTTGTCGCTGAACACGTACTGCACCATCCCCAGCTCCTCGTTCAGGTTGGAGGTGCGCGCCATCGCCGGCGTGTCGGTAAAGTGGTAGCTCTGCGTGGACACGGTACCTCAGCGATGGAGCACTTGAGGAACTCCATCACGTTGCAGGTGAGCGTGCCGGTCTTGTCGCTGAACACGTACTGCACCATCCCCAGCTCCTCGTTCAGGTTGGAGGTGCGCGCCATCGCCGGCGTGTCGGTAAAGTGGTAGCTCTGCGTGGACACGGTACCTCAGCGATGGAGCACTTGAGGAACTCCATCACGTTGCAGGTGAGCGTGCCGGTCTTGTCGCTGAACACGTACTGCACCATCCCCAGCTCCTCGTTCAGGTTGGAGGTGCGCGCCATCGCCGGCGTGTCGGTCTCCGAGTGGTACATCTCGCTGTCCATCGCTATGAACTTTGCCTGCAACACACCCACAGTTAAATACGAGTACCTAACCACACATTCTTACGGTCTTATTCTTGAATAAGTTGCATACTTCCAAATTAAAAAAAAAAAACATGAGAGGTGTCAAGGGACACCCGGATGGAACGAAGTTATTGGATATATAAGTTATATCATTTCTCACACACCCTGTATACAATGTTCATATCTCACACACCCTGTATACAATGTTCATGTTTCACATACCCTGTATACAATGTTCATGTCTCACACACCCTGTATACAATGTTCATGTTTCACATACCCTGTATACAATGTTCATGTCTCACACACCCTGTATACAATGTTCATGTCTCACACACCCTGTATACAATGTTCATGTCTCACACACCCTGTATACAATGTTTATGTCTCACACATCCTGTATACTATTTTACTGTCTCAGACACCCTGTATACTATGTTCATGTCTCACACACCCTGTATACAATGTTCATGTCTCACACACCCTGTATACAATGTTCATGTCTTACACACCCTGTATACTATGTTATTGTCTCACACACCCTGTATACAATGTTCATGTCTCACACATCCTGTATACAATGTTCATGTCTCACACACCCTGTATACAATGTTCATGTCTCATACAATAATATACGTATAAAAAAGTGTCGCATAAAGTGTCGTATAAAAAGTGTCGTGACAAAAATTTTTCGGTCTAGCCCCCTTTCAATTCCCAATGTTCCAGAACGCGCGATAAGGAACTTCGTTCCAAAAAATTTTTTTATAACTTTTTTCTATTTTACTTTCGTGCATTATCATTGGAACCTAATATGTGTGCCAAATTTCAGCTCGTTAGCTTCAGTGGAAATGGGTGAAATATTGATTGCAAGATTCCAGGACATACATATACATTAGGTCAATTTACCCTACATACATACATACGAGTGAAGTTAAATATGTAAAAGCTTTTAAAATACCCCATTATATATTTATATTGTGAATTAGTTAAAATGGTCATCAGGTATTAGGTACGTTTCATAACTTTCATTGTTCTTATTGGTTCATTATACCTCTTAAAACATCATCACTGTGGGTTGGTTTCGCCTTATTATGTTGTCGTTCTGACAAATCCATAGATTAAATAGCAAAGGTAACACATAAGTGACATTCGTTGAAAATAGTAAGTAGTGTGTTGAGCAGTGTAGAATATGAAGTTACAACGCAGTAAGTCAAAAAAGCCACTGACTTAACTGCCTAAATACTACTATTTATAGTCAGAACCGGAAAACAAAAAAAAAGTAACATAAATTTATTTATTTATTTATTTATTTATTTAAATGACAAATTATATTTTTAAATGAAAAATAAAAGCAGTAAAACAACAAAACAGTACTCACTTGGAAGAACCGAACTATCTCGGCGGTGACTTGTAGCGATATGGGTATGAGGTTGTTGTATAAGATCAAAAAAGTTAAAAAGTTAAATCCGAAATGTGCATTCTGTGCCTCTGCAACAAACAAACAAACAAACATTAACACAAGTTAATATAACACTATCCTATAAAATGGAGTATACAATTTAATTTGAAACATTTTAGTATACAATATATTTTAAAGGGCCCATTTGGTTAAATCAGAAATCATAGAAGATAGATAGATAGATATAGAAGATAGATATCTGTCTTAGGAAACAAACCCTCTTTTTTATGAAACTAAACTTGGCATCATAATTTTATGGTCAAGCGTGAGTTGTTACTAAAATCACTAAAATTCACTATTTGAATTGATTTTTTTTTATGCCTATTGACTCAGATTTATATCATATCAGTGTATTATTTCATTGTATCGGAAGAATGAAATCATGTCAGCAGAAGTTGCTTAAATTTAAAGTTATTTTTCTTTTCTTGGATATAGGTCTAAGAAAAAAATCACATTTTTTTTTATAAAAGTCAATTTGGCATCAAAAAATATTTAATCACGCCCTTGGTTTTAGAATTAAAAAAACTTTACAATTGTTATGTTGAAAAAACAATGAAATAGACAAAAAAAATCACCCTGTATGTATCTGTGAGGTGTAGTGTATGCAGTGACCCTAGCAGCAGTACTCACCGTCCAGGCCGATGTACCAGTCGGTGGCGGTGCGCCGGCGCAGCCACAGCTCGTTGAAGGCGGCGCTGACCAGCGACAGCGCCAGCAGGATGATGAACAGCATCAGGATGTGACCCGAGCGGCAGTACTCACCGTCCAGGCCGATGTACCAGTCGGTGGCGGTGCGCCGGCGCAGCCACAGCTCGTTGAAGGCGGCGCTGACCAGCGACAGCGCCAGCAGGATGATGAACAGCATCAGGATGTGACCCAGCAGCAGTACTCACCGTCGAGGCCGATGTACCAGTCGGTGGCGGTGCGCCGGCGCAGCCACAGCTCGTTGAAGGCGGCGCTGATCAGCGACAGCGCCAGCAGGATGATGAACAGCATCAGGATGTGACCCGAGCGGCAGTACTCACCGTCCAGGCCGATGTACCAGTCGGTGGCGGTGCGCCGGCGCAGCCACAGCTCGTTGAAGGCGGCGCTGACCAGCGACAGCGCCAGCAGGATGATGAACAGCATCAGGATGTGACCCGAGCGGCAGTACTCACCGTCCAGGCCGATGTACCAGTCGGTGGCGGTGCGCCGGCGCAGCCACAGCTCGTTGAAGGCGGCGCTGACCAGCGACAGCGCCAGCAGGATGATGAACAGCATCAGGATGTGACCCAGCAGCAGTACTCACCGTCGAGGCCGATGTACCAGTCGGTGGCGGTGCGCCGGCGCAGCCACAGCTCGTTGAAGGCGGCGCTGATCAGCGACAGCGCCAGCAGGATGATGAACAGCATCAGGATGTGACCCGAGCGGCAGTACTCACCGTCCAGGCCGATGTACCAGTCGGTGGCGGTGCGCCGGCGCAGCCACAGCTCGTTGAAGGCGGCGCTGACCAGCGACAGCGCCAGCAGGATGATGAACAGCATCAGGATGTGACCCAGCAGCAGTACTCACCGTCGAGGCCGATGTACCAGTCGGTGGCGGTGCGCCGGCGCAGCCACAGCTCGTTGAAGGCGGCGCTGATCAGCGACAGCGCCAGCAGGATGATGAACAGCATCAGGATGTGACCCGAGCGGCAGTACTCACCGTCCAGGCCGATGTACCAGTCGGTGGCGGTGCGCCGGCGCAGCCACAGCTCGTTGAAGGCGGCGCTGACCAGCGACAGCGCCAGCAGGATGATGAACAGCATCAGGATGTGACCCGAGCGGCAGTACTCACCGTCCAGGCCGATGTACCAGTCGGTGGCGGTGCGCCGGCGCAGCCACAGCTCGTTGAAGGCGGCGCTGACCAGCGACAGCGCCAGCAGGATGATGAACAGCATCAGGATGTGACCCAGCAGCAGTACTCACCGTCGAGGCCGATGTACCAGTCGGTGGCGGTGCGCCGGCGCAGCCACAGCTCGTTGAAGGCGGCGCTGATCAGCGACAGCGCCAGCAGGATGATGAACAGCATCAGGATGTGACCCGAGCGGCAGTACTCACCGTCCAGGCCGATGTACCAGTCGGTGGCGGTGCGCCGGCGCAGCCACAGCTCGTTGAAGGCGGCGCTGACCAGCGACAGCGCCAGCAGGATGATGAACAGCATCAGGATGTGACCCAGCAGCAGTACTCACCGTCGAGGCCGATGTACCAGTCGGTGGCGGTGCGCCGGCGCAGCCACAGCTCGTTGAAGGCGGCGCTGATCAGCGACAGCGCCAGCAGGATGATGAACAGCATCAGGATGTGACCCGAGCGGCAGTACTCACCGTCCAGGCCGATGTACCAGTCGGTGGCGGTGCGCCGGCGCAGCCACAGCTCGTTGAAGGCGGCGCTGACCAGCGACAGCGCCAGCAGGATGATGAACAGCATCAGGATGTGACCCAGCAGCAGTACTCACCGTCCAGGCCGATGTACCAGTCGGTGGCGGTGCGCCGGCGCAGCCACAGCTCGTTGAAGGCGGCGCTGATCAGCGACAGCGCCAGCAGGATGATGAACAGCATCAGGATGTGACCCGAGCGGCAGTACTCACCGTCCAGGCCGATGTACCAGTCGGTGGCGGTGCGCCGGCGCAGCCACAGCTCGTTGAAGGCGGCGCTGATCAGCGACAGCGCCAGCAGGATGATGAACAGCATCAGGATGTGCGTGTTCGTCTGCCGGTCGATCGACGACCGCTTCAGCGGCGCTGCAGGTGCATTTGATTACGTCACATTTAAAACTTTTTGAAGTGAAACTTCTTTAGGCGCATGAGGGTAAAATTTTTTACGGATGAAACGCGTCACCCAGCATGCAACGCTCGTGACGAAGAAGAGGATGGGCGATTAAAACCGATTGAGAAAGAGTGAGAAAGGGCGAGCGTAGTATGAAGCAGATAGCCGATAGTGAGAGATTGAGAGAGTGAGAGTAAGGGCGATCGAGAAAAAAATACACGCTATTGGTTGTGTATTAGTTAAGTAGTTCAGTTAGCCAAAGAAGTTTCACTTCTGATATGTGTACTTTGTACGCGCGGACTTTTTTTTATTACGTACGCAACGTTTAAAACTTTTTTATTTTGTATGCTTTTTTTATAATATAGACAGACAAACAGCGGTGACAGCCCAGTGGCTATCGAACTCTCCTCTCACTCGAGCGGTCCGGGTTCAAACCCAAGCGGCACGCACCAATGACTTTCCTAAGTTATGTGCGATTTATGAAATTAAATGTCACTTGCTATAGGTACCTAACGGTGATGGACACATCGGAGGAAACCTGCACGCCTGAGAGTTCATTCTAATATTCTCGAAGGCATGTGAAGTCTGCCAATCCGCACTTGGCCAGCGTGGTGGTCTAAGGCCTAATCCTTCCCATTCTGAGAGGAGACCCGTGTCCAACAGTGGGATAAAAAAGGGCTGTGATGATTAGACAGATAAACGGGCATACGCTACCTGATGGTGTGGTCACCGTCGTCTATGGCCACGCGCGACACCAGGAGCATCACATGTGCCTACTTTGGGGTCAGATGGCCGTGTGTGAGAATGTCCAAGATATTTATTTATTAAAAAAAAATATTAATGCTCTCCTTGATTTCGATAAGGCTCCGTGTCGTAGCTAAATGGATTTGCAGATAAATATTTGTATTCGTATCGTGGATGTGAAGTTGTGATGTTTTCTGTGTGTGTTTTTCCACAGGCCTCACACACGGACCAGACCTACAACGTGTGTGTGTGTGTGCAAGCGATAATAAAAAAAAGCTTTATGGTTCCAAAGCCACCATCGCCGTACCTTTGGTGGAGTTCTTCATGAGCTTGGTCTCGTGGCCCGTGTAGACCACGACGCCGTGCACCCACGCCGTGTTGCGCAGCATGGCCCCGCGCAGCAGCATCTGGTCCAGGCTCAGGGGGATCGTTCTGGAACGATTGCGTCGTTCGTCAGTGGGCATGACGACTGAGGACTGTTAAGCGTGTCACACACTACGCAGATACGGTAAGATATCTGTATCTGAGCGCGTATCTGTCCATATCGCTCTCTATACTAAACTCAAGGAGCAACACACACTACGCAGATAACTTATAATTTATACAGGTTGTTTTGCACTGAGACGGAGGTTGATCTAGAAGCAATAAACGCGAACTCATTGCCATATTAATGGCATTTGTATCAGAATTCATCATCCATATCCATACTAATATTATAAATGCGAAAGTGTGTTTGTTTGTTTGTTTGTCCGGCTTTCACGTCGCAACGAAGCTATTATATGGTATGGTTTTTGTGTGTGGAGATAGTGAGGAGGGTGGAGAGTGACGTAGGCTACTTTTTACCGCGGTAAAACATCCCCATAGGAAGATATTGATGTTTTGTTATTTGCTAGACATTTAGTTCCGGATGTTGTTAATAGATGGCGTTAGTAAAATTTATTTTCAAGTTCTTATCTATGTATGATAAATAACTCATTGTTATTCCCTTTGACCACGCGGGCGGAGCCGCGGGTAAAATCTAGTACTGTATAATATGATCCGCACTAAAAACAAGTGTAGCCAGTTTGAAGGATTACGCGTGAATGTATCATTTCGTATATTATCGTATCTGCGAAGTGTGTGATACTTTCAGATAAGTTAAGTTTTTATACGCAGATAAAATATTACCGTATCTGCGTAGTGTGTGACACGCTTTACTGATAGTAAGTCCTGTTAGCTGATGTGAGTAATACTCCATAATAATAATGTATTCACTTATGCGTTGCTACTCTTGAGTACTAAGATCCGCCTCTAGAGAAGTGTAACCAGTCTCGGTGGAGCTCAGCTGTTTGCTTCGACCCGCGCGGTGGACTCACTTGGAGTTGGCCTCCTTCAGCATCCCGTTGAACTCGTACAGGTGCCTGTTGGGCGGCTCACACTGCACGGTGGCCGTGAAGTCCGCCAGCGCGGCCCACGTCTGCAGGCGCGCCGTCTCCGCGCTGGCCTGGCGGATCTTCAGGTTCGTCTCGCCGTCCAGGTTGGACGTCTCGATGAACGAGATGCCTTGCGGTTCGCTGTGGATGCAATAAATATCTTGCACATTCTCACACACGGCAATCATTTATTACATGTTAATATTATCTATTTAATGTATGTACATATCAGTCTCTGACACCCATATCACAGGCTCGCGCCTAGCTTGGGGCTGACCCCAAGCTAGTGCTACGGTATCCCCAGCCTGTCGTAAGAGGCGACTAAATGGGGCCTTCCGGGTTCACGGACGGGAAGAGTGGGAGCTCTAACCGTCCATCCAGTGAACCCGAGAAAGACAACCGGTTCGTACTATCAGAGATCCCGGAGCCCTCCACAAGCGCCGAGGAAGGCCACCGAGGGGGTTTTAGTGGGTGGAAATCTCACATAATCCGGCGTTTCTCCTACTATGTCCGGGTACCTTTAAAAGGTTTCCCACTCGTAAAATAAAAAAATAAAGGTGTAATACATACCTATTCTTACTTCTTCAGGGAAATACACGCCTGATGTTATGTTAATTTAAAGGGACAGTTCCGATCCGACACGACACGAAATGGGGATAATTTATGACGTAGATTTGAGGCTTATTGAGGAAAACAAGAGGTAGAACGGAGGTACGACGTCATACTGTTTTCCTGATCATTAGATTTCATTACTTAAATTACGCTTTCATTCGCTTATTCTCCCTGTTTTTATCGTCGCCATCATTACGTGGGCCGGCTGACAATGTCGTCATGACTACCCACCCGGTGGATGATTACATGTTTCTAGATCTAGTTAGCTAATATAGAGCTATACAATTTGACAACACTGAAAAAACACCATTTTCTTTTATTTTACTGTCGGGAAAAATCACAAAATATTTATATATCACAGAATATTAGTTTTCAGTAGGCAACTTCTTTGTTGCAGCAAATGCTGAGTGCTTTCCGTTTTACGCTAGGACTGCAACAAATATTTATATATGATTAATTTTTATTCTTCATTTTATAATTGTAAAATGTTATAGTTTTTAGCGAAAATAAAATTCATTCATCACAGTATTCAGAAGGCATCTGATTCACGCATGAGAATACCTATCACTGTACTGCATTAAATTACATTTAAAAAAAAACACATAGTGCTAAACATTTTAGTACCGAATCAACCTTGTAGTCAACCCTGTTCCTCAAACTTACGGCTGATAACATCAATGTTATTTCCACCTCCCATAACTCCTGCGATCAACCCTAATGGGCAACGATCGTAAGCAAGATTTCCATTAAACTATGTGAAATACGAGTTCTACTAGAATTTTCGGTATCCCTGAGCGGCGAGGACCGGCGGCATGAAATTAGATTTGTACAGAGATAGCGTGAAGCATAAATTCGTGCCAGGGTCGCGATGCGGTTCATGCAAACGAAACCGCGGTACAAAAAAAATTAAAGTTACTTTTCAAAAATATGACATTCAAATATGATTGTTCGAATGAAATTGGAAAACTGACCTACATGATATAAAATGTATCATCAGCTGTTCCCCTACATAACGGAAGAACTGTTATTAAATTTCTATAAGTCAATCTAGTATTTTTACGCTGTAAGGTAAGAAGGCACGCTCAACCAATCGCCTGCATATACAGGAATACAGGACGAATTTAATAACTATGCTAAACTTGGTCTTCTTCACACCTTTATTCATGCAGACGCAGCAAGAAACCGCCGCCGCTCAACACTTCAAGTTACCCTCTCTTCGGTTGCGCTCAGCAGTTCCGTAACACACACACGCAGCATTCTCTCTCTCTATCTCTTCCAACTGTACCTGGAGGCCAGCAGCACCAGGTCCGCCGGGAAGAACTGGTTGTTGAGCACCTTGCACACGTCGCCCACCATCAGCCGCTCCCAGCGCACGCTCTGCCACCGCCCGCCGCTCAGCACCTCCACCTTCCGCCGGTTCGTCTCGTCGTCGGCTCTGTGGCGTTTCTGCAATCAACAAAAAGAGGCTGCAAAAAAGGCCTCTGCATATGACGTCAGCCAACAGCATCAGAAGTCCGCATAACATGGACGTAGAATTAAAAACGTCTTCTGAAACATCGTACGCAGTATTTCTGATGCATTAGTCAACGTGGACGCACTTACAAAGTCTTCCACGATCTCCTTGATGGCGCTGACGCTGAGGATGAGGATGAGCGGCGTGAGCGTCGTCCAGCGGCCGGTCGGCGACACGTCGGGGATCTGCTGCAGCAGCGCGATCAGCAGGAAGAAGCAGTTGGAGTACCGCCGGAACTGCTCGAACAGGAACAGCGGCACGAACGACGGCACGCTGCGGACAAGCGGGGGTGACTGGTGATTTCATGCTGAGTTCTTTTTTTAAATATGTTTTTAGCCTAACGAACAAGTAGACGGGCCACCTGGTGGTAAGTGGTCACCGTCGCACTATGGACACGAGGAACACCCGATGTGTCGCCAATGCGTCGGTGGCTCTTTTTGCAGCTTTTTTGAAGAACCCCATATCATAGCCCAACGTGAAGACCTCAGAAGGAAGTTCATTCCACAATTAGCAAGTGCGAGGCAGAATACAACGACTGAACCGTGTTGTGGTAATCCGCCAGGGATCCAATCAGTGGCCACGGTGTCGTGGACTAAACATTTTCAGATTGCACGATTTTTTACGCGGCCTAGTTTTATGCTAGAATCTCACCATGAATTTATAACGTTTGCTGATTAATTATATATTATTATTATTATTATTTATGTTTTAAGCAAAAAGATTATGAATTATTTATGGAATTGAGATAGCAAACACGCATGCAGCACCGCCCATGACACCTGTGGCCGACTTTGAACAATACTCAAATAGCGACTGGGATGGAAAGTCCAGATTAGTAGGCATGAGTACTGATATAGGGATTGTTAGTTTTTGTTAGTCCCGTTAGTTGTTGTTAGCAATAGTATAATCATCTTTATTCTATGGTATAATCCAGTTAGTAAGAGGTACTTTTGAGGGCTGAGGTGGTCTCCTCTAGACAAGCGTAACCGGAGATAGTCCCAGGAAAAATTGTCCTTTTGACCTTTCGTAAACGATATTAATGGACCTGCTCGTTATTACCATACATTAATCTTGCTAGCTATCTCACACCTGAAGGTCATCCGCTCACATTAATAGGGCGCCACGTCTAACGAACAAATTGAACCGAATTTCACTCACTCGTACAACGTAGTTTATAATGGAAATAAAAATTTTATATAACTGAAACAATTTTCATAAAACAGGCAAAGTTTCATTTCTCTCGACGAGTTGAAGCAACTTCAACACGCCAACTTATTTCATTTCTGTTGTGGCGTTTAACTTGTGCGGGAGGTCATTTGGAGGCTGGGTTTAATTCACAAATTCTGAAAAACTTAGAGGTGAAGACGGTTCTAGCGGGAACGGAATAACGTTTACGTAACTCTAGTATTCATAGAAAAAGTTGATTACTTACCATCTCTAAACATTAAATCAAACAGACAGACGGACAATGAATTTATTCTATAGTCGTTTCCTTGAATATTTTTTGATTGTAACTATTCAATACCATTTTCTTTTTGAGAACCCTGAAAACGATGCGTTGATTTCAAAGTGTACTTTAATATATTTACCCTTAATTGCAATATCGCTAACCTTGACCTAGGCTACTAAGGGTGGACTCAGTGCCTACTGGCATTCGTACCATCAACCCTTATATTCAGTTCAGACATATTTTTTATCATCGCTTACGGGCGAAAGTAAAATTTAACTCATCCAAAATATTCCTAAATGAACTCGCTAAATGTGTTTCAATTTCAACCGGGCCGTAGGAAATGACCTGTTAGCGCGAGGCGGGCGGGCGGTTCCGTAGCGCCGAACTCTGGTAGTTCTGGAGCTACCCGGAATGACAAGTCTCCTACAACTAGCCTCTGGCTTGCGTCACAGGTCAGTGTATTATTACAGCATGTAAACGATATTTTAAATGTGGTGCGCATCGCATGTTATTCATTTTTAACACACTTTTATTCGCTTGGTATGTAGGTATGTAACGGAATCAATGAACGTGATTTTCTCTCACTTCAAACCGTCGGATTAATTTGAAAATGCACACTTATCAAGGACCGATGACAATGCAATAATTAAAAAATCATTTACATTCTAGTTCGATCAACTACAAAATGTTGTTTTTTCTAAACGATGTTTTAATTATTACTTGTAATATTCAGATGTGAGTCATACTTTTGAGACAACGGGAATCCTGAACCAATTTATTCAGCAAAGTGGTGTGTGTCATCAAAGTGTAGGGGATACACTACGCTACACACACACCTCTGTGGCAGGCCTAGGCTTGTGTCACAGGCAGACACACATAAAACAACACAATTTAAAGTCCTCGACCCGAGTACAAATATTTATCTGCAAACATCTGCCCCGGCCTGTTTGAGTCTTGTTCAAAGTCGCTCAGTTGTCACGGGCGGCAGCGGATGGGTGGTGTGCAGCACTATTTTGCTATTTTACATCCATGAAAAAACTATGCCAAGCCATTTCAGCAGCCTTCCCTTAGATTGTCACGCAAAACCAGCTGAAGTAGCTATCGTAATAAAATTGTTAGCATCTCACCACGGAAAACGGCGTAGCGAGCCGGTCACGAGTGTGATCATTTTTCACGACACCGCGAATGAATTCCGTCGACATCAACCGCCGTCGTACACGGAAATGACACATAAAATAAATGAATACTCAAACTGTCTTGAACGATAAAAACCCTCGGTGCGAATCATCTCCAGCTCCACTTTAACTTTAACAATGCTGATTGTATTAAATTATTAAATTGTAAATTTTGGAAAGAGTAAAACACGGTGTTCTTCTAGGTAGCATCATCAACTTTGTGAACCGGCGGTACATAAAAATCTAAAAAATTTAATGACGTTCATTAAGCGTATACAAATACCATATGTATAATGAAAAAATAAATGAATCACAAGGGACCGCAAACAGCGGAGCTCTCGGGCCGCGATCATGCAAATTGGGATACTCGTAGCGGTTACTGTTCAACAAATTGCCAACTGCTGAATAATTTACATTTACGTAGCAAGTAAAGTTTTAGCTAAGTAACATATACAGTTTTAAAGTCAATATAGACGTGGTTTCCGCTTTATACAATTTTTTTTAAAGCTTTTATTTAACTTAATAATAGAGCAATAGAGCTGAATATGCTGTAGGCGGAAAAACATGACGCGTCGCGTCGCTTCGACTCTGCGCCAGTGTGAGTCGACATAATCATTCGTGATTAAGGCCATAATTAAAGAATTAAAAAAAAGAAATGATTTCACGAGTCTAGAACGTGGACATAGTATAGAGTCGCTCGTAGTCTTTATACTATGACGTGGATGAGAGGCGAGATGAGGCCATCGCATTTCACACATTTCAGCGTCTACTGCGGCACCCCATAGTGCCCCATACATATTCATCCCCAAGTCGCGTCGCGTCGTAAACATGGCTCTAAGCTCGCAAATTGTGTCTACAGATTACAGACCAGAATGAGGTCATCTTTCCCTGGACCGGGACGCGTAAACAGAGGGGCGACGGGCGACGCCAATGTCTGCAAGCTACGATTAACTGCGTCACGGTGATCGCACGGTCGCACACTATACAAACTATTACAATACAATAGAACAAACCTTATGTGACAGTAGATGTAGCTTATTACCGTTTTAAAGCAAAATAGGACCACACTCAAAGTTATGTCATGTCACGTCATATAAAAGTATGTCAAAGGATTACTTAAAAATCATGACGCTGATTTTTCAGCGTCCCTGTCCGCATGATTAGTTCGGTCGGTAAGCGTCTTGTTCACCGATTTATTAATTTTACTACTTCACAGAGCGCTGGAGGTTGCTCGGCAAGAGATGTTTCCTATCGATAGTGTTAAGCCTAGATTTAATGATCTGGATTTATTTACTCTTAGTAACTCCGAGCAGCTGTAATGGAAGTTACGAGTAGGTTAGCGCCTTATCGACCTGATGTGAGAGTGGAGTGGGTAGTTAATCTGATCTACCCAATTCACTTCTACTATGTAAACTTCAAAAATAACCAAATGTTCACAATGTAAAATTTTATGTTTATTTCTTTAGCTGTGGAGAAGCACATGAATTAATTAAGTTCTGTCTAGACATCTAGAGTTGTTTGTAGTTAACTTTCTAATAAACAAGAGCTGACGGAAAGTTTTCAAAGAACTAACTATAAAGTTTACAATTGGATAAATCAAGAAAGCCAATTCTACAATTTGTTTTATGTTTAATGGTAGCCAAACGCGACTGAGGTTAATGGTCCTGGGTTCGAATCCAAGGCCGCGCAGTCTTATTACTCATTAGCTCCGAATCTCGATTTGTATCCAGTGTATCGCAATAGGCTCACCACATATTACCTGGTTACATAGGGTGTAGCGTCCATAGCCCAATGGCTCGCGTCAATTCAATGTTAGCGAGAGATTTAAGCAACGAAGGGCGCGGTCGGTTTGTGGATGGGTGACCGCTAGTGACAAAATTTCATGGACGCTACCGTGCTCGGAGGGCACGTTAAGCTGTCCGGTTGTTTTCAACCCTGGAAACAGTCGTTAAGCCTTGTCGAAGACCTTCGGGTGGCTCGAGAAAATTCGACACAAGGTTGGCCCCTAACCCCTCTACCAATCCGCATTAGAGTAGCGTGGTGGAGTATGCTCTAGACCTCCCGCAACAGTGTCTGTGGGAGAGACTCGTGCCCAACGGTGGGACGTCTATGGGTCGCAGCGAGCAGTGACAGCCCAGCGGCTATCGAACTCGCCTCTCACTCGAGCGGTCCGGGTTCAAACCCCAGCGGCACGCACCAATGACTTTTCTGAGTTATGTGCGATTTAAGAAATTAAATGTCACTTGATGTAACGGTGAAGGACACATCGTGAGGAAACCTGCATGCCTGAGAATTCATCATAATGTTCTCGAAGGCATGTGAAGTCTGCCAATCCGCACTTGGCCAGCGTGGTGGACTAAGGCCTAATCCCTCCCATTCTGAGAGGAGACCCGTGCCCAACAGTGGGACAAAGGGATGATGTTGCTGCATCGCGTGTTGGGCTGTTGGGTGTCTCACCTGTACTTGGCGGTGGATATCCGGTTGTTGACGAACTTCTGCGGCTGCGGCCGGTTGACGAAGATGACGCGGTTCTGCTGGTCGCCGGCCGCGCCCTCCGTCACGCCGGACGTCGTCGCCTCATCCTCGTCTGCAACGACACCACCATGTTATTACTCAAAGGAATCCAGAGTACGGTGGGCGAACCAATCACCGCTTGCGACTTACGAGCCGCTCGCCCCGCGCCAGACGATACATTAATGTGGGATTCAATTCAAAGACAATTTTTTGATCTGAGATTTAAGTTTATTTTTCATTAAAGACACCGTAATTAAATAAAAAATTCACTAAACTTCGTAGTATTATTTATCACCGTTTTTTCTTTTCTTTTTAGATTCAGACCCATTCAAGGTTGGTGCTAGACTTGTATGTTCTGTAACCACATACAAGTCTGGCTCGTAACGTAACCACAGATGGGATTGTGGTTACGTGCATTAAAAATACTCCAAAGGAAAACGATAACGACTTTGTACAGATAACTTTTACGGAGACAAATTCTAAACAATCAAAATTTAAAAACTTTAAAACTGGTTAGTGCTGAGTGTTGACTACTAAGTAGATTCGTTCACAGCCACGCCCCACAACCCTTTTTTGTCCTGCTGTAGGCCTCGGGCCTCCTCTCAATTGGAGGGGAAGGCCTTAGTCCACCACGCTGGATGTGGCCCAGTGCATACTGGCAAACTTTCACATGCTTTCGAGAACACTCTGGCATGCAGGCACGTGTCCTTCACTGTTACATCAGACGACATACTACATTTAATTCCATAAATCGCACATAACTTAGAAAATTTATTGGTGCGTACCGCTTGGGTTTGAACCCGGACCGTTCGAGTGAGAGGCGCGTTTGATAGCAACAGTCACAGACTCCTCACCGGTGTAACAGCGAATATCATAAAAACCCTTAGCGGTCTTGCTCGGCCAGTTACGTCACTGTACCGAACCGTAGGACATTGCCTTGAATATTATACTACCAAGTCACTGGTAACTGTTGTTTATCCGTCCGACGTGTGCGGCAAAAAGCGTCAAAAATAACGGCGCTGTCCCGTTTTTGCTGAGCGCGAGCTCACAGCATCAAAGAACCTCCATAAACATCTATATATAGCATGGACGTGATCTGCTTAGCATTATCAAATTCTAATAATCGTATTTTACGACTTCATCGCACAGATTAGTTCAACGAGCTTTACAGTTACTACATATCGTGTTTATGTTTCGGAGGTTTAAGTTAAGCCGCCGATGCCGTTGTTATTCAAAGGGAACAGTCTCTAAGCCTTGAGGCTTCAGGGCATAACAATCATTTACAGTCGTCTTGATCAAACCTCTCTGAAAATCAATACTAGAGCAGCGTGGAGGACAGCAGGCCTAAGAAAGGCCTTCTCAGCCATGCAGTGGGTTGTTGTGCTGGGCCACGAATGGGTCTGCTGTATGGCAATTAAACAGTGGAGGTTGTGGTCTGGACGTTGTAAGACTGTAGGTGGACTACAATTTTTCTTGAAATAGCAAACTGTACCCAAATCGTGATATATTACGACAAAAACATTCAGCATGATTGGACGCATCCTGTTATGTTGTCCAAATAAATCTTTGGCAATACTGGAGAAAAGATTTGGGTGAACACGCGATATGGGAGCTTGCGCGTCTACCATCTGATCTACAAGTTCAGCAACGACGGGCGGGGTTGGTGCGTGCATGATCGTTATCTTAGCCTTATATTTGTCTGCCGTTATGATAGGTATCTCCCATTCATCCAACTACCTATATTCACTGATCGGAGGGACAGTAAACATTTTACTCGTACCTGCCTCCATCCGTCAGCCCTTTGAGGTCCACTGCTAGACATAGGCCTCTCCTGAACGACACCACATACCGGCCTACGTCACGACTATTCATGACGTCAGATCATGACACGTGAAATCTCTGTACTTTCACAGCGTAAGGGCTACGATTGGCACTATAACTTTAGTTGATAGAATCTTTATAACTACGGTTCTAGGAGATAATAGAAACGTCACACCCATTGCTGTCTGTAAGTTAACTGTTTGTTCCGGTACAAACGGAGTGTTGCGGCAACGAGCAGCGGCAAGGCCTGAACTAGGTTTGCCCGGCCTTCTTCAAGTCACCAGTCGACCTGGTTATCACCCCTCAACAAAACACTAACCTTTACCATAAACCATACCATAACCAACTGTTGCTAATACCAAGATAAATTCAAATTTTGCTTCTAAAAATTCTTCGCAGAACAAAAATTGTTCGAAAGCAATCGGGTAATTCGTATTGTTTTATCACGACGTATCACCGACGAAACACTAAAAGCTAGCTTATGTGGCAATGGGTTGACCACATCTGCCGGAGGACCTACAACCGTTCCAGTAAACGGCTGCTCGAGTGGGGACTATGACTAGTAGTGTGGCAAGACCTCCTGCTAGATGGCGCGGCCATCTGCGCAAGTGTACGATAAGAACCAAAGAAGAACCAACCGGGACATAAGATACTCCCAATCTTGTGACCAGTAGTGGACAATTGATGAAGAGAAAGATAAGGGTTCGTCAAAGGCGGGTTTTACATCACATTCAATTTAGCTGCTCAAAAAAAACTATTACTTAATTGTACGATAACAACTAGTTAGGTAAATATTGATAAATTAACAAGCACGAAGTTCTTGCTCCGGATTCCTCCCAAACATCATTACGTCATCAAGGTTGGTCGAACACAATGAGAGTACGAAGGTCGCGGCCATTGTTCGGCTCGTTTCAGTTTCAATTTGTTGTCAATAATGGATTTATTACTGCCTTGGAGCCGCCTGGTGGAGTATGCTGAATGCTCTAGACCTCCCTCAGCTGTGGGAGCTACCCGTGCCCAGCAGTGGGACGTGGGACGTGGCACGCCTAGGGGTTTCTAGTTGTAGCTAAATTGCGATGATATTAATTGTAACCGTTGAAATATACACATAAACTGCCTCTATAACTAAATGCTTACCGTACTGATAAGCATCATACCCTTCGTTGCCACCACACAACAGTTTCTATCATAAGTTACCCATCAGATATATCCATCAGTCTTTCTAACAAATCAACATCGTTTACAGACAAATTTTACTAATGGATGTTTTCTTTCCCGTCAGGCAAATGCTTAAAATCACAACCGAACATTAGTATGCGTCCGCGCTAACATTTACACGATGTCCATCGAATCAGGTTTAAAAATAACTGACGACCGGCGAAACAACACATTACCTGTTTGCTTGGATGTTGTAATAAAAATAAAAATAATCGTGATGTGATAAATTTTAGTATTATAAGTTCGATAGCCACGAGGCTGTCACCGCATTGTATTCAGCTAACTCCATTAGCTGGCAATTTTGTACGAATATGTATGCTTCCGAATTTAGGACTGAACTAGAAAGTACTGTGGCGATGGGTCGAGGTGGAGAAGCCCGGTAGTACCAATCATTATCAGATTTAAAAAAAAAGAAAATTTCAACTGTCTAACTAGCACTGTTTATGAGATACAGCCTGGTGACACAGAATGACAGACGGACGGACATACGGACAACGAAGTCTTAGTAATAGGGTCCCGTTCTACCCTTTGGGTACAGAACCCTAAAAATTACAACATAACTAGATAACCAGCTTCACGTAACTTACATTTCGCTCCATGTAAAGTACATCATACTCAACTGCATCTCCATCTCACAAGGGCAAGGACGCAACGCGTCGTTGCTTCTGAGCGAGGTCGAGTTTCCGTGGTCGGAGAGCTAGTATCGTACTAGCTCTCCGACCACGGAAACTTTACAATTTAACCCTCATTTCAAAAACAATTCCCAGAAATGTATCAGAGAAATAACCGTATATTGTTGAAATCCATTTTACAGTTTAGTTAACTATTCCGTGAGAAATTTAGGCGATTCTCGAGAGGGCGACCACTTGAAGGAAAAACTTGCTTTTGTCATCAGTAAATTGAAGTGCTTATCTTCTTATGTCTTGAGTCAGTCTCACTTCGATAACGTAATGATCTAGGCATTTTCATTCTGAGTACAAGTCGGTGTTCAGAATGAAAAAGAACGTGCTCATGTAAAGAAATGTGACATTGCATGCGACCGCGAAGTTAAATCTATGGTTAAGACCGCCCCATCATGTTTACTGAAAATCAGCGCACACATTCCTTTCTTTATTTCCATCCATCCATCCATCAGCCCTTTGGACCTCAAAGGTTGGACTGTTGGACATAGGCCTCTCCTAAATGACACCACTCCGACCGGTCCTGTGCCTTCTGAATCCAGCGGTTTCCCGCCGTCTTGTCAGGTCGTCCACCTTGTTCTTTCTTTATTTACCTATCTTTTATTAGATGATACTATGATTAATTCTATGGCTAGACACTTTTAGTCAGGCCCCATGATGTGTTTAGCTAAACTCAAGACATTAAACTCTTTGATATCGATAGCTAAACTGAACAACACCTTAGGAGAATGGCTATTGAGTCAAGATCAGGACAATAGCGTGAGACAAAGACAATATTAATATAGGGATACAAGGTTATGGTATGAGACACTTGCGTCGTGCATGATTTATTAATGTAATATGATTATGCAGATAATGTTATAACTAGGTATATATTCAAACAATGACAATTCGTTGAGGTCTGCAATCCACACAAGCACGCGGCGATTAAATAGTTAACATGACTCACAATGCCATAACAAATTTAATTTGCTTTCCCAAGGGTCATCTTATAAGAGCTGCTACGAACTACTCGTTAATGAGAGAAGTAGTCTAAAACATTGAAGCTACTAATGAATCCAACTCCCTGGCAAACGATTTAAAACGCAATATGTATACAATTCGTGGATATAAAAACTTTTATCGCAATCTATTGAACAAATCATGTTGTTAATACATATAACTGTGCCAATACGACGCTGATGAGAGCCTTGTACCTCTCTCAGTACCTCTGCACGCTCAATGGGTACACAAACGTTACCTGTAGCAGCCTAAATGCCCGGGCACTGTGGGAGCAACGTGGGATGATATAGAATAGCACCGACTAAACCCCGTAGCGTTCATAGCAGTGGCTCGCGTAGATTCGATGTGATCGAAAGAGTTAAGCAACGACAGGCGCGCACGGATGTGGATGGGTGACCGCTAGTGGCAAAATTTTATGGACGCTACCGACCGTGTTTCGGAGGGCACGCTAATCCGTCGGTGGCGGTTGATTTCAATGGTGGAAACAGTTGTTAAGAAACCTTGTCAAAGACCTTCGGGTGGCTTGAGAACATTCGACACTGGGTTAGCCACTAAACTCTCCACCAATCCGCGTGGTGGAGTATGCTCTAGACCTCCCGCGGCTGTGTAGTTATGTCCTGTTTAACCCAACAAGTTTGTCGTCTGGACAACCCATCAAAGACCTAAACCGTTAGATTATTCGTAGTTAGGTCTTCGTAATGTAACATTCGCATCACAGTGTGGCGGGCCTCAGAAGCCACTAATTACGTCACCCGTTTATCCCAAATCTGTTTTGCCTCAGATTACGTAGTAAGTGTAGGTATCTCTAGGTAGTCTTTGTAGGTATCTCTATCCCCACAGCAGTCTCCAGCAGCTGTTACAAACGACCTCGGCGAGATTGCATTCCCGTACATCGTCCTTCATGAGATACCGCATCGGGAAAATTCAATTTATCCCAACGGATTGCTTCGTTATACGCGGAGTTAGAATAAATATCCTACTTTATCCACTGGCATGCCAACCTAACTATTTGCCAGGTTTAATTTGAGTTGATAAGCCAGAAACTTTATTCAAGTAGAGTCAATAGCCCAATGGCTCGCGTCGACACAATGTTTGCGACAGAGTTAAGCAACGACTCGGTTTGTAAATGGGTGACCGCTAGTGACAAAATTTTAGCTACAGTGATTCTGTCTTACAACGCCAAGTGCAGATTGGCATACTTCAAATGACCTCAAGAATGTTAGCGATATATCCAGGAATGCAGATATTCACGTATTTCCATTATCGGTCTGAAGATGATATTGCGATATAATAAGAAAATCATTGATCCTTGGAATTCGAAATTGAAACTCTCAAGTTAAAGGCTGAACTCTCAACTACTGCTTCCATAATACAATAACAGTCCTATAAAAATACCCCGGGGAAATATTATATATAGAGTGAATCCATTATTTTTTTTCCTTTTAATATAATGGGTTCTGCGACTACCCAAGCGCTTAGCAATGATTATATGAGATTGTTAAGGAGAGGATATATTTAATGTTACCTTGAGAGTAAATATGGTATAAGATGAAGAAAATGGGTTGCCTCTTCGGACTATCAGTTGGAAGAGCGACTGCTAAGCTAAAGGTCGTGGGTTCGAACCCAGGGTCCCTGGGTCACGCAGAGTATTATCATCATTATTATCATCATCAGCCTTTAGTGGTCCACTGCTGGACATAGGCCTCTCCTAAACGACGCCACTCCGACCGATCCTGTGCCTTCTGAATCCAACGGTTTTCCGCTGCCTTCTTCAGGTCGTCGGTCCACCTTGTCGAAGGGCGCCCTCCGTTTTCGAAGTCGAGGTCTCAATTCGAGGACTTTTTCCTCCCCACCGGTTATCGGCCCTGCGAACGACGTGGCCTGCCCATTGCCACTTTAAGATACTAACTCTGCGAACTATGTCAATGAGTTGTGTTCGTCTACGAATTTCATCATTTCTAATTTGGTCGCATAGTTAGTTAGGGAAATACCGAGAATAGCTCTCTCCATAGAGCGCTATGTGACTTTGAACTTGTAAAACAGGCCGACGGCAAAAGACCAGAGTAACTATTAAAGGGGTTTTCTAATTTGAAATTCCTAGTAGTTAGTAAACTGGATTTTTGTGCAGTGTAAGGCAATAGGCTCACCACCTATTAAACGGGGCATAAACATTTAATTTGTGTTTTTCTTGATTTAGTTAAACATTAAATTAAAATTACTATAACAAACTATTACAGCAGAGCATATAATATATGCTCTACATATATATATACATAATATTATTATGTGTATATTATAGATATCATACAATTTGCTGGGGCAGATACAAAGGGCAAACATTGAGATAAAATTAATGTTGCCAAGGTTAGAATTTTGATGAGTCCCTCTTATAGTTAATGAATTGTAATGAAAGTAAAAGTGCTGGCTTGGCCTTTATCGGAATATGTTGTAAAAATTACCTACATGTTGCTAAAATTAATCCGTCGGACTATAGTTATGTGAGTATTATGATAGATTGATTGATCTATTAAATTCTTGTCCTGTTACAATAAATCAATATGAGAAAATAGCCCTGTCATCAAGGCTGGTCAAGAATGACCAATTGCTTTCAAGCATTTTGTTCCATTGAAATAATAAACTCTACGCTACTCACTCACAATCACAACCCCATACAGGTCTAGGCCTGTGATGGTGAGTTTTGACATTAAAAACCACGGAACTCTCATTTAAGGCTCAAATTGGAACAAAATATTTTCTAGGTAAAAACAAAACCTTAATTAAATCTAGTTTGTGGAACGTGGCCCCTGATTATGATCAATCTTTTAACTTCTAACCCAAGTCAAGGTCAAACTCGAAGGCTGCTACTATTGGGGTCAAGTACAGCCTGTCTGAGCCTTTAGTGCAAGTAATGAGGCAAATCTAATTAATTTTGCGGAGTGACCACCATTATAAATTGAATTTGGAACCTTGAATCTATCAACCTAGTGTAGTATGGTGGCATTGTAGACTTGGGCGAAAGGAATAAAAAAGCTAAAAGGGAGTATTCAACAGATTTTTGAGCTCTTCTATATTCTGACTGTTAAAGCTAATCAACTAGGGCCAATATGGTGATTGGGCATGGTCATTATTATTTAAGTATGTTGGCTGTGTTAAAGGACATATTACCTGAACATTTGTGCATGAAAGATCATCAAGTTTTAGTCAAGTAGGTAAATGTCTAATAAAATATGATAGATTTTAGCCTAACAATCAAATGAGTCATCCGATGGTAAATGGTCAGTCACCTAAAGACACATAAAACCAGTAGAATGATCTGTTTTAAAATATTTAAGCAAATGCACTGTACTGTGGTTCAGAGGGCACATTAAGATGACGGCCCCTGTTGTTTTCGATGGTGAAAACAATAATTAAGCCTGGTCGAAGACCTTTGGGTGGCTTGAGAACATTCTGGACTGGGTTGCAGATTTATACCTTAAGTTAACACCTGTTTAACTACTAGCTCATTTTCCTTGTTAAATAAATGAAACCTGAGATTTAAAGTTTGTTATAATGTCCCACTAAATATTCAAGTTTCCAATAAGAGAAAAAGTACGAAAATGTAAGTAAGCCTTCCAAAAACTAGCTACTCAATTATTTTTTAGCACAGTAAGTAAATGAATGTCATCATAATTAACCTTTGTAATTAACAGACCTATATGTTTGCGGCAAACAAGGGTACGACTTCAGTAAGTCTAAGGACTTAACTTCAAGAAGGATTTGAACAAATCATACTCACGTTGATTCATCTTGAGCACCATGGCTCGGTAGAACCGGGAGAAGGGAGCCATCATGTTATGGTTGTGGAAGAATCGCCACAGGTACTCCCTCAAAGCCATTGCACTTTACTAGTTCACTCCTTACACTAAATACCTTGTAACACTACATTTGACACAATTAATCACCGCGAAATATCAGCGACCACGAGGAAAACTCCGATTGCTTCGCATTTTGCCATATCTGCTACATTTGGCGGCTCAATATCCGTTTTCAAGTCTGTGTTTGAGTAAATTATCAGCGCATGTTAAGCCTAGCTACGAAAAATGTGTTTTTGTTCGAGATAATTTGCGTGTTGACATCACAAACAGCCGCTCCGCGAATCTATCTATCGATCTCCTTCCATCGCCCGGGCGGGACCACAGACTAGACTACTACGTACTACGTACGGGACGCAGCCACACTGTAGTGCTAGCCGCTCGACGTAAGGAATTATCGACATCGACTTTACGGTGGGCTGTCAAATTAATTAATAGACAAAACATAAAAATTAGAAAGTAATAATACGTACACTATTATTACAAAAAACAATCTAAATTAAATATTTATTAATGACCGTGAGCAATAATATTAACACACAGGTGATGCCGCGACATCGTCGCGTGAATTTAGTTTTTAAATGACTTCGATAAAAGGAGATCGTATGTTCAACTGTATAAATTTTTCTATGTATGAGCAGTGATAACTTCGTCGTACATTAACCGATTTTGATGATTCTTTTTGTTTGTTTTGTTAGGATTTTTGAGGTGGTCCAATTTAAATTTCATGAAAAATCTACCCTTAAGAGTTGCATATTAAGGGTATCAATTTAATATATAGTTGTGTTAATTGCCCTGTAGCTGCGGTATCTGTGCATAAAATTAAGCATTTAAATTATATTTATCGATGTTGAAACTCCGTATGGCTTCTCCCTAAAACCATAAAAATACGAGAGCGCTAAGCGGAAAATTTTGGAACTATAATGACATTAACTGATTTGACGTTTCGATTGTTGTTGCCTCAACAGTTGTTGTTTCAGTTATATAAAATGTACTCTGTGGTAGTACCTATATAGACCTACTACCACCTACCACCTTACTTAATAAAAACTTCCATTGATTTCGTTTTTGGCTTTTAATTAAATATAAGTTATAGTTGAACCACAGTTTAATTATACGAATTGATGACGAAGTTTTATGAAATGAGAGAAATTTCTTTAGAAGCTATCATGTCATCCGCAGTCATCCCTCGAGACTTCAAGGAGGCATTAGACCGGGAGGAGAGGTGTTGATTTTGGGGCTTAAGATATCCTGCAATGTACTTGTATGGATGATGGATGGATCTCCGTGATACTATTTCCGCCTCTTTTCCTTTATGTCATTATGTCACATAGCTCCAATAAATTGCGATGGTTATCTAACTACATGTGGCCCCTGAGAATTGGATTTACCTCTGCAAAATTTTCTTCCGTTGGATTCACAAACACATAGCACGTAATCGCAGTGTCTAAAGGCCGGTCTGAAGAATCGAATAGTTAAGTGGATCTGCCTGTTTTATAAACATGGCTAATCTGCGACCTTCGCCGCTAGCCATGCAAGGCTAGGTCGTTACTACTTCGAATAAGTACTTCGGTTTTATAGCACCAAAGGTTCTCTTAACGTTGTAACTTCGGGCATTAAACAAGAGGCTTCTTACTTGCTTTTAGTAGGTAAGGTGTCTCAACCAGTAAAATAAATAAAATAGCCATTTATTCCTCAAAAACACACATTGCATTTAATAAACACTAGATCACAGACAATAAACACATTGTAGCGTCCATAGCCCAATGGCTCGCGTCGATTCAATGTGATCGAATGCGCGGTCGGTTTGTGGATGGGTGACCGCTAGTGGCAAAATTTCATGGACGCTACCGTGCTTCGGAGGGCACGTAAAGCCGTCGGTCCCGGTTGTTTTCAATGTTGGAAACAGTCGTTAAGCCTTGTCGAAGGCGAAGAAGAGAAGGGTCAGTGGTACCCGCCTCTCTCTCTATATTGTAGCAGCACCAAAGAATGGCCGCAATCTTATCGGCGAGAAGACCCGCGCTATGAGTGCTATATAATAGGGTTTGAGATAATGATAATGAAATCTGGATGCCCATGTGCCGGTCGGCTAGCTTCCTGGAATAGGATTGCATAATCCCGTGTCGTTTGTGTTGTCGCGGTCACTCCATGACCTACCGATTGCTGAAGGTTGCCCCACACGAGTATGGCCAGTCCACGCCAGCATACACATCGTCTTTATCTATCGCTTAGAAATATGACTTGCAAGTTGGAAAATAGGCCGTTGCATAGAAGAGTATCACGATACTCAAGATGTTATGATGCCCGTGTTCCCCGAAGGATAAGAAAGACGTGTGTGTTTTATAACTAGTGGACGTCCGCAGCTTCGTTCGCGTGGAATTAGACATAACAATAGTTTCGTTTACACTTAAAATATTATATAGACTATGTCACTCGGTGAAGCTGCAGCTTTCTAATGGTGAAAGAATTTTTGAAATCAGTCCAGTAGTTTTTGTGTGAAAACATCACAAGCAAATCTTTCCTCTTTATAATATTAGTATAGAAGTATAGATAGTATAGATTGTGAATCGCAGAATAAATCGTCTATTAGGTAGCTGGAATTAATTTGTAGCCTTTTAGCTAATTGTCCTAAAAGGTTAATAGAACAGGTCCTAATGGACACGACAGGGTATCTATAACCAGGTATAATATTATATACATTTTTAAGCATCTAATAAACTAGTTAATGCCTGTGTCTTCGTCCTCCTGTGATGTCGTGATCTTTGTGAGGGTTCTGCAGTAACTATTTAGTAGTCTGTGGTGCGGGTATCCTATCTTATCATTGCTCTGCTCTCGCAGTAGTAGCGTAGCGTTGCAAACGCAGTGTTGGACGACCTCTAGATGGCGCGACGATCTGCACAAGGCAGTGGCGTATCTTGGAATAAATGGCCAGCAGAGAACTGATGCGGTCAGAAGATAGAGGGTACTGTATACCCTGCCTCACGGAGGCACTCCTAGGGAAGACTCGCTGAGTCTGCTATGCCTATTCCAGCCTAAAATGCTGAGACATCAATAGGTTCTTTATAAATACTCTGGAGAGCTTCACCCTCCAGTCTATTACGCGACTTCATCCATACACGACGGCTGCCAAAGGATAGATCCCAATTTAATTGTCTCTGTTTATTTCTAGTTTAATTAAATTTTCCTTTTTTTAAAAAGGGGTTTTGATTTCCCCACATAACAGTACCATCCTGTGGAGCGGCGCGTGGCGTCACTTGTAAGCCGGGGGCGCAGGTTCAGTGCCGTGGCGGGCACGTAAGCCGGGGGCGCGGGTTCAGTGCCGCGGCGGGCACGTGCATCGATCGCGGGGCTTCGCAAGGCCAAGACTGCGCTCGGTGATCATTATCTCATTACTGAAGCGGAGTAACATGTTCCAAGATTTATTCCGTTTTACTTTCTCATACGCAGTTAATGTGTGGTCCTTCTATATACAATGCGTGTAGCAAAAATTTTGTAATAATTTTTACGAAAATTATGTGGTCGTAGGTGTATGAAATTTGAGGTTACTCCTGTTGGGCAAACTTTTTGGTCTAAGTACTTTGTCCAACAGGAATTATTTTCTTTTAATTATTTCTATAAACTATATTTTGAATAATTTGACCAACACGAAAAAATGTCTTGGCTTCTTAGTTATTGTTTGCTTGGACTTGAACCCGGACCGCTCGAGTGGGAGGCGAGTTCGAAAGCCACTGGCCTGTCACCACTGTCGCGAGATCAGAGGGACATTACAGTATTTATCCAATTAAGTATTAAACGAGGGCTTCAACATGCATGCTATCAATGTTTATAGTGCCTATGGCTTTCGACCTCCATCGAGTCGACAGCGGCTGCAACTAATTCAATCGATGGCATAACTTTCCGTACCTATCTATTGTTAAAACTATACAATGATGCTTCCGCGCTGGCCTTTAATCGCATTAAACTATGACGTCAGTAGAATCGCTACGTCATTAACTTTGATGCGTATAGCTATTCATATATTGTAACACCTGTTTTATATGTACATGTACATAACGTGACACTCAAGTGGCACCATTTCCCAGGTTAATAGTTATAAAACTGTCTAGTCAGGGAGATGTATTACAATATTATGGATAGAAGAACCTCATTCAACTATCGCGCTACACGCCGAGGTCTGAAGTTTCATCCACACCGAATCGACTCCTGGCCTACTACCACCGTACGTTTCTCGCGGTCATTTTTACGGCGAACTGGTCTCCTGTGGAATGAGCTTCCGACTGAGGTTTTCCCTTCGAGCTACGACATGGAGCGCTTCAAAAAGTGTGAAACGCTTCCTTCAAGGCGGGCAACGCACCTGTGATAACCCTGGTGTCGTACGTGTCCATAGACGACGGTGACCACTTACCATCAGGTGGCCCGTATGTCTGTTTGTCCGTCTATAGCGTCCGAGCTCTACATAAGTTCTACCAGTCTTCACAACGCTGCGGTTAGATAAGTGGCCCATTCCGGCGGCGGCGCTAGAACAACTCAATTCAGCGACACGCCCAATCAGTAGCTTGGCATGGAGCCAGTTCATGGGCTCACAAAAATTTTGAATTACCGCCTTTTATTTGAAAACTGGGCGCCAATATATTTGACGCAAACTTAATAAAGCCACAGGCCACAGACTATTAGAGAAGTTCAGCAAACTGTTTTGTGTGACAATAAATATCTTCTTCTTCTTCTGAAACGCTGACCGTTGGATTCAGAGGTCGGTTGTAGAGACATTTCAGCAATTAACAAGATGCATGCATGTGTGTGGTCAAGTCAAGTTGAGTCAGCTGGGTATTCGATAGATAGATAGATAGATAGATAGAGGGGGCATGATGGCTTGAGTTCGGTCAAGAGATGCAGTGGAACCGAGTAAACAAGTACTCCTATATCGTCCCCAAAATTATGAAATACCTAACACTTCAGTTTCATAATCAAAATTAGCTACTGCAAATTCATGAAACACCTATTAGATAGATTTTACCTAAATAGAAGGTAGCTGAACCAATTAGCCTTAAACCACAAAACCTTTTATAATAGGTAGGCGACGTATTACGAAACTTGTTAATGATTAGCTAATTCAGTTATTAAAAAGCAATAAAACAGATGGTGTCACATTATTAAAGTAGCTTAGTCATCGGCACTACCCAAAGCCGCCCAAAGGTGAGGTATATCGTAAATCATAGTAGGGCTTGCGCAAAACAGAATCTTGTGCGAATGAAAAGTCGAAACGTTTATTGATACTTAATACGAAACAGCTGTTCATAAAGGTCTCTGGTGAATATATAAGCCAATAAATGTTCAAGTTTAAGATCCTCTTCAAAAACCCACACCGGCCTTTCTGCGGTTATAATTTTTTTTAGTAACACCAACTCGCATATCTCAATCGTATTCATCCACCTATCCATAAGCCTTTTGTGGTCCACTGATGGACATAGACCTCCCTCAATCGACGCCACTCCCGATCCTAGCGTATTGACTACGGTTAACTTTTTACGAAAGCCTATGCCCAGCAGTAAAACCAAACGCTCATTGGTAGATATCAAAGCAAAGAGCTGGTGCCGAGGTACTCACGGAGCGGTGCGAAGCCTCCTGCATGCTGCGCGGGCAAGCAACACGGGCACGGCACCGCCGCGTGTCTGAGCACGTGCACCATCATCAGGCCACCACATCCACCTCCACGGTCAGGTAGTAGTCGATGACGTGCGCCACGTAGAACACGAGGCAGGTGGCGATGTACATCATGATGAGGATCTGGACCAACATGGTGCCGGCGCGGCCGCTCGGGCTGGACTGGCTGGCAGAGCTCAGAAGCCGTGCAAGGTGAATGTCGCGCGTGATCCTGTTAGCCGTTACGCGGCTAATCGTTGAAAGTAGTTGGAGCGAAGACGCTGACATTGCAGCTACCTTCAATGTTTCGGTTTTCGCTGTTCGTTCCTGTGATTCATTTACTCGTAGTTATGCGTTTCCTTCCTTCACCAGTTCGCATTGAAGCAGCGTGGTGGAGTATGCTCTAGATCTCCCGTGCTGCTGTGGGGAAACCCGTGCGAGAGCCACGGGGCTACGAGCGCTTCATTATTAAGTATACTACATAGGTATTTAAAGTTTCCAGTCATCCTGTACGTAATATTTATCGAATGTGTACTCATAAACTGATAACGAGATTAGGTTTTATTGAGCCTAGTAATCGGAAATTGTGTCGGAAATCGGAAAATGACTTTGATTGATAAATGCCGCTATCTCTCAGCTTCGGATCGTATGGATAAAGTTACAGATATCGTTTTTTTTGTTTACATAACAATACAAATTCTTGAGAACTAGGGTAGATGGCATCGTCTATAAATATCGATGAGAATATCACTCCGATAAAGATCAAGCGTGGGAGGAGGCCCTACGCTAGCAAGAATGTTTACTTCCGCTTGTTCGATCAAGTGGAATCTTCAATCATTTCGATATCCATACTTCCATGCTAATATTATAAATGCGATAGTAATTCTGTGTCTCGCTTTCACGCCAAAACTACTGAACCGATTTAAATGAAATTTGGAACATAGATAGTAGATAGAGCCTGATAAAGGACTTAAGCTACTTTTTAATTGGAAAAAAGTGTTGTAAAGGATTGAAAAGGGGGATGAATGGTTGTATGAAAGTATTGTCATTTTCACAACTAGAAGCATAAAATTTATATGTAGATATAAAAAACATGGCATAAACATAGGGGATAACACATTTATGGATTCATTACAAATTTGTTTATTGTAATTACATATTATGTTTAATTCCACTCGAGCGAAGCTGCAGGCGTCCACTAGTTTACAATAAAAAATAGCCACGAGTGTATACCTAAGGCAAAACTCGAAGTTCTAATCATTTCTCTTTAAAATGGGCACGTGGACACACTCAACGAAGTCTACATATAGATTTTTACTTACATAAATTAGGACTTTGAATCATATCATATCATACTCGTAATAGGCGCTACTCTTTGCTACGGTTTCCTAACATCTTTTCATCTATCATCGTTAAATGAACCATCGTTTTTACCATTCGAATACTTTTCTTACTCATCCAATTTCCAAGAAGGAAAAGTGTGTCATTTTCTTAGATAAGGGGTATACCCCTTATCTATATCTATCTTAAGGGGTATACCCCTTAACTATATCTATCTTAAGGGGTATACCCCTTATCTATGGATTCATGGATTGCTGTTCCGATATTTTGCACCTAAGAGTGTGTAAGCTTCTTTTTCTTCTTCTCGTTTTGTGTTTTTATTTATACATATTTTATTATATAAAATGTATTATAAGTAGCATAATAAACAAGCAGATGGACCATCTGATAATAAGTGGCCATCGTACAGTATAAACACGAGCAACGCGAGAGAATCTAAGGCGACGCCGCGCCGGTCTCTCATTAAATCGAAAAAAAAATTGATGGTTACTTACGTAGTCTCCTGTGGCCGTCAAGCACAGTGGGCGTGGGCACGGCCAGGCCATCCAGCGTGTCGGCGCTGGACACCTGGTGCAGAGGCAGTTCCACCGTGTCCGGTGAGCCGCCGGGCCACGCCATCTCCCATCACCGCCACCACACTGCCACTTCGTCACCACATCACCACACCAAAAACGATATGTCGCCTTGAACACTGTTTGGTCACTGTAGCACCACTTTAGTCTCTTCGTTCGGTTAATGTGTTAATCCATTAAGTAATCATTAAGTGTTTCGGAATAGTAATGGGTCATAAAGGTCGGTATGTTCCTCTATCTATCAAATAGCGCGGGTTCTGTTATATGTGTTAGGGGTTGGTCTAATCCGCTTAGCAGCGATGAGCCCGTCACAATCCCGTCGTAGACATTGCGTAATAGAGGCGGAAGTTAAACAGTACGGCTGGCGGTAATCTGCGTTCGTGTGTCAGAAGCAATTCATAATGTCTTCATAGCTTTTGTAACGATTATGGACAGGGGCGCTTGTCCACCACGCTGGCTAGTGCGGACAGGCTTCACACGCATGCGAAAATGTTTTGGAGAACTCTGTCGTGTAGATTTCGGATGGTTTATTTCACCGGCACGAAATGTATGTACTTGTATGCAATAAGTTCACATATTTGATGCGGAAAACAACAACTCCGAACTGCTCAACGTGAAGTCAGGCTGATCAAGCTGTCCAAACCTAGATCTAATTCGTTTTAATGTGATTTTATCTTCGGAACCTTGTCTAAAGGGACTTTTAATGAAATATTTTAGTAATTTTTTTTAGGTTATATTTTTAAGGTTTTTTTAGTTTTAAGTTCATTAATTAGTAAATTTAATTTTAGATTTTAAGTAATTGGCTTATTTAATGTGATTCCTTTTTTATAATAGTTTTATTATTGTACTAAATATGTATTCTTCAACCAGGGCGGAATATCCGCCTATGAGACAACCTTTTTTTCTTTTAACTAAATATTTAAAAAAAACTTAGTATGGAATGTAGTGTGTGTGTAGTGAATAAAATTTAACCCAACACAGCCGACTGCATGTGATAATTAATTGTTTATAAAAATAATTTGGTTCCTGTTGGAAGAATGTGTCCGGTTACATTTTTTTAGAGGCCATCTAAGTCCTCGTGGATAGCAAAGTAGTCGCACTAAGTAAATAGGTACTGAGTACACTGTGACGGCGCTGTAGGATACTCTCCGTGAGGCAATCTCAGTAATTAAAGCAGGCGTCTTCCCGCTGCGCGACCGCGGTGCGAGCAAATCAAACAAAATGAACACTCTTTGAAACAAACATCACACAAACGCACGTAACCTGCGGCAGAGATATAAGCTTTGGTACTTTTAAATCCGCTTATACATTCTGAAAGCTTCCCTGAAAGTACGTAAGCTCGCGAGCGTCAAAAAGCCTTCGTATTTAAATACTTCTCCGAAAAAAACTGTGAAAGCAGTCTCGTACGGCCGTCGGCTCAGCAGCGCTCGCGGTTATCAACTGAAGACGTTGCTAAGGCTAGGTAGATAGCCAGACGTTAGTGATAACATTGATAACAAGCCTCTCCCACCTAGCCGCTCTCCCTCGGTTTAGCGGAGCGGCGAAGCTAAAGGTAAGATATCGATACAGGGAGACGTATTTGCTGTAGGTATCTATAGCAAATAATAAGTATGGCGCTTGTAGATTATAAAAAATATGTCATTTAATAAAGGAAAGTAGAAGATAGATAAATTTTTGCTCATCAACTCAGAGCGAAGCAGGCAAGTTCTGTAAAGCTTTTTTTTTTTTGTTCCCGTAGTTCTCTATGTCTTTAATGTCTAATCGGAGACGACGAGTGCAATATTGCACATCTATACTTCTATACTTAAAGAGGAAACATGTGTTTGTAATGTTTTCACACAAAAACTACTGGACCGATTTCAATAATTCTTTCACCATTAGAAAGCTGCATCTTCACTGAGTGAAGCGTGGCTATATAATATTAATACGTGTAAACGAAACTATTGTTATGTCTAAATGCGAGCGAAGCTGCGGGCGTCAACTCGTTGTTGATAACAAAAGTCGACTTCAGTGAAGCTGACACGAAACGAACAGAGAGATCCAAGAGCTTCCTAATAGTGAAGATACTACAATAATTGTTTGCTGCAGATACCGAGAATAAGTGGAACTACTGAAACTACATACATGTGTAAGTAAGCGACACTGGCAGTAAAAAAATGCCTGAACGATAGGTATATTAACAGCTCTGGCTATGGGAGAGACCCGTGACGAAAAGTGGGACGTACTAATGGGTTGTAGGTAATTGTAGGTATTCATTAAATAAACAATCCTTTGTAATGAACACAAATAATAAATGACCAGTGTTAATTTACGATCGGCCCGTAGCCGAAACAAATTAGTGGGATGTGACAAAGTGGGACAAAGCATTGGACTACTCAGGACTATTAGAAGGGTGGGCGCAAGGTGTGCCCGCAATCTGCCGGGCGTGACGTCACGCGCCCATATACGGAATTACTGTCTTTTTGGGGTGACCATGTTGCGTGTAGCGTCCGTGGCCATAGGCTCGCGATTCAATGTGATCGAGGGAGTTAAGCAACGACGGGCGCGGTCGGCTTGTGGATGAGTGACCGCTGGTGGCAAAACATGGGCTCTACCGTGCTTCGGAGGGCACGTTAAGCCGTCGCTCCCGGTTGTTTTCAATGGTGGAAACAGTCGTTAAGCCTTGACCTCCGGGTGGCTTGAGAACATTCGATACTGGGTTGGCTCCAATGAACTAATTAACTCTCTCAACTAATTGGACTAACCATCCCAGTCCCTAATTGAGTCTTGTTCAATGTCAGTCACAGTTGTCATGGGCGGCAGCGGATGGGTGGTGCTGCAAGCTCGTTTGCTATCTTGTATCCGTAAAAAAAAATCTTTTACGGTAACGATTGGTATCCTTAGGTGCCAACTCTCTCCCAGCGCCTCTGAAGAAGAAACTAATTGTTGTCCGTACAGTTAGCCATGATAATAAACAATGAGTTTAAAAGAAATATGGTTGTAAGCGTGTAAGGAAAACAACGGAAGCAAGTGTTAGCGATATGAATTACGATCGCACGGCCTTCCTGACGTATATCATTCTTTATCGCTGGCTTAAAGAAACAAGATATGAAAACATGTCTTTCTTCGTTTGCTGATGACAAATATACCATTCGGTATAGTTGACTCAATACTGATACATCAATTAAAGGGCTTTATAATCTAATAGTGAAATCAAATGGACTGCCTTGTTGGTCGAGTAGTCGCAAACGCGATTGCTAAGTTTGAGGTCCTGGGTTCGAACCCCGGCTCGGCCAACAACTATTGTACTATCGAAATGCGCGGTAGCAGCTCGGAGTCTTGATCTGTGCCCGGTGTATGGCAATAGACTCACCATCTATTACATGGGGTCTAAACACTGGTGAAAAGTGTGTGTACATCTGCCTACCCTTTCGTGGAAATCTAGGCGTGAAATATGTCATATTAAATTAAAAGATTATCTGTCGCTCGATGTACTGATTACCGATGGGTAAGAAAAAGACCTAGAGTAGAGACCACTACTCGGATGATGGCGTATGAAGTGACCGGTGGACTGATGACCTAAAGACAGCGGAAAACTGCTGGATTCAGAGGGCACAGGACCAGCAGGAGTAGCGACGATGGAGGGGAGAGGTCCAGCGGTGGACTCTGAAAGACTTCTGGATCGACACGGGGCAATCCTGTACACAGGCACAAGCGTGGCACGCACCTATTTCAAATATTTGTATTAGTTTTAAATCGTATAGCTGTTAAGAAGCAAATATGTTATACTAGTAAATATAAGTAATTTTACTTGTACGTTAACTTGCCCGAAGTACACATTCAAAGGTCGCCCTGAAAATCAGCGGTTGTTGGTTTGCCACGGACGACCATTTGCTGAGGGCGTCCAATTTTCATCCTTTTTAACATTTATAAATCTAATACTAGTAATCAATGTATTTTACTGTACCTGTGTACTGTGTACCTGTGCTGATAAAAGTATAATAATTTTCTTCTTTATTTTCTTTCTTTCTTTTCTTTTCTTTCTTTTCTTTCTTTTCTTTTCTTTTCTTTATTTTCTTTATTTTCTTTATTTTCTTTCTTTTCTTTCTTTTCTTTATTTTCTTTCTTTTCTTTCTTTTCTTTCTTTTCTTTCTTTTCTTTCTTTTCTTTCTTTTCTTTCTTTTCTTTCTTTTCTTTCTTTTCTTTCTTTTCTTTCTTTTCTTTCTTTTCTTTATTTTCTTTCTTTTCTTTCTTTTCTTTCTTTTCTTTATTTTCTTTCTTTTCTTTCTTTTCTTTCTTAATATAGCGAATTCTTAAAACCGCGGCATGTCAGTCCCGCGTCAGTCCCCGCAATATCTAAAAGCCTGGACACCCCGCCCTCGCTGCAAGCTCGCGGCTACTCCCTCTTTTACGAGAGCGTCGCGTGATTCAATCAGACCGCGTATTGTGACCACCGAAATGAGTTTCAGATAGACAAAGCGGTGGTATTTATAACGCGCGCCTTTTCAAGGAAGGAAGGTCAACTTAATTCAATTTCAGCTTCACCTTTTTGTTAATAGTCGTGGCGTTTATGGCTTCGAGGATTCCTTTGACTCACTGCGTAGTTTTATTCGACATATTGGGATGGCGATAACCCTTTAGGTTAGAGGCAGGGCCGGATTTAGGGGAGGGCAAACGGGGCTACAGCCCCGGGCCTCCACAAAAAAGGGGCCCCCACAATAGACTTCAGAAAAAAAAAGTTTTATATTCCGACTAATAAACCCTTTAAACAAATTTTCTTTTGTTTTTTTTTTTCCCTGTTTTACCTTCACCTTTACCTTTGTACAAACATGATTATATTGTTCTTAAATATTAACAGAAGTCATTTATCTACATTTTTATATGTTTGCTAAATACTAAAGGTTAGAGGTAGGTACGTAGTCTTATGGGTTCCATTATATAGTTCGCCCGGGATAGTACCACCGCCCGCCACGTTACCTGGTACTATTACAATCGTGTAATAATTATGTTATAAGGAAATGTGTCGATTCCGGTTATACTTCTTTAAGCGACCATGTTGGTTCTCAAGGGTAGCAAGGCGTCTGTGGCTGATTTAGAACGAAACTTTTACTAACGATTGGTTCTAACTGAACTATTACTGGAGTCATGTTTCAAAGTCAGTCATAGTTGTCATGGGGGGCAGTGCGTGGGCAAAAAGCCGGTTATAAAAGCTCGTTTGATATTAGATCCATAAATAAGCTCGCGATGATGACGATGATTTTAATTGCTTCGAACACTGTCTCCATCAGTTGGGGCTGAATGAAACTTACTCTCAAATATACCTAATATTTCGTCTGTTACTGTCTCAAACTGCTGTACTGCCACGTGTTCTGAGCTCGCTGTGTGTAGGGTTTTTCGGATTAAAAAAAAAACCGTACCTGTACTGTCGTTTTAATTTAATCCGACGAGACTATATTGGACGCGGGTGGGGTTAATAGTGCTGTTTTATGGCTACAGAACTGTCAATTACGGCTCGTAGTGTCTAGTAGATGTATATCTTAATATATACATAATATATATTTCTTGTTTACGTGTGTATGACAGTGAACTCCTCCTAAACGGCTGGATAGAGCTTGATGAAATTTATGTGTAGTATTACTACACATAAATTTAAAGTATTACATAATTTTAGTATTTTTATTTTTAACCGTCGTTCATTGACGTGAAGAGTCGCGTCACTTTGATGTTTCAAATGGCAGAACAACGTTTGCGGGGTCAGCTAGTTTATGTATGTATAAAAAATGTCTGAAAAATACTCAAGTCAGCGTGCGAGCGTGCCCTCGAGGCCCCACGTACACACTTCGCACACTTTTCATATCTTTACGGCCAGTGTTTGCGCCTGTTCGCTAACTTTACCACATACAGTACAATTTTTCTGAACTATTTTATTTGTGGCGTTCCGGTAAATGAAAACAGCCTCGTTCGTCTAGTGTTCGTTAGCGACTACTGAGCTGTACCTATGTCCTAGGTTCGTTTTCGGGTCATACAAAGTATTACTGGAGTTTTCTAACTTGAAATGTCCAGTAGAAGGTACCTAATTCTTCTTCAGTTGTGCCCGGTGTACGACAATAGGCTCTCCAAGTCATGATCATGTAGCTGATGCAAATTGGGTTTAAAACAAATACGCTCGATGTAATGGCGTTGTATTATGTCCATCAAAGCAAAAACAAAGATGTCATAAGTTTTAGCAGTGTTAAACAGAGCGTGGTTTGAAATGTTTGAATTTATTTACTTAATGTACAATCATATAGGTAGTACAAAGGCGGACTTAATGCTAAAGCATTCTCTCCCAGTCGACCTTAGGGTGGTGGGTTTGAATCCTAAATTAAAAGAAAAAAATGTCTTCCACACGCAGTTAGTGTTTGCCAAAATTGGCAGAAAATGTATAAATAACATTATGAACAACATCCACAGCTCGGCTATGAGAGAGCTATGCCGCTGGAAGGCCTCGGTAACAGATATTGTTGTAAAAGCAGTCACAATATTTCATCACGGAGGAGGCGGGAACGCGACCGTCGCCGCGGGAGTTAATTCGACCCTCTCCACGACTGTTGGCTGTTGGGGAAATGAGCACTTAATTTTATTTAATAATGGAAAATCTGCTCGCATTATTTATTAAGTACTTTCTTATATAAAAATTATCAAACGATATTATATCCAAATAACTTTTATTAGGATGTTATGAAAAGCTAAGTAAGTGGAGTGAATGCGCTCGAGGCGGGCACGGCGAACAAAAGTAAGTTAGTTAATTAAATTAACTTTATTTTTTTTTGTAAATTGGCACAAGAGTTATTATATAGTCCTCATCGATTTCGATGACGGCGACCCTAACTAATTATAATGCTAACAAATTGAATGTCGCTATTTTCTTGCAAGAGCTCTTATATGGCTAGCTAGACCAAATTTGGTTTTAAATGTATTATACATAGGTACACATTGTACGAACGGGAAATCAAATTTTAAATTGAAGACACAGCGGTCATCAACAAAAAAAGGTTTCGACAAAGTAGTCTGAGATACCACGAGATACATGGACTGTGTATTTATCGCTCAATAGGCAAGCCTCCTCCACCAATCCGCATTGGAGCAGTGTGGTGGAGTATGCTCTAGGCCTCCCGCAGCTCTGGCCATCAGTGGGTCGTTTATTATTGGTAACTATAACCATATTCTGTGCTATAACTATAAATTAATCTAAAGCAAACCGAAGAGTAAGTATTTATTTGACATTGTTTTCCAAAAGAATACAAGAAAGATTATAATTTGAAATCAAACGAAAAACTGTTGATATTTCTAGATAGGTATGTTAACTTTAATATGGTTTTGGTGGATCCATTTGTTTTCCCAGGTGAGTTTACCGCTCGACTACTTTCTGCTGAAAGCTTCCATTATTTGTCCGAGAAAGTAATCAAAACTAATTCTGCCTGTACATTATTAAAGTATTTTCCTCGTATCGGTTCTTGTAGTCGTTTCAAGAACCTACGAAGTGCCTATTTGCTGTGGCATACCTATATAATATGCCTTCCTACACACACACACATTTAGTTCCGTCTGTATATCTGTAGGAGATACTTCTCCCTGTAACTTGTTTTAGGTGCAATTAAGTTATCAGGTAGGTATGTATGTTAAACATTGTGTTGTTAGTTGATCATAGTTGTCATTGGCGGCGGAAGGGTGGTACCTACTGCATGCTCGTTTGCTATCTTATATCCTTAAAAAACAAGTTTTACAGCATTAACATGCTAATTTCGATTCCTGTTCTTTATTTACGTTTTTAATAAAACGCAAATAAATATATAAAATATGTCGGACATTCCCAACGGACACCACGCGCGGCATCGTAAACGCTGCTATAAGTGCGGTTTACTGCGCTCGCCTCTTTAAGTGCCCTTTCACACTAGCGCTCCGTAAACGTTCGAAGGAAATCTATTATAAAGTATTAGAGAGATTATCGCTGAAACGAGCTCCAAAGCAAGTTTAGTAACAAGCACTGAAGTGAAGGAGTGCGGTAGTGTTGGAAATATAACAATCTGACGTCGTTCCCACGATGTTCGGGTTGCTTAAAAGATTTCATTGTGCGTGGATTATCTACGCAGAGGTCTTATCCCCTAATATTATAAATGTGTAACTCTGTCTGTCTGTCTCGCTTTCACGCCAAAACTACTGAACCGATTTATATGAAATTAGGTAAACAGATTAATTGGAAAAAAGTGTTGTTAGGGGTTGAAAAGGGGGATGAAAGGTTGTATGAAAGTATTGACATTTTCAGAACTCTTCTAGTTCTGTCTCATAAAACTTATATTTTAGGCTGATGATTAGATATAATAATCTATAGAAGAGGAACTTTTTCTGTAATTTAATTTTTTTTTAATTATAATAATGGGTACTAGTGTTTTATAATAGGAATTAGTGCGCGGTGTAGTGCACGCCTGCAATTTGGAATATTGAACCGTTTTTATTCTCTAGTGTATAAGCCGGCCTGCACTGAGGTTGCCGGTCTGTTCATCCGATTATAAATTTTCTGTTATTTTAGGTTATTTTGTTAAAACCGAACAACTTGCAATTAGCCTGCGCTGCGCCCGCCGGCCCGTTAAATTGGACTAGAACAACATGTTACTAACTAATATGTTAGTAGTAGTCTCTTTTATTTTTCTGACATTAGATTTTAAAGTTAATTTGTTTACAGTTAATTTTAGGAGTTTTTATATTGTATGTTCAATGTTTAGATGCACTAACGAATTGCTTAATTAATTAAGGAGTGTTAAGCTTTGAAATAAATAAATATGTATTAAATGTATTGAATACATATTGAATATTAATGTCTTGTAGGTTTAACAATGAACTAGTATTTTTCATTGGCAAACAAAAGAAATGGTTTTGTAGCTTATATAGGTTACAAAATGATAATTATGATACGAGTATGACAAATCCAAAATAACGCCTCAATCCGGCACGATTACGTATAACTGCGTAGGTATTTACTTGTTACCTCGAGGTAACAACTACGGGGTACTCAGCGTAGTTCAAATGTGTTGCTATTGACATTTTTGACATTCGTGAGCCAATGTCATCGAAGTATTTGTATGAAATGAATGTTGTACGCACCAACATGAAATCTCTTCGGATAAAACAGCACCAAAACCCAAGTTCGGGTTATGGTGCGTTGGCAGTTTGAACACATCGAACAAAGCTCTACAAGCTGCGCACGTGTGCCCTCAAGCTCATAGGCTCATACATGATGCAGCCTTGCATCGCCGCTTGCCATGACGGATGGCGTGTGGCGTGTGGCGCACGCAGCCTTGACCCGATACGCTATGCTATGTCCAAGCCATGATATTGAAAAACTACGACGAAACATTGACGACTTTAGACGTGACTTTAGCCGTACAGGCAGTAAACGGGACAGTCTCGTGGTGTTCAGTGGTAGCCATTGCTATTGAAAATCTCCGACGAAACATTGACGACTTTAGGCGTGACTTTAGCCGTACAGGCAGTCACACAGGACAGTCCACCAGTCACCAGTCTCGTGGTGTTCAGTGGTAACCTTCGCCTATGAACGGACAGCGAGAGGGGTCGCAATGCGTTGCCGGGCCTGAAGGAAAGCCTATTTACGCCTTATTGAAAAGGATACGTCAAACCTAAGGACCGGTTAACTGCCCTGACTGCTATGCTCGTGCGTCTCAACCAGATTTATTGGTCGTATGTCGATATACGGAGATATCGCGCTTACCTCGCTCGTTACATAGATCACGCTCAAGGTCGTATACGTCATGGATGTGACTTTGTGTTGTTTTCTGCAGACACTTCTAGCAAACAAGGGATCGTTGTGCACGAGGCGGAATCGTTCATTTATTTTTTAAAGACAATTCTTAAACTCCAACTTCAAAGAACGGCCAAGACAGGTTGTTTAATTGGTTCCGAAAAGTTCCTGTTTCGGCTCAGTAAATAAGGGAATAGAAAAGCGTGGGTCCGTACCCACGCTTTTCTATTCTATATCAAGGAAAATCGGGAATACGGTACAAAGAAAAAGCCCTAACTGGCATCGAAGCTAAAAATTTAGTTAAGTCATCCAGTAACTTTACGTAAGTAGAGCGGTGCGAGATTTTATAGAGCGCTCTAAAGTTAAGGGTACGCGTGAGACTTCGGTAAAAATACCTACTTGTTGTTTTATCGAGAGCAAATTATGTAGAAAGGAAAAAATATTCTTACAGTAAAAGAGATATGAGAGTGATTAGAATCTTAGATGAAATAGCTTATGTATATTTGCTGTTTATAAGTTTATTTATTTTTAATATATAATACAGACGGACAAATAGGCATACCTGATGGTAAGTGGTCACCGTCGCCCATGGACACGGGTATGCAGGGGGGCAGGAGCGTTTCACGCTCTTCTTGAAGCACTCCATGTGCTCCAGTAACTGGAAGGCAAACTCAGTCGGAAGCTCATTCCACAGGAGACCAGGCCAGGAGTGGATTAGGTGTGGATGAAACTTAAGAACTCGGCGTGTAGTGCGATAGTCGAATGAGGTTTAGAGTAATAGGTTATGTAATTCCTCAGATTTCGAAAATAATTTATTGTAGCTGTCAGCTTTTAGAATGTATTATGTAGCCGCGACCGGCAAGCGCAATCTTAAGTAGTAACGTTATTATTTGGAGCAATAGCGACTCGCCGGGATACCGGTATTTATAGCCCGATATCGTATTTTACGCTGATCGCCAAAAATATTACTGACCATTGTTTGCTTTAAACTTCTCTCTCGCGTAATCCGGAGCTTGTCGTCATTGAAATATTAACTATAAAGAGGTCATCATCTATATATAGGTAGGTATATATATATATAATATAAAAATAGAACGTTGTTCGTTAGTCTCGCTAAAACACGAAAACTACCGAACCGATTTGAATACTTTGTCGCCGAAGCAAAGATCTTTTTATGACTTTTTGAAGAATCCCATGACCCTTCCGCTGAGAAGTATTGTCTCCTGCATAATGTACTCGACATGACTGTTTTTAAATTTATAAATGCAATATAATATGTAGCATTTTTAATTAGAAGTTATATAAGACATGTTATCTCAAGCTTTATTTTTACTTGCAACATTAAGAGTAAAATCTTGTACGCTCCATTACGACTTGCTGGAAATGCCAAGGAGTTGATGTTTTGTGTAGGCTCTGTGCCGATGACAATGTATTTCAAGTCTAACATTAAATTGCATTCCAAATAGATCGTCAAACAAGCCAGTGTAGGCAAATGGAATATTTGTTGGACAGATTGGAATAAACGAAGCGAATCTGGTTAGATTAAACTAAAACAACTCCACGTGGACGGTTGCGGAAACAAACGAAAGCAAATTGTTGCAGCAGAGGCAAGGAAATTAGGGCACGTTTACACACTATTTGGACTCCTGGAACAGACTGCTAAGAGTTCTGTCAGCATAGTTTGTTAAATTCTTGTGTTATTACACCATGGATTTATAGCATGGTCCTTAATAGGGATGCGTTCGCTTCTACTATAAAATACCTGAATATATTACTTGTATTTCAGAGAATACATTAAATCATCTTACATTATGCAAACTTTCCTTAACGCAGGATTGAATAAAATAATAATTTAAATGCTTAAACGATAAAAACGCTTGGTGCGAAGCATCGTCAACTCTACGTAGTTCAATAATACCACGGATTTTGGTCCTTACTCTATGATAATACGAATCAAACTGTTTAGTAAAAATTTCAAAACAGTATCACCTTCTTGAACCGGTCTACAAACACCATATACCTAATTAAAGATAAATGAATCTGAACCCTCCTTTGTAATTCGACTGTTATCATTAAATATATTGACGGACCCGTTGGCGCAATCGGTAGTGAACCTGTCTGTTACGCCAGGGGTCGTGGGTTCAAATCCCACTCAGGACAAACATTCGTGTGACGAACACTTGTGTTTGTTCTATGTCTGAATGTTAATATTATCTATGTAAGTATATCAGTCTCTGACACCCATACTGTTAATGCATTACTTCAGGGGTCGAACTAGAAATTGGCCAAATTTTAATTGACCTTTCATATACTAGCTTCGGGTGTGGCGTCTGTCATAGTACATAATTAGGATTTCAAAATGTATCTAATCGTATGTATAGTCTCAATTAATTTGTCTTCCCGAAATAACACTTAAACTGCGTAATGTTCTCATGACGTTTCCTCTATCATTCAGCGAGATATGAAATAAGTAGCAAATAGACATGCAGTTTGGCGGCCGCTCAGTGTCAGCCCAGATAGTTTCTCATAAATAAAAAGTCGCAATATATCAACAGCTAAGCTTACCGCCATGTGAAACTTTAACCATGACGTTCAATGGAACGGAATCGGTAGGTGCGCGGAACTCGTTATTTATTCAACAAACAAACGGACAGAACGCGCCTACATACAGTGCTACACTTAAAATACAGTTCCGACGGAAGAAACTAAGTGTTGCAGAGTTTTTTTGTCGCTATCTTCGTCAACTCGCTCGGACGGACAAAAATAATGCGCCCTATAACCGTGTTTATAACCGAGTTGGTAAGAATTCAACTTCATATTTTGAATTCAACAATTAGTTCAAATTCAAGTCAATTCAATAACATGCTTATCTAGGTAATATTGTGTTAATACTGATGTTAGATTGCTTAGAAACGATTAAATTTAATTATTTGTTGAAGGCACTTAAAATATATCAGCAGAAGGTAAAGGAAAACATGTAAGTATGTACCTAAGGACTTCATAATCCATATACATACTAAGTAATATTAAAAATGCGAAAGTAACTGTCTGTCTCGCTCTCACGCCGAAACTACTGAACCGATTTAAATTAAATTTGGTACACAGACAGTCTAGCTAGAGTACTCTAGAGCCTAAGGAAGGACATAGGCTACTTTTTAATCTATTAATAACCTGGCCAGCGTGATGGAAATTCCAGAATTGAATGCTAGTTTTTTTTTCGAATGGACTTTTGCTGTATGATCATAGACCTTTAGGGCGTCACGAATAGTGAATGATTGTGATTTAATCATAGACATAATTTTTATGTTTTTTCAAAGTTAGGCAGATTAAAAAATATTCTAAATACCAAAGTTTAGGTATACTGAGAATATATAAAATTAAAAAAGAATTTTGTTCAGCCGCGACAGCTGTTCGCTAAACAACCCAACTACTTTAGCTTACATTCCCTTAATACTGGGTCAGTTGTCCAGCAGTGGACATTCGAAGACTGATTAGTTGAGTTAATAAGATACAGGTAGGTACATCCTTGTATGACACGTTATTCTAGACCACAAAATTAAATAGTTTGGAGTAACTAGTAAATTTTAGACATTTATTTCCCCGCTGAAATTAACGCAGAGATTTTAAATTACAGCCATGAATCAGCGTTATCAATGTACTCACATGAATGAAGTCGCGAGCCGCGTCGACCCGCGGTAAAAACGCACGTTTTACGCGGCGCTACCAAAATAAATCGGACTTCTCGTTAAATATCATCATTTGAGTAAAACAAACTCCCGTCCGACCTACATACGGCTATCATTGTTACCTCGCGCGGTATTTGCGGCTGTTTACAAGCCTGTTGTGACATTCCTCTGTCACCGATAGGAAAACGGAACCAAAGACATATTCAAGCATCACTTTAAGACATTACAGAGAGGAATGAACCGCGTCGAACCCACTTCGTTGCCAGCGTTTGCGTAGTTGTGGAGGTTTAGAACTGTAAAAGTTTGTGTGATATGTGAGCGTGGGCGGGCGGCCGTGCGCCTCCCTCGCGGTGGGACAGACTACTGCGGCGGGAAAAGCTCGCTCGGCGCGCGCTGAACTTCCCGAGCTTACGAAGCTCACGAAGCTCCCGAACCAGTGTTTATTATTCATAGGCCGGGTAAAGGGCCAGCGGACACTCGGCTCTTAAATCTCAAAGGGTTGACGTGTAATACATTTTGATTTGAGACTGTTTGATGTTCGATAGTTTATGCGTTAGTCAACAGATGTTTTGAATGACGTATTTGTAGGTTTACGACGGTAGTTTCGAATTGATTGATGTGTGCAAGGACGCTTTCTACTGCGCGCGCGGTGCTGTTTTGGCATGATACCGAAAGGGTTTTGTATCCCTCTAGCAATTGCCCGGGTAGTGGGACTTCCCAAAACCCGAATTCCCCACTCAAGGCGACCGGATCGCGAAAGAGGACGTAGAGTTACATACAGCAACAGGGAATCAATCTACTCAGTATACTGTTCCTGGGACAAGACTATTTAACTATGACTATTTGACTATTTTAAGCAAAGTCATCATCATAACATCACGCCTGTTATTCCCTGAGGAGTATTAGAGGTGTGTAAAAACTATTCACTCTCAGTAAAGTCTTGATAAATAAGACTTGCAAATATTCTGATGTCGGTAAAATACGAAATAAACTCGAATTTTGTATAAGTAGCTACACGAACTCGTAAAACGCGATATGACTCGTAAAATACGAGGTGTTTGGAATGATCCATTGAATGGATCTCGCTGTGACTCATGACACGACAGATTTCGTGTCAGTCGAACAGCTTGAGACGACAATCGCTTAACGTCGTAAAACTCTGCCAAGGTAGTGTACACGAAAGGATCTTTTGAATGAAGAAAGCTATATTAAGCCTCATATTTTTTTCAGTGGGAAAAGTTGTTGTTTTTGAACCGTAAGGCAATCCATTTAATCTTCGATAAACGGTATTATTCGACCAGAAGCATAAATATAAAATATGGATGATATTCGTTGCAGAAGACGAGCGCGCTCGCTTCGACGTGAGAAGAATTGATATCAGCGGTGCCAAGTTCAACCACAATTCTGTTCCACTCAAATGCAGGAGAGAATCAACATTTTGCGAACCAAAATTTAAAAACATTACACAACGCAAGTTCATCCAAAGGGGTAGATAGGTGCGTAGTTATTATTCCGTAGATATGGTACCGGTTAGTGTGGTGGCGGTACTGCCCCGGGCGAACACATCCACCATTACAACCCACTTCTTTGTCCCACTGCTGGACTCGGGTCTCCTCTCAGAATGTATGTGAAGGTTCGGCCAACGTCCACCACGCTGGCCAAGTATAAATCACTCATTTCTTCCTTCACCGTTACAGTAGGTGACATTTAAGTTCTTTAACCGCATATAACTAGAAAAGACATTAGTGCGTGCTTGGATTTGAAGCCGGACCCCTCGCTTGAGAGGCAAGTTCGATAGCCCCTGGGCTGTCCGCTGTCACTATATCTCTTTAGTTACTCTACGATTATCTCTCAGAGAAAAATACAATTACAAATATGCTCCTGTGCATATCGAGGCCAAATCATTAATTTTTATTTGCTACACGAAACATGTTACGTGTACCTTTGCTGTGTGCGGAACCACAGAATACTTACGCTTGTCATAATATAGGAAAATGCGGAAGTGCTCGTATATTGACGGGCCCGGTGGCGCAATCGGTAGTGACCCTGTCTGTTGCGCCAGGGGTCGCGAGTTCGAATCCCACTCAGGACAAACATTCGTGTGACGAACACTTGTATTTGTTCTGTGTCTGGATGTTAATATTATCTATTTAAGTATGTATATAAAAATATCCATGTATGTATATCAGTCTCTGATAGCCATAGTACAGGCTCGCGCCTACTTTGGGGTCAGATGGCCGTGTGTGAGAATGTCCAAGATATTTATTATATTTATTGGCTCCGTGCTTTTCTGTAGCTTGAGGCTCCGTAGCCGCTCCGTAGCGACGTAGACATAGCCGTAGCAGTCTATGGATTTAAATTTAAAAAAAGAATCCTTAGAACTTAAACAAGTAGAATTTATAGTTGGAATGCTCAAATTATGCAGTAGATTATATACATGTAATGCTTACCGCAGTTAAAGTTAAGCAGAGCTCGTAACTACACAAGTACAAGCGTGTAGCAACCCTCGCCCGCTTAAACTTACTTCGTTCGAGTTATCTCGAGATAATTAAATATAGGAGACGAAAGTATAACCCGTCTGCAGCCAGCTTTATGTATACTGGCTTCGCGTAGGTATTCCAAGGAGTTTCAACCATATAATTTATGAAAATGCTCTGTCTGTTCTCGTTATTTTATCTTCTACAATTACGAGTAACTTCTTGCCATTTACACCGTAACCACTTTCACTAGCTTTAACTGCAGGTATAACTAACTATAGTAAGGTAGTACTAACCAACTAAAATTTGTGGACTTTCACTAAGTAGATAGTCATCTCCCATCGCTCCGTACTAGATCCGTTGTTCGTCATACGTAAGTAACTTAGTGTATGTACGATGTCTTCAGCACAATTCCAACTACTATACTACACTACATGACATATTACTCCATCTACTTTGACGTGTCGTAGTTTGATTTTGGATCATCGCCGTTAATGCCTATTCCACAGGCCTATTCAGATATCGCTGCGACCTATAGACGTCCCACTGCTGGGAACGGGTCTCCCCCACAGACATAGCTGCGGGAGGTCTAGAGCATACTCCACCACGCTGCTCCAATGAGGATAGGTGGAGGGGTTAGTGGCCAACCCAGTGTCGAATGTTCTCAAGCCACCCGAAGGCCTTCGACAAGGCTTAACGACTGTTTCCACCATTAAAAACAACCGAGACTGACGGCTTTACATGCCTTCCGAAGCATGTAGGTAGCGTCCATGAAATTTTTTGCCACATACATCGTGCGGTCACACATCCACAAACAGACCGCGACCCTCGTTGCTTAACAATTTCGATCACATTGAATCGACGCGAGCCATTGGGCTATGGACGCTACTATGGTATTAATGGTCTATGGTATTTATTTATTAGCTACGTGGTATTCGCTGCCGCTGGCTTAGCGAAAACCGAGTGGGTAAGCAGTATTCCTACCGATCGGCCAAGATATGGCGCGTTTCGCAACAGCCGTCGAAATTCGCACGAACACGAACCCCGGCTGAAACTCGCGAAATATTTTTCGATTCCCACAGCGGCATATCGCGTACCTATATTATTATCTGAACAGGCCTCTACCCCGCAAAACATAAGGTAAAGTAAATATTATTCATTCATCTCTAGTCGTTTATTCTGGAATGATATTCTTAATTCCCGGGCCTTCCGGGCTGAGTTTGCTTATTCAACGGCGGGATGCGCCGCGCGAGGCGTAGTGCAGACCGCCGACTTTAATCGGCCGTCTAGTTCCATCAGATAGCTAGCGATTTAGAGGGGGCGATCGATAGACGACTCCCGAATCAATGCAGCCACTATGCTACAACACCCACCTGTACGTTTTTTACGCATTTGTTTTATAGAATAGAATATATTTGAATATTTATAGAATATAATTTATTTTGCTTAAAACACAGTATGGTACAGATTATTAACTAACAGTAGGTGTAGGTTGTCTAAGTTTTAAAAAAAATCATGACGCTGATTTTCAGGGCGGCCCTGTCGAAGTTATTAGTTTGGTCTTGGTTTTGTTTACTTTTAACACACAACAGTAACTGGAAGAGGAAAGCATAAAATAGGACTTTGGAAAGCTGTAGAGGTGGCCTATGCTGATTAACACAATCAAAGAATAGAAAAAAAATCGGTGACAATTTAATTATTGAAGATTGTATTTGTGTGTGTGTAAAAGTTTATTAATTTTATTATTATCTGGTTGCAGCGTGAGAGGACAATAATAACTAAATACAATTAAAAAAGTGACAACGTCGATGCGTCGTTCTCTAAATTTTGTAGACGAATTTGGTAAATTGTAGAGAATAGAAAATTTTATTCACGGTTTTTGTTTTCCTTCCTTTTTTAATTTAAAAAATATTTGATGACTTGCTTTATTTACAAATCCGCTCGTCTACGTAATACCTAAAACAAATTGAATATTCAGTTCCTTCTATATTCATTTCATGGTTTTTAGGCATCTATGAAAATCCGACCTTTTATAAGTAGAACTATTGAAATAAATTCAACCTAAAATATACTCGTAGGCAGTTAAATATTTTCCACCACCTATTTTGGTATTAGGATGCCATATAGCGTTTGTTATAGGTTCTATGATAGGTCCTATAACCTATAACAAATGCCATATGTAGAGAATCTTTATTTATGGAGGTCTCTTTGCTCTGAGTATAGAATGCAGATTATTTTAAGGTTACGGTGTCAGTATAATTCGGTGAATGACATGGCATCATGCATCTAAATCGTGAGGACCTATTACTTCCATGTGTGACATTCGTATGAATGCTGTAACAGGCACAGCATAGATATTAAGGCGAGCTATTTAGACGCAAGCCAAGAATTCAACGGGTGGTGTGAGGGGCGGCCCGCGCGTCCCCTCTTAAAACCAAAACACGTAAAAATACTTAAAACAAAATAAAATAGAACTAATTAAATTTAAACAGTAAACAACAAATAGAACCTGAACTGTAAACACGACCAATTAAATTATTTTTGTTTAATTATGTCCTAGAATCTTGTTATTTGCTAAAACTCATCTGAACTCAAATAAAATGATATCTTATTCCTGCTAAAACCTAACTTTGGAATTTTTTTCAAAGCAGTACATCGTGTATCGAGTGAGTTAAGCGCCTGAATTACTGTAAAATAACATTTTTTTTTGCAGCGTAGTTGAGAATGTTCAAGACTTCCCTTCAGCTGAGGCTGTAGAAGTTACCTGTGCCCAACAGTAGGACGTTTATCGCGCGAATCTGCTTTCCCGCCAATGGCTCCCCAACGTAAGGTGAAGAAAACCCGATAATTTCGACAAGTGCCAGAAGATGCCAGTGCCCTAGAGGCGCGGCTAGCGCTTACGTCACGGGCTCGGGAGCCGCCGCGCAGCGTGACGCAAAGCGTTGCGTCATGACGTCACGAGTACACGTGGTACACCCCGCCCGGCTCTTATTATTTAATTATTTTTCATTGAATATAGAAGATGAACATCGGAACAGCACAGCTATCGAACTCGCCTCTCACTCGTGCGGGTTCTAATCCGAGCGGCACACCGATGATTTTTCCAATCCTAGTGACGTGCGATTTAAGATATTAAATCGTGAAGAAAAACATCGTGAGGAAACCTTTAGGCATAATATTCTCGAAGGAATGTGATGTCTGCACACCGCGCATCCACCTCTTCCATTCTGAGAGGAGCCCCGAGCCCAACAGACAGTGGGGTAAAGAAAGGGTTGTGGTGGATTTAACATTAACATGAATTAGGACAATGTTAGTATTTTTATTTAGCGCGAATAACCAAGTAGGTAAACGCTTGCAGATCAGTTACCCGCGATGGCTTTCGCATTGATGAAATAATAGACTAGCTATACATGGTAAATATAATAGGGATACTCAATAAAGATTTTCCGACCGCTTGCGGCCACGAAAGTAATCCTGCTGGATGGAGCTCATATTTCAAGGGTGCTATCACAATGTTTTTTGTATTTAAGCGTTTATTCGATTATTGAAATGTGATTATGGTTTAGACTACGGAATAAAAAAATATATAATTTGCCCGAGAATGTATGATTATTTCTCTTGGGAGTGTTCTATAATTTTTATATAATTATTCGTCTGAAATTTTATTTTTTATCCAACAATATACAATCCAAATTCAAACAAATATTTTAACAAAAAATATTTAAAAACTTAAGTTACGTTCAAAATTAAAATAATATTTTTAAACAATACAACAATTGTTGTAGTCATATAAATCAATATAATTCTCGGGACGCGGGGTCTTTAGCTTTAATCCTGTGTCTAGTAATAATAATAAATGATTTATTTCTGACATTGTTTCCATATTATAATATAGGTGACAGCTTATAATTATTTCTGACATTGTTTCCATATTATAATATAGGTGACAGCTTATAAATAATGTAAGTACAATAATCTTGCGCCTTCGGTTTTGTAACAGCCGTCTTAATGTTCAATAGTCCTGCAAAACGAACCTGGGACCTGCCGCTTTCACGCTTGCGACCACTAGTCCAACGCGGCAGTTAAAAAAATACAATAATTTCAAATTTTGCCGATAGAGGTCACCCGGCCTCATTCGAACCATGCCCCACGTTTCGCTCCGTCACGTGCGATCGACGCGTGATGAAGCTACGAGCGTTTTAGATCGCTCATTTCGGAGCCGGAGAGATACCTGACGTTTGCCGCAGGCTATTATTAACGAGGATCTTCTAATAAGCTGTAATTACCTGGTCGTAGGACACGCTGTTATATCCTGGGCAATCATATTCTCTTTTTGTCCGCCCCATGGATGGATATAACATTTCGGCCTCCAATCATATTGTTTTCCGCACTGATTTTAACACAGCAAATTTTAATGTAAGAAAAATAATTAACAGCGCATGTTATGTTGTAAAGTCAGGAGTTAAATAGATACAATAGAGGCAGCAGTAATATTTTGCCAATTTTAATAAAAGACTTAATAAGGCGCCGGAAACTTGTAACGTACAGCGCCGCACAGACTTAACAGGCGAGGTCTCGACATAAACATTTTATGGCAGCCATCCTTAAAATTAAAGCGTGTTCGGAGCTGTAAAGTGTTGCTGCTTCGATAATAACTGGCGGTCATCGTTAACATTGGCTGTCTATATTCTGGGATCAAGACAGAATAGTTCAATCAAGTTTTCCTGAATTAGTTAACAGAAAAAAATTCTTTAACAGTCCCCAGTCCTCATACCCACTAACTAACTGACCAACTAATGATTCTAATTAACACTGTTAGCTAACTGGAATAACCTTCCCAATTCCTATTCGAGTCTTGTTCATAGTCAGCTGCTTGACAACTGTAGGCGGCAGCGGATTGGAGGTGCTGCAAGATCACACTTGTGCAAGTATCCTAAAAGTTTATTTTGTGAATACACGTAACTTTTATGGAAAACTTACATTAAGATTAATATTTTAATGAAATAAAAAGTGCCACATCGTGTTGACAGATCGTTTTTATTTTATATAGCCCATATACATTTTATTTTACTGTAATCCCACATTACACTTACATATGATAAATACCATAATGTCGTGAGATAAATGTGGTATTGAGAAAAATAATCCATGACATCAAAAGGGAGAACTTTTACCAATAAGTAGGTACACTTAAGCTCGCCTAAGCCCCTAGCCCCTTACAGACATAGCCTATAGACAGCCGTCCTCGACTAATGTGATCGATATTCTTAATCACTTCACTTACGGTGACGTCAATATCAAGTTAACATTGAACATTTTTACGGAGAGTAAATATTACTCAATAACACGAGCCAGGGCCTATTATCTTGAGCCCATTTCAAATTCATGGTAGAGTGAAATTCCGATAAACAGATTATTATTCCTCGAGGGTAGCTGTCGTAGATCTGATCCAATGATCAGTTCATGATAAATTAGGACACGAACAGATTGATGGAATTGACAACATTTCGAAATTTGTAAAACGTGAAACTTTTTGCACCGTGAGTTCGAAAATATTTATTTCAAACTTTTATATTATGTACTTCGATTTGGAGAAAAAAAAAAACGAAAACTGCAATTTGACGTTGTTGTTACGGCAGAATGTATTAGATTTTCTTTGCCACTTTGTTTAATGTTTTAAATTGATTTCAGTGATTAAAACGTCAAATGATTTAAATGCATTCTACGAACTACGAACAGAATAGAGTTTGACAAACAAGTGACAACCAAATAGTTGGTCACTGAGCAAGTAATCACTAGTTGTTATTTTGCGTATTCAGCCGTACCAATAATGATGTCATTTGGTGCTTAAGACTTTTTAGAATGTGATGATTTTATACGCATGAAAAATTAAGTGATAACGTCAGTTTTTTTGATAAATGAAAAACACGTATACTTACCTTATATTTTTCATTTTCTTTAGAATAAAATACTACATAATATGAGTGAGTATGTTAACAAACTTAAATGATGTCAATGAAGGAAGCGATTGTATTTATTAAAAGATACGAGTATAAAGTAATACAGATATTAAGTGTGTATGTAGTCGGCTACTACTAATCCGATGCAAAGAATTCTGTCAGTCACTGAGTGTGGTAACATATATATCAATGCTTTCAGTATAGAAAGCAACCGTTGAGTTCTATTCTGTCTTCTATTTTATTTCTGCAAGGTCGCGCGCCACAGCTAGGTAGAGCCGTATACTTGGAAAAGGTTAAAATTGTTATGTTGTATTTGTTAGGAATGTCTGCTTTTTTAAACGGTTTTCTGAATTTACATCATTGAGTTAGAGACTAGTCGAATGTTCTCAAGCCACCCGAAGGTCTTCGACATGTTCCAGCATTGAAAACAACCGCAGCAGTGTCTATAGGGGAGGCCCGTGCCCAGTAGTGGCTCTAATACTTTGTCCGACCCGAGAATCGAACCCCTCTAGCTTAGTACTCGCGCTTGCGAACACTAAACCAACGGCTAGCTGATAAAATGTTATTAAAACTTTGTTTTTTAAAACAATTGTAAAATTCTTCTCTCTAAATTACCTTTTAGATTGATCTACTTAGTAAGCAGCACCCGAGTTCCGTAGCTCATGTTTTGGATCCGTGCATGGTGTATAATAATAGGCTCACCGCCTTTTATTAGATGTATAAGTGGTGCTACACATCTCTGCTTACCACTTGGTAGAAATACAGGCGTGTGATGAGACGCATGCAAGCACTCCCCGCTGGCTGATTGTAGTCAATGTTTCCACTAGACAACGCATCGCAACGAACAATGAACGAGCGTTGCTTGATAATACAAATAAATGCCCTCTGGATTAAACCCGACGTATTGTACTGCGTATTTACAGTTTTGTGGTCTGCGTAATACATGCAGCGTTACACGTGACCATGTATTTAGTGCCTGTGAGTATCATATTAGACTTGCGTGGTCAATAATTGATCACCATTATTTAAAAAAAATATTGGATTTGTCATAATTAACACGCTTTTGTTAGCTGTATGTATGTAACGGAATCTTCGTATGTAATTTTCGCCCACTTCAAAACGTCGGATTATTTTAAACTTTGCACACTTATCAAAGACCGATGACAATGCAATAATTTAAAAAGAAATCTTTATGGTTGGGTCATCAACAAAAGCGTGTTTATTTTTTTAATTTTGATATCTCACAGTGATCGCACAGATATCAAAGAGATATCACAATATAAATATTTTCTTTCAAATTAATATGGGATGGAATCCATTGAAGTATTATTTTTTACCACCATTGATGCGAAGTTGCAGTGGGGACCCCATATCTGTCGACTGGCGGATAGACTAAGTTCTGCAGCTTACGCGGTTAAAAGGATACGCTGTTTGGCGGATGTCGATACCGCTAGATTGGTATATTTTAGTTACTTTCACAGTGTAATGTCCTATGGCATTTTACTCTGGGGTAATGCAGCTGATGCTAATATTATTTTTATTTTGCAGAAGAGGGCTATCCGTTATATATACAAAATGAAAAGTAGAGACTCCCTTAGAGAAAAATTTAAGGAAATAAACATCCTAACCCTTGCATCGCAGTACATCTATGAGAATATTATGTATATTCGTAAAAATAGGCATCAGTTTGTAAGTCGTAGTGACCTAAATGCCTTACGCAATGTAACACTAAGGAACGGCCACAAATTAGCGTTTCCTAAATGCCGGCTTAGTAAGAAAAGTCGTTCCTTCATAGGAATGTCTATTCTAATATTCAATAAAGTCCCGGCTGCGGTTCAGTCTCTGCCTTTACAAAGGTTTAAAAAAACCATCAAACAAACATTATGTCGAAAAGCTTATTATAATATTCAGGAGTATTTGGATGATATAAAGGCATGGGACTGAATTAAACTCTGACAGGCTATCACTATGCTTCTGTATTAATTATACTAAAAATTGTAAGCAGGTGGCATATGGGGTGATTCTTGGCATACACGATTGGCTGTCTCGTGTCTGACTTAATCATGTCATGGTCATACTGTGCATTTTTCTGTAAAAATTAATTTGAATTTTAAAAGAGTACCGAGAGTTTTTTCCTCCGGCTTTTTTCTCTCTCGGCCTACACTAGGGCATAGGATAAGAATATTGTAAATTCTTCCTAAAGCCGATGACCATATAGATAGTCTATCGTGACTTAGAGCTTAGCTTAGTGGTAGGTAATTATTGTAAATTTATCTTAAGGCAAGTTAGACACCTGTGTAGGATTAGCTATTCATTCAATAATCAATAGCTAATCCTTTGCCTTATATAGATCAGTTAGTAGTTTAAGTAGTTTTTAGTTAGGTACCTAGACTTTCGTTAAGCGTGTCTAATCACCTCATAGCGAAATAAATTATTTGACTTTGACTTTGACTTTTTTTTATTATTGGATAGCAAATTTAAAATCGATTTTATTATTCGATAGGCAATCGGTAGTCCTCTCACATGAGAGGAACAACGAACCAAGTGTTGCAGAGCACTTTTACAATCCGTGAGGATAACAAATTGATCGTAATTTATCGAAGCAATGTACGACAGAGCTTCTTCAATTGCAATAAGTTCTAAGTGCATAATAGAAATATGAGTTTCGATTTTAAATTTCATGCTACATCCCAAGCTAGAATCCAAAAACGCTGAACCTGCCCCCTTATCGTCTTTGGATCCATCAGTGAAAATTTTATGCCAACCATCATAATTGTCTTTTATAAATTTAATACAAATAGATTTTAAATGTATAATACGATACGTTCGTTTAGCTTGGGAGATATTGGGGATAGACTCACGTATTACGTTTTGTAGTGGAATATTACTAACCCAAGTATCCAATGAATACATATCGAGTGTACTGCTGTTATAGACAGGAACTGAATTTAATGTGTTTAGAGAGCTAACAAGCAACGGAATTTTTTTATTATACCAATAACGAACATGACTAGATGCCAACATTTGTATTAGGTGGTCTTAGCTTTAGCAAAAGATTTAGATTTTAAAAAAAACTTTTCGGCCAGATATCGTCTACGAAATTGAAGTGGTGTGAGGCACAATTCATTCTCCATCACATGAATAGGAGTGCTCCGTATAAAGCCACCAATTACTCTTAAAGCTATATTTTGAATCTTGTAATAAATATTTATCCACATTCACATGTGGATAAATATTTAGGTACGCTTTTAACCAACACACATCAGCTAACGTACAATTTTTTTATTCGCCTGGTAGAGTAATAGCTACGCCCCTGATACATACTTCACTATAACATATTCTACTAACTAGAGCACAACAATGAGGATGAAAATAGGAGCATAATATTGACCTCAGAGAAGCCGGCGCACTGCCAGTCAGAGGGCCCTTATCAACAAAATAAGGGCGCTAAATGTCAGTTGGAGGCGCGGGTAGACTGAAATGTTGAAAGGGGGTGCAGTTGTTGCAGAGGATTTGGTGCGTAAATCTCGCTTTTAGATCCATGGCTTTTAATAACTGTTTATCTAATTTTACCTAAACTAAATATACATTACATGTTTTATTAATGAAATACAATGTATGTATATAAAAATTAAAAAAGAACTGGCACGAACTTCCCAACGAGGGTCGTCCTGAAAATCAGCGGCTGCGGGCTTGCCACGGCCGTTTGCTGAGGGCGTCCCATTTCGGCATCGTTAATTGTTACATAATAAAATCAAAATTGTATTGTTTCACATGTGTAGTATGTATGTCGAAATAAACTTATGTCTACGTCTATAACATAACGCATGTATTTTCCTGAAAGGGTAGCCTAAGGGTAAGGGTAGGTAGGAGGTGTGTGTACAGTTGCACACCCACTTTTGATGTGAATGTTTAGGCGGAGGGCAAACCAAATTTTTGGCGTGGCGAGCGTGGCGAGCGTGGCGAGCGAATATGCAGAATATGCGAATATATACTATACAGTTCCGACAAATGACGGTCGGATGTTATTTTATTAATATAATAATTAATTATTATTATAATTTTTTTTTGTTTTTTTTTTTTCTTATATGTTTTAGTTCCTGTCATAATCTGTACTTTTGTGGATATTACTTGTACAAAATAATTTCGATGTTTCACATCTGCCAGGCGTTTTTTGTTTTGTTTACCTGTTTTGTGAAAATCTAAGTGTTGTAGAGTCATATTTCCATCACATGTATGTAGCGTCCGTAGCCCAATGGCTCGCGTCGATTCAATGTGATCAAAAAAGTTAAGCAACGACGGGCGCGGTCGGTTTGTGAATTGGTAACCGCTAGTGGCAAAATTTTATGGACGCTACCGTGCTTCGAGGGGCACGTAAAGTCGTCGGTCCCGGTTGTTTTCAATGCTGGAAACAGTCGTTAAGCCTTGTCGAAGACCTTCGGGTGGCTTGAGAACATTGGACACTGGGTTGGCCACTAACCCCTCCACCAATCCGCATTGGAGCAGCGTGGTGGAGTACGTATGTTTGTGGGGGAGACCCGTGCCCAGCAGTGGGGCGTCTATGCGTCGCAGCGATTTCCATCACAGATGAAATTATCTATCATTTCATCTAATTTTTCTGGGCTTCTAAGATTATTTCAAGAGTTTTAGCTCAAATACAAAGCTAATTGAAAAGTCAAAGGCAAAAAGTTATTTGGGTCAAATAAAATGTAGAGATTTTAAGATTAAAAGGAATGAGATAGAAAAGCATCTGTGTCTGACATTGAACGAGACTTACAAGCAATTTCAAATAGACTATTATGTACTTACACCAAATAACAGAACGAATTGTTAATAACACTAGTCCCTATTTGAATCTTGTTCAGTCTATCACTGAGTAGCAGCGGATGAGTGTGCTTAAATTATTATCTATATATGTATATAAAAGGAGAAGGTGACTGACTGACTGACTGAGTTAATGACATATCAACGCAGGGCCTAAACTATAAGAGTTAGAAACTTGAAATTTTGCACAGTGGTTCCTTTTATAACGTAGTGGAGCACTAAGAAAGGATTTTTGAAAATTCACCTCCTAAGGGGGTAAAACGGGGATGCAAAGTTAGTATGAAACTTTGCCGTTTTTGAAGTCAAGTGGCCATTAACAACGTCTGCCCGAACGCGGGCAGACGTTGTTAATGGGTCTAATTCTATGCGAGCGAAGCTGCGGGCGTCCACTAGTTATCCATAAAAAAAGTAAAATTATTATCAGAGCCTGACTGGTAATGATAAAGTCGCCCGAAGACCGCAGAAGTTTCCAGAGGTTGAGTTTAATATCGGATAACCTGCCAAAAAGCTTAGCGGCGACTAAGGTGGACCCATAAATCGAGTGTCAAACACACTACCCATTAGCTCGGGTCGCGATCGGATATGAATCACATTAGGGCGCCGACACTACACAGACGATGCGTTTTTAAGGCAATCACTTGTAGTTTTACTATCGCCCGGTTTCTGAAATTATTTTATGTGTGCGTAGATATTGCAGATTTGTAACTCATACGTGTTTTTTGTGAAGTGCCAGAATATTTTAGTAGATAAGCGCCACGCTACTTGAATCCAGGATTAATAGTTTCTGCCAGGAAATTATGATGTAGTAAAATTTAAAAAAGGAATGCCTTATAGCTTATTTTGTGCCGCCTTGATTGGGCTTATCACCCGTATAACGGTTTATAAGTAGGTACGTAATGCACAAAATTTAAATAATGTTAGGTTCGTAGGTTAATTCCAATTCAAAATAATAACATAGTGATAATGGTAAACACGTAATTTCTTTAAATATATTCATTCATCGGCATGCTTTGCTTAGGTAACTGTGGCTCAACCCATGTCGGCACGGCTCACGGATGAGACGTTACTTAATTTATGAAAATCTGCGATTATCTAAAATCTATATGAGACTAAAGAAAGGAAATATGTTCTCTTTTTTTATATTTATGAACTTTCAGAAATAAAAATTGAAATTTATTGCGTAGTCGCAAAGTCGCAATCGTGTCGAACGTTTGCAGGCGGTTAGTGGTAGAGTTCACGCCTAATGCCAGTATGCCTTTCTCGGGCTGGACCGGAAGCGGGTGCGGCGCTACCTGTTTCCGGCGGAAGCTACCAAACAGCTATCAATTTTTCTGCCTGTCTATCATAATAATGTGTTAGGTTTTAAGTAATGACTGAGGAAAGAGGTGCGTAAGCTATTACTACTACCTTCACCTATTAAAGTTAGTTTTAAATATAAAAATTATAGCTATTTGACCGCTGACTTTTTGTCTGATCAAAATCGGTTAAGGAGGACAAACAAACAAACACAGATTTCCATAATTAGTATATAATATATGTAAGTAAGGTTAAGGGATACTTAAAGAAAGAAATTTCAAAGATTTTCAGAAGTTATACAATTCTTATTCATTTATTTTAAAAGCTTTTGTTTAACTTCACTCGTATGTATCTTGTATGTATGTCCTGGAATCTTGCAATCAATATTTCACCAACTTCCACTGAAGCTATCGAGCTGAAATTTGGCACACATATTTGGTTCCGATGACAATGCAATAATATGGTACTGTCGAACTGATCTGATGATGGAGCCGGAAGATATTAACTGGAACTTCATGATGGAATATCGTATCATAGTCGTGTTTGCACTTGTGGTAAAGTCTTGTAATGAACTTTGACCACGATTAGGTTTCAAGGTCAAGTTATAAAAGCTTTTTAAAAAAAATTTTTTTTTACAGTATAATTATTAACCTTCACATTATTCAATCTAAATGAAGCTAGTATAACGTAGTAAGTACATTGAAAATAAATATTGTTTGGAAAAGTGATTCCTAAGAATTAGCGTGTGTAATGCTATTTGTGTCAGTACACATCAGATGCGCGTGTCCCTATAGAGTCAATGATTTGACTTGATTTCACATCGTTAGTAAGGATTCCATATCGATATGTAATCTTAGTTAAGTAATGCCATCTTACGATAACAGCCGGGACCGCGGCTTATCGCGGCGCGATATATCACATATCTCGAGTCCTTCCGGACTCATAATTTTCCATCTAGCGGACACCCAATCACGCACAAACGACAGATATATAGCGGTGGGCCAAAACTGCTGTGACAAAAAAATTCTATTTGCGTTTATCTTTAAAAAAATGCCGCCCATTTCGGCCATTTTTGCATAAATGTCAACAAATGTCAGGGCTGCCTCTAGCGGCCTCTGAATTCTTGTTAGTATTTAAATGTCATCGCCATATTTTTGTACGCAGGGCGCGAGCACGTTATAAAACCTCACTGATATCACAGAATAAAAAGAAGGCTTGTGTTTACGACAGTGTGTATTTGTTGTTCAGAATGCCTTCTCAGTTTCGGAATACTTTCAGAGGAATATGTAGCTATAATACTAGTTAGTTTTATATAGTAGAAAATTATGCATTGGCTTTGGTCTCCGTAGCTACAGTCCCAGCCTCGTAAGAGGCGACTAAAAGGGGCTTCTGGGGTTCCAGCAAGAGTGGCTCGAAACGTCCAGGGAATGAAGACACAGGCTGCGGCCGCATAAAATTGGTGTCGAAACATCTCAACTGTAAGGAGGCGCGGCGCTGGAAATCACCCTTGGTTTCTTACAGATATTACTACACAACTCTACAAGCGCCGAAGGGAGTTTTTGTTGGCTGAAAGTCTCTCATACCTCGGCGGCTGCCACTATGTCCATGTAGGTCAGCCTTTCCCAAAGTGGGCGATAACGCCCCCTTGTGGGCGCTGCAGGCCTAAAGGGGGGTAAGAGACCCAGAAAAAAAATGGGGCATCCTACTGCGCTCAGGTTTCAAGTTAACTTTTGCGAGTTATAGTAAAATAATCTCCGCTAATATAGTTCACAAGTTATAGTGGTTTTTAAGTAGGTGAAAAAAAGCGCTAAAAAATTAATTTATTTTCATAGTGGGCAGTGGACAAAATAAGTTTGGGAACGCCTGATGTAGGTACTTGTGAAAGGTTTCCCATTCAGTCAAAGAAAGATCAATCGCTAAAAAGATATTCAATATACGCGTCGTCGCTTATGATTCCGCTCGCGGCGGCAGAGGCGACTCCACTTCATGCATAGCAAAGATAAGTGATTGAACTGCGTTTGCGATTCATGAGCTCCACACGATCCTGCGAACGGAATTATCATCTAAACACGCTTTTATAGCTAGCGTCATCATCATCACCATCTATAATGAAATTGATGATGTGAAAAAATATTGTATCTACTCGCCTGCTTTTGAGAAAAATGCTCGGTATTTCGCTATGCGGCGAAGACAAAAATATGTCGAACTAACCATACCGACAAAGGTCGTAGAGTGGTTTAGTTAACAAAACCCAAAACCAGTGGATAAGAAAAGAACCGAGGTCATATTTCATTCATCGTGCCCAACAGTAGGATGCCTATGGGTTGAAGCTTGGCTCAGCATACTTCATTACGCTTGGGGTTGGTGGACTCCCTTATTGGGAATACACACGAGTACACATGGAGAGATTAGGTATGTAGATATTTGATTATTGAACGATTATGTAGATATTATCAAATCTAACTTATTTGTATAATATTTTCACATTATACTTGTATTGAAATGAATTACGCACAGACGCGCGTCGCACCAAAAACTCGAACGGAAGCCCAACTCCACCAGTCATCACTGCCAACATGGCACACGTGCTAAAGTTGATGGAGTATTATCAACTGAGGAGTAATTATTTATTCGGCTCATTAATTACTGCCAGTTCATTACGGTCAATCAGCGAGCAGAGCGCGGTCGCGGTCATCCCTAATGATCCCGCGGGAAGGACAGCTCCGTCTAATGAATGATCGCACCGAAATTACGTAATGGTAGCGTCAGTCATCTCATTATGATTTTGATGAAGGATTCGTTGTGGGTCGCGGGTCGGTAATTATTCAATGGTACTCGAGTTCAGAGGCGAAATCGGATGTTGGGTTATGTGGGATATGTGAAAATAACTTTACATACATACATCACGCCTGTATATATAAGGGGTAAGCAGAGGTGTGTAATTAACACCAACGAACAGAACTAACTATCACTAACAGTCCCCAGCCCTCGTACCTACTAACGAACTGACCAATGTTGTTATGTTCTAATTAACTCTCTCAAATAATTGGACTAACCATCCCAGTCCCTAATTGAGTCTTGTTCAAAGTCAGTCACAGTTGCCATGGGCGGCAGCGGATGGGTGGTGCTGCAAGATCGTTTGCTATCTTGTATCCATAAGGAAACCTTGGAAACTTGAATTCGCTCAACTTTACTCGAAGCCAATGCAGGTTTGCTTTATAAATCGGACATAATTATTCGAGCCACGCATTACCGAACGTTTCATTTGCATTTAAATTAAAGTTTCCAATTATTTCAAACATTGAACTGCGTCAAATATACCCCATATTTATTAATAACCTATTGCATGCAGCTAGCCGCAGAATGTGATGGAGTTGTTAATTGGAACGAAGTTCCTTATCGCGCGTTGCGAAAGGGGGCTAGACGGAAAAAATTAAGACTAAAATTTGTAACGACACTTTTTGCTTTTTGACGGCAAGAAACATGGCCACTGCTTTTCACGCGGCCCCATATTTCCGCGTGTACCCCTGGGTATTGTCCCCGGACCCTCTCGAATATCAGCCACTGAGCTATCAAGCTATTCCGAGTTAATTAATGACGAGCAAAACGTGGTCACCAACGCGACTGGGAGCGGCCGCGACTCCCGGCGTAATGAGTACGGGGAAAGCTCCAATGTCCATCACTTTAATGTAGATAAAGCCCTGCCCGAGCTTTTCTAGTGAAGTCTATTTTTAAAGCACATTTGCTTTGTCACAGTGGATTAACATGTCATGTTTCGTAATAGTTGTTTATGGGCATTGGTTGGGCGAAACATGACAAGCTTATGATTAATTAAATTCTAATGAATATATTCTTTAGCATCAGGGAACTGCTTTCGTCGCTCCACTGCTTAGAATTATGTGTCTGTGAGGAAGACCCGTGCCCAACAGTGGGTCGTCTATGGGTTGCAGCTAAATAAAAATAAATGTGTGAAAATAAAATTACTCAGATGAAATTTTTTTTACCTTAACTTTTACCATATCTTAGAAAAAATATTTTCAAGCCGTTCAAAATTGCTTAGTGTATTCTCTGTGCACATAATGATTTACATGCAGCCCCAAGCAGCGTAGCATTTGCAGCAGCATTGTTTTCAAATGGTTTCGACAACAATGGCTGTGGAAACAGGTCATGACAAGAGCAGAATGTGGCGTTCCGTCTGCGATTCGAGCGTAGGCGTGCTACGACGCTACGGAGGCTGTAGGCGTCTACGAAAAAGGTTTGTATCCGAAAGCTTTTACGATGCCGAGATAAGATAAAAAGGTACGGATTAATGTATGAAAATTGGCTGAGTATATAATGTTATGTGAACTACATAAATAAGATCAAAGTCCGTAGTCGATCTCAAAATATTGTAAAAAGAAAACGGATACGGAAAAAAGCAGCTGAAACTAGTATCAACTCATATTGTTATCCCTCAAAAAAACGGATTTTAAGTTAGACGAGTACATCGATGCAGAAGCTATTCATTATTTGTAGGGTCAGGCATAAGTTTTTTCAATTTTAATTTAAGGGGGAGTCATCACCATTTTAATACTGATACAGCATACTGTGTACGAGATAAAGAATAACGAAGCTCAAATTGCTTTGGTATGAGTTAGTCAGTACCTCGATACTACTGAACTGATTCACTAGATGGCGCTACAAACTGATTGACGCTTTTCTTTTGTTCTTCTGACTGAGACTTCTTGTAGAATACTGTGAATGTATTTAGGCCAGTGTAATTTTCATGTACTATAATTAGTGCAGCCGATTATTCGCTCTAGTGCTATGGGTTACAGAGTAACATTGAATGAATACGCTTGGCGTAACACTTGGCGCCTGGGTGGTACGGGAGATGACGTCACACATTTTTTCGTATATGTTGGCGTTCACCGATTTACAAGACGTTATCTCGTCAACAAACTTCAAGTCCAAACATATAAATCACTTACTCAGAAACCGCCAGCGCCGCGTGTAGTCCCGCGCGCGGCGCCACCAGCCCTCCATCGCCCCCCACAGCGGGTACACAGCGTCTCTAACTCGACGAATTCCTGGAAATTCAGTACACATTTCCATGAAAAAATGTATGCTTGGTCAAACATAATCTGATACATTTGAAATTTGCAGCAAAGGTATGAGAAAAAATGGTATCTGTATTTTGTAAGACAAAGAAAAAGCAATTAACTAACTATATGTAGGTACCTAGATAATTTCAATTTTTCAAGAGGTTTCATTCAACCCACAAAGAGTTAACAAATGGGATGAAAGTTGTTACTAAAGTGAAGTCAAGTAATTTTTGTTTAGACAATAATATGAAAAACCTGTGGACGGATTTTGACCAGCATACAACTCTATTTTGAGTTGACATTGTAGGTGTTCCCGGAAAATAATGAGGGGTCTCTTGGGATTAGTTTGTTTAAATATTTCTTAAATTTTAATAAAATTGCATTATTTATATTACATATAGAATATTTGGTGAAAACCAAACGTACCAATTACCGATTTTGACAGGTCCGTTATGTAGTTACGATCGTGGTTTCGAACCCAAACAAACATTCGTGTGATGAACAACTTGTGTTTACTCTGTGTTTGGTTGTTTAATATTATCTATTTAAGTACCTACCTATGTATATAAAATATATATGTATGTGTATGAGTCTCTGACACCTGTACTGAATCACGGCACACATTACGATTACATATCCAAGCGCTCCCTACTCCTACGCTGATAACTGGCCTGACCACTGGGCAGTTAAATTAAAGATTCTTTTTCTACAAAATATTCTAGTTAGGTACCAGGCCTACCTGAACTGTCCAGGTTTTCGTAATCTCTTCTGTAGAACGCCCCAACCAAGCACATTTCGATGGCATTACACTATTCCGCAATAAACGTAAACACTACACGAATTATAATAATATGACTAAGTGAATGCATGAAACGACTGAAGCGCCGCGCGCGGCCACTCAAGAGTATTATTTGTATTTATAATCTGTCTGTTGGAATAAAACGTTTATCTTTTAATTTAGTCATAATAATTGGCACTTCACTTAGCTTCTAACATTTGCGTCGATTGGAATTGGATTTCTGGACGCTGTTTTAAATTTTCTTTCGTTTCGAATTTTAAAAATATTTATCATTGTTAGAAAAAAGTATTGAACGATTATCCATAGATTAAAGTATATACTAACGTACGATTATCTCTCGAGACAGTCGTAATGTTAGGGATTCGGATGATTTATGCAATAAACTGATCTACTAATAATAGCAATTAATAGAAAGGGGGACAGGAAACTGTCCGCGTCGCGTGACCTCTGACCACACCGGAGTGTGCGGCACCAAACCTGGCCACTGCAGCCGGCAACACACTCCACTCCCGGTTGAACTACACCGTTAATGCACTTTGTAATCACTTTTCGCGGGTGTGCACTGCAATAATTTTGCCGAAACCGTAAAATAACGCGTACGCGTGCCCGACGCACACCGAGCGTCACGTCGTTAGTTTTCGACTGTCGACTAAGCGGAGGGTAGGCGGTGACATTTCATGCGTCAAAATAAATAATGCGGGCATATCCTACCTAAAGTTTTTTTTGTAGCATCTTTGTTTCATCAACCGGCCAGCAAATTTAAATGTATTTCTTGTAATCTTATTTCTCGAGCACCATGCAAGGTATGAAGGTCAGTTTATTTCTTAGGTAAAGCCGTCTGGGAGGTTGCTTAGCTTAAAGCTACAACCGAGTCCCATTGTTGGGCCTGGGTCTCCCCCACAGATAGCTGCTGGAGAGAGAGCATACTAATCTATTCTAGCATAGAATGGTGGAAGGGTTAGTGGCCGAGCCAGCGTCGAATGTTATCCAGCCACCCGAAGGTCTTCAACGTGGCTTAGATCGTTTTTACCGTTGAAAAATACCCTGAACGACGGCTTAACGTGCACTCCGAAGCACGGTAGTGCCCATAAAATGTTGCCACTAGCGGTCACCCATCCACAAACCGACTGCGCCCGTCGTTGCTTAGCTCTGTCGATCACATTGAATCGACGCGAGCCATGGCTATGGACGCTACATGCACTGCAACGTACGTAATGAATTAAAGCAAATTATTACTTACCAAGGGCCTTTGAGCTATTGACGATACAGGAGCCTTTGACGTAGTAGTTTGTGTTTGATTTAAAGTTCTCATATTTATTGTAATTTTAAAGGGAAAATAAGACAACATATAATTTTCACATTGTTTAATATCAAAATCACAATGTACCTGTAAGTAAATGTGCCAACAATGATTAATACCTAATGGTACTGACGAAAATACTGATGAGTTAATTATAGTCACCGGCAAGCGTCGTGTGGTAAGTCGGTGGACGTGTTATGTATCACAGTCGCTCTTCAGAATGCAACTCTGAAGGCGGGCCTAATTTTACTTATGTTTTACGATCGCCTGAACATTTAGAACATTTAAAACTTTATACATAATCTAGGTTTTATAAAAATGCGCGTTTATGAACGCCATTCGTTTAGTTTATAAAAACAATTTAATTTTTAATTAAGTAATGGAAATTTTAATTATAAATAATTTAAAATTATTTTTAATTTAAATCATGCAGAATATCAATTCATAGTTCATAAATTTAACCAACATACAATGTCACAGTTAAGAAATATGATTATGAAGATACGAAATAATTACACTTGTGTAGACTAACCTTTAATAAATACTTAGACAGAGCTTAATAAAATACTTTAGTGGTAGTAAAAAATAGTTACTAGTAGAACCCACTAATTTAACCTAAATTGACCATGTTTAGATGTCAACCTATAGAGTTGTTGTTGAGTAGAGGGTCCACGTCGTCTGCGTCAGACTTATCGCTGTCACTCGGCACTGGAATAGAATTAATAAAAAATTAGTTTCAGTTCAATATTAAATATTAAAATTTATTACTTTGTAACTGTGAAAACAGAATATATTTTTTGAAACCATGCAATCACGTAACTACTAAATGTATCTTATATGTAGGAATGAATGTACATTCGAACCATCTAGGATGAATCGATCTACCAGTTTAGTTTAGTGTTGTCCCCAATGAAAAAATGATAACTTAATTTTTTATAATTTCGCGTTATACTTATTATGGTATTTTGTTATAAACTAATTAATTTCTTAGACACGAGTAGGTAGGTATCTACTGTACACTATAATCTTATTTTTTATATTTCCTAAGTGTAAATTTGCAATTCTCAATAATATGTAATTTGATTATTTGATAAATAAAAGGTAACAAAACTATACTAAATAGAATTAGGAACCATGAATAAATATATCGAAAATTTAAAGGATAATCACAACAGTTAGTATGTGGTAGAACCCGTATGGAACCGAATAGGTTTTATATTAAGCCTGTTTGGTTCCATTTAGAGTTCACCCGGGGCAGTACCACCGCCCGCCACGGTATCTAGTACCATTTCTACCGTGTAATCATTGTTATTAAAGCAATTGCAGTCCGGTTTGAATGGTGCGGTTTCCGGTTACACTATATATCTTAGTCCTCTGGGGTAGCAACGCATCTGTGACTAACTTAGAACTTAAGAGAAGGATTTTGTAAGGAGTCAAAGGAAATTCATTTCTTAGTGTTAGTCGAAAACATTCACAGCGTGCAACACAAGCTAAGCTCTAATAATTAATACAACAAGCAAAAGCTATTACAAAAATAAGGAACATATAAGAAGCTAATAAGCACATGACATTATATGAGTTGATCTATACTTTGAAAACCAAAATAATATATTTACTATTGTTCTGATTGTAAATATTATTGGTACAATAAGAAACACTAAACAATCCGTTATGGTAACGAGAGTCCACTGACCTTGGCGTCGCTAGCCTCATAGCCCGGTTCTACCTCACGCCTTGCTTCTGCACTTACAATCTTAACGCCTATCAGGCTTCTATTCTGTCTGTCAATATTCTGTATAATTATTGCATATTAATCAGTATTGTGTATGACAATAAATTTGAAAATCTGTACTTATTATATTTTACAATTGGATTGCGTTAATCAGATCAATGTTATAATTATGTCTTTATAATCAAAAGGGGTAGCAACTTATAATTAGATCCACAATCATATGTGGATTCAAATAATATTTAATTTCGATTAAAACAAGATAGTGAAAATGTACATTCGCTTATATTTCACGTAAAAATACACTTCACATATTATATTTTACAGACAGTTCCGAGTGTATTACAGCTCTGGACAACGCTTTGTACAGCCGTGGCCACAGTGGAGCACAGTGCACTCCAGGGTACACTATTTAGACAGTGACTTTTAGGGCACAAAGGAAGCCCACATGATTTTCTGCCACAATGTAACAAGGAGTTATGCTTTACTGATCTCTAAAAAGATACATTATTTTTAACACAATTCTTTAACAACTAAATCTTCGTTTTTGAAGTTAGTTAAAAAGTTTACACTTCAAGTTATATTCAAGGAAGTCGATGGGCATGACTACTATAGTTCTATATACAATATCTTGGTTAGAAATAGAGATACTTTGAGAACGAAACTCTTTAAATGGACATGGATAAACCCAATTTTTTCCCTAAAAGCATATTCGCGCAGCAATGAAAATAACACATATTATTTTACAAAGCTGGTTCCAAAACATTGTGCTTGATAAGGATGCTGTACCGGATTACTGTAGGTACCGAAATCTCCCAGCTGCGGCGAGCAAGCCTTCCGTCCAACTGCCAGGCAACAAATAACCTGTACTAAATTACAGCGATATACAAGAGAAACGATCTTAGCAGGTGAGAAACTACGGTTTCATAAACCATAACTAGGGGCCTTGTGAACAAATATGGGCGATTGGCAATGGGAATTACGATTTTGTGCCCCTGAATGTATATTATTATAGTTTTTTAAAATCATCCTTGTAAGTTTTAAATAGGGCAACGTTGAACGCCTGTGAGTAACACACGCAATGTAACTCAGACTATTAGTAACATACACGCAATTAAAGTAAATTAAATGTCACTTGCTATAACGGTGAAGGACACATCGTCAAGAAACCTGCATGCCTGAGAGTTCTTCATAGTGTACTCGAAGGCATGTGAAGTCTGCCAATCCGCACTTGGCCAGCGTGGTGGACTAAGGCCTAAACCCTCCCATTCAGAGAGGAGACCCGTGCCCAACAGTGGGACAAAGAAAGGGTTGTTATGATGATGATGATTACTATGATACCGAATTGTTATTCTCATCTACTGGGCTGTGATCTGTATATTTAAAAGGAGTTTTAATAGGGTCATTGACATTTGTTGTCAATGTCAGTCGGCCATAATTGTTCACAAGACATCCATATTACATTGTAATTCGATTAACATACACTGTAAGCTAAGTGCAAAGCGCTGCAAGTTATAACAGTCCTATGAGACATCGACCAGTTTTCTAGAGTAGTTTGATAGTGAATTTTTTTTACAACAAACTTTCGTACGGAAAGATGGTCGTTATATTGAAACTGGTCATAGAAATATTGACTAATCGTTTTGTATAGTCTAAATATACAATAGACTGAAAAGAAGACAGTAACTTTGAGAAGGCATTAGAACTGGCTATCAACGTTTTCGACAGAAATACAGAAGAGCAAACTCTTGAATACAATTTCTTTAGAATGTCGACAATTTGTATAAATATGTCTTAACCCCATATTTCCTTTACCCTTCCACACAAGATTATAAAAAAAAAGTCGTATCTGATATAATATTTCCCACGAAAAAGGAGAATATTTTTTAAAGTATAAAACTCCCTCTACGTATTTCCTTTTTTTTTTTTTTTTTTATTTCTTTACTCGTTGGTATTGAAATTATGTTCAAGAGTTTCCTAAAATATAGCGACATATGTCAGAGTTAGTGGCGCCAAAACCGCGGCTAATCCAATCTGAATCCAATTTTGTAAGCAATGCCGTTCAAATTAGAGTTATGTTAGTGTTAGAAGAAAATACTTACGCTAGGAAATATTAAACATAATTTAGAGACAATTTGTCTTTACAAGCTAGGAAGTTCTGCGGTCACCTATTAGTATTACATGCCCGTGTCCATAGACAAAGTAAGTCATAAGTCATAGCATGCGAAGAAACATGACATTTTAACAAATGAATTCCTCATCTCAGCCGTTCGAACTATGCTATCCCGTGGAGTGTTTTAGTCAAGTGGAGAATATTTAGACAAAGCTAATCAACTGCGAAGTGATAAATTCTACCAAAATTTCAGTAAAATGCCACTGAACAACTAACTAACTATTGAATATCTACTAACGACCTAGCTGTAACTACTGAATGACTCTCCACTCGACTAAAATTTCCAAACCAGGCTTACAAGTGTATATTTGAGTTAACTGCAACGTTGTTAACAAGCAAACTTAACTTCCTGAACGTTTAATTCCGTCTACCTGCTAATATAAACAATTTATTGTTGTAAAAAACACGTGAAGAGATAAACAGCTAGTTTTAAAATACATTTAATTTATAAACAATTCAAACAAACTATTCGCAATATGACTTCATGTTAGGGTCGAAACATAACAAATGCGAGTATTTTTAAAGTCGCATTTATTCAAACGTTATTATAACTTATTTTTTTAAATCATTTTTTTTTTATTCGCATAAAAGTCATATTTATCTCATTTTAAACGATTGAAAAAGCTCACAAGTCTGTGATTACGCGAGCACGCGTATTATCTAAATATTAATTAAGTTAACTTGAAGTAAGTATTGACCTTAATTCGCGTTGCATATTTAACCGCATATTATTGGATTTTTAACCGCGTATTGCATATTTTGCCGCGTACTGCAAATTTAAATGCGTTTTACAAATTTACCTGTGTATTTCCACATTTCACCGCGTATTGCGTATTTAGCCGCGTACTGAAAGTTCAAATGCGTATTGCACATTTAACCGCGTATTGCATATTTAACAGCGTTTTGCATATTATTTAACCGCGTATTGCATATTTAACAGCGTTTTGTATATTATTTAACCGCGTATTGCATATTTAACAGCGTTTTGCATATTATTTAACCGCGTATTGTATATTTAACATCGTTTTGCATATTATTTAACCGCGTATTGTGCACCATAGTTCCTTCGCAACTGTTATATTTCGAACCCATTCACAACAACTGCACACTCAACAAAAAATTGAACTATCAACCTGTCCAGCAACTAAAGAACAGTTGTAACCATCCAGAGTCAAGCGTCGACAAAGCGGCACTCACCGGCGATGGCTCGCAACGAATATTTCGTAACACTTACTATCCACTACGTGCAGTCCATCTAGAACAATTGCATTTGGTCAGCGGTCGCCGACGCGTCGGCTACGTGTACGGATGTCGACGGCAACATGTTTCGCTTCTACGTAGTTTAAAAATTACGGTCAAGAATGGTTTAAAACTATTTTACTGAGAACTACGAACGAAAATGCATTGCGCCGACCGACATGACCACACGAAATGCCGTCACTCAGTAACGAAACGAAATTAAATTTATATAAAAACACAATTAATCTCAAAGCTAAAGAATTTGATTCCGGACCCATTAAACTAACATAAGCGTGAATAGTTATTAAAATATTAAGAGAAAAATATCTGTTCATATGTATTTTCTTCATTAACTGTGGTATATTTTTTTACTTATAATGTCGATCATACGCCATTGGCAATTAATACCAGAAGTTAATCTTCTGTTCCTATCTACTCTGTGATTTCCTAGATGTACTGAGCATTTTCATATACAAGAAATATGTTTGTTGGTTTATAAATACTACATTATATTCAATAGCGCGACACACTGTCAAGCTGACGTTTACACTACTTGCACTACTGACACGGACAACAAAACAAATATAACTGTACATTTATATACACTTTCATAATAATAACTTCCTAATATATGACGTCACACAACATTTTCTGCAGTCGGTTTTAATTAGACTTATGTTCGTTTTATTATTTACTATTACTTATTGTATGCATAGTATGTTAACATGTATTATTAATTTAAACATCACACTTGAATGAAGTGTTATTAACAACTGTTAATTCGAAACTATCAATTAAAACCCGACTACAGATAACGCTTACGAGAATATTGGCATTTCGCTTATAAATATATAATATATTAATCTATACCAAGATGAGGTTAAATAAATACTTAGATATTACACATATATTTTCGGACACACATAATAAATTATCAAGCCGTGTTACATATGTGCGATCGTGTGAAGTGCCTAGCTTAACACACACAACAAACAAGACACGTGTTTGAAAAACTTAAAAATATAAATGATTCATTTAAATTACATCCGTCGAACCAAACACTTTACGATAATAAAAGATATAAAATATTTTAAGGGCACCGTGTCTCAACTGTCCCGGGAACACGTCAAGATACTACAAGATACTACGATTATAATATTACTTTTTTTTTTGTCACAACACTTTAACAAGTAAATTAAATGAATCTCAACTGTCCAGTATTTTTCAATCAATTGTTTAAGAATTCGCTACTCCTTCACCAATGTACGCTAGCTATTCAAAATACCACCACATTTGGATACGAATTACAATATCAATCACGACATCTAATATACTAAGCGTTATGCTTTATTTTTTTTAGAAGTAATATAATATTGAAAAGAATTTGTATTTGCAGGAATGAAATTCATCGGAAATTCTTTTACTATTGGCTACATGTTATTTTTTTAAATTTCATAATATTAATTTCGCCTGATTACGTAGCCAAGTTTATCGTTTTTTGAATATAATTTATTGAAATTATATTTATATTATTCGTCGCTATTTTGTATTTCTTCGCGAATAAAACTAGATCGTAATTTTAATTTTTAAAATAATGTTACATTAATATTATGTAATTAAGACATATTAATATTAACATAATTTCGAAGTAAGCAACTTCTTAAGTCGTTTTGTCAGATGCGTTTAACCTCCAGTGTCAAACGTCACCGACGTGTGCGTTGTATATCACGTGTATTCATACGAACGTACATTACTAGATGCATTTGTTCGTACGTACGAACGTCCGTACATGTGAACGTTTATACGTGCGTACATTAATACGTCCGTACATGTGAACGTTTATACGTGCGTACATTAATACGTCCGTACATGTGAACGTTTATACGTGCGTACATTAATACGTCCGTACATGTGAACGTTTATACGTGCGTACATTAATACGTCCGTACATGTGAACGTTTATACGTGCGTACATTAATACGTGCGTACATGTGAACGTTTATACGTGCGTACATTAATACGTCCGTACATGTGAACGTTTATACGTGCGTACATTAATACGTCCGTACATGTGAACGTTTATACGTGCGTACATTAATACGTCCGTACATGTGAACGTTTATACGTGCGTACATTAATACGTACGCTCGTACGTGCCAATGCATGCATTAAATTCTCATTAAGCAGCGATACCTAACTAAGCCCTACATAATATTTAACACTGCATTAAAAACTAGGTTTAGATAGTGCCTAGCTCATGAGCGCCCGGACACAATTAACAACCTTGACAACGGCTTGCGCAACAAACAAACCTAACCCTCAACCATATTGAAACTGTAGTCCCTGCCGGCGGCCTGGGAACGCCTAGAGCCCTCAGGTGCCGCCTAGGGCACAAGCGATACTAGGCCCTATTTAACACACCAGTGCCTCTAGTGGCTCCTGAGCGCCCGGTGTGTCCGGTTGAAACTGTAGTCCCTGCCAGCGGCCTGGGCACGCCTAGAGCCCTCAAGGGCACAAACGATACCAGACCATGTCTAACACACCAGTGCCTCTTGTTCGCACATTCAGGGTTCCCTAGGCCAACTTTACCAGGCCACATTGGTGTGTTACCAGTGCCTCTTGTTAGCCGGGCACATTCAGGGTTCCCTAGGCAGCAGATGATACTCCAGTCCCCGCCGGTGGCCTAGGCCCTATTTAACACACCAGTGCCTCTTGTTAGCCGGGCACATTCAGGGTTCCCTAGGCAGCAGATGATACTCCAGTCCCCGCCGGTGGCCTAGGGCTGCGGGCGGCGCGCTAGGGCACAAACGATACTATGCCCTATTTAACACACCAGTGCCTCTTGTTAGCCGGGCACATTCAGGGTTCCCTAGGCATTGGATGATATTCCAATGCCCACCGGTGGGCACTAGGGCTGCGGGCGGCGCGCTAGGGCACAAACGATACCAGGCTATATTTAACACACTAGTGCCTCTTGTTAGTTGCGCACATTCAGGGTTCCCTAGGCATTGGATGATATTCCAATGCCCACCGGTGGGCAGGGGGGGCACTAGGGCTGCGGGCGGCGCGCTAGGGCACAAACGATACCAGGCTATATTTAACACACCAGTGCCTCTTGTTAGTTGCGCACATTCAGGGTTCCCTAGGCAGCAGATGATACTCCAATGCCCACCGGTGGGCACTAGGGCACTAGGGCTGCGGGCGGCGCGCTAGGGCACAAACGATACCAGGCTATATTTAACACATCAGTGCCTTTGTTAGCTGGGCACACTCAGGGTTCCCTAGGCATTGGATGATATTCCAATCCCCACCGGTGGGCAGGGTGGGCAGGGTGGGCACTAGGGCTGCGGGCGGCGCGCGTGGCGGGCGGGCGCGCGGCGGGTCGTACCGTTGCGCTCGAGCGGCCTGGCGGGCGGCGCGATGCGGAACAGGCCGATCTTGAGGTGGTCACCGCCCTATTTAACACACCAGTGCCTTGTTAGCTGGGCACACTCAGGGTTCCCTAAGCCGCAGATGACATTCCAATGCCCACCGGTGGGCAGGGTGGGCACTAGGGCAGCGGGCGGCGCGCGTGGCGGGCGGGCGCGCGGCGCGCGGTCGTACCGTTGCGCTCGAGCGGCCTGGCGGGCGGCGCGATGCGGAACAGGCCGATCTTGAGGTGCTCGCATATCTCCAGGCAGATCTGGCCGCAGTACCGCACCAGGTCCACGCACACCCATATCTGGGGAGGATGGGGAAATTCATATAGGGTAAACAGTATAATGATTGGCACTGTAAGCTGACTTCTAACATCAAGTGGTCAATTCTTGTAAATATACAAAATTAATAATATTTTAACTGTTTTTTCGGGTACTTGTTTAGCCAGGGATCAATAAAATGACGCATTAAGTTTGAAAATAAACATTTAATAAACTTAAAAATCTTATTATACTTATTTCTTCACTATAGTTTAAGTATAGTCGGCACGGCACTATAGTTTAAGTATAGTCATTGGCACTATTGACAGTCTTAAGAAACCTGCTTAAGATACCTACCTGGATCTAAACTACCTAGGTTCCTATCTATATATAAAAAAGGAGAAGGTGACTGACTGACTGACATATCAACGCAGGGCCTAAAATATAAGGGCTAGAAACTTGAAATTTTGCACAGGGGTTCCTTTTATAATGTAGGGGAGCACTAAGAAAGGATTTCTGAAAATTCACCCCCTAAGGGGGTAAAACGGGGGTGCAAAGTTAGTATGAAACTTTGCCGTTTTTGAAGTCTTTAGACGGGTAGACGTCGTTAATGGGTCTAATTCTACGCGAGCGAAGCTGCGGGCGTCCACTAGTTCATATATATTTGTTGGAAAATAAGAACGCAGACATAATATTAATTATAAGTTGGCAACAATTTTTTTAATCTGTCTAACATCTGCCATTACATTGATTCGTCTCGTAAGCTTGTAAAACTTAATCTATTGTGTGAGAACAATATATATTTACGTTGCATTTACATTATTCTTTTTATTTCCACCAAAATATCAACAATATTCACTAGCTGACCCCGCAAACGTTGTTCTGCCATATGAAATGTCAGTGACGCGACGCTCCATGTAAATGACTTCACGTCAATGAACGACGGTTAAAATATTTGTATATTGTTCATACAAAAATACCAAAAATCGTGATTAAAAATTTTTTTCCAGTTGACCAAATTGTGAATCTAAACCATTCTCGAATCCCTTTGAACACTCACAAAAAATTTCATCAACATCCGTCCAGACGTTTAGGAGGAGTTCAGTGACATACACACGTACACAAAAAATATAATTATAAAGATTTTACTCGAGTCATAGATGTTAAACTGTTTTGATTTCTGTGTGTGTCCGCTAGCCTGTGTTTTATCTATATATATAAAAGGAGAAGGTGACTGACTGACTGACTGACTGACGTTGAAGTTTTTCGTATATACCTACATTATTTCAATGAAATTTTGTATTTAGGTTATGTTACGTCTAATTCCATGCGAGCGAAGCTGCGGGCGTCCACTAGTTTATTTTATAATGTGTGGTGTTAAAAGTGACCATGAACAACACTCACCGTACACAGCCACAGCACGTAGTACTCCGGTATCGCGTTGTTGAAGTACTGGTTGAGGAACAGCATCGCCGGGCCCAGCATGGACCAGTCGTAGTATTCCATCTCGCTCTTTGTCATGTTCGCCACCTGCGGGGGGAGCGGGGTGGGTTGGTTAGAAAGAGATAGCTGGTGAATAATAGAATATTAAGTGCAGCTGTGACCGAAATTTGAAGGGAGACATCTGCGCATGGGGTATTAATGCGGGGACCGATGCTTATACTTTGAAACTTACACCACATTAGAATTGCTTATTATTATTAGAAAAAGACGCCTGAGTTATATCTAAAAAGAACCCTTTGTGGAATGAACATTAGCTATTGGCCCTGCTGGCTTTTACAGCGTCACTGAACAGTTTAGTCAAAGACCCGAATACAATATTTATTTGCCTTAAAAAATATTAATCCTTAGGTATTTATACGAAGTAAAATTTAAACCATCTATTAAGAAGATTTACTGTAAAAATGCTGTAAAATCAACATTTACCCATCCAAATAAAATAGATAAATACGTTATACATAATTATTTCGTGACTATCTGGTTTGCCCAATGGTTGGCTAGTAGAGAATGCTTTATGCATTAAGCTCACCATTTCTACTCTGTACCTTTTGTATGTGGATCAATAAAGATAAACAAATAAATTAATGTAATTTAGTAACATATTGCTTGAATGACTAATCTAATTAGCTTCACTTTGATCGGATTTGTTAAACTTCAACAGTCTGGAATGATAACATAGTCAAGAAATTTGTTACGTATTAAGTAATGCGCGTTAGATAAATCCTAACGCGTGACTATCAAATTTGATGCAACATTTTAGTTACGCAGTTAGTTAAGTTGCACAAAAATGCATTAATAAAATTAATATGACTTAATTGCTAAAAAGAAAATTGCCTCGGATTTGTGTCATCTGAGTTAATCAAATAAGCTAGATATAATTGTCTACTACATCTAAGATTATAAACGCTTAATGAAACGTCATTTTATTTCTTGTCTACCGCGAGTTCGCAAGGCAGAACATGGAAAAAAACTGTTTTATTTTAAAGCCGTAAATGTTGTATGCTTATACCATCCAGCCAACCAAGATAATTATTATTGCTATCATAATCTTACTTTAAGGTCTTATCGCACCAAGCGTTTTAACCATTTAAGTTGTCATCGGTAGCATAGAAAGCTTTTGTATACGGACCGACGTCAAAGTCTAGCTTGAATTATTGAATGCGCAGGAGTCGAAATTAGGGTAAAATCTGGCGCGAGGCGAGCGGGTTTACAGCCAAACACAATGATAATCCATGCGCATCTATCCCTTCCGGATTTCGTACAAAGCAAAACTTCCGTGCCGCGAGCTGTACTTAAATATCAAGGAACACTCACCACTAATCGATTGGTGACCTTAGCGGCGACCATACCGAACGCGAGGATGTACAGCGTGGGGTGGTTCTCGTACACCATGGACTCGCTCTTCTGGAAGATGATGAAGGCCGGGACCACCACGAAGGAGAACGGGATCACCGGGGACAGGATGCTCGTTCCCTGCGGAAGGCCTGGCTGTAACTGGGCTTCGAGGTGGCGGAAGCGAAGCGACGCGGGTAGTGAAAGATTTTTTAAGACTGATTGTAAATTTTTAAGCATAGAACTTAATTAAATATCATTGAAATGCTTAATATCGAAAAGAAACGAACTGATTTTAAATTAATTTACAAGTTTTGATTTAATTTGTATATTATTTTATTTATCTGGTTATTATTTATTGAAAAAAAAAAGTTTTTTTTAAAGAGGGCAGACATGACATTATCAATAAAATACTTTATTATTTAATATCCCGTTAATATATTTTATTCACAAATAATACTAAACAAAATAGTTGATTAAGGCCTCAATTTTGTAAAATGCAACATTTAGAAAAAACGGCGATAAACTAAAAAAAAACTAAAAATGGAAAACTAAAAAATCTTTCAAAGCGATGTAGCAGGCAAGCGGATGTTGCATGCAGTTACACACTAGATGTTAGCACGAGAAAACCAAAGAAAGTTTAACACGCTGACAGAACAACAACGACTTAAGGATACTGGTAAGTGGGCAAGTGTAATACAATACAATACAAAGCTAAATATCCAGGTATATTTTATTTAGAGTATCACTAACCGAGGTGTATTTTAAAGTATTAATTAATTTAGTAAGCAAGTACTTATTTTCATATAATGTTTTTCACACAATATTATGCAAAATGCAATTTGTTTTTAAAATATATAATATATTCTTTACTGTATGTTCGACTGTGTGTATTTTATTGCTTGATCCTTTATTTTATTCAGCTTATTAGTGCATCCATTATACCCATTGAATACTATTTATGCTTTTTATTCATAATCAATATAAATATTCAAAATATTCATCAAACGATGTTTCCTCAGTTTAATTTATTATTAACTTTCAACAATGTAATGTAAGAGATGTATTAGTATTATGCCCGCTCACTGGAAATAAAAGATGAACATAGCACAGACAACACAACAAACAAAACGGAATGACAGGACGGCCCGAGCGCGGCGCGAGCTATCGCAACAGCTTGTCTATGTCAAGCCTGTGTTTGTGAACACGAGCCCGCTTGAGTGACACGCAAGCCTGCGTACGCGGCGTCATTTGCAATTTGTTCGATTGTGCGGTCATTATTTCTAGGCAGATTTCGCAGAACTATTTAACGATAATTTTTCAATAATAAATCATTTTTCATTTTTTAATCAAATTAAATGTAGGTACGAATATTAATTTGATGCAAATATTAGAAAAATATTCATATAAAATCTAGCATAAATACTTCATTTTACATCGTATTTTCTTGTTAGAACTCTGAAGCTGTCCTTGAGATATCTTTACATATATTGCACTAAAAAAATTAAGAGAATATTAATATTTAAAATGAGAATAAAAATCAAATGTTGCGATCGGATGGAAACCTGCGAAATCCGCCCTCCGCGGCGCGGCCAGCGGCACTTTCTTTGCTTCGAGTGTAACATCGACACAACTTATAGGTCAGACGCTTACTGCGACAGTGGAGCCGTTTTTCCCCACGCCACCGCGCGTTATGACTCTAACGTATCCGAACACCTGGTACACGGCCACCAGTACCACGCCGTAGTTCGACAACAGGTTCAATTTGACGCTTATGGTCGGCAACTGCAACGGCATGCGGCGGCCGCAACAGAAAAAAAAAACAAAAAAAACATGCCATTAATCAACGAAACTCGAACAGAACACCGAATGGGGGCGATCGTGTGTGCTATCTTCACTCATTGATGTTATCAAACGTCTTACTGTACTGCTGCTCGCTACTCGAAGCTACGTTAGACAAGGATTATTTACAGATAATTAGTAAAAGCACAGGAAACAACTTCAGTTTGGTTCGACACAATATTTGGCTAAATCGGGATGTAAATTGGTAAGAATATTTACATATTTACAATATTGGTTTGTGAAAGGCATGTTACTCATCAAGATGTGGAAGAATATATTACTGTAATCATGTATTAAAAATATTACAATATTTATAGTCAAGATTAACGGAGTAAATAAAAATATAATATAGTAAATTTTACTCAAACTAATGAAAAAATAGTGATTAGTAAATCGATCATATTGACTGCAGTATAAAGTAATTGTTGCAATATATGTTATATCTTTGGTTAATTTGTTGATTAATTAGAAATTTTAACATCACATCGTAAAGAAATATGAATCAACAAACATTAATCAAAATGATCAATTTATGTACAAGAAACGTGAACATTGAAAACCGTACAATTCGGCAGCCTACCGTAAGCAGCCGTCTGTAACTTTAAGAGTTTGAAATCTTCTGGTTCAAGATCCCAGTGCCGCCAGACGTTACTTATTTTCTCACAAACAATTTATATGCGATAAGCTAGTGTTAGTACATACTTTGAGCATGTGCATACTCGCTAGCTTCGGTAGACGGCCAATTCATTGGTATCAGACGCTGAAAATCGAAAATTTCAGTCCCAACTTTTCTTATTTTCTCATGGCTGATTTTCACATATGTTTTAGTTAATTATGTTACAAATTAATAATAACTATTGCCAGACACCTTCCGTCGGCCCTTACCCTTGCCAGACGCCTTAAAGATCCAGAAAAAATGATGTAAGTTTACTTATTTTCTCAAGCTTGATTTTTATGCACGACACTTGGGGAACTATTTCAACACTGTTAGTCAGCAGCCAGACCAATCGGATGGGCCAAACGTCCAGCCAGACACATATAAAGTGCCGCTAGGTATAGAGCGTGAGGTCATTATTTGTACGATTGAGAGTGACAAATTAAAGTCTCAGTACTGATTTTAACATATGTTTTAGTTAGTTATGTTACAAATTAATAATAACTATTGCCAGACACCTTCCGTCGGCCCTTACCCTTGCCAGACGCCTTAAAGATCCAGAAAAAATGATGTAAGTTTACTTATTTTCTCAAGCTTGATTTTTATGCACGACACTTGGGGAACTATTTCAACACTGTTAGTCAGCAGCCAGACCAATCGGATGGGCCAAACGTCCAGCCAGACACATATAAAGTGCCGCTAGGTATAGAGCGTGAGGTCATTATTTGTACGATTGAGAGTGACAAATTAAAGTCTCAGTACTGATTTTAACATATGTTTTAGTTAGTTATGTTACAAATTAATAATAACTATTGCCAGACACCTTCCGTCGGCCCTTACCCTTGCCAGACGCCTTAAAGATCCAGAAAAAATGATGTAAGTTTACTTATTTTCTCAAGCTTGATTTTTATGCACGACACTTGGGGAACTATTTCAACACTGTAAGTCAGCAGCCAGACCAATCGGATGGGCCAAACGTCCAGCCAGACACATATAAAGTGCCGCTAGGTATAGAGCGTGAGGTCATTATTTGTACGATTGAGAGTGACAAATTAAAGTCTCAGTACTGATTTTAACATATGTTGTAGTTAGTTATGTTACAAATTAATAATAACTATTGCCAGACACCTTCCGTCGGCCCTTACCCTTGCCAGACGCCATAAAGATCCAGAAAACATTATGTAAGTTTACTTATTTTCTCAGGCTTGATTTTTATGCATGACACTTGGGGAACTATTTCAACACTGTTAGTCAGCAGCCATACCAATTGGATGGGCCAAACATCCAGCCAGACACATATAAAGTGTCGCTAGTAGTCCGGTCAATTTAGACAATTGAAATAAAGAAAATTCCGACAGAGCCAAATCTTCGTAGAGACCTTAGGTTTACCACAAGGAATAAAGTGTCAAAAGTCCCAATCAGTCCCGTGCGCTTAGGGACTTATTCGGGGCCGAAGTAGGCATTTTTGTTTGCTTGAGTACCTAAATATGTATATACGTGGCATATTGTGTGCATACGATGTAGAACATGATTCTTACAAGCGCAATATCTGGAAAAAAGCGGGTCTTAGAGAAAAAATTATAGGGACCATTTTTATAGAGAATTTTAAGATCCACAACTTTGCTCTAAGGTACTTTTTCGATAAAACTTACCGTTTTCGAGAAAAATCCAAAATACCTAAAATTTTGACCTTGGGCCCCGAATAAGTCCCTAAGCGCACGGGACTGATTGGGACTTTTGACACTTTATTCCTTGTGGTAAACCTAAGGTCTCTACGAAGATTTGGCTCTGTCGGAATTTTCTTTATTTCAATTGTCTAAATTGACCGGACTACTAGCGACACTTTATATGTGTCTGGCTGGACGTTTGGCCCATCCGATTGGTCTGGCTGCTGACTAACAGTGTTGAAATAGTTCCCCAAGTGTCGTGCATAAAAATCAAGCTTGAGAAAATAAGTAAACTTACATCATTTTTTTTGGATCTTTAAGGCGTCTGGCAAGGGTAAGGGCCGACGGAAGGTGTCTGGCAATAGTTATTATTAATTTGTAACATAACTAACTAAAACATATGTGAAAATCAGCCATGAGAAAATAAGAAAAGTTGGGACTGAAATTTTCGATTTTCAGCGTCTGATACCAATGAATTGGCCGTCTACCGAAGCTAGCGAGTATGCACACGCTCAAAGTATGTACTAACACTAGCTTATCGCATATAAATTGTTTGTGAGAAAATAAGTAACGTCTGGCGGCACTGGGATTTCGCTCTATTCAATAAAAATTCTATTAAAAGAAATATTACTCAGAAAATTAATTTGTTGTTGCCACTTTAATTTTCCAGGATGAACTTGTGAATGATTACAATATGTCGGCAGATACCCAATGCACCAGATAACCAAAAGCATGACCGCACCACCAGAGAACGGAATCACCAAAGCGATATCGGGTGAGTTAATCACCGACAAGAACCCAAAGACAACACTATTAAACAGTATTAACAACAAGATATTACGTTGACGAGGTAAGGAATAAAATAATATATTGTTTATTTCTATGTAACGATGTAAAATTCAATTTTTAAATATACATACATGGATTATTTAAGTCCTTACCTAACACAAAACGCTTGCAAAACATATTTTGCAATGTTGAAGAGGAAAGGAAATTTAAAACGCATACGTGTTCACGCAGAAGGGAGAGGGTAAGATTTTACGAGGCGTAGAATTTAGGTAAAGAGGAAGTGTTAAGGCTTATATATACACGGGTAGAAATTTAGTTGGCCAACTGTGTACAGTATACACACGGGTAGAAATTTAGTTGGCCAACTGTGTACAGTATATACACGGGTAGAAATTTAGTTGGCCAACTGTGTACAGTATATACACGGGTAGATATTTAGATGGCCAACTGTGTACAATATATACACGGGTAGAAATTTAGTTGGCCAACTGTGTACAGTATATACACGGGTAGAAATTAAGTTGGCCAACTGTGTACAGTAGGCAGTAGGACAAGTATATACGATTGTACAAGAGTCAGAATTAATTAATTCAAGATGGCTGATGTTAAGTTTCCAGGGCAAGGAGGTGGAGATGGGAATAGGGGCGGGGCGCGGGTGCAGCGGCTTACGGCAACGGTGGAGCCATTCTTGCCGCAGCCGCCCACGCGGAAGGTTCGCGCGAAGTTGGCGAGGAAGGGCGTCTGCGCCGTCAGCGTCATGACGCACACACACAGCGGCGCGGGCACCTCCAGTATCTGGCCCGGGACACTTACAAGTATAGTGGACTCGCGGGTATTTGAAGAAAAAGTTAAAGAATCGAAGGTAGTAATTTTTTTTCTTGTACAGTCAAGTGCTGTGGGATAGTCGGTGCGAAAGCTGCGTGCCAGTTTAACAAAAATAATTACATGTTAGTTACAAAGACACTCGATCTAATTTTCTAAAAGCGTGGTTTAATTATTTCCATGAAGTTTTCTTTAAAAAATGTTTCTGATTTATAAAGTAAATCAAAAAACAAAAGGAAATCTTGACTGCGTATCCTTTGTTAGAAAATTTGACAGCTATAACTGAAGATTTAGCCAGAGTGGTGCGTTTGGTGCAAATCGCAATCGTAGCAGAGGTGCAACCAGTCACGACTCAGATATGAAAGTTATACAGATAGATTTTTACACTACAGTCGAAGGCTGCAATTTCCTCAATTCCAGTAACTGTAATTAGACACAAATTAACACTATTGTGTATCCACGATATGTAATCTAGTCATGATGATACATCAGTAATAATGAGTGAAGACCCACATGATGGAATAGTAACAATCGATCGACCATATTAAAATACAAAAATATTATATGTAATCTTAAAGTAACACAATAGAATACCTATAATATAAAAAAGATTAAAAATATGTAATATCAAATCGCGTCTAGATCATGCTCAATGCTTAAAAAGTAAAACTACCATAAAGTAAGATGCAACGAGCATGACCTGAACGAATACGATGACTAGACATGCCATTAAAAAAACCCACATGATAACAAGCGATGGAGTAAATATCTGTCAAAACTGTAACCAAATCGAAGCTTTCACATAACTCTACGCCCCCAGCCCCCGCACACGAACTGACCGAACTGATTTTGGAACATGTACTGTAGTGTATGCGGACAGTCACGCACGCGCTAGCTGTGAGCAAGTTCGGACGTGCGCCGGACGCATTACCTACTCCACATATTGAGTGATCAAAGGCGTGTTTTATTTATCCGGGTCCCTACATGTACCATTGTGATTATCTTTATTTCAAGTCATTGTGTGCGAGGTCTGAACGGTACAATTAATTTGCTATGTTACGCCAGTCAAGACTACTCCGCTACTGTAATCTGCTCACAGAATCGCAGCATGTTAGATATAAGCTTATAAACGGTTCGGTTGGTGGCGTGGAAGTTTCGTCAATGTTTCTATTACAATAAGACTAATTTCAACAGCCACGAAAAAGTATACAATTAAAATTTACTAAATTTAAAACACACATTTTTTCATCCTAATTAATTACAACTAATACGGCTAAAGCTATGGCTAAGAAACGCTACTTTGTTTCCTTAAATAAACTCTAATCTAATATTAATTATATTCAATAATACGGAACAATTAAACGGTTGACAATAACCAGACCGCGATCGAAACGCAACGATCAATCGGCAAATCTCTAATATAATATTAATTAAATTCAATAATCGCTGCGACCCATAGACGTCCCACTGCTGGGCACGGGTCTCCCCCACAGACACTGCTGCGGGAGGTCTACTCCATCACGCTGCTCCAATGCGGATTGGTGGAGTTCAATAATACGGATCATAAACTAGATTTGACCCAAATTAAACAATAACGAGATCGCGATCGAAGCGCAACGATCGTTCGACAAGCGGCGCGAACCCCCACGCCACCAACGCTCGCGCAGCTCACAGCGACCGTGGAGCCGTTCTTGCCGACGCCGCCGGCCGCGATGGTGGCGCCGAGCGCGCACAGCGCCAGCGCCGCGCTCGCCACCGCCGCGCCGCCCAGCGAATAGCGCACCTCGAACGTGCCCACCTTAGCATCACCATACATAAGTAACGCAGGCGATGGCCGTATTGAACGTTTTGATAGGCATTGCTGGCCTTCACGGCGACACCGCACAGGATGGCCGTACTGGCCTTTACACGTAGTTTTTTTAAATGCGATACAAACGTGCCAACTTTAGCATCGCTGCGACCCATAGACGTCCCACTGTTGGGCACGGGTCTCCTCTCAGAATGGGAGGGATTAGGCCTTAGTTCACCACGCTGGCCAAGTGCGGATTGGCAGGCACTTTAGCATCACCATAAATAAATTAGTAACGCACCAACATACCCTTTAAAATTATGTTTTTAAATAGTCTGCTCTATTGGCCTTAACAGCGTCACCGTACTTGACCGTATAACCACACGATTAGCCGTTTTCTAATAACGCAGCAGATTTTTTTTGCTACTTTACAGGCAAAAACCCGTACGACTGAGCCGATAAGCATACTGATCACAATGCCAAACTATCCATATTTCCATGTAGCATGTATTTTATAAGTAACCGTAAGCATTCAACCGTAGATATATCGCTCACTAATCTATAAATGCAATTGTTACAATGAGACTGTTTTCAGCCATTCAAGCATACATTATTATTAGTATTGCTTTTGCCTACTTTTGTAGCGCTAAGTACCTGCGTATAATAATAGGTGTTTACCAAATTTCATGTGGGTATTTTTTAACGAATATTAATAAATATAATAATATATTTATGATTTTGTGAATGAACCATCAGTAGACAATGTATCATAAGAACAAATATTTTATGGCAATGGTAAATATAATAATTTTTTGAGTCAAGTTACTGGGTGATTATTAGAAGAAAAAAAAAAGATATTGTCTATTAAATTTAAAGTTAGGCACAGTACATTGTAATTTATCTGTATGTCGACATTCACTAAAATGTAAAGCACAGATTGGCTCCCATGAGAGTCAATTATCTCACAGTAACTCGACTTAAAATACCCGTAAAATGAGCGACAAAGTTCAAAATAGTTCACATTACCTGAGTGGCCCAGAACTCCGGGCCGAGCACGGCTGACACGAGGTGGATCAGGATGAGCGCGTATTGAGCCTCGGTGACGTCGATGCGGCCCATCTTGAGCGTGCCCGTCACGTACGCCTGCCAGTGCGCGCAGTAGAATAGCGTCATTGCGCAGAAGCACTGAAAATTGGAGACAAATCACATGTCGATTGATGTCAGTTTTGAGGATAGGTGTATTTTAGTGGCTTTGATAGGAGTTATCAATTCGTTTGACTAGGTTTAATTATAATATTTGATTGTAAAAGCGTGTGGCGCTGGAATAGGAAAGACTTTTTGTATAATTTGCTGAGAAATGGGTTGAGATTTGGGGGAAAAGGCTCTAGACTATTTCATAGACAAATTTCATTTAGTTCAGCAGTTTTGGCGAGACAGCGAGACAGACAGACCGAGTTACTTTCGCATTTATAATATTAATATGGATAAGGAAGTACATATATAAGGTTGTTGTTCATTAGCGAATAAAAGAGTCACACATCAGATGAATTGAAATAAGATGAAATAAGATCGCGTATTACTGAAGCATACTAAAGAGCTGTGGCAGGAGTTATTGTGTCTTACTTAAGCCTCCCAGCCAGTACTAACATAAACTTCCACATAAGTCACACATGTGAATGGACCGCCCTTGCAAGTCTTGCCAAGATCATCGCACGAGATTTGGACCGACGCCAACCACAAGAGGCGACACTTTACAAGGCAATTCCATGTTACGGTATGGCTTTGATATTTGACGAAAACCTCACTACCTACTATAATATGACGATTAGCTTTTTAATGATTTTTATATAGTAACGATCGGCGTACTTATTTGAAATACAACGGTAGTTTTATATGTATTATTTATTTGTAAAGACTTCCATTTTTACAAAATGTTTTGTACTAGGTATCGCGGTATAGAATAGATGTTTGACATAATAGTCACCTCATATACTCATAGATGGCGCTAGACGTACATTTATTGAGTGAAATTGCTTTAACTAATAATTTCCTTCTGAAAAGAGAACTGAGCATACAGGAACTAATTACTTACCAATTGGATATTTTTCTGTTAGATTAGATTAGACTGGTTAATCTATACTAATATTATAAAGTGGAAAGATTTGTTTGTAATGTAAACACCAAAACTACCGGACCAATTTCAACAATTCTCTCGCTGCTTCTTCACTGAGTGACATAGGCTATACGCCACTAGTTAATTATATTTCAGGCATAAATTCGGTAAGTCAGGCAGGCAGGTTCCGTAGGTGAATAGCTATCTCAACCCACTGATTTAGTAAATAGTTGTATATTCGAATTAATTCTTACATTAGAAGCAACCATTGCATTACACCAATAACAATATCACAGTATCGATTCGTGGCCACACGGTCCTACCACTCGAGAAATCGATAGTAGTAGATAACAAAATTCTCCCTCATTACCTCTCCCAGACATCCTGGCAAAGAAAGTATCTAGGGTTCCCTCCCGCTTTATAGATTACTAGTGGACGCCTGCAGCTTCGCTCGCGTGGAATTAGACATAACAATAGTTTCGTTTACATCTAGTAATATTATATAGCCTATGTCACTCGGTGAAGCTGCAGATTTAAATGGTGAAAGAATTTTTGAAATCGGTCCAGTAGTTTTTGTGTGAAAACATTATAAACAAATCTTTCCTCTTTATAATATTAACTAGTATAGAAGTAGTATAGAAGTATAGATCAGTATCAGACCAGTTCGTCACAGTGACTTGCAGTTGTAATTGAAACTTAGAACGTCTGATTCAGAGGGAAATAATATATGCGTCGAAGGAAAATATGATTAATCAACCTACACAAAAGAAAATGTATGTCTGAACTTGGTAATTTTCTACGAAGACATTTACATGGAAGAAATGAATTTGATCCAAAACGACCCTTGGCGCAATAGGCAGTCGACCCTGCCTTCTGCGCCAGGGATCGCGGGATCGAATCACATTCAGGACAAATATTGTTTCGAAAATTGTGTTTATTCGGTGTCTGGATGTTAATATTGTTACGAAGGCACAGGGAAGCTAGCGCCATCTAGCGCCGCTGGTGGAACCACTCAGTGAACGCATAGACAACGTGATATCCCGACTCGATACTAGATGGCGTTAGTGGGCCTGTATTCTCGCGTGTTCGGGAACACGCGGTATCTTTCCAGAATCGTCTAGTACTCGCGACGGCACGTATAAATAGTCGCGGGGAGGGCCGCGAGTTCAGTTCAGTTCGAGCTTTCGAGGCGACTTCGAAGTGAAAACTAGTGATACCGGAGTGAAACAAGTGAAACCTACGACTTGGCTTACGACCTAGGACATCGTTAGTGCTTTGTGTTTGGACCTAGTGCATTGTGTTGGACCTAGTGTTTAGTGTTTGACCTAGTGCTTTGTGTTAGTGCTAGTGAATAAAGTCTTCATTGAGTCAGCAGGTCTTTCTCTCCAAATCCTTCGAACCCTAACACGTAACAACTGGTGTCGGAAGTGAGATTTGGAGATGCCATTGACTCCGAGAGAGGACTTACAGGAGGGCGTCAGGACAAGGGCACAACGAGCTGCGGAGGCCACAACTGGGGACCAAGCTCCGCCCACTGTGGGCCAAGCCCCGCCCACTGGCCCCGCCCACCTTGCCACGCCTACCCAACAGGCCACGCCCACCAGTGACACCGAAGCTTCTACAGCCCCTCTTCAATTAGGAAGTTTGTTTGTATTAATTCGGGAAATGAAGGAATCACAAGATCGCAAGCTCGGTGCTTTACAAGAGTCACAAGAACGCAAGCTCGGTGCTTTGCAAGAGACACAAGAACGCAAGCTCGGTGCTTTGCAAGAGTTTCAAAAGGCTGAAATCAGAGCGATTCGAGAATCACAAGAGCAACAAAAAGACCTCCAAGAAAAAGCGCTTCGGGCTATAAATGATGTTAGTGACACGGTGATTAAGCTTCGAAAAGATGTCGACATGGTGGAAGAACGAGTTACCGGGTTGGGATTGGATGTGGAAAACATGAAAACCGGCCTCACTGAATTACAGAAGAAAGTAGTGCGCCTTGAAACCACGGGAGTTGCGATGTCTAGTGGAACTACCGTAGTGGCGCAAGGACCAAGAGTGAAAGTGCCACCATACGACGGCACTACTTCTTGGAACGCCTATCGTCAGCAATTCCAGACTGTTGCTGCTGCCAACGGATGGACGGAAGAACAATGCCTGACCGCTCTCACTGTTGCGCTCAGAGGGCAAGCTTTGTCGGTCCTGGAAGCACATACAGGAAATGGGTTCCAAGACCTGATGGAGGCACTTGAATCCAGATACGGGGAGCGACACCTGGAGCACGTGTTCCGTGCCCAACTGCGTGACAGAGTCCAACGCTCAGGAGAAGCACTACAACAATGGGCGTTGGAAATTGAAAAACTTGTCAGGAAGGCACACCCAGGAGCCGACACCAAGATGGTGGACACGAATATTGTGCAAGCATTTGTCGACGGAATAAAAGACCTGGAGGTCAGAGCTGCAGTGAGGCTTCGTCACCATACCTCGCTAAAGGAAGCATTGGCGCATGCCTTGGAGGTCGAGGCGGTTCGCCATGATATACGGCACACCCATAAGATCCGCGAGGTCTCTGAGGAAGTCAAGGAGGTTAAGGCTCCTACGAAGAAAGCTTTTGGAGCCATGTGCTACAAGTGCGGCGAGAGGGGCCATCTTCAGCTCAACTGCCCGCAGAAGGAGACCCAGATGGCAAGGATGAAAAGGCTCGAGGAACAAATAGAGGAGCTGAAGAAACAAGGGGCTTCGTCCCCTGCCCGGGATCAGGGAAACGAATAAAAGCCAGGACTAAGGGGCGAGTGCTGGCTGACGCGGAGGAAGCCCCGATAACTGTTATCTCCCAGGCATGCAGCGGGAATAGTCTTGTGATTCAGGGGACTATTAACGGGACGGATTGCAAAATGACTCTAGACACAGGAGCCTCTAGAACAATAGTGAACCCAAATCTGGTAAAAGCCGCAAGGGGACACAAGAGGAGAATTAACTATCGGCTTCTTACTGCCTCCGGTCAGCCAATATCCGTCCTGGGAGAAATGTCAGTTACGATGTATGTAGGGGGGTCCTCATACTCTCATAACGTGATCGTGGCTGAGATTATGGATGATTGCATCTTGGGTTTGGATTTCATGAAGAAACACAACTGCAGAATTAATGTCGCTGAGGGAGTTTTCAAGTGCGGTGAAGAAGAAATCTTCATTCTTGGAGGCACCTGCGGGAAGGTTGCATGTGTAAAGAAAATCACTATACCTGGACGAGCGGAAGCTCGGGTGCTGGTGAAACTGCCGCCAGCTGGAAAGAAAAAGTCAAACAGATGCGTGTTGATCGAAGACGCACCTACCAAGACATCAGCGCAAAAACTGATGACGGCGAGAACCCTTGTTAGTGGAAGCAGTAACGCTGTGGTCAAGGTTTTGAACCTTAGTGATCGCGAGATCTGCTTGAACGAAGGTGACGTCATTGGAAAGTGTGAGGAAGTTGTCTGGATGAAAAAGTGTAGTTCGATGACAGGCACGGACTCAGCAAACAGCAACAACTACGGAATAGTGACTGAGCTACTCGATGACTGCAAGAGTAATCTGACTTATTCGCAGAAAATGAAAGCTAAGAAGTTTTTACAGCGCTACGCGAATATCTTCTCCAGTCAAGAAGGGGACCTTGGAAGAACGTCGATGGTTCAGCACAGGATAGATACCGGAAGCGAGAGACCAATTCGTCAACGAGCAAGACGGATACCAATTGCAAAGGAAAAAGAAGTTGAAGGCCTTTTGGAGGACATGAGAAAGAATAAGATTATTGAACCGTCTGCAAGTCCGTGGTGCTCACCTGTTGTATTAGTGAAGAAGAAAGATGGTAGCACGAGATTCTGTGTGGACTATAGGCGTCTCAATGATGTCACTAAGAAGGACAGTTACCCGTTACCTCGAATCGACGACACTTTGGATACCTTGAGTGGCATGAAATGGTTCTCGACCCTAGACCTGAAATCTGGATACTGGCAGGTGGAAATTCATCCAAAGGACAAGGAGAAGACAGCTTTCTCGACCGGAAAAGGTTTATGGCAATTTAACGTCATGCCCTTCGGATTGTGCAACGCACCTGCCACATTTGAGCGACTCATGGAGTGTGTACTGGCAGGCTTAGTTGGAGAGGCTTGCTTAGTCTACTTAGATGACGTCATCATTGTCGGCCGTGACTTCGAGGACCATTTGCGAAACTTGGAGCGAGTTTTCGCAAAAATAGAGGGAGCCAAATTAAAGTTGAACCCGAAAAAGTGTCGTTTATTCAGGAGTAAGGTCAATTATCTCGGCCATGTTATCTCCAGTGATGGAATCCAGACGGACCCGGAGAAACTGGAAGCAGTTCAAAAATGGCCTACCCCTAAGGACAAAACCGAAGTGCGGGCATTCCTCGGCCTATGCTCATACTACAGGCGTTTTGTTCAGGGATTCTCAGAGATAGCCAAGCCATTACATCGGCTGACAGAAGATAAACGACAATTTAGTTGGGATGAGACTTGTGAAGATTCTTTTCAGAAACTGAAGAAACATCTGTGTGAAACACCAATCCTGGGGTATCCACAACCTGAAGGTCGGTTTATAGTCGACACGGATGCAAGCAACACGGCCATTGGAGGGGTGTTATCTCAAAAACAGGGCGAAAGAGAAGTTGTTATTGCATATTTCAGCAAATCTTTATCCAGACCAGAGAGAAACTACTGTGTGACAAGAAGAGAACTCTTGGCTGTTGTAAAGACGCTACAACATTTCAACAAATATCTCATCGGCAGACCGTTTCTACTGCGAACTGATCATGCAGCCTTGAAATGGCTACTGCAATTCAAGAACCCAGAAGGTCAAGTAGCTCGATGGATTGAACAGCTCCAGGAGTATGACTTCGAGACGGAACACCGCAGCGGAAAAACACATGGGAATGCCGATGCACTCTCACGAAGGCCGTGTTCGGAAGACTGCAAACATTGTGTTAAGCAGGAATCTAACGAAATAACATTAAAATTAACGAGAACAAGTCCTTTGGGTCTCTGGGAGAATGATGCTATGAGGGAGGCTCAAGAAAGAGATGACGACCTTCGGCACATCATCACATGGAAGAAACGGGGTGACGTAAAACCAATCTGGAGCGAGGTTGCACCCACTGGCGCTGTCACTAAGGCGTACTGGGCGCAATGGGACAGTCTGATACTGCAAAACGGAATACTCTACCGGAAATGGGAGAAGACTAACGGCAGAGAGTTTCATCTTCAGATCATTGTCCCAAGAACGAGAGTACCAGATGTGCTCCGTGAAATACATGATGGCGTATCAGGAGGTCATCTAGGTGTCAAGAGGACGTTAACAAAAGTGCGAGAACGATTCTACTGGTTGCATTGTCGAGATGATGTACAGGATTGGTGCCGCAAATGTACTACCTGCGCTGCTGTAAAAGGACCACAGACCAGGAGCCGTGGGAACCTGCGGTTGTATAACGTCGGTGCACCGTGGGAACGAATAGCAGTTGACGTAGCTGGGCCATTTCCTGTAACGGAATCGGGTAACAAGTATTTTATGGTCGTCATGGACTACTTCACCAAATGGCCCGAAGTGTTCGCCATACCAAACCAAGAAGCTACAACAGTCGCTTCTAAGTTAGTCGAAGAAGTGATATGTCGCTTTGGTGTGCCTCTAGAAATCCATTCTGATCAGGGCAGGAACTTCGAATCGCAAGTATTCCAGGAAGTGTGCAAAATTTTGGGCATGCATAAGACGAGGACCACCGCGTACCATCCACAGTCTGATGGAATGGTTGAGAGGTTTAACCAGACTCTGGAGAGGCATTTGGCGAAAGTGGTAGACGACAAACAAAAGGATTGGGACAAGTATATACCACTCTTCCTTCTGTCGTACCGAACCGCCGAGCATGAGAGCATAAAAGCTACCCCGGCGTATGTCAATTACGGTAGAGAACTACGAATACCAGTAGATCTATTGACAGGAGGGTCACCGGAGGGACCAGAGACCGTACAAGACTATGTTTGCAATTTAAGGGAAAAAATGCGCTATATACACGCCTTGGTACGGGAAAATGGGTTACAGTCAAGTGAGGGCATGAAAACCAGATACGACCGGAAATCGAACACGAGCGGCTTCGAGGAAGGGTCACTGGTGTGGCTGCATAACCCAACTCGCCGGAAAGGAAAATCTCCAAAGTTGCAGACCAAGTGGGACGGTCCATACAAAGTGGTTACCCGACTGAATGATGTGACTTATAGGATTCAAAAGCAACCAAGAGGAGCATTCAAAGTGGTACACATAGACCGTCTGGCGCGTTACCATGGCAGTAACAACGATGCTCGGGACGAGCATCGCTAAGAGGGGAGTGGTGTTACGAAGGCACAGGGAAGCTAGCGCCATCTAGCGCCGCTGGTGGAACCACTCAGTGAACGCATAGACAACGTGATATCCCGACTCGATACTAGATGGCGTTAGTGGGCCTGTATTCTCGCGTGTTCGGGAACACGCGGTATCTTTCCAGAATCGTCTAGTACTCGCGACGGCACGTATAAATAGTCGCGGGGAGGGCCGCGAGTTCAGTTCAGTTCGAGCTTTCGAGGCGACTTCGAAGTGAAAACTAGTGATACCGGAGTGAAACAAGTGAAACCTACGACTTGGCTTACGACCTAGGACATCGTTAGTGCTTTGTGTTTGGACCTAGTGCATTGTGTTGGACCTAGTGTTTAGTGTTTGACCTAGTGCTTTGTGTTAGTGCTAGTGAATAAAGTCTTCATTGAGTCAGCAGGTCTTTCTCTCCAAATCCTTCGAACCCTAACACGTAACAATATTAATATTTAAAGCATGTTATATAAAAATATCTATCTAATATATAAAATTCTCGTGTCACAGTTTTCGTTGCCATACTCCTCCGAAACGGCTTGACCGATTTTGATGAAATTTTTTGTGCTTATCCGGTATCTATGAGAATAGGCCAACATCTATTTTTCATCCCCCTAAATGTTAGGGGTAGTCCACCCCTAAATTTTTATTTTTATTTTTTAGACAAAATTTTTAATTTCTATTTTTTTATGATACAACATACAAAAATACATACAATCCTCAATTTTCACCCTTCTACGATCAACCCTTATTTTTCCATCGCGACTTTTATTTTTAATAAGGAATGATTGGCAAAACAACGTTTGCCGGGTCAGCTAGTGTATGTATATCAGTCTTTGACACCCATAGTGCAGGCTCTGCCTAGTTTATGGTCTATATTTATTAGCTTTAATTTATTTTGTTTTATGTGACTGTATATTAATCAATAAGGTCAATATTAAGAGAAGCCTATGACCAGCATTGACAACCACTTTAAAAGGCTGATGGATGAATGGATGGGAAGGTAAATATCACCTGGAGACAACCAATGAGCCGTAAATCGCATGCCAGGAAGTTGTTTTGGGAACGTTTTGTCATATTTTGTCGCTTTTTAGTGATTTCCACTTATTCTCACCATCACATTGGGTTGGCTGGTACAGAATGCCGCCAGGCATTGAGTCTGCCTTTTGTAAAAAAATTTTTTTACAATAAAAAATTTAAATAAATAAACATAATTTACTCCTGGCCAATGTAACGGACTATCAATAACCACTCTTTCTAATCTCTGAGAGGAAGCTCATGCTCAACGCTGAGCATACTGATAAGATTTCGAAACAACACGTATTTGTTCTCCTACGAAGAATTTTCCCAATGAATAGTCAACTCAAACGTAATTATATTTATGTAATTATAGCAAACGTCCATCCGTCGGTCGCGCTGGTCACGCATCATAGGGCATTTTGCATTGTGGGTTGCTTGCCGCGGCCTTGTGCCGGCTCTCTACCACTGGAGGGTCTTCGGGCTATCCTTTCCACCTGGGCTGTTCTCACATGCCGTCGAACAAGCGGTCTTGTATCGAACGATACAATAAAGGTCTGTCTGGCATAGGCCTGCGTGGGGGGTTGCTTCCTTTTCCGGTTATCCAGCTGGATGGTCTACGGGTCTCTAAGTTGATGTCCTCTCTACCCGGGCTGTTCTCACATGCCAGTGAACACGCGGTGTTGTTTTACAAAAACAACGAAAAATTGGCTGGGCCGTTGGGTTGGGCACGCCGTTCGGCGTAAATATGTAGCCGTGCTACGTCGTCCCGTCGCCTGCGTGACTATCAATCTGATAGTCACTACCGGCCCCAAGGTGATCGGGGGCCGTTGACCTAATGAGCTCCCGAGGGAACGGCCGCCTTTCAGGTGGGCGCGCGTGAAGTGGGGCTATGCCGTGGAGTCCTCTACGGGGGTCATTGTCGGCTTTGGCGACATACGCTAGCCAGGTCCCCCACGATGCATCCAGCGACGGAACCTTTAGGTGACGCGCGATCACATCGTTCCTGAGATCGAGCATCATAGGCTTGATAATAATATGTTCCAACACAGACCGCAGCGAAGGCCCCCGGGCATGCGCCGCGTTTCTAACGCCCTATTGTTGTCGGGAAATCGGCACGCAAAAGGAAAACATAATTGTTCGGATTACAATGAGGCTGCCTCCGTTTTCGGGGTATTCCACCGATCAGTTGCCCGATTATATTACTTTAGTTTTCGTGAACATCACAAAACATCAAGTGTGGCTTATTCGACATACGCTATCTAGAACATTGTCGAACAAAACACCCAGTATTCGAGGGTTTCCAAGAACGATACAGCAGCTTGTTGCAGCAGTTGTAGCTTCAATAACTATTGAAACTACAACACACTAACAGTCTATTCTCACAGATGAGTCTGGAGCGTACTCCATCATTCTGTTTCAGCGCGGATTGGTGAACCCGATTGTCTTAAGTTTTAACGCACCTGAAGGCTGACTTGGCTTAACGACTGCATCTTAACGGTAGCGACTGCAGGGGACGGGTGCTCAACTCGTCCTGCAGCCAGTATATTACATGGGATCAGAAATCCTACAGGTCAGATGTTATCAGCTTTCCTAATTCAAATTAGATAAGAACCTACAGAACATGTCGAAGTTGTATTCGTGACCTTGGATTTCAGTAAAATATTTTAGCGGCTTCATGTAACGTGCGTTAACTATGCAAATGAAACCGATTCCGACCGCTGGAAGTACCGGGGCTACCGCTACATCCAGAGTTTCTATCCGCTAGCGAACATTCGGATGTTGAGTGCTCGTGTTAAACATTATGTTAATCTGCAGAAAATTTATTTATGCTATTTATTTACTACGCTTTTTATATGGTTGTGGTTATTATTTGGTATGCCACAGTATTAATGTAGAATAAATTTCTCTTTTGAAAATTTGACACTGGCAAATGCACAAGACGTGCGGTTCATTTCCGCTGGAGAGGGGTTAAGAAAAAAAATCTCTTTCCTTCTACATATCGCGCAGTAGGATTGCAATCCAATTCATTCAAGACGACAAAAAGCGCTCGAACCTTTCGTCCTTCTAAGTCTTCCATTATTGGGCAGTATTGGGCAGTGTTGGGCAGTTTTGGGTAGTGTTGGGCAGTTTTGAAAATGGGTTTCCTCTCGGAACAGATAGTCTGGGAGTCCACAGAGCTGGCTAAGCGCGAATAGACGGAGTTAATATTCCTTCGTTTTATAAAAAGTAAGTGAATTGGAGCAGCGTGGTGGAGTATGCTCTAGACCTCCCGCAACCGTGTCTATTGTGGCAAAGACCCGTGCCCAGCAGTGGGACGTGTATGGATCCTAGCTAAGGACGGCTGTGTTGTTAAATTATGTGTGTATGTTGGTACCTGAAAGAACATCCACGTGGGATATTCGCCCAGCTTAACCGCGATGCAGGCGCCGAGCGCTATGAACACGGTGGAGATGCTGTCGCAGCCGTGGTCGAACAGCTCGCCCAGCGGCGACTGGCTGCCGGTGCGGCGCGCCTGCTTCCCGTCGATCGCGTCCAGGCTCTGGTACACGAAGATGCCGAGGGCGCAGAGAGCGCACGCCCACCGCGGCGGCTCCTGCCGCGCGTCCGGGCTGTACCTGCCATTGGTGGATGGGTTTAAATATTTATTAAAATACTAGCTTTTACCCGCGGCTCCGCCCGCGTGGTAAAGGGAATTAACAATGAGTTGTTTATCATACATGACAACGCCATCTATTAACAACATCCGGAACTAAATATCTAGAAAATAACAAAACTCTTCAAAAATCTTCCCATGGGGATGTTTTACCGCGGTAAAAAGTAGCCTACGTCACTCTCCACCCACCTCACTATCTCCACACACAAAAACCATACCATATAATAGCTTCGTTGCGACGTGAAAGCCGGACAAACAAACAAACACACTTTCCCATTTATAATATTAGTATGGAAGTATGGATTCGAACAAGTTTGATTTGAATACCTATTTTGTTAACAAATAAAAAAAAAAAAACTGTTTATTGACTGAGATAAAATCATTTTTTGTCACTGTCGCACTTATTATCATAATAGTCGTCACTCTCCAGGTCACTACCAAGATCTTCAACATACAAGTCGAAACTGCCCACCTAGGGTAGGTAGGGTTCAGAATCATCTAATCTAATGATTTTACACCATTACATTACTTACATTACATTAGATTACATTTTACACCATTGTTTTACAGTTTTGGCTGTAAAACAATGGTGTAATGGCCGTAAAACATGAGTCGTGGGCTCTGTTTAATCTAAACTAGAAATCTTGTGCTCAATTCCCAGGTGGGGCAGTATTATTGTGTTTTTCAAATTTAAAATTATCAGTACTTAGGATATGTGCCCGGTGTATGGCATTAGGCTCTCTGCCTATTACATTGGACCTAAACATAACTGGTGAAAAGTGGGTGTTATACACACCTCTGATATGTAGTTTTCTGCATAGTTAGCATTCGATTTTACACTCATCATAATAATCAGAATCTTTTCAACCACCCACTGTTAAGCAGTCACCTCATGGACTGAAAAGGCTGCAGCTAAAGTCTACTACACTAGTAAGTAAGGATCGGAAAACTCTACATAGCTCCTAGCTTGTGTTCACAGTATTTTATGTGATCTTGAGTGGAACTGTGGTAATGATTCCATATACTAATTATACCATCTATGATCACACTAACCTCTTATAAGTACAGACACATGACTGAGACATGTTTGCATGAATTTTTTGACTCCTTCAGTTAAGACTACACTATCATCACAAGCAACTGTATGGTTGGCAGTTTTTAAAGTTTGTAGCCTAAAGCAGATGGACCACCTGATGGTAAGTGGTCACCATTACCTATGCAATTCTGGCCCTGAATTAAAGTAGGTAAATAGATTATTGTTCTGAAGTGAACATAGCCCAGTGGCTGGATATCTGTTTCCTACTCGAGAAAGACCAGGTTCATATTTGAGAGGCACACCTGATTAAATTCCAATTGTTGTAACGGTGAAGCACAACATAGCAAGGATGATTTTTGATGAGATTTCTCCAATACATGTGATTTCTGCCAATCCGCACATGGCAAGCATGATATGGTCTTGTCCTCATCATAATAAGACACCAGTGACGAACAGTAGATAGCCAAACATAATGAACTTTCAATTCTTCTGAGTCTCCTAACTCGCAACTCAATGTAGGCAAGCTTATTAAATATTTAATAATCTTAAATGAATTATTTGGTTGAAATATTCATGATTATTCATGAATATCTTTTACATAATATGTGTCGATAGTAGGAAGTGTAATGAACCCAAAGTCAAGGTTGCAAGTGATTTTACACGAGGTGTTATCAATACATGTACTACAGAAATATTTGTACTACAGAAATATTTGTACTACAGAAATATTTCCTTCTTCAATGACAGAAACTATACAGAATAAATTGAGCATTGAAGTTTAAATATTTCATTGATTAATTTGTGTCATAATTATTATTGTATTTTTACAATTTTTATACAAATAAGAGTCAAAAATAAGTTTGATTACGACAGGCTACTACTGCTCTATCCGAATGTTATCAGTGGCGTGACGGGCGCCGACCAATCAAATGGTTTTCTTCGGTAGCAGCACCGTATGCAAATAACTCTTACACTTGTAATAACACGCGCTAATTTACGCATCGAAAAAACTGTTAACCTGAATGTAGGTTACAAGAAAGTTAAGTCTGGTCCACGGCAAAAATGAAAGTCTTTCCGCTCGCTCGTATGACACAATTATTGCAATCGAAATACTCACCATACTAAAATTAATGTGGTGACTATATTCACTATGAGACCTACAATAGTAATGAGATTCGGGGCAAGCCATAGTGGCGTCTTTGAGACCAGCCAGCACCACCAGGGCTGCAGCCAGGCATCCAATATACTAGCACTTGTGCACGAATACTTGTGTTCACTCAATCTTTTTAACTGTGCAGCGTTAAGAATCCTTTCTTTGTAGAACTGCATTTTGTTCACTGTCACGACATTTATCTAAAATAATACCACACACAACACTTTACACTGAAAAATCTTAAAAGTAGCCGCTTTCGTGAATTTATTTTAACTCTTCGTTTATTTTATGAGGCATGAACCTTTATTTTTGCACTCTGTGGTTTTTACATTGCGATTGCGAATGAAAATTCGCAATAACTCTTACAGTGTTGCCATACAAAAATTATGATAATTTACCAAAAAATAGGGTTTTATCTCCCTAATAATACCAAATTATTTGAGATTTTATATAAAATACTCCCCAATCATTGAGAGAAGAATTACCAGTCATTTCTCAAACGACGGCGGCTAATTCCGTATCTATTAGTAATATTGTATACCTACTGGAGAACTTAAATGCAAAGTAGTATTGAACTCCCGCTTATTAGGGTGAAAGATAGACTAAAGATTGTTTGTATCGAACGAAAATGCGTCGGATTCAAGCGTAAAACGCGCACATAATGATTAAAAAATAGAGCTGTATGACGCCAACTTGGACATGCGGACAAAGTCATAGAGGTTTGAATGTATTATAATTTTTATTTTTATAACAATTTCTTACTCTTCCAGACAGCGATTTCTTGCCTCGTTTTTGTTTGTATATTCCCTGTTATAGTAAACATCAAATTGTAAATCTAGCAACACCAAAAGTGTCACACAAATCATCACCCTACTGTCATTTATGACAGGCTCGCTTTTTCTGTTTTAACTCTAGGTTCTAGCATTTTTACAATCAGCCGCAACCACATACCTATTTAAATACGCTGAATTATGTATTGGACATTTATTGAAAGTAACTTAAAAACAGTATTAATTTTAATAACGTAGTCCATGATATTACTGTTGATAATATTCAAGAACCACATAATCAATTAATTACACCAGTACGGCGATAGTAATGACATCTATAGTTTACTTTTTGAGTTATTACAGTAAGTACATATTATTAAACTCAATGAAAATGATAAAGTAAAGATGTTCAAGAAGGTTAATTTAAAATACCTACGAATATTGTCTAACCTATTTTGTATAGGATGGCTATTTTTCTGGGTATTATTTTCATATGGGGTATGGTTTCATGATAGGTACTGAAATACCTACCTAATAACCAGAAATAGTAAAGCCAGGATGGTAGTAATGATGGATGGATGGATGCCTAAAGGTTGTACGTAAGAACATAGAAATCCTTGGAGATAAGCCCTCTTCCTATGTACATACGATGTGACTTAATTACATAATAGGACAGAGAGGTGTAAAGTTTAAGCCAACACAGAATATCTATACTGATATTATAAAGAGGAAATATTTGTTTGTAATGTTTTCACACAATAACTGCTGGACCGATTTCAAAAATTCTTTCACAATTAGAAAGCTGCATCTTCACTGAGTAACATAGGCTATATAATGTTACTAGGTGTAAGTAAACGAAACTATCGTATCGTTACCTATGTCTAATTCCACGCGAGCGAAGCTACGGGCGTCCACTATCTTTAGATATAAAAGGAGAAGGTGACTGACTGACTGACTGACTGACTGACTGACTGACTGACTGACTGACTGACTGACTGACATATCAACGCAGGGCCTAAACTATAAGGGTTAGGAACTTCAAATTTTGCACAGGGGTTCCTCTTTTAACGTAGGGGAGCACTAAGAAAGGATTTTTGAAAATTCACCCCCTAGGGGGGTAAAACGGGGGTGCAAAGTTAGTATGAAACTTTGCCGCTTTCGAAGTTAGTGAATGTCTAATTCCACGCGAGCGAAGCTGCGGGCGTCCACTAGTATTAAATAAAAGAGGTCTCTAGTAACTACCCATTTACCTACGAAATTGAAACAAATAAATAGAGAAAATCATGAAATGGGATAGCGAGTTTTAATGACCCAATAACATAACAACATAATTTATTTCCCTGAAGGGAAAGGCAGAGGAGTATAGACACTTATAGTACTTTATGATCCAATATTATAATATTTATATCCTACAAGCAACTTAATCTGTAATCAGATAAAATAAATACCGAATATATATTAGGTATTTATAACCTTCACTTTGACTACCTATAAATTATCTATTATTGTGGATGTGAAGAACTTCATGGTAAATAAATAATTTGAAACAATATAAATCATTTAAAATACAAAGTTTTATTTCAACAATAAAATTTAATTACAAAGATTACAAAATTAATACTTCTCATTTCAATATGGATTTAATTCTATATTTATATTATAAAATAATATATTTAAAAAATTTAGACTCTGGAACAATGACCCTAACGGAAGAAGGAATACCTATGCCTTATTATTTATACATGAGAAAAAAAAATACTAAACAAAAATATGTATTTTTTATTGTATTTTGCCTTAAAAATATTACATACAAATAGGTAGTCAGATATTTTCTGCTAATAAAGTAATAGAACGAAAGATGAAAATCATAATGATTTTAATCACCTACAATTTTTTTAAAATTTATGTGTGATAGAGGGCACCTATTTGGTGATGCTGTAAAGACCAATACGGCCAACAGCTAAAATCAATACAAAATTACAGAAAAAAAAGGGTAATATCCTTATTTTATATGATAAATAAATACATAAGAATTTAAGTTCCAAAGAGACAACGAGATTAAATAATAATTTACGTACATATTAAACTTTCTATACAAATAAAGCTGTGTCGATTAAACAATTATTAAGGCAACAGGATAACATAAGTAATGGCTAAGAGGCTTAACTCACAAAGGATTTGGTCGGTACAGCCGACTAGTTTCCGTAATTTACGACGACCACAGCGTCACAAAACACGTGAGTAAGTCTGCTTCCATTACCTTGGACAGACATTCACGACTTCAGCATTCGTTTTAAACTAGCCACAGAGTACATCTATATATATAAAAGGAGAAGGTGACTGACTGACTGACTGACTGACTGACTGACTGACTGACTGACATATCAACGCAGGGCCTAAACTATAAGGGTTAGAAACTTGAAATTTTGCACAGGGGTTCCTTTTATAACGCAGGGAAGCACTAAGAAAGGATTTTTGAAAATTCACCCCCTAGGGGGGTAAAACGGGGGTGCAAATTTAGTATGAAACTTTGCCGTTTTTGAAGTTAGTGAATGTCTAATTTCACGCGAGCGAAGCTGCGGGCGTCCACTAGTTTTATATAACTGAAAACTTTCCTAAGATCACGTGGTAGCTTTACAGTCCATGACGCGCGTGACGTCATCGCTACCTGTTCTTCGCTTGATTCTTGCGCGACTCGATCCGCTTCTGCAGCGTGGCGAGGAGCGCGCCCAGCACGTTGTGGCCGGGCAGCCGCTTGCCGAACAGCAGCCGTTTGACCGAGTCGTCGTACGTGAGCAGAGCCACCATGTTCTGGAGGAGGAAGCCTTGGCAGTACTCGAGCAGCTGCATGGCTCCGTATACCTGTGCTCCAAAAATTGCGAATAATGACGTTATTGACGCGTGCAGACGTGGTGAAGACCAGAAGGAAGCCTTGGAAGTACCTACTCGAGCAGCTGCATGGCTCCGTATACCTGTGCTCCGAAAATTGCGGTTTTGATTTGGAAAATAATGACGTTAGTGATGCGTGCAGACGTGGTGAAGACCAAAGTTTAGGCAACCTCATCGCATCATTGAGACTATTATTAGGTATATCAAAGACGCAGGGTCGCTACGGGTGACTACGGCCGCTAGTGGCAAAACTTCTGGAGCGCTTCGGTGGTTCGTAGGACGGGTTTAGGCGTCGGTTCCACTTTGTTATGTTGTTATAGTAAAGTGTTTATGCTATTCCGGGTGGCCTAAAAGCTTCGTAAAAGCGTCGGGTTGGCAACTAACTCCTCCGCCAATTCACACTGGAGCACCATGGTGGACCATAAGGGCTTCTCAGTTGTGTCTGTCGGTCTACGGGTCACGTCTATGGGTTATAGCTGTAGGTGTGGTGGACTATATAGGCTTCTCAGTTGTGTCTGTCGGTGTCGGTCTACGTCACGTCTATTGGTTGTAGCTGTATACCTTGGCGTGTATATAGACGGAGACGAGGTTGTGCAGGTCGACGGTGCGGGCGGCGCGCGCCTCGCAGTGCCTCTGCAGGGGCAGCAGCTGGAAGAAGGCGGCCGCCGCCAGCACCTCCAGCACGTCCCCCTCGGGGATGTCCAGGGTTCCGCACCCGCCCGAGTACAGGTACTTCATTACTTGCTGGAACACGGATCGATCGAGTGGTCAGACGACATTTGACGAAGAAGCCATTCAAATAATACTGATATTTTCATGGTTAAAAGAGGATATAAGATAGCAAACGAGCTTTCTGCTGCCCATGACAACTGTAACTAAATTTGAACCAGGTACAACAAACTTTTGAACTCAAATAGGGTCTGGGATGGTTAGTTAGCTGAGATATTTATGAGATGAGAACATTAGTTGGTCACTTCGTGAGTGTTTAACCATCGCTGCGACCCATAGAACCATAGAAGTCCCACTGCTGGGTCTCCCCCACAGACACTGCTGCGGGAGGTCTAGGGCATACTCCACTACGACCATAAACCATAATATACCTCGAATATGTGATATCTAATGTCGTTGATCTGCACGAGCGGCGGCGCCGGCGGCGGCAGCGCGTCGGGCGGCGCGCGCGCGGGCGCCAGCATGGCGCGCAGCCGCGGCGACTCCGACACCAGCACGATCTTGTGCCCGTAGAACAGCCGCCCTTCCACCCTGGGGGGGACAGAGTCGGTTAGTAGCGCGGTGGTGAGTGACCCCACCTCCACCAATCCGCATTGGAGCAGCGTGGTGGAGTATGCTCTAGACCTGCAGCTGCGTCTGTGGGGGAGACCTGTGCCCAGCAGTGGGAGGTCTATGGGTCGCAGCGAGCAGCAGCAGCGAAGTGACCCCCGGCCGGAGCAGATATTTATGTCGCATATAAATATTTGTATTTGGGTCATGAATGTTAAATTGCGCATGTTTTATGTGTGTGTCTGGTACCCGCAACACGGGCTTAGACCTACCGCGGGGGTTTGTGTGGAGAGTTTAAAAAAAGTGTTACGCTTTATTTCGCTGTACGATGTCGCGTGAAACTAGTGAGGCATTCGATATTTCCGGGGTATCTTTTGGATTTTTAAGTCATAGTGACAGTGAGAGCGCATTACATAATTATTTTAGAATTAGACTAGGCTTAGACCTGATATTGTATAAATAGGTACTTTATTTTGCAAATAAATGGAATTGAATTGAATTGGCATGTCGTTTCACTTTTCCGTCTTTGCTCTTTCCTTTTTCTTCGACGTCGTGACGAGAATATGTCATCAGTTTATAATTGCAGGGGATATTTTAATGTTGGCGGTGGCTCCAGCGCGCAGGATATCCCCCAGAAGACAGGCCCTTTCGTCCCTCGTTACCTGAAGGTGACGTCGGCGAGCGAGGGGTTGTTGACGTAGGAGGGGTCGACGCGCAGGATATCCCCCAGAAGACAGGCCCCATCGTTCCCCGTTACCTGAAGGTGACGTCGGCGAGCGAGGGGTTGTTGTTGGCGGCGGCTCCTTGCAGGATATCCCCCAGAGGAAAGGCCCCTTCGTCCGTTACCTGAAGGTGACGTCGGCGAGCGAGGGGTTATTGTTGGCGGCGGCTCCACGCAGGATATCCCCCAGAGGGCAGGCCCCTTTGTCCTCGTTACCTGAAGGTGACGTCAGCGATCGAGGGGTTGTTGTTGGCGGCGGCTCCTTGCAGGATATCCCCCAGAGGACAGGCCCCTTCGTCCGTTACCTGAAGGTGACGTCGACGATCGAGGGGTTGCTTTCGGCGGCGCCTCCAGCGCGCAGGATATCCCCCAGAAGACAGGCCCCTTCGTCTCGTTACCTGAAGGTGACGTCGGCGAGCGAGGGGTTGTTGACGTAGGAGGGGTCGACGCGCAGGATATCCCCTAGAGGATAGGCCCTATCATTCCCCGTTACCTGAAGGTGACGTCGGCGAGCGAGGGGTTGTTGACGTAGGAGGGGTCGACGCGCAGGATATCCCCTAGAGGACAGGCCCCTTCATCCCCCGTTACCTGAAGGTGACGTCGGCGAGCGAGGGGTTGTTGTTGGCGGCGGCTCCTTGCAGGATATCCCCCAGAGGGCGGGCCCCTTCGTCCCTCGTTACCTGAAGGTGACGTCGGCGAGCGAGGGGTTATTGTTGGCGGCGGCTCCACGCAGGATATCCCCCAGAGGGCGGGCCCCTTCGTCCCCCGTTACCTGAAGGTGACGTCAGCGAGCGAGGGGTTGTTGACGTAGGAGGGGTCGACGCGCGCGGGCGCGGGCGCGGCGGCGGGCGGCGGCTCCAGCACGCCGGGCACCGGCTCCCAGCCGTAGCACGCGCACAGGATGTCTGCCAGCAGCAAGACGGTGCCCTCCTTCTGAACACATAACATATACATCATTTAAAATATGATCAAAAAGGAAATTTCAATCTGTAGAACGTTGAAAAACTTCGTCTCGATATGCGAAACTTTCGGATTCTGATGTTAGAACCATGACCCATCGAACAGAACAGGTGTTGATTACGATCCATCAGCACTTTACTTAGTCATAAAAGTAATTGCTTTAAGTAGGTATTGGGATATTCAAAAATGTGATGCGTACCTTGCTGTATCTTAAAATATTGAAAAGCAATGGGAGGCACTCGTAGATGAACTGCTTGCTGTAGTGGCTGTCGTCCGAGGGGCACACCTGCAATCACCAAATATTCTAAATATCCAGTCTAACGCATTATGAAGGCTTAAACTAAATAAAATAAATTATTAAATCGGGTTGCAAAACTCAGAAGTGACTCACTTAAGCTGTCCTTTTTTCTCTTTTTATACTTTATTTCACAGAAGTGTAAAGTAAGATTGTGGCTCTAATGATAATTAAAGCAAGCTGTTTGTATTTTTGCAGCTCTAGGTTTATACCTGCACGTCCCTGTGGCTCGGGACCAGAATAGTGCTACGGTAGCCCCTGCCTGTCGTAAAAGGCGACTAAAAGGGGACTTCTGGGGTTGCGGGCGGTGAGAGGGGGAGCTCGAATCGTCCATCATGTGACCCCGGGAAAGACGATGCTGTTTGTGGCTGTACAGCGTTGTGTAAACCGGGATGAGCCCGTCTTGGGCGCAGCGCTGGAGGGCACCGGCGCGTTCTACAAGAGATCCCGGAGCCCTCCTGTAGCGCCGGAGTAGGCCACCGAGTGGGTCCCACATAACCCGACGTCGCTCCCACGACATTCGGGTACATTTTCAAGGTTTCCCACTCGTAAAACAAAAAAAATATTTTAGTTTATACCTGCAAGAAGTCCTGCAGCAGCTGGTCGATGACGTGGTCGAGCGAGGCCTCGGCGGCGGCGGCCAGCGACAGCGTCCACGCGTGCAGCGACCACGGCACGCCCAGCACGCAGCTCTAGGTTTATACCTGCAAGAAGTCCTGCAGCAGCTGGTCGATGACGTGGTCGAGCGAGGCCTCGGCGGCGGCGGCCAGCGACAGCGTCCACGCGTGCAGCGACCACGGCACGCCCAGCACGCAGCTCTAGGTTTATACCTGCAAGAAGTCCTGCAGCAGCTGGTCGATGACGTGGTCGAGCGAGGCCTCGGCGGCGGCGGCCAGCGACAGCGTCCACGCGTGCAGCGACCACGGCACGCCCAGCACGCAGCTCTAGGTTTATACCTGCAAGAAGTCCTGCAGCAGCTGGTCGATGACGTGGTCGAGCGAGGCCTCGGCGGCGGCGGCCAGCGACAGCGTCCACGCGTGCAGCGACCACGGCACGCCCAGCACGCAGCTCTAGGTTTATACCTGCAAGAAGTCCTGCAGCAGCTGGTCGATGACGTGGTCGAGCGAGGCCTCGGCGGCGGCGGCCAGCGACAGCGTCCACGCGTGCAGCGACCACGGCACGCCCAGCGCGCGCAGCTCTAGGGTTATACCTGCAAGAAGTCCTGCAGCAGCTGGTCGATGACGTGGTCGAGCGAGGCCTCGGCGGCGGCGGCCAGCGACAGCGTCCACGCGTGCAGCGACCACGGCACGCCCAGCGCGCGCAGCTCTAGGGTTATACCTGCAAGAAGTCCTGCAGCAGCTGGTCGATGACGTGGTCGAGCGAGGCCTCGGCGGCGGCGGCCAGCGACAGCGTCCACGCGTGCAGCGACCACGGCACGCCCAGCGCGCGCAGCTCTAGGGTTATACCTGCAAGAAGTCCTGCAGCAGCTGGTCGATGACGTGGTCGAGCGAGGCCTCGGCGGCGGCGGCCAGCGACAGCGTCCACGCGTGCAGCGACCACGGCACGCCCAGCGCGCGGAGCTCCAGCGTTATGTCTGCAAGGAGGTTTGTCACATCATCAATCTGGATGCATTCATTTCCCCTTCGAAACACGCTAACGACGCCCCTGTGTATTAAGTGAAGGATGGGAGCAGCCGCCCGCAGTTACAAATTTGTAAACTGGAAGAACGTCCAAAATCTCTCTGGAAGTTCTTCGCTGTGTTAAAGCATTCTTCAAAAGAGCCACAAAAAGAGTTCCGATTCTGTCACGAAATGGTGGCACCGCTTGAGTTCACTGATTCTGAACAGGCGACGTGGAATTGGACCACCGGCAGGCGGGCAACTTATAAGCATCATGTTAGTTGCCCTTCTGCTTATGTGGTTGTAGTCAAATTACAATGGTTATGGATGGTTTTGGCTGAGGATCATATCTGTCAAATATCCGGAATTCTTTCATCCTCGATCAACAGTGTCCTTGATCAAAGGAGTCGCTGATAGTCAGTAGTCACCTAAGTGGTCGGTCTCGGCGGCGTAGTACATAGCGTCATGCAGCGCGCGCTGCTGCTGCTTGGTGAAGGGCGGAGGCCGGCCGGCGGCGGGCGGAGCGCCCTCGGCCAGCACCTCCTCCAGCGACAGCGCGCGCGGGTTCCCGCCGCCGCCGGCGCGGACCGCTGCCCGTAGGCACGCGCGACGCCCGTGCGCGCAGCACACGGCCACCGCGCTGCAACGTCATAGTGATTAATATTGTCAGAAGTGCTTGCGAAACTACCGCTATATACACTAAAGTGGAGGCCCGCAGCTTCGCTCGCGTAGAATTAGACCCATTAACGACGTCTGCCCGCGTTCAGGTTACCCACTTGACTTCAAAAACGGCAAAATTTCCTACTAAGTTTGCACCCCCGTTTTACCCCCTTAGGGGGTGAATTTTCAAAAATCCTTTCTTAGTGCTCCCCTACGTTATAAAAGGAACCCCTGTGCAAAATTTCAAGTTTCTAGCCCTTATAGTTTAGGCCCTGCGTTGATATGTCAGTCAGTCAGTCAGTCAGTCAGTCAGTCAGTCAGTCAGTCAGTCAGTCAGTCACCTTCTCCTTTTATATATATAGATATAGCGGTAGTAGCTACATTTAATTGGGAACCAAGTAAGATACCCAATGAATTATAAACTAGCCGCTGAATGTCTTTAAAGTTATGTGTCGTTTGAGCAATTAAATGTCACCTGCTCTAACGAAGAAGAAAAACATGGTGAGAGATCTCCACAAAGTTCTCGAGTCATGTGAGGTCTGCCAATTAATTGGCCAGCGTTGTGGACCTTTGCCTGACCTCTATCATTCCCAGAGAAGTCTCGATCCCAACACAGGACCTTCCTCTTGAAAGGTTTTGTTTGTTTTTATAATAATTACCGGCAAACAGGCATACTTGCTGGTAAGTGGTCACAGTCGCCTATGGGACACTTGCGACATCAGGGCATCAAATGTGCGTTGTCAGCCGTGAAGGATGCGATTTACCATTCCTGAAGCGCTCTACGCTTGTGGTGGGTTAAGTACGTGGAGTGTACAGCAGCTGCACCAGCTCCAGGTAGCCCGGGTCATCATCGTGTTATTACCTGTAGCAGCCGTACTGCGCCGCGGCGGAGTAGCAGAGCGCGTCGTTGAGCTGCGTGGAGAGGAAAGGGTCGGCGCCGTGCGACAGCAGCAGCTGCACCAGCTCCAGGTTGCCCGCGCCGCACGCCACCTGCCGTCATCGTATTGTCATGCTATACTCCCGTGGAGACAAGTTGATATTATTATAAGGCTCTCTCTGTTATGCTGTCTCTCTCTGATCAAGTAGAAATAACAAAGACAAAAAATGTCCAGAGGGCGTTAACCATTTTGAGGGCGCACACGTTAGTATTATTTTATTCTAAATCGCTACACACACACCCCCACGCTAGGCCTAGGCGGGGGGAGGACACACACAGAAAACAACACCATTACAATATTTGCATGGATTGCAAACCCGACTACAAATAGGTTCGGACTTCGGCAATCAGGGTCACTCATCACCGCACCGCGCCACGAAGTCAACGATTTATTTTAACTAGGTCTCTTCTCACGACTTTTTAACTTTTTAAAAAGTCAAGTGTACCTACTGCATAAATTATGGACTGTGATGCTTGGGGTGTTAAAGATCCTCGAGACCGAGAAGAATACCTGCGGTACTTCAGGCCATCCATAGCCCAATGGCTCCCGTCGATTCAATGTGATCGAAAGAGTTAAGCAACGACGGGCGCGGTCGTTTTGTGGATGGGTGACCGCTAGAGGCAAAATTTCATGGACGCTACCGTGCTTCGGAGGGCACGTAAAGCCGTCGGTCCCGGTTGTTTTCAATGGTGGAAACAATCGTTAAACCTTTTCGAAGACCTTCGGGTGGCTTGAGAACATTCGACACTGGGTTGGCCACTAACCCCTCCACCAATCTGCATTGGAGCAGCATGGTGAAATATGCTCTAGACCTCCCGCAGCTGCGTCTGTGGGGGAGACCCGTGCTCAGCAGTGGGACGTCTATGGGTCGCGGCGAGTCAGTCAGGATGTGTGTGCTACCTGCAACGGCGTCAGCGTGCAGACGTCGTCGCCGCGGGCGGGCGCGCCGTCGACGCGCGCGCCGGCCGCCAGCAGCCGCCGCGCCACCTCCACCGCGCCGCCCGCGCCCGCGCCCGCGCCCGCGCCCGCGCCGCTGCACGCGTACACCAGCGCCGTCCACCCTGCTCGCACGTAATAAAAAAGTGTCGCATAAAAAGTGACGTATAAAAAGTGTCGTGACAACTTTTTAGAATTTTTTCGGTCTAGCCCCCTTTCAATTCCCAATGTTCCACAACGCGCGATAAGGAACTTCGTTCCAATAAATAAACGCTCACACAATCACACCCCGCGGTTACACAGAGAACAACGTATTTTTAAAAGCTTTTATTTAATTTCACTCGTATGTATGTATGTCCTGGAATCTTGCAATCAATATTTCATCCATTTACACTGAAGCTATCGAGCTAAAATTTAGCACACATATTCCGATGACAATGCGCCAAAAAACCAAAAAAAATACTAAATTTTTTAAATACATGACAGCAGTACAAATATGTCTATGAAATTAATAACTACCCCGGCCGGGATTCGAACCCAGGACCGGCGGTTCGGCAATCAGGGTCACTGGACGCCGCGCCACGAAGTCGTCAAAATAAATCAGTCAATATAGCTACATCCATTGTTTAGTTAGAGGGACTGATACATGGGCTACGGAGTACCTACTATGACACTGATATTACAAATCTAAAAAGCGGCAAGCGGTAACTCGCCGCTAATTATATGTTCTACCGAAAGTGAATGGCAAGGCGGCAACATTTATATAATGATTACCGGCAGTGGGCGGGGTGTAGCCAGGCGCGGGCGCGGGAGCGGGAGCGGCAGCGGGAGCGGGCGCGGGCGAGCGCGGTGACAGCAGCGCCGCGTGCTGCGCCGCCGCGCCCGCCGTCTCCGTGTTGGGGTCCGCGCCTGCTTCCAGCAGCATCTGGGGGACATTACAAGTTATTGATTTAATTCCAAATATTTTATACAAGACTAGCTGACCCCGCAAACGTTGTTCTGCCTTATGAAATGTCTCGATCTAGCCAGCAGAAGGGAGTAAAGTGCGCCGCCGCCCAGCAGCAGCAGTTCTACTCACAGCCACGACCTGCTCGTCCCCCGCCAGCGCCGCCTTCATCAGCGCCGTGAGCCCCGACGCATCAGTGGCGTCCAGCCCGGCGGGCGGGAGCAGGGAGCGCACGCCGCCCAGCAGCAGCAGTTCTACTCACAGCCACGACCTGCTCGTCCCCCGCCAGCGCCGCCTTCATCAGCGCCGTGAGCCCCGACGCATCAGTGGCGTCCAGCCCGGCGGGCGGGAGCAGGGAGCGCACGCCGCCCAGCAGCTCGGGCCGGCCCGCCAGCAGCGCCCGCTGCGCCAGCCCCAAGGCCGCGCGCGACACCTCGTCCGCGGCGCGCGCGCAGCGAGACCACGCCGGCTCTATCGCCTCCTCCAACCTGGGTGAATAATGGCGCGTGAGTCGACTCTGACTTTGCGAAATAACACGTTGTTAAACAACTTTACTACATACTTACGTACTTGAAGTGTACATGAGTGATTTCGTGTGCGAAAGCGCGTTTTTGGGCTTACTTAATAAGTATCAGTTATTCTTGTACAGCTAACACGACAAGCAATAATATTAGTTTTATATTATGCCCGATATATACACACAACTACACAACGGGCTACAAATTCTGAAATCCTCTAAACAGCGAGTTCGTTCCGTGAAGCCTATGGAGATGACAGTAGAATATTATTCTAAGAGTTGAATCTTGTATTACAAGCTTGGCCTCCGTGATGTCACTCCAACTAAGGGATCCTGCGGAAGATCAGCGCTGGTCGTTCCAGCACGTGCTGAGCAGGATCCTAACTGTCAGCAGTAGGTACCTACCACTAAGTTACGTTACATATTTAATTTTGTTTTAATGACTTGCATAACATGTATTCATTAAACTGTAACTTGTGTACTCTGGCGAATAAACTATATTCTTCTTCTTCTATTATTCTTCTAATATCTTGATATTGTTAACGATGTTATAAATGTAATATTCGTGTACTGACGTGACGGGCCGCGGCGGGCAGTCGGCGTGCGGCAGCAGCAGCCGCGCGGCCTGCAGCACGTCGTCCGCGTCGGGCACGCCGGGCGGCGGCCGCAGCGACGCGTGCGCGCGCGCCACGCGCACCCACTCGCCGAGCGGCGGCAGCGCGCCCGCGCCGCGCTCGCCCCATAGACCTGTAGCATACGGTATACTCACGTGACGGGCCGCGGCGGGCAGTCGGCGTGCGGCAGCAGCAGCCGCGCGGCCTGCAGCACGTCGTCCGCGTCGGGCACGCCGGGCGGCGGCCGCAGCGACGCGTGCGCGCGCGCCACGCGCACCCACTCGCCGAGGGGCGGCAGCGCGCCCGCGCCGCGCTCGCCCCAGAGACCTGTATCATACGGTATACTCACGTGACGGGCCGCGGCGGGCAGTCGGCGTGCGGCAGCAGCAGCCGCGCGGCCTGCAGCACGTCGTCCGCGTCGGGCACGCCGGGCGGCGGCCGCAGCGACGCGTGCGCGCGCGCCACGCGCACCCACTCGCCGAGGGGCGGCAGCGCGCCCGCGCCGCGCTCGCCCCAGAGACCTGTATCATACGGTATACTCACGTGACGGGCCGCGGCGGGCAGTCGGCGTGCGGCAGCAGCAGCCGCGCGGCCTGCAGCACGTCGTCCGCGTCGGGCACGCCGGGCGGCGGCCGCAGCGACGCGTGCGCGCGCGCCACGCGCACCCACTCGCCGAGGGGCGGCAGCGCGCCCGCGCCGCGCTCGCCCCAGAGACCTGTATCATACGGTATACTCACGTGACGGGCCGCGGCGGGCAGTCGGCGTGCGGCAGCAGCAGCCGCGCGGCCTGCAGCACGTCGTCCGCGTCGGGCACGCCGGGCGGCGGCCGCAGCGACGCGTGCGCGCGCGCCACGCGCACCCACTCGCCGAGGGGCGGCAGCGCGCCCGCGCCGCGCTCGCCCCAGAGACCTGTATCATACGGTATACTCACGTGACGGGCCGCGGCGGGCAGTCGGCGTGCGGCAGCAGCAGCCGCGCGGCCTGCAGCACGTCGTCCGCGTCGGGCACGCCGGGCGGCGGCCGCAGCGACGCGTGCGCGCGCGCCACGCGCACCCACTCGCCGAGCGGCGGCAGCGCGCCCGCGCCGCGCTCGCCCCATAGACCTGTAGCATACGGTAGGTAACCCTATAGTTAGGAACTTTGGTTTATTACTCCCCATAATTTTCCTTGTAACATTATTAATATTTGGGAACAAATTCACTTCGCCCCATAGATACGCTCGCTGCGACCCATAGACGTCCTACTGTTGGGAACAGGTCTCCCCCACAGACACTGCTGCGGGAGATTTAGAGCATACTCCACCACGCTGCTGGTGCGGACACAATGTGCGGTGTGCCGCAGCGCGGCACAATGCGGATTGGTGAAGGGGTTAGTGGCCAACCCAGTATCGAATGTTCTCAAGACACCCGAAGGTCTTCAACAAGGCTTAAAGACTGTTTCCAGAATTGAAAACAACCGGGACCGACGGCTTTACGTGCCCTACGAAGCCCATAGACACACTGTTACACAATGACATTTTCTGTTCATAACTGCCTGTGACATAAACGAATTAGTTCCCAAATACCGTTTAACTTGAACTAGCTATTAACATGCACTAGAAGGTCGCTACTGCGTCCTTTATTTTTACATTTGCAAATACGGCTCGAAGGACCAATTTTAGTGAGGTCAATGTGATTGTAATACTAAAAGTTTGAAGAGAAGAATGATCACCCATACGGCGATAAGAAATCAATACATAACATTAATTTTTTCATAGGGTTAAACAAAGGTTAAATAATGATGTATCGGTCAATCGTATGACCGATCTGCGTACCCGTTCCCGAGCCGCAGCCCCCGCCAGCGCCCGGCGCTCCGCCCGCCACTGCCGCGGACCCGCCGCTTGACGTGTGCTCCAGCTGTAAACAGATTACTTGTAATGTTCCAGCTGCAATAGAAGCGGGGGTTGACATCCGAGTTATCAGCATGTGTTATGTGTAATTTACTACGATTTTGATTGGGCAGCAAGTAGTAAGTAGCTGATGGGATTCAATTACGAAGTAGCAAGTCATTTTAGCCCGCATTTAGGTGGCTTGAAAATAGGGAAAATTTGAGAAGTTGACTGAAGTCACTGGAGTCGGTCAAGTCACTTAAGTCGGCGAAAGTTGTGTTGTGAAGACAACCCACCAACCACCCATGGCCCCTCAAACCTTACGGTTATATGGGGCAAAGCGTGGGAGGGCGCACCAGTAAGACAGCATTTGGCTGTAAAGTCCAGTGCGCCTTCTTCTCTGGTTGTGAGGACAGCCGAACTATAATCGTTTAAAGTAGCGTTATTGCGGCCGCATTCCGCTCACCTGCGAGCGACGAAACCTTTCCTCCTCTTTCGCGGCGCTGTGAGCTACTGCGTGAGGGAATTCAGATGTAAAGATGTCTGTCTTCTATCCGGGCAATCGCTCCAGGGGTGATACCTGGTCGTCGTCGGTGGCAATACCTGTGAGCAGCGCATGAAGTAGTATAGCGCGCGCTCGGCGGCGGGCGAGAGCGGCGGGCGGCGCGGGTGCACGCGGCGCAGCACGGCGCGCAGCTCGGCGGGCGAGCCGGCGCACGTGGTCAGCAGCACGGACGCGCCCGACACGCCCGACCCGCCCGAGCTGTTGTTGGAGCCCGCGGACGTGCCCGATCCGCCTGTGGACATATACACACCTTACACTCACTTAAATCGATGACAAACGCCTTGATAGGCAAACCAGCCTCACGGGGATCTGTCTAGAGCAGGGGTTCCCAAACTTATTTTGTCTACTGCCCACTTTGAGAATCAATTATTTTTAGCGCCTCAATTTTTTCACCTACTTAAAAACCACTATAACTTCAAATTAAATTAATAATTATTGTGAGGTATACTAGCGGAGATTAAACATTAACTCTAAACGAGACTTTTACTATATCTCGCAAGAGTTAACTTGAAGTCTGAGCGCAGTAGGACGCCCCCATTTTTTTTCTGGGTCTCTTACCGCCCCCCTTTAGGCCTGCAGCACCCACAAGGGGGTGTTATCGCCCACTTTGGGAAAGGCTGGTCTAGAGGATCCTGGGGAACGATACCACTTATTTTCAATATTTCCTATCTAATTGCAAAAGCAAGGCAAGCAACTAGTATGAAGGTAAAATAAGTCAGAACAAATCTGAGCATCACAGGCCTTGAGGTATGCACCAGTACTGGTCTTGACGGCCCGTATTAATAAACCAAACTCAGGTTTGACAAAGAACTTGATTAAAGAATTGTGAGCTCACATGCTATTAAGAATTTGATCGGTCTCCAAGATCTTAATCTTCAATTGTTCTTAATCTGATCTTTTTGGTTTTTTAACTCGACCCTTTGATGCCAGGAACGCCCTGCTACGTACCGGAACCATTGGTAGTGATGCCGGAGTCGTGGCTCAGCCCCAGCTGGCGGTGGTCCGGCCGGGACACGCCGGACGACGAGCCGGAGCCCAGCGAGCTCATCGACTCCCACCGGGACAAGGACAAGGCACCTGGAACACCAATTGTTACAACTTTAACACACATAACATGGTCATTTTAAACGTGAAGGTGTCTTCTACCAACTATTTTGTTCGCGCCCACTCCAAGAGAAAATAGACTCCTTGGGTAGTATTAATCATCCGTTCAATGATGATTCCATTCGATTGTTCTGGCTACAATTGTGTTTTAATGGTGACCAAATTAAAGACATTTCTGAAATATGACATACATGGAAGAATAAACTTTTAAAATTGTGATACGGATATGGTACACTATCACAGTGCTCTCTACGATTATTGGAGGTGGTTAAATCAAGAAGTGGATAGCCTTTTTAAGCTGATGGATATATCGTTCAATGCTCGTTTTTGGTACTCTCTGGTACGTCTGGGAGACCCTAAAAACTGATAATATGGTCCACATTGGCTAAAGTGACGGGCTGTATGGAAGCTGTTACCTGAAGCGACTCTCCCCGCGTTGAGGTGGCTGTAGGGCTGCAGCAGCCCCCACAGGTCGGCGCAGTTGGCGACGGCGTGGTCCACGGCGGCCGGCGTGATGGGTGCGCTGCCGGCACTGCCGCCGGCGATCAGCGCAATTTCCTCTAATAGGGTCTCCATGCCCGCGCATAAGTAGATTGCTGCGTATCTGTGGACACACAAGATTTCAATTTGTTATTCAATCTATCCAGATCAGTAGAAATCGGGGTCGAGAACATAGCGGAATTGTACCATCTCTACTTTTCATGTTGTGAGACATAATATTCTGATGTAAATAAGGGTGTCTGCTGACAAATTTTACACGTTAATCAACCTAGACGATTAGAAGATCGGCAGCAGAGAAGGCGAGATAATATTCAGCGTGCGAGTTTTACGTGCTATTTAGTAGCTAAGACAGTGACCAGGTTGTGGGTTCGGCAGGATGGATGCCACAGCACACTTTAGTGCGCAGGTAGAAGCTATCTCATGTATTATTTTTCTTTTTAATGAATCCTGGGATTTGCAGAAGTGGTGTGCCTTCATGAGTTCCGGTCCGATGCATGCATCCTAGTACATTTGGTCAAGAGACCGGTTTCAACCACAAGCAGGCTATACTGACTCGTGCACGAAGGCCGCCACGCGCACGTCCAGCATCCAGCGCTGGAAGCGGCCGGGCGCGAGGCTGGTGCGCGCGCGCGCCGCCGACCCCAGCCGCCGCGCCGCGCTGCCGGAAGTCGCGTACATCGTCGCGGCGCGTTGACACCCCTGCAACAGAAAAGTTGGTGTGCTGGTTAAGTAAACAGAGTAAATAATCGTAGCAGGTCGAAAAAGGGATACAAATGTGACATATTTGGACACAAATACAAATATGCTTTATTGTACACCACAGGCATAAAAAAAAAACATTAAAAAGAAAAATAAACAATGTAATGGTGGTGGTCAAAAGGCGGTCTTATCGTCCAGTAGCGATTTTTTCCAGACAACCTTAGACACCAAACATCCAAGGGCTAACGGGCTGCTGTGAAAGCAATACTGATGTAAACTCAGCAAGGAGGCATGATCGCATAGCTGCGGAGTCACTTTCATGTCCTGGATGGCTACTGAGCGTCTTTCAGTGAGCAAAATATCACACCACTTGATAAAAGCTATCAGACATCAGCCAGAAGTTACCTTGATGCAGGAGTCGGCGAGCGGCGAGCTGAGCACGATGCGGAAGGCGCCGGCCACCTCGTGCTTTGAGCAGAAGCCGAAGTTCTGCGACAGACGCTGCGCCTCGCGCGCTATCCGCACCAGCGCCCTAAGGACAGGTAGCCAGAATACAGTCTCGCTTCTAGTACTTCCATCCATCCATCCATCAGTCTTTTGAGGTATGATCGATGGCGCTCCTCCACCAATCCACATTGAAGCAGCGTGGTGGAGTTTGCTCTAGACTTTCCGCAGATTTGTCTATAGGGGAGACCCGTGAAGCAGTGGGTCATCTATGGGTTGCAGCAGCAGATGACGCTACAGGTGCAATTTTTAAACACTATTATTTAGTTTCATCTGTACAGTGTACTGCCTACAGCACACAACGCTTTCATAGTAGCGATTGTGGACTCTGTTTAATCGTGATGCCTCTTCCATACAAAGTGGTGGTGGTGAGCTACCTCTGCAGCAGGTACGCGAGCCGCGGCGGCGCGTCCGGCGCCAACCGCGCGGCCAGCTCGCGGCAGCGGCCCGCCTGCAGCGCGCGCGCCACCTCGCCCGCCGTCCACGGCACGCACCGCAGCTCCACTAGCCTGCAGTGGAAACACGCTCCTGAGCATCGGACGTTCTGTCTCGTGAGCAAGGCCTAGTTCCAAGCTGTAGGGTATGCCACAGCAAACAAACGTAGGTGACACATGATAGACCTGGCCTTCACACGGGCGTATTCTGAAGCACAATCGCCAGACGTGTAATCGTTACGCAAACGACAAATATTGTGAATCTTCATGAACTACTGTTACACCCAATACCAATCCCGTACTCACTAACTAACCCCAGTGTATCTAAATCCCAGTGTATCTTATCATAAAAAGTCCTCGACAAATATGAAGATGACTGGATAAATTCGCCTTCACCAAGCAAAGATTATTTAAATACTACGCCTAAATAAGTGTGAAAATACTTCAAGCACGTTGAGATTGAGCATCAAACCTTATACCAAAGGTTGTGCATTACGAAATCTAATAGAGAGATTGTATCTAAATAGTTATAGACAGGCCCGTTGGCGCAATCGGTAGTGACCCTGTCTGTTGCGCCAAAGGTCGTGGGTTCGAATCCCACTCAGGACAAATATTCGTGTGACGAACACTTGTATTTGTTCTGTGTCTGGATGTCAATATTATCTATTTAAGTATGTATTTAAAAATATCTATGTATGTACATATATCAGTCTCTGACACCCATAACACAGGCTCGCGCCTACTTTGGGGTCAGATGGCCGTGTGTGAGAATGTCCTTGATATTTATATTTATTTATTTATAGCAGGTTTCGAAAGCTTCATACCTATTGTGGGAGTCAACCCAGACGAACTCGTCGGCGCTGGTGACGTTGGTGCAGACGGTGTCCAGCGAGGGCTGGCGCACCAGCGGCGCGCGCCGGCGCCGGGCCTCCGCCGCGCTGCCCGTGTCTGCGGGACCGAGAGATTACGGTGAAGAAAAAGGCGGCAGATACACATATATACACACACATATAAGATTAGATACATCATGTGTAGTACATGTCCGCATAAAAATGTGCATTGAAGATTTTTAATTCGTGTTTCTCACCCCGAATACTTCGATGGGGTAATCAGACCTTCAGCAAAAATCAAGGCGATTGAATATTGCAGAATCCGTTACGTAGATATATATGCTGCTCCCAGAAGAATTTCGCTGCTGAGATTGAGTCGTGTGGTTGAAATGATGCCTCCACGAAGTCCTAACAAACTATTTGATTCAGTGTAAAGTAGCCGTGAGAGAGATAACAATGACATGTTATCCGGTGTGCTTAGATGTCACAGCCGTACGCATCACCAGTAGATATACAGTAGACATGAGTAGAGTGAAACATCGGTTGGCCTAGTGCTAAACTCTGCTCGAGCTGCAAGACCAACTGGTAACATCAGCAATGTTACCTGGCGCGCCGTTTACACTGCTGAAGTGGATAACAGTGAGCGCTCACGTTACCAAGTTCTCCTCCTATAAGTTCATTGCTCGCATCAAGAATCGTGCTTCGGAGGCCACGTAAAGTCGTCGGTCCCGGTTGTTTTCAATGCTGGTCTATGGGTCGCAGCGATCAAGAACAGTTGATGCTAGTAGTTAATGTTACCCGGCGCGCCGTTGTTGCTGCCGCCGCCGGCGCTCGAGGCGCCGCTGGTGGCCGTGCTGCTGCTGTCGCGCGAGCGCAGCGTCAGCTGCTTGATGGCCGATCGGATGTCTTCTAGCCCGCCGCCGCCCGGCCACGGGGACTGCAGCTGGAACACATATAGACATTAGCTTACTGCAGTTTACCTTAATTAGTTTTCAGATTATGAATGGGACCAGAACAGAAACATTGTATTAATTCTAGGTAATTCGCACCCTCTCATTTTGGTACCCCTGCTCAGTGGGCAGTAGGCCATCAGTTGGTCTCACCATCGCCTTCGTTGTCAGACATAATCGCGTCAACTTTCGCAGAGCTGTGGGCGCTCCTGCGTGAAGGAATTTGGATGTAACGATTCGTTTATTCTATCCGCGAAATTGTGTTGAGCGTGGGTGCCTGTGTGTTGTCGCTCACGCGGATAGCGCGCGGAACTGCAGCCGTTAGTCACTATTTCCCCCCAGATGGTCTGGGGAAGAAGGTCCAACAGCAAGAGAGCGGTCTGCCTTCAGACAGGCGCGCATGCAGCGGCGCTATCCCCCTTAGATAAGGTTGTAGCCCATTGTCGGCAGTTATACATAGCACGCGCCAACCGGACCACAACCTCCTGGCTGCAGTCGCGCCATCACCGCGTTCTGTACGTGGCGCCCCCTGTGACCTACCTTGTTGTGCGGGCGGTGCTTGGTCCGCGCGTGCGGCGCCTGGCGGGTGCGCCTGGGCTCGTCGCGCGCCGCCTCGCCCGCGCCGCCGCTGTCCGACATCGACGCGTGCCCCGACGATCGGTTCTCGTCGGAACTGCTGTTGCATTCGCGGACGCCATTCTGTAACACATAGGCATTGTTAAAAGAGCTTAGTTTTATCTGCCGTTTGTTGACGAGGTTAATGCTTAGAATTCGCTGTGACCCATAGACGTCCCACTGCTCGGCACGGGCACAGACATAGCGGCGGGAGGTCTAGAGCATACTCCACCACGCTGCTCCAATGCGGATTGGTGGAGTAGTAGCAACGAGTATGCAGAGAATTACATGACAAGAAACATAGTAGTTCCATAATGTCGGAATTTTACATTTTAACATGCCCAACTGTTCACCGCTTTTACTTTGCTACACGAGAGTGACATTTGAATGGTTTAATGATTCATGTTATCTTTCATTGAAGTATAAGTACTAACTTTGATAGTCGAATATCATCAGAGACGATCCACCAGTTAGTGAGTGATTTGAAGTAAAAGCTGAACGCATTTTTACTTCTCTAAGTAGGTACCTACTTATTAAAGATATTCGTTTCGTCTTATGCCATACCTAATCATAAAACGTCTTGGCTTAATATAATTACTTATACCATTTTGGAAGAATTTCAAAATAATTTTCTTCCGACAGTCGTTAACTACCTTGTTAATAAATCGCTAAATCACTGTATTGAGTCATCATGCATCATCAATATCCCATACATGATCTTACGACACGCCACCAGCGCATGCGCACATGTCGCCGACTTTCGCTTTTAGACACCCGCAGCTTCCCACCGATTGCGCTTTTCCCTATCACGATATCGTGGGATCTCGCTTAAGACAATGCTTATTTATTTTTTATTTAGATAGCACTTTCGCCGCGTTACGCGTCGCAGTAATTCCGCTGGAATCAGCGAAGGTGCTGAACAATTAACTGCGAGGTAACTGCGAACGACGGTGAAGACGACACAAAAACACCGACAGAGCTATTCTGTTTTGTCTAACAAAACGACTCTGTAATCAGACGTTTCAAGAAAAGTTGAATTATCAAAACACCGATGCTACAGGGCACTTAACTCAAGAAGTAAACAATAGAATGTTTTCATGAAACGAAACTTCGATGTTTGTTGTACTGCCGTACAGTCGGTTGATAAAATCGCTATTTTTAAAGGCAACAGAAATAAATTGTTCATAGGTACATCTAAAGAACGAGGTTATTTGTAAGTAAATTAGCAAATGATAGCAATTTGATGCATTATTGTATTACTTAATCAAACGATGATAAACTACCATAAATTTCTTCATCATAATTCAAGAACGACTGTTGTGTTAAATTAGATGTAACATGTAAACCCTCCTCAATCGGATAAAACCGTAACAAAGCAATACATCACCCGAAACTCCCGTAACATTAATAACAGAGTGGCGTGCGCGCGCGCATTCGGTCCGATGCGATTAGCGTTCCGAATTGACCCGATGACATCAATCTAATATTATTACGATACCGTAATGGTGCAGGAAACGTGTCTCTCGGGTTAGCCACGGTAAACAGATAAGCTGCTTTGCTGTGGAAAGTGTTGCATACATCGCATGGGGAAGGTACGATGCATTTGTGGATCTGTGCCAGCGACGGACAAATTACGCTGGGAATTTCACATTTCATCCAGACTGTTTTCGAGTTATGAATCAAGTTTTCTTTGAATAGAGACTGGGTATTGATATATAAAGGGCTGCGTAGGATTCTGAAAGGGTAGTTGTAGCAAAGAGTTTGATAACATATAACATCACCCCTGTTTTTCCTCGAAGGGTAGACAGAGGTGTGTTTAGACCCAGTTTTCATCGGCTATGTTTAGGTCCCATGAAAGGTAGGTGAGCCTATTGCCATACACCGGGCACAAATCCAAACTTCGAGCTACTACTGGAAACCCAATAATACTTTGCCCAACCCGGGGGACGAACCTATAACCTCTAACTTAGCCGTCGCGCTTACGATCACTGGATCAACGATGACGATCTTTTTGCAACTACATAAACACAAATGTACATTCATCAAAAATTATCTTGGTCTTCTATATTGCGTCAAGTAAATTTTTGTGAAGTAAAAACACTCAATTTTCTTCGGCCTGGACACCTTGAGAGTATTTGTCTCCCATCATAATTTTATCAACGACTGTTTACTTACCTACTTTATGAAGTTAATGGTAAAAGCGATTGCCCTAATGAGAGCTGGGAAAGCTCACGGACCGCGGCCCAGAATCCGATACCATAAACAATCGATGAACACACCGAGTTCAATCGAGCCAAGCGACCGATGACAGATACACTTCTGACCACAAAGCTTATGGTGAGACCTTCTCCATGTCGCGTTATGGTAATTGCATTTAATGAGATCTTATTACGAATTCCCATTCTTCTTTCTCTATCAGAATCAATTTTAGCTTTTCAAACTTATTGATGTTACAACATCAAAAATTTTACCATCAGCCCCACTTGCAAATCTTGGACTGGAAAATTTATAAGATTTAGACAGTAGGTGTCAGTGCCAGTGGCTGAAATCTGATCGTGTCCAAAGATGTATAATTTTAAAGTATCGTAGTTATTTTATTGCTATGACAAATGCTACGGATGCCCTGTCTCCGGTCTCCTCACTGTAGCGAGTAGCTGAGAAATACTATAATCGAGAAATACTATATCTACAGAGGCTTTTGTCACAGTTCACAAGGGGAAAATCTCCAGCAGTGAGAAGACCTCTAAAGGCTGATGACGATGATGCTAGAATACTTAAGGATCTTCTTCTTATTCAAGTCAATGGAACGATTATCATATATTACATTTTGCTAGCTCTATTAGAACTCTGCCATTTTTATTTACACATTGAATCGATGAGTCATTGGGCTATGGACGCTACGCTACTATTGCTGTAGAATAACACAGGCACACAGGCTTACCTGCACCGGCGGCACAGTGTCCCCTGGCCGGTGGTCGTGCTTGCGCCGCTCGAGCGCGTAGCTGCTCTGCGCGGGCGCGCTGCGCACGGGCGCGCTGGCCACGGTCAGCTGGGAGACGGCGCTGACCGGCTTCAGCTGAGCAGCGCTTGCCTCCGCCGCGCCGCCCGCCGCCTCTTCTGTGCTGGCTGGTGAAACGAGCCTCGGTTACTTGGTGGAATCGATACAGTGGTCATCAATATCCTCTGCTCGTGATGGTATGCACATGGTTCACCTTGAGGGCATGGTACCGAGCAAAGGAGAGGAAAGGTAAAGATATATTTTGAGATTTAACTGAATTTGATCTGTTTAACACGGCTTACAAGGCTATAAAGAGCAAAATGTCAGCTAATTGGTTTAGTAAAGTGCAACATTGCTAATTGTTAATTACTTTTATTAATTTCTCTTTTCTTATTTTTAAATTGTTTTGTATAGTCTGTTTTCTTAATTTAATTAATTTTTTTCTGTTTATTTGTTTAAGCTATAAAGGCATTTGATCCGTCCAAGTAATATGCGGAAGCATTTAAATGGTTTAAAGCTTTCAATATAAAGGTAAATAAAATACCCATCTGAGCTATTTCATCCATATTAGTACAGATAACTTCTATCTGTTCAATAAATGGAGTGCACAGGGAGCTTAAGCAACAGTTATTCCTACATTACTTAATCACTTCTTTGACTAACTTATTAAATCGCAATGCGGATTCAAAGCGGAATGCTTTCAATTCTGTTGCAATTAGGTACCTACGAGGAACAGCGAAACAGCCATTTGGATTCAATAATAAGGCAAGGAGGGTTTATTGGCTCATAATGTCTGGTCGTCACCGAGATATCGCGATTACATTCCGCCGCGCAGCGCGCCATCGCTCCGATGGTTTATTCGACTTGAATCCCTTACATGATATAAATACTGATTAAAATCTACGTATAAATTCATTCTTTATTGAGTTCGTTTCAGTCAATTGGTTCTTAGTTGTACCGCCGGTTTTGCCCCAGTGTAATTAGGGCCTCGTTGTAGACGCGATTTTTCAATTAGCGAAGCTAAAAAATCCTCAACAGTTTTCAAAAGTTCATCAATATTTGATTAGCGTTTTACGATCTAATGAAATTATGCGTGCGTTAGAATTATTGCATCGCTTTATTTACGAGCGACGTTGTAATTAGATTTGATCTACACATTTTAATATTCATTAGTGTGAGTTGAAATTAGCCAACCACTAATTATTTCGTGAACATTGTGAATTACACACCTGTTCACGTGTGTATAGCATAACATTAACATAACATTACGCATTTATTTCCCCGAAGAGGTAAGCAGAGATACACAACCTTTTTTCACCAGTTACGTTTATGTTAGGTGGTAGGCCTATGGCCATATACAGACTCCGAGCTCCTACCAGGCATCAAGTTAGAAAAACCCAATACATAGTTGTTGCCCGTCTCGGGGATCGATCCCAGGACCTGCAGCTGAGCAGTCACGCTTGCGACCACTAGACCCACGAGACTGTGATTAAATTGAACTTATAAGCCATGTTTATCCATCCAATTTTAAACCTCTAAAACAAGAGGTGCAATCGGCCTTCAGCTTGCTTATCAGGGAAGAGTTTAATAATTGAATGAATCTAGTACAGCATTGGTAAACACCTAATACTTCTGCTTGGCTATTATGACTGAATCCGAAGTTGACCATAAGACACTGCTCTCTCTCTGTCCAAAAATGTTGCTATTCTCGCCTTATGCGAATCTTTTAGAAGAACGCGAAGTGCTTTTACTAAAATATCCCACCACCATAAATGGCAAATACAAGACTTATTTGCTGTTCTAATTACAAACAATTGTGCCGATCGCACCACCACACAACAGATATGAATCCCATCAAAAGGACCGCTAGCAATCGGCAGGATCTTATATATTTAATGAACTGAAGTGCAGTCATCTTGATTAGTAGCCTAGCCCAGGATTGATTGCGGGCCAACCGCCGTTTATGGAGAGGTAGGCACGCAGCGCATTGAACGAGTCGATAGGTTTAAATCTACATCGTGAAAAGTGCAATAGATCTAATCAGGGCGGGGAGCCGGACCTTATATCCGTCACATCGCGTCTAACGAGCCGTTTGTTCTGTCTCCGTCACGCTGATGGAAATCCTGAGAGAAACAAAATCTAGGATCAGGGATCCAATCCTCGCGCCGAACACGTTAAGTCGAAAAAAATGATAGATATCTATAGTCTCTCGGGATGTCTCGAACAGGCGGATGGCGGAACTCGGGATGTCACCCCGAGGATATGAAAAATAAGTTTTTCTATGTAACGGCGCGAGAAGGGTCCTTGGTTGTAGTCCTAAGCTCTCTTCCTAATACTTGATTGCAAACGATCAGGTTGCTTTCATCCGATGCAACCAAACCTCGAAGGATCTTTGAATTAACTGGTCAATTTGACCAATTTATTATGACATTAACAGTAGGTGTTTGAAAGATACGAGCAGCGAAAGTACCCAATCGATCGTACTTCTAGCCTCTTGCTCTAGCGCTTGAGACTTGAGACCTATCCAAACTAGTTAAAGTAGTAAAATGAAATTTGAGAAGCATGGTTGAGTAGGCTCTAGACCACAGCTGTGGAGACCCGTGCCCAGCAGTGGGACGTTTATCGGTTGTAGCAAGCAAGATACGTACGCTTCGGCGGCGGGTCCAGCGGCGGCGGCGGCGTGGTGGCGCGATGCGCGTGCGGCGGCGGCGAGAGGCGACGCGCATGCGCCGGCGCAGCGCCCGCCACGCGCACGCGCATCGCGCGCGCTCCCGACACGCCCGCGCCGCACCACGCGCCCTCCTCCGGCCGGCACCCGCTTGAAGGTCTGCAACAACCATCACAACACTATAAAGACTAAAATAAAAGGTCGAGACAGCTTGTGGTAAAGAGCTGTGGAACATTTTTACAGCGGTCTTTAAATTTTTTTTACATGAGCGCGCGTTATATTGACATAATATATCTTACTTACGAAATTACCGGTGACAAAAGGGTAAGCAGTTTCCTCGCCCAGCGTAGCTTAGCGCTTCGCTTTTACAGCGAGGAAATGCTGCCAGCGTTTTGGGCACCTCACCACGGGGACCAACTTTCTTACATTAATTTAGTTTTAATTTTAATTATTAAACATAACAGCTGTATTCAAATGTAATTACTGTGACCGTAGTTACAATCGTAATACAGTTAAATCTACTAACCTTAAAATTTTTGATAAAATATACCCCTCTAGTAGTAGTTAATGATGAAATGCTAATAAACCACCTTAAGCCACATCAACCAATCATTTGTAAATAAAGGCATTGTAAACATAAAAAAGAAGGCTTTAAATACAGATTAAAGTTAACAGATCCAAACAGTAACCCACATTAACAGTAAGCAGTACACAGGGGCGTATAATCTGTGAATGTTAAAATGTAAAGTTGGTGTGATCGTGTTTTACCGGTTTTGGGCATAATAAATAGTTTACCTACGTGCTACTACCAAATCTTGGAATTAGACAAATAGTAGGGGAGCCCAAGAGGGGATTTTGCGGGATACTCAAGCGCGTAAGTTTAATATACAGTGGGATACCTTGTACCCGGTTAAGTACCTCCACCAAATATGAGCCCCATATATAAATGGGGCCGTCAAGGATAAAGGATCAGATTAGTAAAAAAAAAAAATTTGTCATCAGAAATTCTTGAGCGCGTTAGATTAAGGTAGGGTGAGTTAATTACATGCTAAAAAGTGTATATTCCACTAATCTTACAATTTGAGAGTAACGTAAAGAAAGGGGAGGGCTACAAAGTTGTAACGTAAAGAAAGGGGAGGGCTACAACTTTGTAGCCCTCCCCTTTCTTTACGTTACACTCAAATTGTAAGATTAGTGGAATATACACTTTTTAGCATGTAATTAACTCACCCTACCTTAATCTAACGCGCTCAAGAATTTCTGATGACAAATTTTTTTTTTTTACTAATCTGATCCTTTATCCTTGACGGCCCCATTTATATATGGGGCTCATATTTGGTGGAGGTACTTAACCGGGTACAAGGTATCCCACTGTATATTAAACTTACGCGCTTGAGTATCCCGCAAAATCCCCTCTTGGGCTCCCCTACTAAAACACCAATTCGACGTTTATGGTCGACGCCGGCAAGCGCGCATTTAATTACCACAGTCAATTAAAGGCCTATAAAGTATTTACGGGATCGATAATTCCCATAAATCGAATAAAAAGTCATCTAACGGTTAGCGGCGCTAATAAAATTTATAGCGCTCTGACCGGCCGCATAGGGTTGTCACATCGCTACACGATCGCTAAATTTTCACTTGCAAATTGCGTAATAATCGTCATAAAAGTATAGATTTAGATTCATTTATTTTTCATTATATTTATGTTTTGTTGAGTTTCTAAGTTCTTTCGTGTTTTTAGAAGTAAATATCATAGGAGCACTTACCAAACTTATTTTATGCATAAATGCTAAATGCTATGCACAATGCATATGAATATAGAATTTAAGGCCGGGTCAACAAAACCTCAATCCTTTCTTTGACCTGATTTTCGGCTTGGGTCTCCACTCGTAATGGGACAATCCCCCTTTGTCCACCACGGTGGCCAAGTACGGATTGGCAGACTTCATGCCTTCGAGAGCATTATGGAGAACTCTCAGTAAGGTTTCCTTCACCAGGTTTCCTTACGATGTTTCCTTCACGGTTACAGCAGGTGACAAATATTTTCTAAATCGCACTTAGAAAAATTATTGGTGCCGTTTGTATTTTTCAAAGGTGTGGATTCAAGTAAGAGGCGAGTTCGATAGCCGTCATCGCTATTTAGGGTTGAGCTTGGTGGAATAGGTAGTCACCATTTCCGAGGACCCGGCCTTACCAAGACTAAGTTCGTAATATTAACTAGTAAGTTCAGTTAAAAATAAATTACAAACATTTGCAACATTTAAATCTGCGCAATTTAAGTCTGTGAGGGGAAAACAACATAAACCACTCCGACCGACGTGCGAATGGCTTGCGGTCACCCACCAGCTCCAATGGCTCGTAAACCTGAACAGCATAATAAAAACGAAAGTGGAAAAACTAGTAAAGCGACCAAATTCGCACCGTCATCTAGTGATATGTCAGGAAACGATACAGGCATCTACGATCTATTGCGTAAGCGGGAAATGGATCATTTACAACTATTTCCGACAACCGCGTAGGTACCTACGTCGACGGAGTCGCACGGGAGACAATGATCTGGATGTTTCAACTAAAAACCGGTACTCAGACTCGGAACGGAAGTCGTAAAGCAAACGTGTTCGCGAAAGAAGCCTTCCGAATAGGAACGAAGCTTATCACCATCAACGTCGAACAGACGAACAGTTGAATGGAGTCTTTTGTGGTAAGAAAAATATATGAATAGACACTGACTGGCTATTAAGTGGTAAATTGTGTTAGTTGGTTTTCCTTCTTCTCCTCAACGAAATGCTTGGTCGGTGTTATTTTTGCGCTGATGTAGAACAAGGCCTGGAGAGTAGCATAGGCTCGTTCGATTTTTAATCGATAATATAATTAATGATGGCTATCTCCTTAACATAGGTCAAACCGCGGGTGAAGCTAGATTGTGATAAGCTGTAATCTTTGGTATAGCTTGCCCTTGATAAAGGCTATACTTATTATAACTTAGACTAAATGTAAAGGTAATTCTGCACGCTAAACGATTTGAAAGCTAGTTGATAATAATGCTACCTAACATTACTTTCTTACTTTAACTTGTCGAACTACTGCAAACTAATGCTATTTTATTTTATTTTATTTTATTTTATTTTTATTTATTCGGAAAACTTACAGCTAAACAAATACAGATTGAGTAAAAGAAAAATAAATTAGAAAGCCTCTTACAAGTTTTCACGTATAGCACAATAAATAGAAAAAAGAAAATCGGTAGTAGGTAGTAGGTAAAACTAAACACAACACAGTATTGATATGCTTACATACGTCAGAGAGCTTGTGAAAAAAATTTTTGAGTCAATAGACGCTTTAATTTAGGCACACTTGTATTAAATAGATCAATATTAATCTCACGATAGGTATTATTATATGACATACAAGCTCTCCTGAAAAAAGAATTTTACTATTACGCCCTATACTATTTTGCCCTTTCTGATGGCAAGATATTTTAGGAGTGTTAAAGCCCAATTAATTCTCCCTATGAATTACTAAAATGCAACGACAGAGCAATTTCCGAGACACCTGTGTTCTTTTGCATCATATGTACAAGCAGCTTAGCTTTTGACTTGTAACATGCTTCTTCAGGAGAGACTTATTCCAACCAGAAAACCTTCCCTGATCATCATAATCAGATTATGATTTTTCTGTTATTTCCATTAAAATAAGTATACAGAGACATACAGTGATAGAAATTTTATTTCCCGTGCATAATAGACGGCGAGAGTCGAGAGTAGAAGCATTATGGTGAGCTTCCAAGAAAGCTTTATACCAGACAACTCCAAGCATCACAGAATAAATAACCTTATGAGCACTTTCGAGCACTTTCATTTTTAGTATTCATAAAACAGGAAAAGTGTTTAAATTACGCTTGACTACTCATAACTTGGAACATTAAACATTACAATTAAAAAGTTTTTATAAATTAGATGACACTACATAACAATTAATATAAAAATTAATTTTGCGCAGGTTTTTGCTTTGAATCATCCAATATGTAACAACTTGGAGATACTGGATATATCAGTTAAAATTTAACCTAACCTATACCTTTAACACTTACGATACCAATGGATAGTCGCTTCAAACTCACTTATCATTCTGTCACCGTAAATAAATTACATATTTATCATAAATCGTCCTTCTTCAGGGTTCCGTGGAAACAGTCCTACTTATGAAATTAAACCGTGAAATAAAACGAGAGGTCAGTAACACCGGACAATCATAAATTCGTTTCGACAAATGAACATGTTAGAACTCGAGTAACTGCAACACAAAAGAGTTGGTTAACACGATTTCATCATTCTTGCAGCGAGTAATTAGGGTGAAGACGTGCCAGAGAAGAAAGAGACTAAGCTTATTTTACACAAACAAATACGTCTAATGTGATTAAAATTGTAAGACAGAGAATCTCTTGCATAGAAATGATGTCATAACTGTTTTGTACGTAACAACTGTCACCCATGCGTGAACACAATACGAAACAAACAGATCAATTATCTGACCAACATTATGATGTTGATATTATCAAAAATGCTGTATTAATCTCGACCGTGCATCAAAAACTAGCATGACTTTTAAATGTGACCGTATTTGTGACGGCAGCAACATTGTGACGATTGATACGTCCTTGGTGCTCCTTCACGGTTTGGGATTTGACAATCTCACGCAATCAGTTCCAGGATTGTTCAAAGCCAGAGAACTATTTGCATTATCATCATTGTAAATATGACAGCGGTGACAGCCCAATGGCTCGGACTTGCCCTTCGCTCGAAAGATCCGAGCGTACGCACCAATGACTCTTCTAAGATGCGTTTTAAGAATTGAAATGGCACCAGCTGTATCCGTGAAAAAACCTGCAGGTTGACAGTCCTCTATAATGTTCTTCAAGACATGTGAGGTTTGCCAATTCGCACTTTGCCAACGTGATTGACTAACGCCTAACCTCTCCAATTCCGAGCGGAGACCCGTACACAACAGCGGGATAAAGAAAGAGTTATGGTGTAACATTACTTTACTTTGGCTTCGTCATGGCAGGGGAACGATTACCACGTGATTAAAAGTTTGATTCATTATAAGATTGATAGCTTTTAGTTTAGGTTTGCATCGAATGAATTTGATTTGGTACAAAAGACGAAAGTGAAGATAATTTGATTCAACAGCGGTTATGAAACAAAATATTGACTCTTCTATCAAGAATACTACTTTCTCAAGGAAGTTATAAATAAGTGAACAAAAACATTGGGAATCCTATAAAATGATGAAACAAAGCATTCTCATCTAACTCTTTAACATATTACATTGTAATCTAGATTCCGAATACCAGCTTAGAAGAGCTTACTCTTTTTTAATATTATTGTAAGCTTGAAGGCGATAAAGTTGGGTTTCCAGTATTCGTGTTTTGAGATTTGTGGTCGTAGATTAGAATCTCCACACAAAGAGGCAGAAGCTCGCACGGAGTCGTCAACAACAGCCGATTGTTATCTGTACATCGCTGTGTAATTAATGCGAATCTCTTTCCGTAGACGCTCATTCGGAAGTGTAAAGAGGTGCGACAGTCAGTTGGCGGTTATGTAATCTAAGAGAATACCCGGTCATCTAGATATAATGAAGATTACCATAACCAGAAGTTTATCGAAGAAATTAATTTTATCGCATCTATTTTTGGTAACAAATTTATGCAACAAAGATCTTTATAATCGTTATGCAAATGAAAACAATGCCTTTGCGCCACCGCTGTTTTCTGACATCACAATAATCGTTAAAACTGAGTCAAATGAAGTAATTTATGTTGATAATATGAAATAAGCACAGCTGCTTAAGTAATAATAATATAAGGATACGAGGTTAGTGTCGTATCTATTTATCTCTTACTTATAGAATAGGCTACACTTTCTATTGTACTTAAACATACCGTTTTCTCCAGTTCTGTATGAAACTCCAATCACACTGCTCGTCGTCGTCAAGCATTGTGGCTTCGTGGCGGTCCACTCCACCCCCGTGCACCAGCTCTACTAGCTGGCGGGCTCTTTCGAAATTCCCTTCAAATTCCACTACTAAAAATCCGTCCGAACTAACAGTTTCGAAGACATCCTTTTTGTACGTTCCATCGTTGACCGTCACTTCATCTAGGTTATCCCTACTTTCATCAGATTTAACTTCTGCATATATTGCCTCAGGAATTTGTACTTCAGAGACAAGCTGTTGCGGACCTTCTCCCTTGTCCTCTGCACTCAGTCCCAAATTACCCGTTTCATCTAAAAGTCGATTGGCATATATGACTTCTTCTTTATGAGGGTTGTCTTCGTTTTGTTTAGCTTCTTCTCTTCTTTGTTCGTTATGCTTACGTATAATCGAATCGCCAAAATAAATTACTACTTTATTATTATTTTGTGTTATTTTATTAGCCAACCCACCTTTATTTAGCGGTGCGGTTGCTTTCTTACTCCTTTCCTGAGAAAGCCTCTCGGCTAGCTCCTCGTAACACGGAGGCCGGTTACTAAACATCTTCTTTTCTGCCACCGAACCTTTATTCGCATCCTCTTTCTTTTTCTCTACACTTTGATATACGGGCGGCCGACAGCAATCGTCGAACTGCGAAGTCCATGGTTTCGGTTCACTGTAAATGGGCTCCGGCGGCGGAGATATCTGCGGCAACGGAATATACTTTTCGTGTACATTTTTAGAGTGAGGCGTTTCGTTTTTGCGAAAATTGAGAACACTTCGTCGAACCTTCGATTCCGGCGTATCGGAACTGTTTACTTTTTTCAACCGGGAATTACCGAAAAGCTTGAACGCCGGCTTGTGCTCGGGGGGCGGCTTGACCCGGTCCGTGCTGGGCGCTCGCCGCATGGCGTACGCTCCCGCGTCTTCCTCGGGCTGGGGATAGAGTTGCTCGCAGCTGGTGGACTTCAGAGTGGTTATGCGCGGCTTGGTGGGCACAACCGGATCCCTATTCTGCCAGTGCCTGACCGAGAGTCGTGCGGCACCTCGTATAAACTTCATGGGCTCCCACTCCGCCTTTTTCAGGATGAAGTTGTCGCACATGCCGTGTTTGTTTGGTGGTTTCCTCGCGTCAGCGGCGCGGCAGGACTGCAGCTCGCGGCAGAGGAAGCACGAGCATCGCGCGGGGCACAGCATGACGTCGCGAGCGTGCCCGCCGCACTGCGCCGGCGCCGCCACCATTGTTGCCACGGCCGCCCCGCTACGACCGTCGCTTGCCCACATACGCTTCGCGGATTAGCGATACCGTTTATCGCGCTGAGTTCGTGCGGGGTTCGCTTTACGAAAGTTCACTTTTGTCTACACTCTACAAAGTATTAGGTACTGGAAATCTGCGCTGATATTTATTAGACACTAGTGGACGCCCGCTGCTTCGCTCGCGTAGAATTAGACCCATTAATGACGTCTGCCCGCGTTCGGGTTGCCCATTTGACTTAAAAAACGGCAAAGTTTCATACTAGCTTTGCACTCCCGTTTTACCCCCTTAGGGGATGAATTTACAAAAATCCTTTCTTAGTGCTCCCCTACGTTATAAAAGGAACCCCTGTGGAATTTTTTTAACTCTTATAGTTTAGGCCCTGCGTTGATATGTCAGTCAGTCAGTCAGTCAGCGTCTCCTCTTATAAATATAGATTTGACTTACACTTCTGTTGCATTAAACCAGCTTTAGATCGGTGAGTGCCAATCCAACTGACGGGTAACGTGACTTATGCAAATGCATCTGGTAAACTGCACTCAAACGAGTCGGCTGTACTTACATCATAGAAAGCCGGGGAACGAATCAAGTTAGTAGCCTAATCTCAGTCCGAGTGCTCGATACATTATCGAGAGCTCGTCCGTGCATTAATGCGCCGCGCACGTGGGATCATCTGCATGCCGAGGTGAACGAAACCATAAGCCGACGCGCTAAATATAGAGCACGCACATACTTCAAATCTATGGGGTATATTCGCAAACCATTCGAAATATGTCGAACAATACAATATTGATCAATCAATAAAATATTGATTTTTTGAATGCATTGAAATGTAGGCGATCATAAGGCATAATTTAATTTGATATTGTACCTAGTCAAAATAATACACATAAGTGAAGAGATTACGACGCCCGTAGATGCGCGTTTGAAAAACTAAGGATTCATGCTGTTGTAATACAGAATAGAAGAGGGCTATTGGCTTTGACTTGAAGTGAGATCAAGTAAAAACATGATAATGTTATCATACTTAGCATGCGTGTATCATGAAACAAAACTAAGCGATATGACTGTAATTGAATTTACAATCTGACATAGGTAAAAGTCTTTTAGCATAACTTAGTTAGGTACTATATACTTCATACTTTAACAGTTAAAAGGCGAAAACATTTTAGTTATTCTACAGGGTAAATAATATACAAGATCAACTGTCGTAAATTACTGTTCGATAGTTTATCGCATGCTACTGTGATCGGCCCCGAGAGACCATCAGCCGCCCATTATATGGGCAGAGAAAACGCTATGCGTTGTTTCCGTTACAGTGGCAGCATTGCGTCGGCTCGCTAAGCTGGTACGAGGCAATCAAACCCTGATAAAGACCAGACCTGACAAGAATAAACATAACATAATATAGCATCACGCCTTTATATCTATGAAGGGGTAGGCACAGGTGTGTACACATCCACTTTTCACCAGTTATGTGTAGGTCCCATGTACCTAATAGGGGATCCTTTTTGCCATATGAAGGGGCGAAAATCGCGTTTAAAGATTTCGTTACATACATACATACAAACAAACATACACTCGAACGACATAACCCTCCTTCTGGCGCAGTCGGTTAAAATAGGACACAGACCTATACCGACTAACAGTTTTGAGTCTTATTCAAAGTCGGTCACAGTTGTCATGGGCGGCAGCGGATGGGTGGTGCTGCAAGCTCGTTTGCATCTTATATCTTATATCATCTTCATGTAAACACTCATCATTATTAAGTACCTACTAAAATAAGTGAAGCCTACATATTAAACTGCTTTATCTTGATTTAACAATAAATTACTACAAGAATGGAATTATTAGTATTAAACTTGTCGAGGCACCTGCTTACAACAAAACAACCGTTTACTTGTTCATTACCATAATATAGGTTAGGCCATTAAATATATTGAACGCACGTATCGGCCAGAACAAGTACTTGAAGGTACTTCATTTGAGATCAAAACCAGTTATTTGGGTCTTGGTTTTGTACACAAGTTTGTTATTGAAAAATTTAAGAAACGGTCCATGTGTATTGCGAAGGTTTTTCTTTGCGAAGGCGAATTCTTCAACACCTCGTTATTCATGTCCACGGTACTAGGTATTGTTGATACCACAACACAACTCTATGTCCCACTGGTGGGCACGGGTCTCCGGAATGGGAGAGGTAGGCGTTCCTCCTGCCGTCCACCACATTGGCCAAATGCGGATTGGCTGACTTCACATGCCTTAGAGAACTTGCGCAGAACTCTCAGGCATGTAGGTTTCCTTAGGATGTTACCTTCACCGTTTCAGTTGTAACCAGGCCTATCGATGTTCCTGATGAAATCAAATCTAATAATGTAACTTAAGGTAAGTTACATTATTAGGTGGTAGAGCCTGTAGAGCCTTTCTACTTAGAGTTCGCCCGGGAAACAACCAACCAACCAAGGTACCAAACCAAGTTTCATTTCTGCCGAATAATAATTGTTTTTAAGCAGCTGAATTCCGGTAATAATGAGTTAGCTTCCGGTTTCATCAGCGACAGAATTGGGACGAGACTGTTATGAGTCTCCCTTATGGCCTGACACAGGAATTAGGGCATGGGATTCACTGGATGGGTGAGCTGCATTCTAGTTTGCAAGTTCGTTGTTGTTCGTTGGTCAGTTCGTTAGTGGGTATGAAGACTGGGGACTGTTAGTGATAGTTAGTCCAGTTTGTACTTGTTAAGAGTTTCGTTCCAAGTCAGTCACAGATGTGTTGCTACCCTCGAGGACTAAGAATGGTCGCCTCATAAGAAGTGTAACCGGAAACAACACCTTTCCAACCGGACCATTATTGCTTTAAAAACAATTATTACACCGCAGAACCATCAACTTCAAACATCAACTTGTTCTTGCAAATAAATGATGAAATGATGATGAAATGGTACTTGTGAAGTGAACAAAATAGGTTTCATATAAAGCCTATTTGGTTCCCTATAGGGTAGGGTACGGGTCTCCCCCACAGACACTGCCGCGGGAGGTTATAGTTATAGGCTCTACCACCTACAAAATAAAATAAAAACCTAGAGTAACATTTAATTATGATTACACATAAGCAAGCTTGCAATGATACCCGTCCCACCGTCCACCTGCCTAGCCGAGTCGAGCGGTTCCCACCAAAATTATAGCGAACGTAACATCTTTCGCTTCATTCATAAAAATTAAATAATACTCGCGAGTAACTTTCACACGAGCGCTGAAGATCGCGCTTAAATAACTTTACTTTCGTTGCATAAAACCCGCAGCACATTGTTCACAACAATTAGCGCGCGCTCCCATCCCAGGCCGCGGGGAAAGGCCATTGTTTTTATGCATTTCGCTGACTATCGGCTAGCGGAGGAAAGTGCATCGACTGATAGGAGAAACATTTAGTAGGTGGTAGAGAATGTAGGGAACCAAATAGGTTTTATATGAAACATAATTGGTTCCATATAGAGTTCGCCCGGGCCAATCGAATTCCTCACTAGGGAAATCACCGGGTTAGAACTACACACATATCCTATATATTTAATTCATTCAATTGTAAACATTTGTTGCAAATAAGAAGAAATTCTATTGTAATTTAAGAAACATTCAAACAAACTTCCATTCCGTATCCCAAGGAACCATCCAGCCTCCTTATATTCCAGGAACGCCCACAATGTTGTACCGTCTGTTAAAATATAGATAGTAAGTTTGTCAGAATTCGTCAAACCGAAGGAAAGTGCAAGGACTGATATTGACAGCATTTTCACTGTCAGCTATCAGTGCAGCGGTGACAGGCGAACCAAAATCCGACCTACCTAGTCCCGGTCTACACCCAATCAATTTTTAGGGTTCCTCAGTCAACAAGGAACTTTTGTCTTCAGTCCGCCTGTCTGTCCTAGTTCAGAAACCCGCAAGATGTTATTTGGCGTGTGATGCATATTAATCAAAATTTCAAATTAATTCAAAGCTTGCAAAAAAGATGAATGTTCACACTTCAGACACAAATATCTGTATAGAAAATCACTGTGAAGATTCATAGCTTGTGTAAAGAGAAATACATTACGTCAACCATACATTATTTAATGAGATAGGATAGGCGTAAATAGACAGTATAAGAAAACCTGCCATGCTAAAATGTAAATTGTTATTAGGGCTTAAGCTTCGGTCTCCTCTAGAGAATCATAAATAAGTATAATACTTACTTTTAACAAGGTAGGAGGTAATGCGTTGTAGTAAGCCCCGGCCATAACTCATGTTTAAGTGCTAAATAGTTCTGACTGATAGACTCTTTAAAGTATGACGGGACAGCTGTGGAGCTCGTTTTAACCCTGGTGGAAAAGTTATTTATAAAGATGTTTCTAAAAACATGGTGTTTCATTTGTGTAGACCAAAGGTAGGCACTAACTTGTTCACAAATTACCATGGCCGTTTCAAACTTTAGACACAAACTTTTACAGTGAAGGCTTCGATCAATAGTGAAGGCCTTACTTTAATATTGGCTCTACCTTTCCAGAGGTATCGTAATATTTCGAAAGTACTTTCGATTCTCAACTCCACAATTCATTCAAGTGACTATTTACTATAAAAACATCACAAAGATGTTTTGTGTGAACACAAAGGCAACACAACATTCACAACTTCAATCAGATCGCCACTGGCGCCAGACTGTGTCGCTTTGTAGCGAAACTATGCAAAAAACGCAAAAGTGATTTTGGCAATACCATTAACAGTAATAATAGGTATAACAAATATTATCCAATGAATATCTTAAAGGAAACACCGATAAACAATGATTTTATATGAAAAATGAAGCTTGTAACATACCTACTCGATAATTCGGACCATAGTCGAGCCTGACAATCAGACAATACCACCATAATGGTGATTCCCGTCAAATCCTACACAGAATAGAAAAAGCAGGCAGAAATTCTACTGAAGGAAAATTAGTTAGTCAATGCTTCATGTGACCGGAGGATTTTATGTTCAAAAACTCAGCGAACGATGAAAAACAAAATATGTATAAACTTAGCTGTACAACGAGGTAATCTATATTATTATACATATAATAAAACTAAGGACTGACTCCTTAGTTTGTACATTGAATGAATCTTGAAAAATCTATTATTGGATGATAATTAGTCGATAAAGATTCCGATTTTTTTTTATTGTCTGTCTGTCCCTATATGCGCGATGGAATCAAAAACTACCAAACTGATTTCAATGAAACTTACTGACAGGTTCAACAGATTATCGAACCCGCTACCATTAATTCCTACGGCGAGTTATGATCTCGGTCAAAGGAATTCAAAATCTGCTTAGCGATTAGGATCAACATTGTTGGCCGAGTTGACAGACTGGTTATAACTTAACGGTAATTAAGTCGACAGATAAGGAATAAGTACGACTTACGATTTGCTTGTTCAAGCTGTGGTTGAATATATATTTTCCTGATTCTGTGTGTTGGATTTAGGTGCTTCTTTCTTTTATAAAGGGGCTAGCAATCCGAGAGACCAGAACCGTGAGATATTCTAGAATGGTTCCGTAGGTTCTTATGAACATAAATACCATGTATTTGACCCTAGACCTTATGAGATGCCGAATTCAAACCAAAGCGTGCAGAAAACTCGGCATTTCAGGGCAAATACGTAGGGACCGCCTTAAATCCCACTCCATAACCCAGCAATATCTCAACAAATACAAACGCAAATTCCTCTACGTGAAACAATCAACTCGAGCCAGTTACAATGATTCACGACGGCATGCCAACATTCCCCGCGCAACAGATTGTTCATTCCTAGTACACTTGCAATTTTAACAACATTAACTGCTCGTTAGAAGTCCACTCATAGTTGTAATCAGCCCCAGATAACTTCAGTTTTACACCCTAACCTCACGCCACAAGGATTACAATAGACGGGCAAAGCTCATGTTTACATACAAGGGAGTGCTAACCATCGCTACTTACGATCAACTTGGTCACTTTTTTCTTTACGTCAGGATTAACAGGCGCAAATAGGCACGCATACGTGCGGCCCATTTGCGCCTGAGCTGAGCACAATTGGTGAGTCGTTACATGTGAACAACACCCATGAATGTCAATAAAAAGTAATGATGGTAAAAAATAATAGACCGATAATCCACCTGCTTGGGAGTTGCGTAGAAGTTTTCATAGATGGAGTTACGATGCAACGATTGTTAGGATCAACTCACACCGAGATACTTACACAAAAAGATACATATTTCAGCGAAATTACAAGCGTACCGAAAAGGAAGCGTGAGGAAGAACGTCTCGCTTCACCGCGCTAAATTTGTAAGGAAAAAATCAAAACCATCCACTAAATCATTAGAACCAACGGTCCTATCGTAAATTTGTGAAAAAGAAAGTACAAGTAGTATGTAGGGAATGGCAAGCAAGGAGTCGCGAGCGCCGATTCTGAAGAGTGCCCTTTTACGTCAATCATGAAGGGCCTCATGTCATAGCCCCGCAGAGAAAAGTTAAGTAAACATCAGACGGTAGGTTCTTCCATAGACTAACCATCTGTTAAATCTTAAAGTTTTATTAATAACGCAATAAAAGTCCAAAATTTGGTGTTGTTCTACCTCATCAGTTCCACTGGTCAATTAATCATTATTCCCATTGTCATTTCGGCAGTTGGTCACTTTGCATTTAGCTTGCTTTATTGTATTAGGTAAAGATAACTGTTTTTATGAATTCATGGTCTCTGAATTCACTCTTGGTATTAAATTCTGATCTACCTAACTATAATGATGTGTCGTCGGTAATATCCAACTTCCGACCCCGTGAGTCACGCTGGATAACTGGCGCTGTGCCGTCCCTAATAGCCATCGTCGCATTCCCCGGACAGGTTTTGTGACAACCCTAACGGGTCAAGTGACTCACGGACTCGGTGTGTCCCATAATAGCGCCAGTTTTCATATTGAATGCATCTACATGCTTTTGATTAAGTACTGTATTCTGTAATTCGTAAGAGTAAATTGCATTTCAAACATTCGTCATTACATTAGGTATATGGAAGAAGAAAACATGATGGGAAAACCTGAGTGTACCTATTCCTTTATCCATGAGAGTAAGTATCGTTTACATACTCTCTCGATCGCCTTATGATTACCGTTGTACCTAATGGTAGGTTTCACTCTACATTATTACGTCATAATATATAGCGGTAGACGGTAGCCACAACACACAGACTACTCCCTACTCCACCAATCCGCATTGGAGCAGCGTGTTGGAGTATGCTCTAGACCTCCCGCAGCAGTGTCTGTGGGGGAGACCCGTGCCCAGCAGTGGGACGTCTATGGGTAGCAGACGGTAGCCAGTGCGGTACCTGCGCGGCTTGGGCCGGAGGATCTCGTGCGGCGCGGGCTGGCGGCGCGGCCAGGCGGCGCACGCGCACGCGCGCTCGCGCTCCGCCGCGGCGCCGCTCACCGCCGGCGTCGGCGTCGCCTCCACTGTGCGCGCATCCTCACTGCAACAAGCACGTGCGACTTTACAGACACACAAGGGGTGTTCTTCGGAATGATACGGGAAATGGGATGTATTTTTAACAAGAAGGAATGACGCCCTAAAGAATACAGCGGAAACCTCAATCATGTTAAAACATTAATAATTAGGGCACAAAAATTAAAAAATAAGACACGACAATAGCGCACCCCCGAAAATACAAACATAATTATTTTGGATATTTTCTTTATTTTAAGATGCATTAAAAAATAAAGCTATTTTATTTCCTGCAAGAATAACACACCTACGTTTTGAGCGAATGAATGCTTATTATTTTTTATTGTATATGTCACCCTTTTCTTCTATCGATCTGTCGGTCTCGCTACGAGTCCCGCCTATTTCCATTTCAGTTTTCTAGCATCGTTTAGAGTTTAGATTCATCATCAAGAGTATCAGTAAATATAAATATCGATAAATAAATTATAATTATTTTCAACATGTTCACAACTCGCTCCTGGCAACCCTGCTAATAGATGTAACCTATCCTACCTATCAAACTGTTAATTTCCGTAAATATCATACGGTAGTTTATCGAAGACACGACATCTATCACTCGGACACCGTTAAAGCAGCTTAGAGGCTTTATCGTTTTGACAGTCACGTGGTGAAAAGGTCAGTGGCTGAGTAAGCTTTTAGTTAAAATTTTATTACTAGTACCTAAGTGAAAAAAAAAGTTATTGCTTAGTTGCTTATCATACAAATTACGAACAAATACTATACGAAGTGCCAATATTATGCACGTCAGTACTATATACTTTTAATAGTTCACTCTTAATCACGGAGATCGAAAGGACCAGAACAATACGATAGCAATATGGAGATTTATCTGTAATTGAACACGCTGGAATTCGGAATGCGGAGAGCCCAAATCGGTCGGAATCGGTTGCATTGACCAGAGAATTTATGGAATGTGAAAAATAATTCACATCCCGACCATAGATTACGCACTGTTCCAACTTGTAGATAGGTCCATGACACAATATTTATAGAAATAACATCGACTGTTTTGCATACTGGTTGTGGTAAATAAAGGTACAATGTGGAAGCGTGTATAAATATCAAGGGCAGTGAAGATTAAAATAAATTTAATAAAAAATCAAGTAACTTTGTAAGAAACTGCGTTAAACTACCACCTGTTTAAAAATGTAATCCACTTAAATGAATAAAGACTGCTTTTCACTACTTAAGTTTTCTGTACATATTTTAATTTGTAGAATTGAAGGTAATTCCCCGCTGCAGTAGTTAAAGTTACTTAAAGTCTCCCAATCCACACTTCACACATTATACTTAGCATGGTTCACAAGTGTGCTGTATCATTGGTAATGCTGATGATAATGACACTTATACTCATTCGTTATAGCTTAGCATTGCGAGCACTTATGTGTCCTAGCTGAAAATCACCTTGTTTTCCCTTAACACTTTTCTAAAAGCGACAGTCTTAGTCCTCAAGGGTAGCAAATGGATGGGTAATGATGCATGTTTACTATCTTATCCATATCCATACCAATATTAAAAATGTGAAAGTAACTCTGTCTGTCTGTCTGTCTCGCTTTGACGCCAAAACGATTTAACCGATTTAAATGAAATTTGGTACACAGATAGTCAAGAGCTTGAGAAAGAACTTTACTTTTTAATTGGAAAACAGTGTTATAAAGGGTTGAAAAGGGGAATGAAAGGTTATATGAAAGTATTGTCATTTTCAGAACTAGAAGCATACAATTTATATTTTAGACCGTTGATTAGATATAAATAAATATGGCATTCAATCTTTGTAAAAATGTTACTTACCCTTATGGGTGTAATAAACTTAGGGGATAACACATTTACGGATTCATTACAAATTTGTAGAGCTAAAGTTAACGCGTCTAATTCAATGCGAGCGAAGTTCCGGGCGTCTACTTGTATATCCATAAAAACGGAACACTCACCAGGAGCCTCTTCTGCACGGCACTCATCTTTAACACCAGGTGGTCGGAGTCCGTTACAACCTCGCATCCCAAAAAGACCTAAAAGTCTTTTGGGCCGACGACGCCTCGAGTATGCGGAATCGTCGCGATGGTATTTGCTCGGGTCAAAGACTTAATATACACACAGAGGGGCCATAAACAAGTAGCGACATCTATGTCATGATAGCGCATTAATGACGATGTACAAAGGGGTAACATTTTGAAGTGATAGAGATCGTCTGCGCTATCTATAGTTTGATAAAACATTTGGGAAGTGGTCTCTATTAATGAATATTTATGATTCGTTTAATAATGTTATTTTTCTTAACTTTAAGCTTAATGTCACGCCTGTTACCCCGTGTTGGGTTATACAGTTTTTATCAGTTTAGTTTAAATAGATAATAAATAAATACCATGGACATTCACGGCCATCTGACCCCAAATTTGGCGCGAACCTGTTCTATGGGTGCCAGACACTGATATCCATACATAGGTATTTTTAAATACATATGTATAAATAGATAATATTGACATCCAGACACAGAACACACACAAATGTCCGTCATACGAATATTTGTCCTGAGTGGAATTCGAACGGGCCATAGGTTCGTGTAGGTAAATTAGTTCATCATCATCATCATCACAACCCTTTCTTTGTCCCACTGTTGGGCACGGGTCTCCTCTGAGAGGAGGGATTAGGCCTTAGTCCACCACGCTGGCTAAGTGCGGATTGGCAGACTTCACATGCCTTCGAGAACATTAGAAGAACTCTCAGGCGTGCAGGTTTCCTCACGATGTGTCCTTCACCGTTACAGCAAGTGACATTTAATTTCTTAAATCGCACATAACTTAGAAAAGTCATTGGTGCGTTACCCTATTATAATACAAGTTTATTTGCAGTTTTTTAATTATAGAGTAAATTAATAATTCATGACATTTTTGATCTCAATATCATGAGGTGTACCATCCTATCCCGCCTTTCTGACCCGCTCTCGCGGCAGTATCAACGTTTGTGCGCAGAGGCCTGTCTCCTGCATCATACATCTCTGGCGCGGGTACGTAAATCTCCGATCGGCGTGTTTTTTGTGCGTTTTCAGATTCCCGAGTGTCAGGTAGGGCGGTGTGGGTCGGGGCGGGGTGGCCGCCATTGTTTTTGCGAGTTCTTCTTTTGTCCCGCCAACACCTGCTGCTGGCCGACATTGATTTGTCATTGCTGTCTTCGCGGGCATTGTTCATGTTCATGTTGGCAGAGTATCGAGTGTTACGAACGGTAGGTACCCTACGTTCGTCTATCTATACTAATAATTTAAAGAGGAAACATTTGTTTCTAATGTTTTCACACAAAAACTACTGGCCCGATTTCAAAAATTCTTGCACCCTTAGAAAGCTGCATCTTCACTGAGTGACATAGGCTATATAATATTACTAGGTGTAAACGAAACTATTGTTATGTCTATGTCTATGTTAAGCATTATCAAAGACCTTCGGCATGGGAAGATTCGACACTGGGTTGGCCACTGACCCCTCCACCAATCTGCGTTGGAACACGGTGCAGCAGTGCTCTACAGCTACCGCTGTGGCTGTGGAAGAAAACCGTGCCTTGAGACGCTGTTATCACACTTTATAAGAATTCAGCGGTGAAGCGTTTTGATTTGATCCACCACTTCCGATTCCGAATCATAAAGTCCTTTGGAAATTTCTGTATTTCTACGCTAAATATATGTATTTTAAAACATCGACACGATTACTTAAGTAAAGTCCTAAGCATTTAAAAAATGTTGCAATCACTTACCCCGTTAACGCAACTTGGAAATCCCGAGTGAATAATTTTAAATATCAATGAATCTCGTATTTCTTATCTCAATCATCAATAATGTTCAGAATTCGAGTCATCTCCTTCCTAATAACCATTATTAGCTATCAGTAGTAGTTAATTGATTTCAACGCGCTATCTGGGCATCGCGAGCGTTTACCCTGGTCATTAGATTTAATGACTTTTTAAAGGATGTCATTTCCTGTAATAAATAATTATAATCGGGTATGATCTGCATGTGAAAGATGTGATTTCTCAGTACAGTTTCCGCATTTTAGCTAAAATATAGTTTATGTCTGACATAGGTCCTTATAAGACAATTCCAGTCCCTTCCTGGTAATCTATTTATCGATATCTCTGATTTTTATCGGCAGAACTGCAGTTGAAGTTAGATTTTGACTAGCGGTAATCCTTAGTAACTTGCCGTTGAGAAGGCTATACTTATCCATACTAATATTATAAACGCGAAAGTAACTCTGTCTGTCTGTCTCGCTTTCACGCCAAAAGTACTAAACTGATTTAAATGAAATTTGGTACACAGATAGTCTAGAGCCTGAGAAAGGACATGGGTAGAGTTGGTAGATGTCCGTAATTAAAATAATAATAGTTGCTACAACTATAAACGAACCTACCGCAGTCTAAATCCACGCGAGCGAAGCTGCGGGCGTCCCATAGTATACATATATTTTTACCCATCCCTTGACGCTAGAGGCTCGTAGAGGCCTATCTGCACGAAAAACGACTTGACACGGGCGGAGCCGGGCAAAACTACTTAGTACTATAGAAAATATTCTATATCGGTGTCACAACATCTTAGGACCTGGTATTTAAGCACCAGCCGTAACGTAGTGCGCTCAATGCAAGTCGTTAAGAAAAATCCGAGCAAAAAACTGCAGCATCAGAAATAGTAGTGCTGATTACAACCATACTGGTCCCGAGGATCCTCCGTTATCGGTTAATTACTCCTAGCTCGCCAAATGAAGCGATGCAAGTGTCTAGAGCTCGTCTCGGCCTGACGCATGCGCTACATTCCTGCTTTTTATACTCTACTAGTGGACGCCCGCAGCTTCGCTCGCGTAGAATAAGACCCATTAACGACGTCTACCCGTCTAACGACTTCAAAAACGGCAAATTTTCATACTAACTTTGCACCCCCGTTTTACCCCCTTAGGGGGTGAATTTTCAAAAATCCTTTCTTAGTGCTCCCCTACGTTATGAAAGGAACCCCTGTGCAAAATTTCAAGTTTCTAGCCCTTATAGTTTAGGCCCTGCGATGATATGTCAGTCAGTCAGTCAGTCAGTCAGTCAGTCAGTCAGTCAGTCAGTCAGTCAGTCACCTTCTCCTTTTATATATATAGATAGTATAGAGTATAAAAAGCAGATATAGAGTCTATACTCTACGTAGAGACACGTTTCTAGGGTTTACTCCTAATTTAGGCGAACTTTTTTCTTTAGGCTTGACAGGAGCAGCTAGTTATGCCGTTATAGGTCTGACTGAAGGAATTGATGGAGTTTAGATTGATTTTTTATCCGACGTAAGATGCCGAAGGTCCAACAGCCTTTTGAGGTTCAATACTAGACCCCCACCACAACCCTTTCTATTTTTCCTATCGTCTTAAAACAAAAATAAATGTCGACTTTGATTGCAAAATCACCAACAACAAACAAAACTGCGCTCGCGGCGGGCTGCGCTACAAGATACCAAGTTGTTGATATAATTGATACCATACATTACCAAACTTCAATACAATCAAGTGGCAACTGTAATGACGAAATAGCTAGTGTTTCGACCCCCAAACCAGTCGGTAAATTACGAGGAACTACCGCTGCGGGTTAGCTGGGCCGAATCACCCCAGGGCACACTTAAACAGGCGCATTGACACGCGAGGGTTAATAGTCTCGTATGTAGAGTCGAATCGCTGCTTTATGAATGTGGGCCATAATGTTATAAGACATTTTATGTTACCTACCGAGTTACAATATCAAGATTGTGTGATGTTTCATCATACTTGCGAGGTTTTCTTCTTGGTCCAATACCTAGCATAGTTCTACTAGTGGAGGCAGCATCGCTCGTGTGGAATTAGACATAACAACAGTTCCGTTTACACCTAGTTGCCACCACACTCAAAGACACTACCTATCGAATTCTTCACTAGTACACCGGGATAAAAAGTATGTACCTTCATATCCTACATTTTTATTCATTCAATTGCAAACATTTGTTGCAAATACAAAGCAATTCTATTGAGATTAAAAAAATATTCAAACAAACTACCATCCACAATCCCAAATGACCTCAACAAGTGTTAGAATCTATGAGATTGATCTTGAGTATTTAGTAAGAAGATATCTTAATCATTTTAAGTGGTTAGTTATTGATATATTCTATACAAGTTATGTGATTTAGACGAGGGAGACCTGTTCTCTTAATAGATCCATTGCATGAAGGGAATGTTGAAAGTATTAAACGTGCGCAAGCGCAGGCTGCGTCGTTCTCTGCGCAGTAAACAGTTTCTAGATATCGTTTGAAGTGTAAACGGTAATTAGGCGGCGGTTGTTTTCATTTCTTGTCACTCGGCCGCTCGGTACACGCCAATTAATCAGTTTACGTAACCCCACGTAAACATAACCCATTCAGTTAAGCTTGTCCATTTAACATTAGATCTTATCGTGACGTAATAAGGATGAGAGTTGCGAAACGCAGCTGATATTGCAGGCCAATCTGGCGAAATGAACCTTATTCGAAAAGGAATGTCGTCCACTGATGGACTCCGGGTGCTAATTATTGGCGAGGCATCCGCAAATTGCTACCAATGTACTTTGACACTCGCACTCTTAGCATTGCGGGTGAGACGGACTCGACATGCAGATCGAGCGAAACTGGTGACTTTTGGTCCGGAATCCGACCATCTTCAGATGAACTCCCCGCTGCGAAGGTTGGAGCTCCGAGCGATGCGGCTCACTCATACGAAGAGCTCACAATCAGTGGTGAAGATGGTCGCGAGGCGCTCGGCATTTATAAAATGGTAATGACGGTGGCAGCCTTGGTAATTGTGGGGCAATTTCGGAGACGGGGCAGAGATTTCGCGTTCATTTAATTCGACTTAGAAAACGTGTTCAGTCGGGAATTTTTAAATTATGACACGGAATTATACAGTGCGTAAGGCATGATTCAATTTAAACCAACTGGTGCGTGTATGTAATCAATCTCTACAATTCTACAAGCACAAGAGCAGCTACCACATGTACATGTTAGTAAGAAGGTGTTGTAATTAGTAAGTAAGTATTGGTGAATTAAGCGAGGCGTTACCAAGTGCTGACTTGACTTCTGTTGTAACTGCTCCGGCGCTGTTCAACCCCACATCGTACAGTATTAGCTTTCACGCTAAAACATCCACGCATGGCAACTTCCACGGGAACTGCTGCCGACAAACTGTTCTGCAGTTTGATAGGAATGAATATTGTACCAATTTTGATTTACCTTAAGAATAAAAAAAAAATTAATCCAATTTTTAAAACTATGAATTAAGAAGACCAACCATCTAATGAAACATAAAACTAGCTAAACAACACATCACCATACCTCTACAGTTCTCTGATACACCCACTTCTTATCAGTTATGTTTAGACCCCATGTAATATCATCGATATCACCCAACGTGGCCAGTCTTACACCTATCACAATCCAGACTGCAAGCTGGAAATATCAAGTTTGTAAAACCCAATAATACTTTTCGACTCGGAATTCAAACCCCGGACCTCCAGCTCAACAGTCGCGCTAGTTACCACTAGACCGAGTAAGATGCTGAATTATCTGCCAATGGGCCACGTACTGATCTAGCTATATACTGAAACACAAAGCTATCGATGATACTTTCATAACTCTGGAATTAGTCCACTCGCCCCATAAGGCGACGCATGAAAGGGTCCGTTGAGCGGCGCCTGCGCAGCGTCCGGCATGAACAACGAGCTCTGCGGTGTCGGGTGTCCCGCGGGCATCGCGTTTACTGCTTCATCATACCATTGGACTCATTACATACGTGCATAAAGTCGGCCAGATAAGCCATTCGCTGCGACACATAGACGTCCCACTGCTGAGCACGGGTCTCCCCCACAGATATTGCTGCGGGAGCTGCTCCAATGCGGATTGGTGGAGAGATAAGACATTAACACTACTTAAATAAAATCAAATAGTTCAAAGTATGAGCTCTACCAAGATTATTTATTAACTTGTGGACGCCCGCAGATTCGCTCGCACTTCTCTGAAGGATCTCAACACATCACATGCATCGTTATCAGTCCCAAGTTGTACTGCAATACAAGTCTGCAATGAGACTGATGAAGTTCAGACTTAATTTTTAATAGAGTATGGATGTTGATGTATCTACCTTCATACAATTTTAACATGTACACTGTTGTTCTTAATCTGTCCAACCGCCCCAGTTACGAGTTCACGGCGATTGATATCTTGTGGCGATTGCGGTTGGAACTGAACCCGGGCCGGCAGATTCTAATAACATCTTCTAGTTACGAAACACTTTAGTTTCATCGTTTCAACATGAACCCATTAATGGGCACTGCTGTGGATGAATGATCTCCATTCTCACTGACAAGTGTCAGATCCGGGATTGGGAGACTTCAGTCGCCATCAAATAGGAAGCTACCAGTCATGCAGTTATTCTTACACCTACCCTCGAAAGCTACAAACACATTTTCCCATTTATATTCATCATCGGTTAGGTTAGGTTACAACTTTTCTAGAGGCAATCATCTTCATCTTAGTCCTCAATGTTTGAAACGAATCTGTGACAAACTTTAAGAACTTGAAGTCTTGTTCGTCATTGTTACAATTGTCATAGGCTGCAGTGATTGCTTGATGACGCCTTACAACATGTACCTATATTGTACCGTACACTAGCATTGGACGTCCTTTAAAAAGGCTTTGAAACATTGCATCCACCCGGACGGTAAAGTCTGTCAACGCAAATTAACCGTCGAGGTCAACGGCCCCGTCGCCCGTCGAATATATCTGCAACGCGATATCTCCAGAATCCCGCCGTTTCCCTGTTCCTATTATTCATGTCTCCACCCGCCTGTATATCTGTATATCTGTTGCGGTTCCATGTTCTGGGCTCGCTTTGACAGCTTAAGGTACTTCTTTATGTTAGTCAGAGGCCGTAACAGCAGTTTTAAATTAATAGCAAGGGAAGTGTACTGTTTTGTTTATAGCTACGTCAACATCTGTTTCCTGAGATCAACATGGTGCGCATCTAAAAATCCTTGCTGAATAATGTTACATCTTTTCGTTTTATATTTCATGTCATCTTTGCATACATAGGTTTTCTCACTTTCACAAATGTATATGTTTTAAAATTCAAGCACCTAGCTCAAAGCTAAGGCTCTGTGCATAAGCGTTGGGATCGGGTCAGTCCCACAGCCACAGCTGATGATCTAGTCTAGAGCATACCACCACGCTGCTTCAATGCAGAATGTTGGAGAACAAACTACAAATAAGTGTAACTACAGAGCCGTAATACACTCTACAATAAATGTTATTCAAATTTGTTTAGTAATAGCTAAACAAACTGAGTGTAATGAGGTTGTATGGGGAGTGCTGGTTGGCTGCACCCACGAGTGCCGCTATTGTCTTTGCTCGCGAGACCGGTGCGGGTGCGGCTTCCTGGCTGCGACCCATTAGCGGCCCCTGCAAGGCACGGGGCGGTTCGAGAAGGCCTGGGACTTACTCCTCTGCACTGCACCAGTGTGGACTGGTAGAGGTTGTGTGTATTTCAACCCGATTGTCGGAAGGACTCCGACATAACTTAACGTTCCTCAAGATCTCAAGAAATTCTGTCACCGCCTCATACTCACTGACGATACTAGTTGGTCAATTCTAAGTACCTAACTCTCTCTGCTAAGTAGACTAACCATCCCAATCCCTGAGTCTTATTCAAAGTTAGTCACATGATCATGTGCGGCAGCGGATGGGTGGTGCTGCAAGCTCGTTTGTTATCTTATATCCATAAAAAAACATGCACCTAGGAGAGTTAAGTGTACGAAAGGTATTTTTCTGCTCATTATATATGAGAATAGTGGACGCCCGCAGCTTCGCTCGCGTGGAATTAGACATAACAATAGTTTCGTTTACACCTAGTAATAAGTATTATATAGTGAAGATCACGATCGTATCACTCAGTGAAAGAATTTTTGAAATCGGTCCAGTAGTTTTTGTGTGAAAACATTACAAACAAAAGTTTCCTCTTTATAATATTAGTATAGATAGTTAGAAAAGCATGTCCTAACTCCTAAAACTTTATATTTGGCTGAGTGCGCCCGCCTCCATGTATTCACTTTCATTTTGTTGCATTCAATGTTACTATTGAGTAATGTGGTATAGGCTCCAACCGCTACAACACACGCTTACAATTCTCATACATGATTAAATGAAGGCAGGCGCGGCTTTCTTGCTAATACTTTCATCCCGCTCAAGTCAAACTCCATTCAATCTCGCTTTCCACTGTTTTCCCATGGTTTTGCCTTTATCTATTGAGGAGAACTGCACGCAAATGTTTTAAAGTTCATGAAAGTTCAGCTAAATTATTAACCGTTTCTAGATTTCAATGTTTTGAAACGTCAGATGAAAGTCGTGTTATATCTCAGCCTACGCTAGCAGTTCAGTGGTACAAACAAAGTGGTATAAAAAAATTACCGGCCAAGTGCGAGTCGGACTCGCACACTAAGGGTTCCGTACCATTAACTATCTATAAAAACGGTAAAAATCATTTCTGTTGTATGGGAATAAATTAAATTAAAAATTGCCCATTGAAAGGAGCTCGACTTTGATCTACTCGGCCGGCCCTATATACATATATTTTTTTCACATAAAATAATAAATGAACATGCATTTTATTTCCACCATTTTAAATCTACATAACAATGTCGTCTGCAATTCTATATAATGTTACACGGTGGACTCCAAACGTATCATCATGTCGCTATAAGCTTAACATTTGTGCATCAAAGCGATACGGGGATCGGTTTTAACGCGTTAATGCACTCCACTGTATAAGCTTTTATCTTTTTATGAACAGGGCTGGCGCACTATCAAATTAGTTAGGTAGTCTATTAACAATTTTATTAGCTAACTTATTGTAGGAACGTTAACAAACTAGACAATTATGTCGGGGAGAAAGTTGTGTGAAGCCTTAAGAAGGGTTTTTTGAATATACTTTTTGTAACAATTTTAATTGTGAGTTTAATGTATATATAATTGTGTTTGATATCTATTTGATTTTGATATGTTTAACTCGTTCTGCTTATAATTTAATTTTTTAATTAAGACTTTAGGCAAACGATCAAGTGTGCGGGTAAGTGCTCAATAAACACGGATAACAAATGTGTCGTCAGCCCTGACTCTACTAGTACTAGGTTCAACTCTTTCGTAAGCTGTCATGTTTCAAAAACTGTCATTATCCAAAATACCCGCCTCGCATTATTTTAAGCAGCTAGCAGCCCTAGCGCGTATTAATTTCACGATATCAGCGTAACCTTAGTATTTAGTGGGCCTTATTCTGAGCCTTACGGCGCAAGTCGGGGGGCTATCTGCGCGCCCGCATATGTTAGCGGCGCGTGCGCGCGCGCACGACCACTGTCGCGAGCAGACACGAAGTATGACGGATTGACACCGGATTTTCACGTTAGACCATTATAACGTTAATCGGTGCTTTTAACAGACGTTTTTTTGGTACAAAGGTTGGCACGAAAGTGTCGCTCTGAAATTCGAAGGGGATAGCTGCGCATAGGGTATCATCGCGAGGGGCGTTATACGGCTGGTAGCCAATCAGCGCTTGCGACTGACAACCCGCTCGTTCTGTGCAAGAGGATTCATTAAATTTCGACTCCTGCGTATTCAAGGTAAGAGCTACACTTTCGTGCCATTAACTATACCTTCAGTTAGGACCTGCAGAAGTGGGTTTTTTGTGAAACCGAGAGGATCTCTACAGATCAAAGCATCAATTAAATTGGGTCAATTAGCTTCTTAATTTTATCTTAGTATTAGAGTATTTAATGAGTAACTAAACAAAATAATCTTCTAAATTCAGATATTCCATTAAATAAATTAAGGCCTGTTAAGTGAGCGCACTTAACAGGCATAAACCTGACCTGTCTAATTGTCAAGAGCGTCGTTCAATCAAAGCGAGAACAACTTTTTACAATAACTTGGTAACATTGCGAATATTGCAATATAGGAGCATGTTTAACATAACGTGGAATCGATTACGAGTATATTGCCGAGTGCAGCCTGGCCGCAATAGCCAGCGGCACTCGATGTTGCAGCAGCGACCCAGCTGACCATATTAAGGCTACACTTGCCACTGGGAAGTGTAACCTTAATATGGTCGGCAGTCGACAATGCTGGCATAGTGACACCAAGCGCAAATGTGAGAATAGGATTTTTTCCGCAGATTGGGGTTTAAAATGCCTAAAATGACTGGGCTATTTATAATATTTGTATAGCTACTATGTATGTATATATTTTAAGTAAACTTTCAAACTCATCAATAAAATTCACATATACATTAACAACGTAACTGAGTACCGAGACAGCACAGAGGAAACAAGCTGGGTTCAGGAGATATTTCCCAACTCTGCTGCCGTGCAATCTGATCTAGTATGACTCGTATAGCTAGTAGCTGCATGACATGATTGCATGTGTCATAATATCGAGTGGCAAGTAGATACTGCGTCGAGTCGAGAGTGATCCCAACATCCTGCCTGCCGGATCGCGGCGATAAGATCGCTATCACCACGGGAAACCGGTACAGTTCGCGGCGGGAAAGTGTATCTCTAAACGAAATTTGAAGGGGATAGCTGCGCGGATCTGTAAGAAGGAGTATCTGATTATGTCGCCTTTACGTCGTCATGTATGAGTTTAAACAATGAAATGATTACTACGTTAAACAATTCTGAAATACGAGTATCGTGCGATGGATATAATACGACTGCTGAACCAATCAGCGCTTCCCACTGACAACTCGCTCGCCGGCGCTCGGCGATACCTTAATTTCGACTTCTGCACATTCAAAGCTAGACTTCGATGCCGACTGCTATACCTGCCAGTGCGGTAGGTACTATTCTGTACTTGTGAGTTACTTACTTAATTCATAAAATATCTTTTTATACAAAACGTTCGCTGTTCGCTGCGACCCATAGACGTCCCACTGTTGGGTACGGGTCTCCTCTCAGAATGGGAGGGATTAGGCCTTTAAAAAAAGGCCTTACAAAACGTGAAGGAAATAAATACGAAATTAATTAAATGGACATGCAATGTGCAATCCATAAGTTAATCAAGTAAGGTTAACTTTGGAAATAAGTACCTATGTACATACCGATTTGGGGTAGAGACGGAAGAAAGCTTTTACATTCGCGGTTAACACGTGCTCAGACACGCCTTAGCTTTATTATTGAATTTTTATATTAGAGATCCTTACTTTTTTTGAAAATGTAATATAGCCTATGTCACTCAGCGAAGATGCAACTTCTAAGGGTGAAAGAATTTTTGAAATCGGTCCAGTAGTTTTTGTGATACAAACAAATGTTTCCTCTTTATAATAATAATAAAGCAAATTATTAGATACGTATACTTCGGCTATGCAGAACGTTTTTCGCTTGTCTGTGGCGAGCGATGGCAAAAACCGGTACCAAACTACCGATATTACATCACTGCATACAATTAGTCCACTCAATATGCGCTTTTAATTACTCTTCTAAAAAATATGAATAGCGTTACGCCCTTTTGTTTCAAAAAGCTTTTATTGTACTTGCTGTGTTAATTTGTTATCTCGCATGATAGGTCAAACTTGTAATCTGAATTTAAACCACTTCTTGCAATGACAATGCATGTCCCATGTACCATACTGTTACAGAATATTATTAAGTAACAGTAGGTGTAGGTTATTTCAGATTTAATGCAAAATTGGACGGCAGTGAAGTCAGCATTAAGTCCTGATTCCTTAAAAATCATGACGCTGATTTTCAGTGCGGCCCTGTCGAAGTGATATTATTAGGTCCAGCGTGAAATTCCCAGTCAGCAGTACAACCGAGTCTGGATGTTGCCTGGCGTTGCATTTGGAATGGCAATAACATTAGGTACGGTAAAAAGTGACGGTACAACAACCTCTCGCTACCCCTTCGGAGAATTACAAGCGTGATGTATGCTATGTTGAATAGAAGGAGCCAGCTCGAACTCTCGATAAATAAACCAATATCCACTGCATTCCCTGCGATACAATGCTGCTTGGCAACTGTAATGAAATAGCCAATGGTTTATGGTAATGTTTACGAGACCTTCGCGGCCTTTGCCCCACTGCTGGGCTTGTAAATCCGCTTAAAGTTACTGTGGAGTTTCCATGTTAAAATAGGTTGTGTCTCTAAGTGGGACATGCTTAGTAAAAAGTCTTGGTTAATAGTTTTCAGTAGCTGTACTTGATCAACATCTTGTCTCGATACAACCGTTGAACTGGTTTTGAATAATATAATTGAGTTTTTATAGAAATAGATAGTGCAGTATACTTGTACTATTATGTATTCTGTGGTACCATTTCCGCAGAGTAATGAACTATGCGTTCATTACACTGCGTTCAGTGCTTACACTTTAGCGGTAATTAGGTACGACCAATTCAAATTCTCTTAAGTCATATATTAAAATAAATAAATTTCATGGACACACAGCCATCTGACCTCAAACTAGACTGATACACATACATATATATATTTTTAAATACATACTTAAATAGATAATATTAACATCCAGACACAGAACAAACACAAGTGTTCGTCACACTAATGTTTGATCTGAGTGGGATTCGAACCCACCCCTGGTGTACAAAGGGTGACTATCAACGATTGCGCCAACGAGCCCGTCAAATATCTATTCACAATTATAAACCTGTTTTCCTAAAAAGAGGCTTTTAAGTGTCATTTACCTATATTTACCGCTCCAGAGAGTTCACGTTTTTGCTACGAGCGTAGAGCAAAATAAGAAACAGCACAAAAAACTGCAAACAACATGTTTTTGAATATAGTTAATAAATATTGAGGTAAATGTCTTATGAGGTATATTGTATGTATATTATTTCAGCAGGTTGCTAAGTTCAAAATTTGAGAATATTTATTAAGATCTTGGAAAACTCACTCTTAAATAATTTAGTACTTATACGAGTGTCTGATCCAACATAAGAAAAAATATCTCGGTAAGGTCTCATATAACAACTAATTCGACTGAATTTATAAGACATGTCATGCAAGTTTCTTGGTGTGAAGGACAGACATGACGTTTGAAAAGTCCTTTAGATTTCTTTTTATAATATAGACGGACAAACAAACATACGGGCCACCTGATGGTAAGTGGTCACCGTTGCCTATGGACACGTGCGTCACCAAGGGTATCACAGGTGCTCTGTCTGCCTTGAAGGGAGTGTTTCACACTCTTTTTAAAGCGCTCCATGTCGATTAAAATGAGTCAATGGACCCCCGATTCATGAGTACCTACTTAGATCACTGTTAAACATGGGTCTCCTTATCAAACAGAACGGATAGAGGTCCATCATGCCAAACAAGTTAGAATTGGCAGACTACGCATGCGAAAGAAAAAAATCTTACGTACGAGTACCTACTCGTATGTATTATTTAGCAGGTACATTTAAACTTTTTAAACGCTCGTAGATTAAATTTTGATGTATGCGTGCCCGGTGCCACAGAGATTTGAACCCGATCCTTCAAGTAAAAGTCCGTAAATCAGCTACTGGGCTATCACTGATACATGTTAATGCAGCGATGCAAGTTACGCAAACCTACGTACTGGAAGCCTATTAGGTAAGTATTTCGTTAGAAACAACAGCAAGGCACCTGGCAAAAACTAGCTTGTCATTATAATATCCATTACACGAGTCATTTTACTCATTCACAACGCGAGGGGACGCCACCGTCAAATTTCAATTAAGGCGTTCAAGGCTCGTCATCACGTTTTGCGACATCGGCCCGACACCGGCCCGACACCTGATACACTGTGCCCGACACCCGACACCAGCTGCCACCGGCTTAGCGGTCAACCATATCTTGCACTTGCCATCTTTACAGAGCTATAGCTTTGATTGACACTTCGTACACTTTGAGAACGTTGAAGAATGAATGAAGATTTGCTTACATATTTTCCGTTCCCCAAGACACACTCGTACATAATTAAAATGGTAATAGGACCTTGCAAGCTTTTGTTTTCCGACTGGCGACAATCAAATCAAAATATATCAATTTCACAGTAATCAGGAAAGGTTTTTACTGTAAATATTTATACTGTTAAAATTATATTTACGATTTAGTTAAAGTTATTGTTGCTTAATCCCTTCTGTCACTAACAGAATAAATGTGTTATTTAAGATATACCTATCATCACGTCGTCGGTTAATGCTAGCAAGCGCAATTGCTGAGCACCATGTCAGTTATCAGAGCAGCGTGGCCGAGTATGGTCTAGACCTCCCTCCCTCCCGTCGTGGAGTCTACTTACCCTGAGGATCACAGATCTGTGCTGAGGATGCCTTGTTTTGGGGCGAAACACGTGTTGGTGTGGGTATTCATTTAACGCATGTGCATGTTTTCCTGTGTGGGAGGGAGGGAGGTGCTACGTGCATGAAATTGTTCGCGGATTGTTGCAAAGTAGATTAATTCTTGGTTTGTTTTATTTTACGTTCCCAGTAGCACGGAATCTAGATTTGTCCTCGGATGTAACCGAGGGTGATCATCACGTAAAGACTCATTCTACGAGACGAGACGTATACGTAACTTAACTGGTTATGTTTTACACACCCTTACCCCTTCATGGAATTACAACGTTAACATGGCGTTATGTCATGCCTAAATAATCAGAAAGCCACAAATCAAAAATGATCCAGATTTTAATCAGACAAGTGTCCTGTGCGCGGGCGCAGAAGTGCGCAGAGGCTGAGCTGAATTGAATGAAACTCCGATCATTAGGGGCTAACGAGCAAAACATTGTATGTCGGCCATCATTATAATCGAATAATGAGCGCTGCGCTTGCGGCAGGTGGGGCTCACTCTCGTTTTTTAGCTGTATGTAGGAAGCAATTCGTCGAGCACTCGCCGAGACGAGTCTAAGGCCACTTCGTGACACGTTTTAACCGACCGATTCAGTAATAAACAAAGTTACCAGCGTCTGACGTTAGCTTGTCGAGTTCGCAACAGCTTAAACAATATGTTATGGAATAGAAGAAGCCCTTATTAATAAAAATCACACCCTTGACAGAACGCCCATCAATAATTATACCAAAGTACCTATTTTAAAAAGCCCGTTTATATTACCTACTGTTAATTCAGTTTAAAAAAATGCTACACTCACACCCAGTGGTGCGGAGAAACAACATAATTAACATCATGCGAAATAAATATGTGCCTCAGCCGAGATTCGATGTCGGAACCCGCGGATCGACAGTCAGGGTTACTCACCACTGCGCCACGAAGTCGTCTAACAAACGGGCATACGGCCCTGTTAAGTGGTCACCGACTCACCGTAGCCTGTGGCCTCGTGCGACACTATAGGGACATCACGTTGCCTTGTTTGGCCCATGCCATAACTTGCTCGTATGTACGTTATCCCTACATCCGCCGCTGGGATTTGAAGCCAGACCATCGCGAATAAGATGCCGGATTTATCACCACTGAGCTATTGACTCACACCGCCTTTGAAACAAATGTTTCAAGATGCCACCGTGGAAAATCAAATAATTTAAATTGCCAAGTTCTGCCTTTTGTCCCGATATATCAATATGTCAATCTAAGTCATACTGCACCACGGTGCTTCAATGCGGACTGATGGAGGGGTTAGTGGCCAACCCAGTGTTGAATGCTCTCCACCTCAAGATCTAAAGATTGTTGTAGGTACAAATGAAAAATTTAAAACAACCGGGACCGACGGCTCTGACGCTCGGAAGAAACTATAAAATTTTGCCGCTAGCAGTCAACTGCGTCTGTGGGAGTCCGTGCCCAACACTGGGCCACGCCTATGGGTTGTATGCTAAGCACATACCAGTAACAATGTCACAATGTATGGAACAGAACGCCTCTTGTTCTCGCATGACATTCTAAACGATCGGATCTAGATGGAGATTAGATAACGAAAAGCTTAGCAGAGCTTGCGTTATAGCTACGAAAACTCGTGTTCAAAGCTTTATTAGAAATCAATAGAGTCCGTTATAGGTTAAGCTTGGTTTGATTTGATCAGTTCTGTCTGAGGTAATCAGAAGATTAGTCAACTGTTCAGGTCAATGTTAACGATATGAGGAGATAAATACATATTTAGGATTATTTTTACACCAGTATTGGATACCCTCCGACGTGGTAGATTGACGACCTAAAGAAAAAAGCGGGAACCCGTTGGATTCAGAGGGCGCAGGTTCGGGATGAGTGGTGTCGATTTAGACAAGCCTATGTTCAGAAGTGGACCCCAAAAGGGTGATGGGCGGATGGATTTAGAGTGGTAAGTACTTTCATTCCACCTTATCATGCCCCACTGTTGGGCATGGGCGTCCTCTCGAAATAGGTTAAGTCCATATAATCCATGATAGAAAATGGGGATTGGTTGGGTAAGACTACTTTGAAAACGGCGGGAAACTACTGGATTCAGAAGACAAGGATCGGTCGGAGTGGTATCGTTTAGGAGAGGCCTACGTCCAGCAGTGGACCTCGAGAGGGTGATTGATGAATGCAGTATTTACCGTTAGTTATTCCTTTATCAATACATCAGGTTTTCAATTGATTCAAACGCATATAATGCACCGAATAAGTGCTTAATTCACCAGTATCGACGGTAGCGTATTTAATTTGTGCTCAAATCTTTTCCCCCGTAAGGGGCTGAATTCTTAGCCTCTCAGCTACCATATCGAACACCACAGTTGAACTTATAAACATTTAAGCTGTAGGTCGCAAGCATGGCGTTTGCCATGAAAGTTGACGTCGCGTCCTGCTTCATGTGGTCTTCCCTCATGACCAGGAGAGTCATATTAAGCACAGTATAGTGGTATACGAGTTGTTAATTTGCTGTTCTGTCTATCTGAAATAGCATGGCGAACCAAATAAGTATGCTTTGAAAACGGCGGGAAACTACTGGATTCAGAAGACAAGGATCGGTCGGAGTGGTATCGTTTAGGAGAGGCCTACGTCCAGCAGTGGACCTCGAGAGGGTGATTGATGAATGCAGTATTTACCGTTAGTTATTCCTTTATCAATACATCAGGTTTTCAATTGATTCAAACGCATATAATGCACCGAATAAGTGCTTAATTCACCAGTATCGACGGTAGCGTATTTAATTTGTGCTCAAATCTTTTCCCCCGTAAGGGGCTGAATTCTTAGCCTCTCAGCTACCATATCGAACACCACAGTTGAACTTATAAACATTTAAGCTGTAGGTCGCAAGCATGGCGTTTGCCATGAAAGTTGACGTCGCGTCCTGCTTCATGTGGTCTTCCCTCATGACCAGGAGAGTCATATTAAGCACAGTATAGTGGTATACGAGTTGTTAATTTGCTGTTCTGTCTATCTGAAATAGCATGGCGAACCAAATAAGTATGCTTATTTATAAAGTTTAGCACTTCACAGTACTTCACAGTAAGATGCAATTTGACAAAGCTATTTTGTGTTGGATAAAAGAGCGGGAAAACCATTTTTTAAAGGTATTCGATTTTCGAATCTGACATTTAGTCTATAAATGATTTGAAAAAGTAATATGTTTAAGTTATATGATAAGTAGCCGATTTTTGAGCAACATTAATATAATAAAACAGTAATTAAAATAAATATATTAGTTTTTGCAGAAACCTGCGCAAACGCGTGCGCGTTGGTGCATGAATTTTGGGAAATGTAGAGTATTTAATTCGGTAAACATAGGTATGAGACAAATGTTTCAGAAATAATAATTCATAAATAGATTGAAAAATAGCTCAATCTACAATATGCAATAGCATTAGCATTAATTTAAACACTTTTATGAGCTCTTTAAGGTATATAAAAGCCATTTTATGTATTGGTCTATAACTCTGTATAGATTACTAATGAAATTTCCAAATTCAAAATTGTTTCGATGAAATTATTAAATTCAATAATGGATTAATGACATGTCATATTATGGAGATATTAAGCTCAAACATAAACCTAATCAAGTTTTTTCCCAGACATTCACGTGTCACCGTAGACAACAATAATTGCGAATTCACAACACTTCACACGAGCATCTTCAACATAAAACAATGGTGGGAGCGTACCTAGCCATCCATTCCACTGTTGCTCCTCGGGTGCACTGCGGTCCACTGCGGCACTGCGGCCCACTGGGGTCCACTGCGGCACTGCGGCACTGCGGCACTGCGGCACAACACTGCACACGGGCACTCACTCTTACTTTCGCGGCGTCCGCTTGCGCGCTGCGCACTGGCCGGCCGCGCGCCCGCCTCTCCTATAAATTCTTTGCAAGACTCGTGCCGCGCAGGGCCCCGTGTGCCCCGTATGCTCGCGCGCGACTGCCTTCGAGGCCCTTTGATTTACATTTACATCGGCACTATTTATTTAATAACCTAACAGAGGGACAAAAGGCGGACTTAATGCTTCAGGTATCTGCCACTCTGCCAGTTCTTATTTTAAGAAAAACAGTCGCTTTATTTTTTCACTATATTTCACTATATGTATTCACATTCCTACCATATAGTTAAATATAATTGCTCCATATTCAGCTTATTAATAAATTTACTAGAAAATTAATCAGCTTAGAAACAACCAAAATCATTGAGATTCGCTAATGTTAACCTTTCTGCTGTTCGAGGTAAATTTAAAAAAAAAAACACTTATAGAAGCAGACTGAGTTCTATATATTCGTTTACTGCCATGTCTACCGTAGAGCAGGTAGGTAAATATCTTCGAGAGCTTTTTATGATGACAAAAGAAACGTCAAAAATAGCTTTGACCATTGCGTTATGAATTCGAAAAGTTTTATCTATATATATAAAAGGAGAAGGTGACTGACTGACTGACTGACTGACTGACTGACTGACATATCAACGCAGGGCCTAAACTATAAGGGCTAGAAACTTGAAATTTTGCACAGGGGTTCCTTTTATAACGTAGGGGAGCACTAAGAAAGGATTTTTGAAAATTCACCCCCTAAGGGGGTAAAACGGGGGTGCAAAGTTAGTATGAAACTTTGCCGTTTTTGAAGTCGTTAGACGGGTAGACGTCGTTAATGGGTCTAATTCTACGCGAGCGAAGCTGCGGGCGTCCACTAGTTACAGCATAAATAAAAAAAAATACACCTGATGCGATACACAAAATTAGTTAAGAAATAACCGAAAAATCGTATGTAGAGTTTACAAACAGCTAATATCAAGATTTTCCTATAAATTTGACAAGTCAGCGTCGACCACGTGGGCAGACGTTATATAATTGAGCGTGCGATTGTACCGGCGCGCGCGCAGCCTCCGGTCGTCGCTCGGGCAACCAGTCGGACCGCATGCGCCCCCCGCCCCCACCCGCCGAGCTACCAAACTTTACCACCCGCAACCCAACCCACACTCTAACCCGCTAACACAAGACACATTATCGCACACACCCACCCGCTACATAAGACGTTTGCTCCTCGCCTCGTCACCGCGACATGCCATACAGGGCTCTGTACATATTTGCCCAATTCTGGCCCAATGTCGACCCTATCGACAAGCGGTAAGGCCGAATTCGGACGACGTTTCGGCAGGAATGCACCTGCGCGGCTACCGGACACCGCGATCTTTGCAACAGAACTACAACAACAATATTTACCGAGTTTTGTAAAGTACCTACTGGGACACGTGGGGTCCGTCGTAAAAAGCTGTCGGAAAAACCGCCGGCACTAGTTAGAGATCATTAGAACATCTATGATGAGATAACTGAGGACTTCATATCCAGTATCATTACACATATTAACCATATACATAAGTTATTTTGGTGTACCAATCCCGATCCGATGTAAGGAATTCTGTTAAAGATCTCAATCTTATCAATTACATACCTACTAGATATTCCTGTGCGAGTAGCTATGTAGGTACATGCCCATTCAGAGACCGATAGAAGGGTTATTTAAGCTGGCAATGATGAGGAACTGGAGATACGTCACCAATGTCTAACATACCTATTTAAGTTAGATAGTCAGATCGGGAATAGAAGATAGTATTCAAAACAATCAATAATTATAGAGATACCATCAAATTGTTAGACTAACTAAACTAATACGTTTTCAGGAGTTCCAGCAATCAGTAGGGGTACGGTATCTTCGAAACCTATTTTATAGATAAAAGGGCATGTAACACCACTCATGACAAATGTTACCTGTGATGTGACAGACGACAGAGTTAGAACAAGAGTGAAGACTCAAATAAGAACTGGGCTGGAGTCGAGTTTCCAGAGGGTGATTAATTGGTTAGTTCCTTAGTATGATACTGGGGCGACGATTTTTAGGTGATGTTAGTAAAAGTCCATTTACTAATTGTTAGTAAAAGTCGTCACAGTTTTATATAAGTCAGTCACAGATACGTGCTATCCTTGTAGGTCGCGTCTAAAGCAGTGTAACCGGAAACTACACCTTTTCCGCCGGATTCTTCGAAACTACACCTTCGCCTCTTCCTTCGAGTTACGACATGGAGCGCTTCAAAAAGTTTGAAACGCAGAGCACCTCTCTTTTTGAGGTTTGTGGCAATAAATAAATGTTTATTTGTTTGTTTGTTCTTCCAATATAGTTATTGGACCGAATACAGAAAGCGTGCCTTACAGATATTCTTTCACTGTACCTACACATGAAAAATCATGGGTTAAACTTGATTTTGAATCCGGACCCTCTCGAGTGCGACGCTGAGTTTCAGCCAATAGGCCATCGCCGCTGTAAACGGAATTAAATTCGTCATAAAATGGCTATCTACCAGTTGCTTATGTCTAATATTGGTTAAATGGCGTCTAGTGACACTGATCGGATTTACGAAGTGCTTAAGTACGGCGGCAACGGCAGCAGTTATGGCCTCATCACGACAGAAGCTCGATTGATGGCGATATCACCATATAAGGGCTCGGCTTGGTGTCGTTGACCTGGAGGTGAGACTTAGCGCTAACACCACTAACCTACTACCTTCAGTACCTACCTAGGGAGTGGCCTTTGCATAGGGTTCGTGATTATACCTACTTCACAGCTGCATACATAAATGCTTTTGGAATTAAGTCCGCCTTTTGTAGCTCATTGTATTTTGGTATAATAAATCGTTTATAAATAGGTACATAAATAAATAAAAGCAGGTAACTTTACATAGCAAAGGTGTGCAGTTTTCATAAAATAGAATGGATGGATGGATATGCGATTGTAGTAGGACGATGTGTCATGTGGTTAAGAATTCGGCTACTCGTGACTTATTTTCCAATAACATTCGTATCTAGTATATATAGCTAATGAGAAATTTGACATAAGTTCCATATAAAAAGTGTCGAATTTCTATCTCCGATAGCCAAATCTATCTGTAGATAGGTTATTGAAATCGAGCGTTAATCGCTACACTCCCGACTTTTTTTCTGTACTATTTAGTCCATAGGCCGTCTGTCAAGTATTTCATACCAGTCGTTGCTATCTAGTGCCTAAAAATACTCAAAAAAGTGCCATTCGACAACTCATTTGTATGGAAGTAATCGTTCAAAGTAGTTCAAACATAACGAAAATGGTACGGAACCCTTAGTCGCGAGTCCGTCTCGAACTTAGCCAGTATTAAATTGTTATTTGTCTAAGTCTAGGCCCCCTTGGCATATAGGTAGATGATAACCTAGATTAGCACACACAATACTTTTCATCCCGAAAATACGTTCCCTTACACGTTCATTGGAAAGTCTGGCACACCGTCACCAGATGGCGCTGACACAAATTATTAACTTGATAACACTTTTTCCGCGGGCAAAAATAATTTGAGAAATAAAACAACTTAATGATACGGGATAATGTATTTGGAACCATTTTGTCTTATCGCCTTAAAATATAAATTACCGTTAGCTGGTGAACTTCACTGATACAAAATATATATGTATTAATTAATTGTAATAACTTATTTTATTCATCCATCGCCATTCTCGCACCTTATAAGAATTATTTTGATTAACTACGAACGCGTCGCCGACCAAGCGAGACAACTACATTGAGTTGTCTCCCTCTAATAAGTAGAGGCGCTGCTAGTCTCTATTTTGTTTTGTGAACTAAATTAATAACAAACCTTGAAATCTGAACGGACATTTTGGTTCAGATTGTAACGCAAAATAGCGGCAGTCTCATCAGGGGTTAGGCAAATTAATCATATTCATTTGACAGCTATAGACGGAGAGATTTCATACAAACTTTCTTCCCGTACCTGCCCTCAGGAAATAAACTTCCTTATTTTCCAGGATAAAATGTATCCTATAAATATGATGGGGAATGGTGATACCACCATACCCAAACCATGGTGATGCAGTTCAAAATCAACTCACATTCTTCCGTTCATATTTAAGGCGCCTAGTGGTGCAAAATGACCTTGAGAATCGGTGCACACATTCTCACAAACGACAACAGCGCCTCTAACGGAAAACCTCAGAACTACCTTACAGAGCATACAATGACATGTCATGAGGTACTGTATTAATCGCCTGTATAACCCGCGCAGATAGAGAATAGATCTGAAAATGGCACTTAAAATACAAGCACAACACACAACACAAGCAAGGGTACTTAAAACACTGGATTGTAAAATTTGCCTTTATTAATTGTGACATTTCAGAATCAGATTATAAAAATAAAGAACAATAGGATGGGAATGGTATCAAAGGTTTTATAAACCGCTTGGTCCAGCAGTGTCCTGGTCATCTGTACCCATTACTGGTTCAATTCCCTCCATGAATTGGTTAAAATCTTCCATGGACTGGTCAATTGTAAAATTTGCCTTTATTAATTGTGACATTTCAGAATCAGATTATAAAAATAAAGAACAATAGGATGGGAATGGTATCAAAGGTTTTATAAACCGCTTGGTCCAGCAGTGTCCTGGTCATCTGTACCCATTACTGGTTCAATTCCCTCCATGAATTGGTTAAAATCTTCCATGGACTGGTCACTTTCACAGTCCTGGTCTTCAGAGTCGTCACTTTCATCTTCGGTGTTGCTGTTCAATTACATCACAAAATGTCAACGTTCGTAACAAAAACTTAACGAAAATAAATAACAATCAAATGTAACGCAAACAAAAACAACAATATCAACGAAAACAACAATTACTCGGAGTGCGTCAAGTAGCTTAGAAAGCGAATCCCGACTGATTATTTGTTTGCAGCTCGTACTTCACTGTGTGAGTATAGACAGCGATAGAGAGAGAGCGAGAACGCATGCGAGAGGACGCCATTTTCAAATCTATTCTCTATCTGCGCGGCTTATACGGGGAAGTGTTTCAGTAGATGGCGTTTATTTTAAGTAATAATTGACCTAACAAAAAATTTATAGGAAGGTACGACAACGTAATGAAATTAGATTTATGCAATTTTTTTAGTTACTTAAAATAATAACAAAAAAAAAGTCATAAAAAAATAAAGAAAAAATTGAAAAAGAAAGGAAGTGTAACTGGAATTTGAACCCGAGTCTCTAGAGCGAGATTCTTACTCACTGCTAATGTCTATAATTTCCCCGTTATTGATATTATCTTTGGATTCTCTTTTCCTGTAATAAATACATATTATGACATATATAAATATTATTAGCTTTTTATTTCATTTGCATAAAATAATAACAAAAAAAAAAGTCATAAAAAATAAAGAAAAAATTGAAAAAGATAGGAAGTGTAACTGGGATTTGAACCCGAGTCTCTGGAGCGAGATTCTTACTCGCCGCAAACTCCAATTACGCCATTTACAGCTATACGATTAGGGTTGAAAAACTGTGTACGTATCTATCTTTTTGTACTCTGCAGGATTGCAGAGAACAATGAAAATTAATAAATGTTTGACAAAATTTAAATCTTTACGTCATTCATGTGTGTGACGTTTGCTTTATATGAACACTTTTGATTTATTTCCCATGTTTATTTACAAAATAGGAGTCCGTTTACGCCCTTCTAACTTAAAAAAATACTTATAACGTTAAATTATTTATATAAATTAACCTAATGTAATAACCAATCAATAAAAGTAATGAAATAACGTTGGAATCTTGCAGAAATTTTGCGGCAGAAAGCGCGACACGCCCGTCTAGCAAGAGGCCTCAGCCGCGACTGTCGGTACACGGCGTTTACACACACATGCTCGCGAGTTATGTTCGAAAACTCTGCGCAAATGAGAACAAGGGTTTTTTGGAAATTCTACAAAATGGATTTAAAAAGTGGTATAACTGATATATTGTATTTATTGTGATGAAAAATATATGTTAAATTGAAAAAAAAAACACGTATTTTAGAAGGGATTTGATTGTTTAGAAGATTATTTTAGAGGTATCTTCGTGATTTTTTTCTATCGAGTCAACATTAATGTATTATGTTTTGAAGGCCGTAGCAATCTAACATATATCCCCAAGAATACCATATATTTTTTTTATTTGATTCTCTGCAATGGTTCGTGTGATATCTTGTTTATAAAACTCGCGTTTAGCCTCTGTAGTCCTCTTAAATAGGACCTAAAGGCTGGTAAAATGTGTACCTTTGGGAAATACAGGTGTAGGTAATTATGTATATATATTTTATTTACATAGCGCAGTTCCATGTTTAGTATAGTATAGTAGTTCGGTAAATTAAACATATGGTACATAGTTAGTTAAACCAAATTAATTTTAATTGTACACGATGTTTTAAAAACTAGTAGGTTCAAGTAATTTGTTTAAGTTCCAACAAAACCCACGCTATATTTCGAAATACAGTACAGTCGCTTTATTTGAATGTGTTGTAACCAAGATATGAAAACGCTCCACTGATACTCGTACATGTTCGTTCATATATTAAGGAAAATGGATGAGAAAGAACAAATATATTTAAAAGCGTTAATACATATTATTATTATAATCATAAATGTATAACATTTCGTAAGAAATTCAATTAAATTAGAACTAACTTACAACTGAATTACGCTACGTATACAATATAATATTTTAATTTTAAATACATTCTATACAGACAATTAAATGCATTCCTATAAATACAAATTTGTGTGCGAATTAATTATTTTTTTCATAAATTTACATGTCAATCTTTCTTGATAGACTTACAATAAAATTACTATTATTTATTATGTTTTAAAAATTCTAATAAGTTCAATTTCAAGGGAAAATAATATATATGTAACATGTACATAAAACCATACCAGACGTCCCACTGCTGGGCATGGGTCCCACACAGCAAATTCCGCGGGATTCAGATTTAATTTAGAGAGGGCAGACCGGGAGGTCTAGAGCATACTCCACCACACTGCTCCAATGCAGATTAGTGGAGGGGCTTGTGTCCAACCCAGTGTCGAATGTTCTCAAGCCACCCGAAGTCACCCTTACCAATTAAACACTGCATGTGTTGGACCAGCACTTTCGCTGCGACCCATAGACGTCCCACTGCTGGGCACGGGTCTCCCCCACAGACACTGCTGCGGGAGGTCTAGAGCATACTCCACCACGCTGCTCCAATGCGGATTGGTGGAGGGGTTAGTGGCCAACCCAATGTCGAATGTTCTCAAGCCACCCGAAGGTCTTCGACAAGGCTTAACGACTGTTTCCAGCATTGGAAACAACCGGGACCGACGGCTTTACGTGCCCTCCGAAGCACGGTAGCGTCCATGAAATGTTTGCCACTAGCGGTCACCCATCCACAAACCGACCGCGGCCGTCGTTGCTTAACTCTTTCGATCACATTGAATCGAAACGAGCCACTGGGCTATGGACGCTACTTACTTAGGGACAACCATTGACTCTAAACTTCAGTGGGGTGTCCACATCGATGTATTGTCCAACAAACTGAGTTCTGCTGCTTACACTGTCAAAAACATCAGACAGCTTGCAGATGTAACAACAGCTCGAATTGTACTTAATCTACATTCACAGGATTATGTCATAAAGCATCTTACTGTGGGGTAGTGCTTCTGACATTGACACCATCTTTATTTGACAAAAACTAGCCTTAAGGAGTTTAAACGGAATACAAGTGTGAATCCCTGCGAGAGCTGTTTGGGTCTATAAATATTTTAACTGTATCATGACAATATATTTATGAAAATATTATGTATGTACGCAAAAATCACAATTTATTTGTTAGGAAAAATAGTGTACATAAATTTAATACAAGAAATAAATCAATTTAACAACTTAGTGTACTAAGTAAAGTATCAAAATCAATTATGGGAATTGTGTTCGCATCTACAATAAAATACCTGAAAATGTTACTTGTCTCTCAGAAAATAAATTTAACATTAAACAAAAACTCCATCACACAGCATTCTATAAAATAAATTACTACTTAAAACGATAGAAGCCCTCGGTGCAAAGTATCTCCAGCTCACACAAGTTCAAAAATAATGAATCAAATTATTAAATTGTTAATTTTGAAAAGAGTAACTATGTAGTTTCTTGCCGCGTTCTTCTAGGTAGCATCAACTTTGTTAATCGGCGGTAGATAAAAAATGTAGTGACGTTCATTAAGCGTATACAAATACCATATAATGAAAATAAATGAATCTCTTAATCTTAATGTCGTATCGATAATGTATTCAAGTCCACCACACTGCTCCAATGCAGATTGATTCGTTTATTATTTAATATTTAGATGTCAGGCCAACTTTCATGAAAAATATTACGTGAAATATAATAATATCAATCCGAATTGGAGCAGTGTGGTGGAGTAGGCTCTCGATGGGAGGGACCCACAAACGAATTACTATTATTCCTGACTGTTTAGTTTTGAATATATTGAATATTAGCTTATTCAATAACTCATATTTATAGTACGATAGCACGTAACACTCACACTACATATTATTATGTTATGACTGCATGCCTGAGAGTTCTTCATAATATTCTCGAAGGCATGTGAAGTCTGCCAATCCGCACTTGGCCAGCGTGGTGGACTAAGGCATAATCCCTCCCATTTTGAGAGTGCCCGTGCCCAACAGTGGGACAAAGAAAAGGGTTGTGATGATGATGATGTTATCAATAATTCTACCGACATCGCCGTTGTTTTTTTTAAGATAGATTGACAAACAGGCAGACCTGATTGTAATTGGTCACCGTCGCCTATGCGCACTTGGGAACGTTTAACTGTAGGCATGGTTTTTGGATGATATCTTAATACTTTATATTACACACAGAAAATATCGACTAAGCTATAAAAAATTATTACCAGTATTAGAAATTAGTTCCTATAAAATTCCGCAACATAACATCACCTCATTCGTCGGTACAAAAGTCAACTAGCCAAAGTGTTATTTTGGCAGTAAACTAAGTAAACTAATCTCACATAGATTAGTATACCTATGTAGAATTTTTACTTTTTTCAGTTATGCAGACAAACGATTTGTTATATTAACATTTATATTTGAAATGCCACTTACACATTTTGCCACAGTATGCGTTGTGTCAAGATATTGATGTCATGCAAAAACTGCCAAAATTACACTTTGGCTAGTTGACTTTTGTACCGACGAATTATATTCCTTGTCAGGCATTGATTGTAAACTACCCTCAGGTCTCTCCACAAAGGCTGTCCAGTCCACTAATCACACAGTCTCACACAGCAGACGGCGCCGGCCGGCGACGCTAAGTACTATACTAATGCGTAAACATGACTATACACTCGCTATCGCTTGATCCTCTCGCTTCATGTACTCCAGATGCCAATGCTGGAAAATGTATGAAATGGGTGATTAATTAACACATAATAACAGCATTTTTATGGATGTAAGACAATAACGAATACGCAGCACCCCCAATTACCTTGGGTAGTGTTGTATTGCACCAGGCAAAACTCCAAATGTTAAATTTCATCAGGCAGTCGTAATAAAATCTAAATACATTTTATATCTTTACTAAGTTATATATAAGATAACCTTTAAGAAGTTCCTTCATCTTGAGCCAACTTCTGATGAGAAATCAGGTCATCTTCACCATAAAATGCATTGTCATTAGGTATAAGCTGAAATTTCAGCTTTGTAGGAAGAGAGGAAGTGGTAAAAATTGACCAAGATTTGACTATCCTAATGCAATAAACTTGTAATCATTAAGTTAACTGGTTCGTGGGTAGTGAATAATTGTGTCTGATTCTTTAACTTTTATTATACAGCTATAGCCATTCGCCATTCGAACGTTTAAATAATAACTCTGAGTATGCCTTAGAAGCATTTCAATCACACTCACATTTCATGTTATTTCCGAGCCTGCAGGGCATTTGAGAGCCAGTCCATTGCCTGGTCGAGCCCTTCTCCTCTCACCGCCGAGGTCTTGAAGATCTGGAAGGTGCGGTCGCGCAGCGCGTCCAGCCCCAGCGCCTGGTGGACTTCGGCTACGGTCAGACACCCAGCCATATCCTGTTTGTTTGCTAACACCACCAGTATTGCATTTGCTAGCTCGTCTTCCTAGAAAATTAGTAACAACACTTTCAACTTTTTATATTAAGGTATTTGTATAGGCTTGATTTCATCATTACGGTTATACACTAACAAAATATTCATTATACGGCCATTATAACACCTAATTAGTAGAGATCAGCAGCATTTCTAGTGATTAAGCAGAGTCCTTACTTCTTTACTAATACATATAAAATGGGAAAGGAAGACGTTTGTTGGTTACTCCTTATTCTCCTCCTCAATGGAATGATGGATCAATGTGATTTTTTCTGTGATGTGATATACATATATATATAGATATATGATAGTAAGTCCTGTAGGGTGACATAGGCTACATTTTATCCCGGAAAACTACATGGTTGCTGTGGAATATGTTTCTGTGACATATGAATGTTGATAGTTAACTATCAATCAATTTTTAATCAATTGATCTGCTATCTTGGAATATTATCAGGTATACTGCAGGTGAAACTAAATTATACTGTTGATAAAGGCAATACTTAAGACACCACTTGATGTTAGAGGTAATTAGAGCCGTAAAGCTAGTTTCTTTTAGTAAATAGATGTATTCTATGCAGCCACCATAGAGATTGATTATGATCAAAGACAAAAGATGCAGGCTAGACAAATCTTATTGGATTCCAGTTAAATCAGAAATTTAATCAAATTATTTGTACAAGATTCACAGGCTAACTACTAGCACACCATTCCAACTGGCAGCCCGGTTAGTTGAGAGTCACTCGACAGTCCATCCTACCTTACCAAGGTATCCAATAAATGAGGACAGGGATTACAATGAGGAGGATAAGGATATAGTCTACAAGCAGATTTTACACCTTCAAGAATATTTTGTAGCATTTCATTATTATCTGATAGACCATTTAGAGCTAGACCGTAGATATGGAAGAGAAATACATCCTAACACAGGCCTTATGTTGCTTAAAAGGGTGTACCGATCACTAGTTATAAAAGCACTGTAACGTTTATACAATAAAGATATTATTAAATTATTAAATGTAAGAAATAATCCAATTTCTTAACCGTCAGACAGATGGATCTCCAAGAAAATAATTGATGTAGGTATGTATCTATTCCAAGCATAATCAATAATCAAAGAGATAAGCTAAGCTGCAACCCATTAGTGGCTCACTGCAGCACACTGGTTGATTTTAACCATTCTACTCCAGTGCGGATTAGTACAGATTGATGATCAGTACAAGTCCCAGAAGTATTAAGCCGGCCCTTTGGCCGGCTTAATACTTCTCAGAGGACTTTTCCTCTGATATGGCTTAGTGACTGTTATCTTACAAAAACAGCTGGGACCATAGAGCTTGATGTACCTTCCTCTATCCACCTGCTATCTTGTACTGATTCAACTTAACATTAAGCCACCACAAGAGTTTAGTCAATAATACTCACCCTCAACATGTGCACCAACTCATCTTTAGATATTCCTATTCGGTCTCTATCTGCTGAGTCTACTACATAGATTATTGCATCTGTGTTTCCATAGTAACATCGCCAATATGGCCTAAAATATAAGCGATTCTTAGAAACCAGAAAATAGATATAATCACAAAATAGTACAAAAAATTTATCTGCTTTATTGTTATGTTTAAGTCTTATCATAGATTTCAAAAAGATAACAGTTGTGTATGACATAGAAAATGAATTTGTTTCATGGATACATAATGTATTTCTTTATAATTGTGATAAAATTTACAAGTCTGTTCATCCTTACTGTCTCAAGGTTGCAATGTTACAGTTCACAGAATACCTCACCTTGAAACTAAATGTTTTCCTGAAACATAACCTCAACTCACCTAATACTGGTCTGCCCACCAAGATCCCACACTTGGAACTTGAGATTCTTGTACGTCACTTGCTCCACATTGAATCCTATGGTGGGTATGGTGGTCACCACTTCTCCCACCTGTAGTTTGTACAGAATCGTCGTCTTCCCGGCGCCGTCTAAGCCGAGGATTAAAATCCTCATTTCACGAGCCCCCAGGAGACCCCTGAAGTAACTAAATAGACCTCCTGCAACCACATATCGCACTCGTCACGACACTATGCAGATTAAGCACTCAAAACTAGTCATTGAACAATAAAATGGTGCAATTCACTTACCCATTTTGCTTGATAGACTAGCTCGCTAACATTAGTTTTAACAACTAAGGAATGTTTTTACCGTCTCCCACTCATCCAAACTGTTATGATATAATTAGTAAGAGAATTTTAACTACCGATTGTACTATTTACAGGTGAATTACGTTAAAATCACAGAGTACCTTGTTATAATACATATATCAACACGAATTCGGAAATCGCAACCTTTCATTTGACGTGTAACAAGCAATTGCTATTGCCACATTAAAAAACTGTTCTGTTTGTCACTCATCTATGTAAAAATTAAGAATTAAAGATTTTAAAATTTTATCAAAAGGGGTGAATTAGTGTCTTCTTTAATTGAATTAAATATCTAAATTTAGATGTAAATTTTTATCGCAAATATGTTACTAGTTTAATCTACTGTATGTACCTGTTTTCACACAAGCAACCACTGAGCAAGTAATCAACTTTGGTTTGACAGCACTTTGTTCTGATATTTGATAATAGATGGCGCTAAATGAAAGCGAACACGCAGGCTACATTAAGTTCATAAAAAAATTACTGGGGAAGTCGCTAAGTTTGAAGTAAGCACTTCAAACTTGTAACTGTAAAACTGTGTAACTGTTCATTTCAATTGATTTAATTTGATTGGGTACTTGCCACTCTTTGAGTCTATCCCACTACATTTTAGGCCTCAATCTTCGTATGCCGGGCCGGCCTCAGTTTATGGACTTCGGACTGTCTCGACTAACAAACAGTCCAAAGTCGAACGGACGAAGTAGGCTCCAATGTACGCATTGGAGCCTACTTAAGCCTGCCTATTCAGGCCTTTGAATCTGACCCTAGGAAAGACCAGACCATAGAGTAGAGGTCATGTTCATTGCTCATATACGTACGTATACGCTCAACGTGGTATACCTACAAGAATGCCATAATTTTTTAAAAAGATTAGTTGCCTACAGATCTTACCTTGTTAATTCTGTCCAAGCTATTGACTCGTAAAATACTTATGTAGATTTAAAAAACTAAGTCAAACTAAATAAGGAACTTAAACTAAGTAAGGCTCTAGATATTATGAAAAGAAAATGAAAAAAAATATTTTGCGGACATAAAGATTCTTTATGGGTATCGATGTTATCCAAGAGAATTATGGCACATCTATTTCGTAAGGTCAAAGCGTGTTGACTGGTGACTGCGACCATGGACCATTGATAACCGCAGTTGGTTATTATCATAGCAATACGCATTGCGTGGAAATGTCACAGAGTGAACTATCCCGCAATCACATAGAAATTACATAACCGCCTACTTCCATACAAAATTCAAATTTCGAACAAGAAGGCGCGGCAATGACGACACGTGTGCAACGGATGCGAGGTTACGTCAATTACCGACGCGTTACATCCTTATCATATCAATGTTACGGCAAGCTTCATTATCTTACGCACACTTGGGTTATTCTGAGTAATTGAGATAGCGGATGGAGCGCTAATAGCCGCGCGGCGCGAGCCATCCCGTTAATTTGGGTAGACCTGTAAACCGTGGCCTGTAAAACTTGATGCTACCGAGAAGAACACGGCAAGAAACTCGGTAGTTACTCTTTCCAAAATTTACAATTTGATCAAGGTTATTGAACAAGTGGAGATGGAGATACATCGCACCATCGATAGCTTTATTATTATGACACAGAGAGAGAGAGAGAGAGAACTAACTTTTTAACTTTTCGAGCGACGATAGTAGCAGATAACACGCATGTAGCTAAACACAGCATTTTTATCTGCAATGCATTCTTGTTGTTAATTAAACAATAATGTTTTACTAGTAAGTAGGCGCGTGATACATTACGTATCTATGTTAAGATAAATATGAGAAAAATATTTGATACAGTATCTACCTTTCTAGGGAGGGGATCTATTCATACACCTGGCGTCTATCGATATAAATCAAAATATTTATGCTAACAATCACCATAATTATATCGGAATTCCGATGAAGTCATTATATAATCTGCCTGTTGCTCATAATATTATCAGTTTAATTAGGTACACGTTGATTATAATAATAGCGTGTTCCCCGGGGTCTCTGGACGCCCGGTTCGAGCTCCCAGTCTCGCCGCCCGCAATCCCAGAAGCCCCTTTTAAAACCGACTTTCAAAGGGAGGTTCTACGTTCGACTGTTTATATATTTTTTGTACTTAGCAGGAAGATACTGCAGCACTATTTCAGTCCTGAGCTACAAATATTTCTTATAGTGGTAGTATGGAGTCGCCAATTCTGATTATGATCTCATCTTTTCCTGCATAAGACTGAAGTTCAGTTTTCCGAGTGCGTGATTCATAGACGGAGTCTAACGGCATGTTACTTTTACCAATCGTTTGCAATTGACTTATTATTATTATTATTAACTTTCAATTATTAATAGGATATCCTGAAAGCTAATTCATTAGAACATGCACATGCACTTTTTCCGCTATTGAGATAAATGTATCCAACAGGCGGGTATAAATACGGATAAATTTGAACCTGGGTATTAAAATCTTACCAAGAAAACTTTGAAATTGTTTAATCAACCAATAATTGAGAAGTGTTAGGCCTAGGCCAATTGAAAAGTGCCAGAAAACTATTTGGAATGTAGGTAGGTATAATTCCATCTACTTTCTATAGAAACTCATCTTTTAATAAACGATATTGGTGATATGTAGGAAGATTAATGTCTTTGTATGTAGGCAACATAACCATAAGGTATTTGTTACACATTTTTCCACAAAAGAGTGTGAAACGCTCCCTTCAAGACAGACAAAGCACCTGTGATACCCCCGGTTTCGCACGTGTCCATAGGCGACGGTGACCAGATAAGTGGTATGTCTGTTTCTCCGTCTATATTATAAAAAAAAAACATTGAGCAATTACAGCGGTGACAGCCCAGTGGCTATTGAACTCGCCTTATGTTAAGTGCGATTTAATACAATGTCACTTGCTGTAACGGTGAAGGACACAGCGTGAGCAACTTGCATTTGATTTGTGCCCGGTGTATGGCTAAACACAAGTGGTGTTGCATACAAAACTGGTGATGTATACACACACACCTCTGTCCCTCTCAATCCCTTTGGGGAACTACAGCCAGGTCGACTGACGAAGGGTGGCTTGAGCTCCATTTTCCAAGCAGTATAAATAACAGTTGCTAATTATTTGCTCTAGCGTGTGAAAGACTATCATTTCACAGTTGACGTGTGGACAAAAATGCTCTTGTTGTAAAGCGCAAACTGTTTTGTAGAAATCCACACCAGCCAACTCAACGAGACTGAAACCTTCCTCCTTCCTTTTTATGGATATAAGATAGCAAACGAGCTTGCACCACGGCGGTACCCATGACAACGGTTACTGACTTGAACAAGACTCAAATAGGGGCTGGAATAGTCATAAGAACTGCGTTAGTAATAAAAACTTTAGTTGGGTCCCCACATTTTCAAAGTGCATCATAGACAAACAGTGCAATTCCCCACTGTCCCGGGACTCACCGCTTCCTATTGGGCTTTCCGCGCGCAGCAATTCCACGCGCTGCCAATTCAGACGTCAGTGCAGTGAATCATAGACCGAAGGCTTTTCTGTCATCTTGTGATCCGGTACACAGAGCAAGAAACATTTAGAGATGACAGGTGAATTTTAGAACACATTACTTTTATTTTTACTTTTACTTTTTTTACTTTTACTTTTTTAACTTTGTTCCAAACATTATATAACTTTATGACTGGTGAATTTAATTTTAATAATGTTTCTTATGGGAAAATTGTATTGATTCATTTCTAACGGTTGCATGTTATAGAGAGAGGTTGCAAGTGCTTGTAGTGGTTGCCTACGCTCAAATCCTGAAGTGCAATTTCCACTTCTTACGAGCTTGCCTTAACATTAGTTAAGGCTAATGACATTATAAGTAGGTATTTTTCATTTTGTAATCAGAGCCAACAACAATCTTAAAGTGAACTAAAACATCCGACAGTCGGGTTGGCCACTAACCAAACAGGCATTCTCTGTTTTGGGAAGAGACTACGATACATAGATGGAACATCAAAAATCTTTTTTTTCGAATCGAAGCAATAAACACAAATACGGAGTTCGCTGTGACCCATAGACGTCCCACTACTGGGCACGGGTCTCCCCCACAGACACTGCTGCGGGAGGTCTAGAGCATACTCCACCACGCTTCTACAATGCGGATTGATGGAGGGGTTAGTGGCCAACCCAGTGTCGAATGTTCTCAAGCCACCAGAAGGTCTTTGAAAAAGCTTAACAACTGTTTCTAGCATTGAAAACGACCGGGATCGACGGCTTTACGTGCCCTCCGAAGCACGGTAGCGTCCATAAAATTTTGCCACTAGCGGTCACAATACAGAGTAATTCCCGGGAATCACCCTGCATCTGTGATCTGTATCCACATATAGACTCCGTGCAGAACAGAACCTGTCTGACAGGTCTATACACCTTCCAACAACTCTACAAGACAAACTCTACATTGCATAACTTGTGATATGGATTGACCCACGAATTCGCGAAATGTAGAATTGTGAATCATCAAGTTTAAAATAAGTCTTGTAGGTATCGCTGCGCTTGCGCAACGCGAAGACATAGCAACGAGATAGGCTACTACCTACAACTGTACGGTATTAGCATTCCGTATGACTTTGTTCCACTAGTTACAATGATACCGGAAAATAAGTTATGCCACGAACTACATATTCCTGTGGTTATATTAATTTAATTAATTACATAAACTGTTATGGCACCGCATGGCGTGGTTTCGTTTTTCCTTTTGCATGCCTACAAAAAGTAAAGAAACGGGTAAAAGGGGCGCGTGCGCGAAAACTTTTTTCGATTTAGAAATCCGTTTGTGAAGTGCAGAATACGTTGTGAAGTGCTAATTTTAGGGGCAAGTCTTATCTTCTCCAAGATAAAGTTGCTTTATGTTAAGGTAACTAATTGACGACAGTATGAAATCAATAGGGAATACGTATCAGAGTTACGTAGGCCATTCAAATTAAGGAATAATAGCCGACCAACTAAGTATAAAATGTACTTGGTGAAGTAAAAAGTCAATTAGTTAAATAACTGAAGTTAATGATGAACAAAATGAATGAATGATGATGAAGTGAACAAAACTTTATATAAGTGAACAAAAATTATTCAAAAATATCTCTTTTGGAAACTGACAACAGTGCCAACTACAAAACCTAATACCTACTGTGCGTGGTACGACACGAAATTAGTTTGTTGGGTTATTGGATTTAAATACGGAACCCATAAAGACGAGTTTAAGTTCCAAAGGAACGACTGCCAAATTGACAATCGCTTGACCTGTGATAACTCACGTGTGACTCGAATCGTGTAGGAAAAATTGTGAGACCGTTTGGTGACGATACTCAAGGCCACGTCTTGTGCGGCGATGATCACGAAAGATTCAGTGTGTTACCGTAGGTTAAGGTTACATGTCCCTGTAGCTCGGGACCAGAATAGTGCTACGGTATCACCTGCCTGTAGCGTCCATAGCCCAACGGCTCGGGTCGATTCAATGTGATCGAAAGAGTTAAGCAACGACGGGCGCGGTCGGTTTGTGAATGGGTGACCGCTAGTGGCAAATCACATCTACACATCTAAACAGCTAGATTAAAGCTCCTTTCGTCAACAGCTATGACTGTGAGACAGGCCCGTGCCCAACGGTGGGACGTGTGTTGTAAATTATCTTTTTTAATCATAAATACAAAAATGATAAAAAAGTTAAAATTTAAAACAGCCATTGTAGCTGCAGCATCGAAAAGCTTTAGAAAAAGTTAGTCTTATGAGGAAAATGGTCAAAGAATGTTTGGGATTCGCGTTTAAAAGTGTCCAGTGGTTCCTCGTAAATCACTTCGGCTGTCGCCGGAGGAGTTACGAGTTCGCTTGGCATGAATAATGTTGTGCTATAAAGGTGCAGCCACGTTAAACTCATATTTTTTTTGTTCATGATAAAGCACGTGCGCGTTTGGGGAGCGCAGTCCGCATTGCGAAGTAACTTTAATTATTTTATTTTATTTAAACTTTATTGCTAATTTTAAAATAATTACAATAAACGGACTCCATTTTCTTCCAGACGACCTCTGGTAAAAGTTGCGGCAGGTGTCAACAAAGGAAATAAAAATAAACAATAAAACTTAGTTTTATAACAAATAAAAATCTTCTAATACCTACATAAAAAAAATATACATAGGTAGGTACACCAACATAAATACATACCTACACAAATATAAATATATTAGGTACTTACTTACTTTTTTTTTAACCAAGAAATTTAGTACCTACCTACTCGTATCATCTAACGTTTGGCCCACCCCGGACTAATCGTGGCTTAATATAGGCTAAAAGCTAAGCGTAGCGTCCAAAGGCTCGCGTCGATTCAATGTGATCGAAAGAGTTAAGCAACGAAGGGCGCGGTCGGTTTGTGGATGGGTGACCACTAGTGGCAAAGTCATGGACGCTACCGTGCTTCGCATACTAGAGTACGAGTAACATCAACCACTAAGTTTATAGTGGGTATAGGTTTAGTCCAGTCCAGTAACACTTTCACCGTTCAAGGCCAGAGCAAACCACGGTATCCCACGTGATAACCAATCTCTTAGCTCGGGACATGTTCGAACATGTCGGCTCAAGTTGTAGTAGCTAGGTAGCTGCTTACATGCTTGATATTTGCCCAAGTGACTGTCATTGTAAAGTAGGCATACAGTTGGTTGAATTGATTGTAGATAACTGTATTGTTACTATAGCAGGACAAAGTTAGTTTTGCGATCAATCTACGTATTATTCAGAAACCTTTTATTTACTTACTAGTTAGTAATTCGTATCTTCTTTACTTAGATGTAAAATTACCTACTAATACCTGGTACTACACTTAGGTACTACTTACACTGGTACGAGAACTAAACTTAACATGTATCGGAACACAGTGTTGAAATTATAATCGTAAAATAAATGGTTAATACAATAAAATTATAACTACAACCCAAAGATTAATCTAAATCTATTCTAAATAATTGAGTTCCGCCAAGTAACGCCTGATACAATTAATTACAATTGTACCTAAATATTAATTGAAACTTGTAATGATGCATAATAATTGTATACGTTACTAATACTTAATTATGACGATGACAATAAATTAAAAATACGAATGACGCAAGGTCGCATAACATCTGCAAATAGAAACCGAAATAAACGACAGACGGAAAAAGCTATTACCAAAATAACGCTTGTTTATGTTTATTCAGAGTAACCATTATAATGCTGGTTAAGATTCGTTTTACGACGGTGAGCTCATGCTTCAGACGACACTAATTTTCAGTGGGCCGCGGACGTAGCAGCATGGTCGACCAAGGATGTTTGACATAGGAACGTGAGTTCTTGAGCCGAACTAGCAGACGGCCGTAAGTGATCGGCTTCTGGACACGAGCAACACCGGCAAACCCATCTCTATATAACGTACTCGTTACATTGTTAAGTGCTCACTAGAAAGAAAGAAACAAAGAAAATTTATTTATTTCGTATGAACTGCATTATAAATTTAAAAAAAAATGGTTTTTATAGGTAACTTTTTTTTATTTTCGTGCATTGTTATCGGAACCAAATAAATAAAAAAAGAAAGAAAAAAATGCATGCAATCTATACGAAAAGGGGCCGCATTCAGCACTGGGCGCGTTATACTACAACTGGTTTTCACGCCGACCCCGTGTTTCTTGTAGTCCTACTGGTGGTGTACCTTCCCAAACAACGAAAAAACTATTAAATAACCCAAATAAACATATAACCCAATAATACAAAAAATAAACCAATTAAATAACCCATTACAAAGTTTATTGATACCTGGAGTATTTTTCGCTACCCCTTGTTTAGAAGAGACGATAAAGCACATCCTGTTATCACTTCTCTCTCAAATTCGCCGTTATGAAACAAAGCAGAAGGCAAGTTTGGCACATGATGATGTGATAACTGATCACCTTCGGCCGTATGATATTAGTACCAAAATTACTGTGTTATCATCTGATTAATTCTTGTCGCTATTCCTATAGATAGCTAAATATAGAGCTGCTATTTTCGAATCGCTCGTCGCACGTCGAATGAAAAATTACTAATCATATCTCGAGACAGTGTATTTTTGAATCTATGCAACGTGGGATTAAATACTCGACTGTCGGGCCGAGTGAAAGACTACGAGTAAATAGAACAAAATAGTTTCTATTCAATGAAAATTGTTCGCAGTAGATCGATTATGTCACACATGAGTTCAAAAATAGAACGCCTGATTAACTATAGATAGACTATAGATAATATTACAATAGATAATTTAACCTGTTGTGTGTGATCTTTCAAATTATGACGAAATTGTGATAGGTCATTGGCCTTGTATCGCAATGGACTTTGACTTGTCGTCTCGTAGCCTTCAGCCTATCGTAAAATTCGTCAAATTAGGTACTCAGTGATTCACATGACTGTGACCTCGAATGCTTAACAATGTACTTCCCTAACGGATTTGATTTAGTAACGAAACGTGCGTTTGAAAAGGTGTTTGAGTCTACGGTAGGTACTCGATTTAGCGACACACTTACTATTAATGCCGGGTCCAGGAGGCTTTGAAGGTGTTCGGGAAAGATCTAGAAGATCGACTGCAAAGAACAGAACCTAAAATACCTACAGCCCATAGGCATCCCACTATAAGAGAAGTCCCGAAATTTTTCAAAGGCGTAACGATTGTTAAGCCTTGTTTAAAGACCGCTGAGATATAATATTTCCACTGGTGCTCCGCACCCATCCACATACCGCGGCAGACGTTGCTTAACTCGCTCGATGACGCACGTTCGACGCGAGCCTTAGGTCTTCATAATTGCCGGATCTAGGGGGGTTTTAATCCTTTATATGTCCTTATATATATAGAAGAAACAGCTGCCCACGTAATCCTGGAATGCGGAGGCGTGGTTAAACAACGGGCTGAAATCCTCGGCACACCGAGGTCGCTCCGCGAGGCCTGTGGGGACACCAGGAGGATCCTGCGCTTCTTGGCGGAGCTAGGCTGGCTAGACACCTAGCCGGCATTGTACGCAAAACGGCTCTTTCTATAGAGCTAATTGCTGAAAACGGAGCCCACCACCATAAACCATATAAACCATATTATGTCCTTATAAGGAAATTTCTCGTGTTAAACATTACTTTCCTATTTTTAATATTAGTATAGAGTATAGAAGACCATACTTTGAGGATAATAAATTTGCCCTTCATATTATGACAACGAGTTATGTATTATACCCACTGTTCATTTAAGTGGCGCTAGTGTCTTGGTTAAATAATGACGATAATTGCTTGCGTAATTCAAATCTATTATTATCTCACACAGCTGGATGTTACATCAGTTAGCAATGGCGATCGATTCACGCGACACTAATCAGTCTGTGCAATTCACGCGGTACTGATTTATGTGGGTAGCTTGCATTCCACAATAGGGTTGTCGACTTTTAGAAATAACATCGTAAGAGTCGATTATAAAACCTGACGTTAATTTGACATTCAATAATTTGTCTGTATTAACAAATAACATTAAAAAACGGTTTAGTTCACGAAACAACAATAATAAATACAAAATAACCACTTTCTTTAGGTAAACTAAAGTCGGAATCAGCGAATCTACCACCGCAACATTAAAAAATTTAAAATCCAGTATTAATCAAACACAAAATGACACATAGATTATGCAGAACGTTCAGCATGTCACGTGCGTATCGATTTGTGTTTGCCATTTGTATCAGTAATTATTTGAGGATGATGCAATGTCCTAAACTACTCGTATTTCCAGATTAACAGTCATACATTTTTCATTATTGGTATGATAATATATGCTTATATATGGTAATATATGCTTGTAAAAAAATTACGTAATAACATTTCATATCAACGCCTACTACCGCATACCGCTCGCCAATCTAATTATTAATTAACCTTAATTTAATTTAACAGCAGTTTGTTCAGACATGGACATAAGTCTAATATCGTTGTAACAGAGCAGAGATCAAATTTTTCCTTATAGATTTTCAGCAAAAGCTCCGCCTTGCCTGTCGATACGAGGAAGTCTGCAAAAACGAGAGCCTGGAACCAAGGCGGAGCTTTTGCGAGGCGGAAAACTGCAATCTTTCGGCCAGTTCTCGGAGGCACACAATGCCTGCGGCGGAAGCTTTTTGACTAAAGACTTAATGCGTTTGGTATCCTGATAGTTATCTTCATTTATATAACAAAAAGGACGGTTCAACATCATTTGATTATCACCTTCCTTTATATATGTAGTTGCCTGGAAGAAATCACTAGTTAGAATAAAATTAAAATCTTTCCCGTTTGTTCGTATTTTAAGGTTTCCATGTAATTGTTTCGGTATAGTCTTGGTGTACAAAAAAGAGTTAATAATAATAATATATATGTAACTTATACTTAAATAACTATAAGCGAAAAGGATAAGTTACAATACCAATTGCCGAAATATACAGTTATACAAGATAACTGCCAAAATGCATTTCCACCGATGCAGAATGCGTTCATCTACGAGTTCGAACAATCAAATAATCATAGAATAATTTATGTATGAAAATAACATAAGTGTTTGTTAATCTTTAATTAGACATGGAGGAATAGCGAAAAGTGATAATAAATTTCATCAATTCACCTCCCTTCATACTTAGCTTGGGAACTTTTAAAATAAATTTAAACACCGCCCTACATCTAGCCTGACGCGACAGCTACTTAACTAAAGTAAAAAAAAAAAAACTGCAGTAAATATCACCGCTGCTTCCCAGAATATACATATAACGTTTTATCAAGTCTCGGCCATCTTCAAGTCATGAAGGTCGAGCTAGTTTTTCGTAACCGGCAAAAGGTACCCACGGCGGGTGAAAGTGAGTGTTTCTGGAATAGGCTTCCGGCGCACGCGCATGTTAGCACGTTGGTTCAAACCTTGCCTCTGACTCCAGATGACCAGATGTTGCATCAGACAGTAGAAAATAAAAATTGTTTGTTTTGTAAAAGTATACCAATAATAAACATTAATTAGGTCTAGCAACACTGCTAAGCTAGAGGTCCAGGGTTCGATCCCCGGATCGGGGTTTTTATAAATTGGTGCCTGGTATGGATAGGCTCACCACCTAAACACTGGTGAAAGTGGGTGTAGTACATTGGCTACCAAGACGTTTGCATATACAGACGTGGTTTTATGCTATGTTATTTCAAGCAAGATATAGACAATAGATAGTTAGTATAGTTAAAAAGGGTTAGTTAGTTGGGCTGTATAGTCATCGGCGCAGTTGTGGCGCACAGTTAACTCAAAGTGGCGCTGCGGACATCTGACAGATGATACAGGCCTTCAGATACCAATTATATCTAATATCATAGTTGTCCCCTTCCCCCGAACATGCTTTGCTGCTGCAAACCACAGACGTCCCACTGTTGGGCATAGGTCTGTGGTCCACAGCTGTGGAATGCTTAGAGCATACTCCACCACACTGCTCCAATGTGGACTGGAGGGGTTAGTGGCAAGCTTAGCAATTATTTGCGTGAAGGCTTTTCCTTAGAAACAGAGAGGTTACTAAAGGTCGAATACCCGGTAGCGGGTAATGCAATAGGTATTTATTACCTACTGGCTTCTAAGACTTACATACTTTGTTACTTAACATAATTCCGCTACGTCAATCAGTCGCGCTTGCGTATGCGACGAGAGGGAATTCTCAGAATTTGAGCATTTTCACCACCTGACGCAATGTAACTGTACCGGGTCTGTTAATTAATGTGAACTAGACTAGGGGCTGGTCACAGAAGATATGTTATTTACAAAGTCCGTTTAATCGGTATTTGGTTGGAGGTAAATAGAAATAAACCTGGAGTTCTTCAAAAATTACGACTTCTTTTTCTGCCATTTGTACATAAAACTGTGCATTAAAACTAAGCATTTTCACCACCTGACGTAATGTAACTGTACCGGGTCTGTTAATTAATGTGAACTAGTCTAGGGGCTGGTCACAAAAGATATGTTATTTAGAAAGTCCGTCTAATCGGTATTTGGTTGAAGATAAACAGAAATAAACCTGGAGGTCTTCAAAAATGGCCCAATTACGACCTCTTTTTCAGCCATTGGTACATGAAACTGTGCATTAAACCTAAACATAACCGGTTAAATCTGGGTGCATCACATTGTCTTCCCATTCTAGGAAAACAGGCGTTATTCTTTAAATAACTTCTTATGTAGCAAAGTAAAGATTAAAGTACCGGTATTTAAAATTGAGTGTTGTCTCCTAGACTTGGCGTCTACTCTGCAGTCGACCGGTGACATTGGCACGCCCAGAACACGTGCCGGCAACACGGCCACGCTGCTCACGCACAAAACGTTGTAACTCACCAGCTGACACACAAAAACCTGCCTTTTTCATTCTGACCGTATGAAACACTAGCTAGTCAGAGGCACTAAAACGAACTCTAAGCTAGCGAGATAAGGCACATTTTACAAGGTCGATAAATGGTTTTAACACCTTTAGAGATGTGTGAAGAAGCGTAGGAAACGTGGTGATACTTTCATTCATACAACGATAAGAAGGTCACCAGTACTACATAGTAAGTGCGCGCATTGCGTTCATCGGCTCACTGGCTCCAATATTTTTTTAATAAGTACGATTGAAACACGTGACTTCCTTAGAAATGTTGAGGTAGGTATTCAATTGGACGTTAATACTATTTGCATTCATCAGCTGTGGTACCTATCATATGAATGCCCATGGGTTGAGGCCATGGTCCGCCACGCTGGACTAGTATGGGTTGGCATCAATCATTATGGAGAACTCTAGGATAAATCCAGGATTAGTATCCGAGAGTTCATGATTTGTGACATTTCAATTTTTCTAAACAAAACTTTCCAGCTTCCTATGGCCAATTGCTTAGTTACTGAGTGGAGTTTCTTTTCATGGCACGAAGTCAGCCACAAAGGACGTTGACAATACCATCAAGCCTCGTGGGTTATTTCTCACATATTTTCCTCTCCCTTTTAACTTTATATCGCTAAACCACACAGTAAAGAACTCATTTACATAGGATTCAACCGTCAGTTAGATCTAAAGCATTAGTAAGGTGACTTCACTGATTTTATTATAATTTGAAGGTCCTAAGACACAAGCATTCAGTGAAACTCTTTTAATATCGGTGAAGGGTATCGTGCAAGAGTAATGCGTTATGTTCTCAGTCTGTCAGCCCACTCGACACACTCCTCATTGTGAAATGCTAAATATTCAGTTGCTGATGCAAGCGAAGGCTGTATTTGCGCAGAGATCTTTGCAACTCTGCCTCTTTGGTCTAGTAACCGCAAGTGTCTGCTAAGCTAGAAGTTCAATGCCCGGCTCGGGGAACAACTATTGGGTGTTTCTGACTTGAAATGCCCGGTAGCAGCTCGGAGTCTGGATTTGTGCCGGTGTATAGCAATAGGCTCATGAGACCTAAACATAATTGGTGAAAAGTGGGTGTAGGTACTACATACTTCTGCCTCTGCCTCTCTGGAAATAAGGGCGTGATGTTATGTTCATGTTACCCAAACGTCATGGAGGACAGGACCGCTTTTATAGAACCGATATTGCGCTAAGACATCCGGGTGGTAATTTAATATTAATTTATCAATAGCATACGGAGATAACTTTTACCGTCTGAGTGAGTATCTCACACATACCATGAAAAAATCACAAACTTGCATGGCATTTTTTTTAATTTATTAATTTAAATAGGCACTTGTTTGACAGAAACTATTGAATTTAAATATCTTATAAAAAAATGTTTAAAAGATCAACAGTGAACGAAACAACGATAAAAATTAAAAAGAAAACTAAAAAACACGCTTTTGTAGATAACTGAACTATGTATATTATTTTTTAAATTATTGCATTGTCATCGGCCCTTGACAATACAATGTTACAAATTAATCCGACGCGACGTTTTGAAGTGGGCGAAAATCACGTTCAAATACATATTCCGTTACATACATACATACCAAGCTAATAAAAGCCTCTCAAATTCTTGCTTTAAAAACTCCATCTCATTCTACTTCAATTCGTCTTAGGAATCCTCTCCCACAGTACATTGTCCGTTTCTCTTAACTCCTTCCGTAAGTGCATTGGTGACTTTGTTGTGCCTGTGTGCATTTATAGGCCACGCCTTGTGGCAGAGGATTGGGATCGCTCAAAAAATCCACTTTTAACGGCTCTTTATTAATTAATCTCTCTCAAGCTCGTTATTAATCTACATCCGGACCTATACTATAGTTTTACCTAAGAGTACATTTCAGATTACATAGAAATCCATGCCGTGCATCAGTTGAGGTAACGATGACTCCGATAATAACTGCAAATATTTATGATTAACCTCATCTTATCTATCTTACTACGAACAGATAAACGGATATATTATGCCGCGATTCCTCGTAACATTCATCCGAACTAGGCTTACCTTATCTACCTTAAAATAATTTATTAATAATTTATAATTAGAAAAATAATAAAAAACACGCTATTGTATTGTATGACGATGCGATAATTTTAAAAATATCTACATTAAAGTTCGGTTATCGACAAAAGCGTGGTCTTTAGTTTTTTTTAACCTGTTGTTATTTATTATTAAAACGAAATTAAAATTTCAAATTACCCAGCAAACGAATCACTGAATCTAATATGTTTCCAAACATAATTAAAGTAGTAGATTGAAGCCTAGATTGAACTTTTATCCAAGAATTGTTTCCTGAAAACCAGTTGGTATTAGTGGTGCCGTGAAATACCAAGTTTCTTATGAAAATCAAGCAAAATGAATTTAGTTCAACTAGTTTCAGCGTAGCGTGAGTCAGAGTGCCGGCACCTCATTCTCAGAACTTGAGTCATGGCATTTCGTGCCATAATCATCTTCAGGTGGATTATGGCACGAAAACTATCTGAAACATATTGCTTAAGTATAAAAGGACATCGGCTAAAAACTGTTATCTTTTGATGAAGATTATGGCCAGTTCTGTGGGCGTCTTGGGCCGGTAAAATAACATTTAATAATATTTTTTTAACTTTCTGTCCTCCACAACACAATTTAGAGTGGAAGGTGGAAGTACCCATGAAAGTAATAATGTTTTTGCGTATGCAAGTAGCTATCTAACTGTAAAAACACGACCCTACTACAAAAAAAAAACCATAAAAGTGCTAACCATTTTCCGATTGTCAGGTTAGGTAATTTTACTGGCCCATTGGCGCAATCGGTAGTCACCCTGCTTACTGCGCCAGGGGTCACGATGTTAATCTATATAAGTATGTATTTAAAAATATCTATGTACGTATATCAGTCTCTGACAGTACAGACTGTACGTACAGGCTCTGCCTAGTTTGGGTCAGATAGCCGTGTGAGATGTCCTTAATATTTATTACTATTATTTATTAAGTACTAGCTGACCCGGCAAACGTTGTTTTGCCATATAAATAATTTTTACTGAATATTTTGGGAGAACTTCATGTAAGTGTGTGGACTACAACTACCACTACCAATACCACTACACCTACTACTACCACTACCCCTACCACTAACACTACCCCTACCACTACCCCTACCACTACCCCTACCACTACTCCTACCACTACCCCTACCTCTACCACTACCCCTACCCCTACCATTACCAATACCACTACCCCTACCCCTACCACTAACACTACACCTACCAATACCCCTACCACTACCCCTACCACTACCCCTACCACTACCCCTACCACTACCCCTACCCCTACCACTACCATTACCAATACCACTACCACTACCCCTACCACTACCCCTACCACTACCACTACCCCTACCACTACACCTACCACTAACACTACCCCTACCACTACCCCTACATCTACCCCTACCACTACCTATCACGCACCGGCGCCATCTACTTAAAATATTGGTTTGTAGTACATGCTATGTATCAGAGATGGCGCTGTATGTGAAAAAAGATTTTTCCCGCTTTTCTGTTGAAATTTTTCCTAAATTTTCTTTGCTATAAACCTCACCGAGCCCGAGACCTTTCCAACGAATGCAAAACCGTGGAAATCGGTTCGTGCGTTCTGGAGTTATAGCGTCAGGAAGGAAAACCCGACTTATTTTTATATAGTAGATTACATAGCTGTCATTATACGTCAATTACATAGCTGTCATTTGCGTTTTGTTATTCCGAGTCTGATTCTTTTTTATTATACCACGTTTTATAGTGACTGACGTTTCATGTCAAGTCACACGGGAACGCTGTCGAACGGGATAAAAAGTATCCTATGTCCGTCTCCTGGCTCTAAGCTACCTCCCTACCAATTTTCAGCCAAATCTGTTCTGTCGTTCTTGAGTTATAAGTGGTGTAACTAACACGACTTTCTTTTATATATATAGATTATTTAAGTTGAAATACAGAACCTAACCGTATGTCTAACCTGCATTGCGGACATACGACAAAATTTCATATTAAGTGTACTATTCCATATTTGGTTACTTTCCTGTACCCTTAACCTTTTCTACAAATGCTAGGTAAGTTCCTATGTTTTGATTTTGATTATATAAGACTTTTATCAGTCATACTGTAAGTAGGTATGGCAAGGCACTATCTCGCGACGGAAAGTTACCCCTTGACTCACATTGCAATTATTACTGTTATAGGTGGTCTTAGTGATAATCGTAAATTAGATAAGATGCCAATTTTCGGTTGCAAATGGCTCGCGTCGATACGCTTCGACGTAAAAGTAATAGATAATTGATTTACCAATTTATGTTCTTTATTTTAAAAAACAAAAAGTTTTTACAAAGGGCCTGACGGCATTTTCTACCTGCCAGTTAATTTGTTAACAAGTTCTGCCTAGCTAGCGTCCATAGCCCAATGGCTCGCGTCGATTGACTGAGTTAAGCAACCCGTTGGTTTGTGGATGGGTGGCTAGTGGCTAAATGTCATGGGCGCCACCTTGCTTCGGAGGGCACGTTAAGCCCTTGGTGCCAATTGAAAAATGGCAAAAACAATCGTAAAGGCTTGTAGAAGACCTTCGGTGGCTTGAGAATTGAGGCTTGAGGCTTAACATACTCCACCAATCCACATTGGAGCAGCGTGGTTGAATGGAACCATGTATGTAAAAAATGTAAACATTCATGATTTTTTCTTCATTTTCTATATAAAAATGTCCCTCAGCGCAGAAAATAAATAATTATGTACGTTGGTCGTAATAGTGTGAGACAACCCTAATAATAGAGTTATAGATTTAATTATTCCGTTACAGTTCGGAAGTGTGCCAATTAATTCATATGAGAAATATTAATCATAGGTATTCATGTGACAAAGTTACGGTGCCGAGACAATATTGTCACGTGATTACTCGTTATAATCTCGCAGGAATTTGATGATTAGGAAATAAGGAATTGAACGTACGTGTCTTAACTGTTCTGTGATTGTGTCCCCTTGTGTGAATTGAATCGTATTAGTTAAGGAGTCGGCCGAACCGCTGGCGCTGGTGCCGAATTCGAATCCCGGCCGGGGATATATTTAGATAAATATGTATTTGTAATCGTGGCATGTTTGACGGGCCAGTTGGCGCAATCGATAGCGACCCTACCTGTTGCGCCAGGGGTCGTGGATTCGAATCTCACTCAGGACAAATATTCGTGTGTCGAACACTTGTATTTGTTCTGTGTCTGGATGTTAATATTATCTATTTAATTATGTATTTAAAAATATCTATCCATACTAATATTATAAATGTGAAAGTGTGTTTGTTTGTTTGTCCGGCTTTCACGTCGCAACGAAGCTATTATATGGTATGGTTTTTGTGTATGGAGATAGTGAGGAGGGTGGAGAGTGACGTAGGCTACTTTTTACCGCGGTAAAACATCCCCATGGGAAGATATCGATGTTTTGTTATTTGCTAGATATTTAGTTCCGGAAGTTGTTAACAGATGGCATTGTTAATTCCCTTTCCCACGCGGGCGGAGCCGCGGGTAAAAGCTAGTGTATGTATATATCAGTCTCTGACACCCATATTACAGGCTCGCGTCTACTCTACGCGCCGTGGAGGTGCGAGTGTGCATGTCAATAGTCAACGGATGGGATATGGCATCAAAGATAATTATGCCTGTAAATGCATTGAAACATATTGCGCGGGAAATACATAATTATGGGATTTGGATCTTCCTTCAGTTCTTCCCCCTGTTCATACAAGGATAACCTACAGGAAAATCATGTATTCATTTCCTCGAGAAAATTTCCTTGATGGAAATTAAATGTCTTTCAGATATTGTTAAATAATTAATTTTTACTGTTTCAAAATTATTAATCATAATACAACTTGAAAATTATGAGGCAGTATGTACGGCTGCCTACTTGCTTACGGTAGTATAAAAATGTAATTTTTGAAAGTAATATAGTGTAAAAATTTACTCAGATTTGAAAATAACTAATTCTTGTATGTCTATAATAGTACGCAGTTAGGTAACCGGCTTACTCACGGTGTGGCTTTTTCGATACTATGTCGGAAAAGCTGACTAGGTTCGGCCAGCAAGGATGACCATGATTGTACTTGAAATATAACCTGTCATAAGTGGGTTTATTACACGCTTCTATCTACCCCTACATACACCCAGTACATCCAATTGCTTAACGGAATGTCGTTAATCGGAGTGTTAGTTTAGGTCAAGACACACAACTAATAACGTGATTTATTTATTATTAGACAGGCCCGTTGGCGCAATCAGTAGTGACCCTGTCTGTTGCGCCAGGGGTCGTGGGTTCGAATACCACTCACGACAAATATTCGTGTGACGAACACTTGTAGTTGTTATGTGTCTGGATGCCAATATTATCTATTTAAGTATGTATTTAAAAATATCTATGTTACATACATATCAGTCTCTGACACCCATATCACAGGCTCGCGCCTACCTTGGGGTCATATGGCCGTGTGTGAGAATGTCCAAGATATTTATTATATTTATTATTCATAAACCAGACGGGACTTTTCCATACCCAGTATTAGGTAAGTCTACTTGATATCATTGGCAGATAAATAGGCAAAGCGAATCAGGGAAACTACATAATTTATTGATACGATATGAGGTGGATCAGATGATGCAATTGTTTAGAGTGCAAATAAATTTGATTATAGAATTTATTTGTAAAAGGCAATGTCATTTCACGTTTGTATGGGCCGATCGAGTTGAAAATAAGGAAGCATTAAGTTCGCCTGGGGCAGTACCACCGCCCGCCATTGACCTAGTACCATTTCTACCATGTAATAATTGTTTTTAAAACAATTGTTATCCCGTTGGACTTCTTTAGAGGCGACCATCTTAGTCCCCAAGGGTAGCAACACATCTGTGACTGATTTGTAACGAGACTCTTACTAACAATTACTAATTGGACTATTACTAACATCAATCAACAGGACCAACTAATGTTCTAATTTACTCTGAGCTAACTGGACTAACCATTCCAGTCCCTGTTTGAGTCTCGTTCATAGTCACAGTTGTCATGGGCGGCAGTGGATGGGTGGTGCGACCTGTTCGTTTGTCATCTTAAACTATAATCATTGTTAAGCCAAGATCAGAGTCAATGTCAAAACATTTATTTCGCTATGAGGGGAATGGGTACGCCTAATGAAAGATGGCAACTATCATATACTAAAAAAAGTTACAAGCTACTGTTTTACGTTCTAAAGTAATGCTGAAGCGGTTCTAGGAAGGCGAAGTGGAGAAAGTTTAGTCCGCATGTCACTTAGTCCTTAGTCACCTTGTTTGTGAAGTCGGGCATGCAATATGACCAAAACCACATGGTAGGATAGTGGACGCCCGCAGCTTCGCTCGCGTGGAATTAGACATTCACTAACTTCAAAAACGGCAAAGTTTCATACTAACTTTGCACCCCAGTTTTACCCCCTTAGGGGGTGAATTTTCAAAAATCCTTTCTTAGTGCTCCCCTACGTTATAAAAGGAACCCATGTGCAAAATTTCAAGTTTCTAACCCTTATAGTTTAGGCCCTGCGTTGATATGTCAGTCAGTCAGTCAGTCAGTCAGATTCTCCTTTTATATATATAGATATAGATGTACAGGAGGATGTCCTCCGACAGTCGAAAAAAAAAGTTAGTATTAGTTTATTATTATTGCCATAATTTAACAGAATTAACCAGGCGTACAGCTCATCAGATCACAATGTACGACCAGCGCTGCATTCCTCCGCCGTGAGCGATCCTCCCCCGCACGGGCAGTTAACGTCGGGACCGTTTAGCGGGGCTGTAAACAGACCGTCTTCCCCCGTCTTCCAGCTAATTTCCCGCCGAAACAAACGGCTGCACGCGAAAACATTGAAATGAACGTAAAATATACAATTACCGCGCGTACGGGCTTAGTCATCGCGCGTTTTGTGTGATACGAGAGGAGACGTCGGTCAGGCAGTCATCTGTGTTGACAAATAGCTTATACTTTAATCCAGTGTTACCTAACTAGGGCCCACGCCTAATTGGATTGTTAAAGAGGCCAATTTAAAAATAGACTCGACACGAATTTAACCCTTTCGCTTTGGGTTATTTAAATGCAATGCTAGATATCGGTGACAAATTTAACAAAAAAGGCAAATTCTTAAAAGATGCTGTTAATAATTATTAGGTATAATTTCGTTGACGTTACCAAAATATCAACTGGGTAGTAGAGTCGTCGAGTAGACTTCGTCGCGGATTCACTAGGTTAAAAATTATGTATGGGGGCATAAACAGTTAGAAATGTTTAGGTGGGGCATGGCCTATATAAGGTTGGGAAACACCGCTTTAATCCTTAAAACCCGGACGTGGTGACGTCGGGTCATGTGAGATATCACCAATAATAACGGTGGTGGCACTTGATGCTCTCTCTTCGAGATATCTGCGTTAGAGCGCACAGCCCTCCAGAACCCAGGCTCCTCATAAGTGATATGCTAGTTCGTCACGCTTCTACATCATTCTGGAGCAATACACTCTTGCCGTCAGGAAACCTAAGCCCCCTAAAGGCTTAATATACTATGCCTCTTACAATGAGTTCAGGTTCAGTAGGTGGTAGAGCCTATAGGGAACCAAATAGGTTTTATATGAAACCTAATTGATTCCATATAGAGTTCGCCCGGTGCAGTACCATCGCCTGCCACGGTACCTAGTAACATTTCTGCCGTTTAATAATTGTTTTTAAAGCAATTATGGTCCGGTTGGAAAGGTGTGGTTTCCGGTTAGACTTCTTTAGAGGCGACCATCTTAGTCCTCAAGGGTAGCAACACATCTGTGACTGACTTAGAACGAGACTCCTACTAACAAGTACTAACTGGACTATTACTAACGCCAACTAACAGGACTGACTATCACTAACAGTCCCCAGTCCTCATGCCTACTAATGAACTGACCAACTAATGTTCTAATTAACTCTCTCAACTAATTGGATTAACCATCCCAGTCCTTAATTGAGTCTTGTTCAAAGTCAGTGACAGTTGTCATGGGCGGCAGCGGATGGGTGGTGCTGCAAGCTCGTTTGCCATCTTGTATCCATAAAAAAAAAAACTGTACAAGTATTCTGAGCTAACCTAGCACTCTGCAGTTCGCTGCACCAAGTCTTCGATAGGTGTGTTTCTAGAACTTATCCTGCGTAAACGCAATAAAATAATTGCACCATAAATACCACAATTTCAATAAAATTTACAGTCTGATAAATATGTTTCAGACATCGATTACAACTAGGCACACAGACGAGAACCAAAATGACTTGCATGTACTGTAGATATAAATTGTTTGTATTGTATTGGAACAGTAATCCGTGGAATGTCGTACTTACGATAAGAGGGGATTTTCATAATCTTTTACATACCTTATTAACTTCGATTTTGCGTCAATCGACACATTGTAATAATTTATAATACTTACCTGTATGTGAGTTATCAAACATTAAACTGCCATAAAATTGGTAGGTTTTTATTTGCTTTTCCTCTAGTGATTAGTGTGATTACTGAGGTTTGAATAAAATTAATATGTTATTAGAATTCATTGATGGTAGAATTTCATCTGCACGTTTTCCGTGCGCTCCGTTTCCGTTTTCCATATCAATGAATTAAAATTCTGCACGGAAAACGATTTGACGCATGCGGTGTCAAGGGGACAACTAGTTTTGCATACAGCTTTTATTGAAACTGTACATTGCTTCGTACCCAGAGCTACCATTCGCACACATAAATAATTAGGTCATCCGTCAAAAACGGCCTTAACATTTACCGCTGAAGGCTTCATTGTAACTGAAAGCCTTTGCTCGAAGGCGCGCAATTAGGCCAAATTCGCTGAAACGTTGACACGAGTGGAAAAAAATCAATAGAAACGTGTGAGACACGTCATACATGATGTCAGGATGACTTGCGAAGCCTTCGCATTTGTATAAGGCTAAGTAAATAAGGCTGAGAAATTCGAAGGATTTTTTCAGATGAGGGAAAATGACTGTTCACAATCAGATTGAGATTTATTTATTTATTATATGATTTATTATTATTATGATTTTTTATTAAAAAAATTCTCTCCGAAGAGGTGAAATGTTGCACGGGCCGAAGCCAAGTGCTTATTGTTTAAATATCAATATTTAAATATCTACGTTGCACGTATTTAAAATGGTTGCTTTTTGGAAAAGTGGGACTATTGATGGATTTAAATCGAGCATATTTAAGCTGGTGTTCATGGTTTTGGGTATAACGCCGGTGGTTGAAATTATAATAGGAATAGTTTTCACCTGGTTGACTTTCCACTGTGACTTTAGTTCTATTTGAAGGTCTATGTATTTTATTATTGCATTTCCATACGCTTAATGAACGCTATTATCTACCGCCGGGTCACTAAGTTGATGATATCGAAAAAGGGCAAGAAACTCGTTAGTTATTTTTTTTTAGTATTACAATTTACATGCATTGATGTGCATAGAGCTATTCTATATACAAAGCGATGTTTAATACAGTTATGTCTTCCACGATTTAACTAACAAATATTTGTATGAATAACATATAAAAAGAATTCCGCAATTCTATCTTTCCACCGCTGCACTGGCAAAATGAGATCAATGACAAACGATGATTAGGTCGGAATGGAATTTTTTATATCCCAATCGATCGCATCGATCGTATGTTACCGAGTTATACAACGATGGGCGCCGTCGGTTCCTGGATGGATGGCTAGTTTCTAAATTTCATGGGCGTTAGACGTTCTTCAGAGGGCACGTAAAGCCGTCGGTCCCGTATGATTTCAATTGTAAGACAAACGGTAAGCCTTGTCGAAGACAAGTGGGCTTGAGATCATTCGACACTGGGTTGGCCACTAATCCCTCCACCAATCCGCATTTGAGCAGCTTGGTGGAGTATGTTTTAGCCTTCCGTAGCTGTGTCTGTTGGGGAGACCCATGCTCAATATATTAATTATATAATTATTATTGCTACTGAGAATTAGTACAGTTATTTAAATGTTTACAGGTAGTTAATTACTTAAGGTTATTGACTGTCTACTGGGTACAAATCTTACGAGATAAAAGAGCTAGCAATGGAAAAACTTGTAGATACTACTTACATACATTACACCCATAACCTGCAACAAAAAATGGATTATTTTTAAACTTGACCGTATTATCAGCAACCTTAGCAGGTTATCGTCCGCGGTTACCATCCGACATATAGAGCGTGCTAAATTCGATTCAATGTCACTATTTATCAATCACGTCGTACTGAATCATTCGCAGTGATGATGTCGCCTTCGAATTCGGATCCTTGGAATCCGGGCAATGGGGACGAAATAATCTAAAAGTTATTCGGTAGACTATAAAATGGGCTTTTTAAAAAATACCTAATAAATACCTCTTTAATAGATATACCTACATATTTTTTTATGAATACAATATAGCAAACTAGCTTGCAACACCGTCTCTTTCTAGGTACGTGGTACCAGGTACCGTGGCAAAAAAAAAAGGTACCGTGGCGGGCGGTGGTACTGCCCCGGGAGAACTCTATATGGAACCAAATAGGTTTCATATAAAACCTATTTGGTTCCCTATAGGCTCTACCACCTAAGATATACAACAAAAGCGAAATATATCCATCCATCAATCCTTTGAGGTCAACTGCTGGACAAGCCTCTCCTGAACGACACCACTCTGACCGGTACTGTGCCTGCTGAAACCAGCGGTAGCATAAGGTTGTCATTTTTTGCGAAATCTATGGATCATAAAGATAATAAGTAACTTTTATTGCACAGTCACGCACAGTGTTCAGCACAGTGTATGACATACCTAATTGTCTTTAGATATGTAGACATGAGAGGTGATATTTTATGTCATGTATGTACTCGTAGTTTTGGGGTGGATTATCTTAACCTTATGCTTTGCTCAGTGGTACGCCGTACGCGTGTCGACGACACATGCTTGATAACATTTTGCATTATATTAACTTATCAACCGGCGCCTTCTTCAATGACTCATTAAGTAAGCGGCAGGAAATAGAAAATGTGAGGAATTCGCTATCGAACTACATGCACGATTACTGTGATAATAGAAATATTTGGCAGCTTATCGGCACATATCACCGGCTAATATCCTGGACTTTCCCATCAACAGATTTGAGGATTTCTACTTAATCGGTTTTCAATTGTTAATTATCGACACCTATTGTAACATTTAATACCTTATGGCATTTTATGGACTGATTGGTTGAGGCTGCATAAATATCAGCTATGAATCGCGCCGTTTGGGCTGAAGCATACAGAAACCGCCTATCCGTCTGCCTGTATGTCTATCCTTAGGTGTGTATCCTTATGTAATCAAAAACTACTGAACCCTTTTTAATGAAACTTGGTTCAAACATGCGCTGTTTCCCTGAGATCGATCAAATATACTGTTGAGCCCGAAAAGTAAGATATTTAGAGCTATAAAAGCTTTTTTTATTTTTATTTTTTTGTTTTTTTATTTATCTGGGGATCCTATAGGATAATGACGTCCACTTAAGTCTGACAGATACTCGACAAACCATTTACATTCATAAAATGAGCTAAGCTACCTTATTAAATTCTAATGACGTAAACCTAAAATTCCGTTACAGATCTAATCTGGTAACAAGAAAAGCGAGTGCATAGGATCGGTAATTCCCGGTAACCGGACGCGTGAGAAATGCACCGGTTCCGGTCCTTCGCCGCTCTCAGCAAGGCCGCGACATTCGCAAAGCTCATTGCTCTGGCTAAACCGTACCGTGTGTAGAAGGCCCTGCGCAGACTGCTTTTACTTTTAACGTGGTGCGGTGAAACGAAGTGAGGCCGAGAACGATAGTAAACTGGGATTTTGGATGTATTGAGTAGAGACTATTCTTTTGGTAGAACTTAAATATATATATTTTTGAAGTGAAACTTCTTTAGGCGCATGAGGGTAAAATTTTTACTGATGAAACGGGACGCAATAACGCGTCACGCAGCATGCAACGTTTGTGACGAAGAAGAGGATGGGTGATTAAAACCGATTGAGAAAGAGTGAGAAAGGGCGATCGAGAAATAATACACGCTATTGGTTTGTGTATACGTTTAGTAGTTAAATGTTAGAATGAAAATTAAATTGAAATTAAAACTTATAAAGAATAAAACAACAAGACTTTCAAATGAAATTATGAATTATGAATTATGAATATTTATATTTATTCTTTTTTTGTGTATATTTGAATATTTAGCCAAAGAAGTTTCACTTTTGACATGTGTACTTTGTATTAAACGCACGTACTTTTTTTATTTTAAAACTTTGATAGTACCTTACAATTGTAAAATTTATAAAGGGCGAGCTTGTGTCCCATGGCATTCTCCATCAGCTACAATTTTAAAGAATGACTGCTACCCAAATTGGCGGTTCTTTGTGCTGTCAGTATTATAAGTATTTAAAGCAATTGTGTTAGAAAGGCATGGTTTCCTATTATACTTTTCTAGAGGCGACCATAGTGATGGCTACGTTTGAGTAATATACGATAGATTTCGAACGACTCTTATGAGTCTTATGTCATTAAGGCAGCAGTAGATGCAGGGTTGCTGCCCGCTTACTATATTAAATCCATTAAAAAATCAGCTGATTTGAGAGTAGGTCGCGTGTACAGCGCCTACGGGCCGCGGCTTCCGAATACGGCTAGCGAATCCTCGAGTCACTGTCGTGACGTCACGCCGCGTCACGGCTTGACGTGACGCGTGAGGCAACAACCGAGCCCTCCTTGCCCACACGGTTGAGTCAGGCTTTATAATAGAGCCCCGTCGCGGCAACCACCACAACCCAACAGACCGCCAAGGGAGTAGCACGCGAGTGAGTGGTGTGGTTATCAGATCGTGTTGATAGTGAAATTGATTTGAGTGTAGTGTGTACTTTGATATGGCGTTGGTGGTGATCGTTTTGGTGGTGTTGTGCGCCGGCCGCGGGGTGTACGGCAGGCACCATCCCAAGTTTCCGAAGACGGATGACAGTGAAATTTACAGAAAAGGTGATTTTCTAGTGTGACAAGAACGATACCATATTTTCATATCATAACAATTCAACTTCCGGAAAAAAAAACGACATGGCTTAATTTTATCTTATCAGTCATACAATTTCATCAATTATTTAAATAATATTTATTTATTAAAATATGTTTGTTTTAATAAATTGTAATAACATAATAACACTTCATGTGTAGGTACGCATGGTCCTACTTGTAATGCACATGTTGTAAAATAATTTTTCAAACTTTTATTCTATAATAATTTTATATGCTATATAACCATTCTTATCTAAATATAACAACTGAATATGAAATGATCCTCAATAAGTTTAACCCATATAATTAGGTCAATGGTTAAAACATGTTGGTTAATTTTACTACGAAAAAGAAAGTACTCGTCTGACCGCGAGCATTCGCGAAGAAATTAATGATGCAATTTTTGATCTACATACATAACGCAAGCATGTGACATGCGTAGCACGTGGCAGCGACCGATGAATTAGAAATGATCTCTTCAATAGCCATTGTAATTGCAATCTTATCTTATTCTGGCCTATTTGTGCAGAGGCCTGCAGCAGCCAACATGACCGGTTGCGCAACGAAGTCATCGAGAAGTCAAAGTGCGGTGACCCCAAAGAAGTGTTCATAGATCTCCCGGTTCAAGTCTCGTACTTACAGGTAACTAATTCTCATACTTACAGGGAACTAACAATCCCTGTTACTGCCATGATTCAACTTCGGTCGACAGCCGATGTTTCTACAATACATGAAATGGTTTCAGAATCAGGTTGAGACAACTTAAAGATAACCGTACCATCATGCAGGGTTGTTCAAATGTCACATAGCACAACTTCATATAAGTCAAAATTATGATATTTTTTCATTTCATTATAATTGTGGGCTGTTAACTAATTGTGAAACTGCTTTTGGTACATGATTAGACAATGAGGGTTCAATGAAAATCTAAAAATTTAAGTAGCTGTAAATAAGCTACAATTTACGTAATTATAGCTTCCTAACAAATCGGATTCAAAATCAATTAACAAACGCGTAACAATGTTTTATAGGGATAAACCATCTAATTAGTAATTAGATGGTTTATCCATCCAACCATCTAATTAGTCTATATTACTAATTAGATGGTTTATCCCTATAAAATAATGTCATTGCACTAATTAGGTATAGTAGGAGCAAATCGGCAGCTCAGTGCTAATTGCTTCCCGACACTCATTATTTGATCGAAGCGAATCATCAGGGTGCTAATAGATTAACTGCAATTAGTTTTGTTGTCTTTAATGTATAATGTAGTGTAGTGTAGGCTGCCAGTTCTTTAAGTTTTATTCTTCAACGGGGTATATTTTGATAGTTATAAACATTATTTAAACCAAAACTTCATGTTTGCAAGATCCAAAAGTTTTATTATATGATGCCTTAATGATACCTAACGGTAGGTGCGTTTGCACAATATAAAACACGAAGATTGGAATAGAAAAACCTAGTTTGCGAATGTATGATCCGACATAGGTAAAATAGTCTTATGGTCTCATATAACACATAATGCGACTTAATTTTTTAAAAGAATCTAATAAGACACAAGAAATTGTCTTATAATGTGCTAAAGGCCTAAGGATATGTAAAACAGCTCCTTTAGACAAATAAGAAACGTTTTGGCTAAAGTGAGACACTTTTTTAGGGATTGGTTGACATCTACCTATGCTTAATGCAAATCAGTAAATTCAAAACGTTTGTTACTTGTTTAAGAGCTCTATTAATAATATGGCTTATAATATAAGAGCTCTATTTAATTTAATATAGCTCAACTACATGTTCTTAATCAATACTTTGTAAAATCATGAACGAATACCAGGGTATCACGTCGCGATAAGAGGTTTGAATTTTTCAATTTGTCATCTTACGTACCCGTTCTTAGCGCTCGTGCTCAAGCGATTCTAATTAATTCCGCAATTCTAATCCGCTCGTTATCTCACTATCTCATATTTTATTACCGGCAGCGACGTTTCGTATCAAATATTTGAGTGTTTAAACGTCGACAATGTCGTGTACATCCGCGACCGTGGTCATTAGTGCGTGAGAAAATCCGCGTTGGCACGTAAATATGGTTGTTCTGACGCGGCGTATTTCCCCGCAGGTGATTCCGAGCGCCGTTTGGGTGAAGCGCTGCGTGGGGCTGTGCGACTTCGAGGCCGCGGGCTCCAAGTGCGTCGCCACCAAGACCAAGACTGAGCACGTGCCGGTAAGTAGCTTCAGAGTCGTCCAGACAAACTTTGGGTAGGAGATAATGGGTTATGGCTCCGATCGAGTTAAGCAACGTCTGGCGCGGTCAGTATGCGGACGCATCCATGCATTGGCACGCTAAGCCGTTGGTCCTGGTTGTTTTCAATTGTAAAAGTTGAGCTTTCGTTGAGCGTGACAGCGTTAAAGACCTTTGGGTGGCTTGCAAACATTCGAAATTGGGTTTGCCAATAACCCCTCATGCTCTAGATCTCCCAGGTGTTGATGAGACCCGTTGTTGCTTAGTGAGGAGCAAGATATTATATTTATGGGGTACTTCAGTACAGTATAGTTCGCCAGAGATGTTTTACGTGGCACAAGTAAAAGTAAATGATAGAAAACATTCCACGACAGGTTCGGTAGTGTTTTGGTCCTTTTTGCACGGACAGCATGGTATTTACATAGTTTTACTATCCCCATGAAGCCCCTTTCCTCCTCCATGACTATCCCCTTTTATCGCAGGGAACCACGAAAATATGATGAATTACCTATATATAATTACCAGTATACAGTGAGAGGGATAGACAAGATCATTTTTGCTTCAGCAGAAATTCAATTGCACAAAAAACCAGTGAAAGTTACGAGTGTGCTTCAGTTCTGTGGAAGTTTTCCGAAGGTCCGGTTGGCGCTGTTTTTGTTGCATTTTGGGGATGTCCGGACGGGTCACACGAAAACCATCTTGACTCCGTGGTTGCCGTGACCAATCGGTAATTCTCCTATCCACAAATAACTAACTGTAAATCAACTACACTGTTCGAATGCCTTCGCCAATCGCTTTTGTTCTAGATAACCGAATTGTGACAAATCATTCATTAGGAAATTCTTAATTCTCTGTTTTGGAACAAGTACCTACATTGACATCTTATTATTCTCTCATATCTCAACGTGCTTCTGAGTTAAGTACTCGACCGCATTACAATGTCACCCATGTTTGTCGAAGTACACACAAAAAGTACAAACCTTATCTGTTCATTTATCTACGCTAATTCTAGTGTATCCTTGACATAGTTAGGAGTTCTTTGCTCGCTTACTTAGCCAGGAGTTGCGCCATACGATTGTCGCTAATGATAGTAGTGACATAACGTTCATCTCTCTAAAATCCACTTCGCGTGACTCACTGACCACTTGTTCAATCAATGTTTTAATTTCAATTCGCTTTCTCTATCTCTTCGTTGAATTGTAAATTATGTTTGTTGTACTTTGCAGTGATACGTTCAGTATTACAACCAATTTCATAATATTGATGCAATCCATTTTATTCCATTTATATCATACAATATTGTGTTCATCATCATGTTTATTGAAATTATTTAAAACTACACATTAACATGTTGTATTACTGTGAAGTCTACACAGTTTTACAGTCAATATCAAAAAATATTCTACTGCTCAATAAAAATCATAATTACAATAATTGTAATGCTACAGTCCACTGTGCTGGTGAATTGCAGGTTGATTGAGATTCACAAGCCTTCAAGAACATTGTATTACATCAGATTTCATCTATACTAATATTATAAATGCGAAAGTAACTCTGTCTGTCTGTCTGTCTGTGTCGCTTTCACGCCAAAACTACTGAACCGATTTAAATGAAATTTGGTACACAGATAGTCTAGAGCCTGAGAAAGGACTTAAGCTACTTTTTATTGGGAAAAAGTGTTGTAACGGGTTGAAAAGGGGGTCGAAAGGTTCTATGAAAGTTTTGTCATTTTCAGAACTAGAAGCATAAAATTTATATAGGGTGTTGATTAGATATAAATAAATATGGCATTCAATGTTTGTAAAAATTTTGTAAGGGTGTAAAATAAACATATATTATTATTATGTCTAATTCCACGCGAGCGAAGCTGCGGGCAGTCCACTAGTATTTTTATAAAAGAAAAAAAGAAAGACTCATCTATCTACACAATTACATGTCTTATATCTTAGAAGCAGTATCTGGCTGAATACGTGATCACGTTTATATGAAAGGGGATGTCTTATGAGGTGTTTGCATTGTCCGCAGGTACGAATATACGACCTGAAAAAAAACAAGGAGATGTGCTCCACGTACCCAGTGGAGGTTCACGAGAGCTGCGGATGCTGCGCGGTAGGGGCCGGCGACTGCGCCGCGCCGAGGGTGTACAATCCTCGTAAGTGCTCCTGTCAATGTCCCAACATGGAGGAAAGACGGAACTGCCTCAAGAAGGTTCGTAAAACGATGGATGTCGTACACTAACGCTGTGTGGACGCATGTTGCCACCACTGTTTTCACCGTAACTCACTCGTTTTAATCCGTAATCACTATCACTCGTTTCTTCCTTAGGGTCGACTCACACTGGCGCAGAGTCGAAGCGACGCGACGCGTCATGTTTTTTTGCCTACAGCATATTCAGCTCTATTGCTCTATTATTAAAGCACAGCTCGATTCCAGCCCGCTCGACACCACCGCTCGTCGACGTATTTACATAGCTAAAATTTGTACTTAAATAATAGAGCAATAGAGCTGAATATGCTGTAGGCGGAAAAACATGACACGTCGCGTCGCTTCGACTCTGCGCCAGTGTGAGTCGACCCTTAGCCTGTCTCACTTTATGTTTGCATGATCAGTATCTGGCTTCGTAACCGTTATGGTGTAGCGTTGACATCCGTTGTTTTACTCAACCAGCTTCGATGCATAAGCTTTTCACGTGCAAAGTAAATGTTGACGAGTCGAACGCAAGGTCGAATGTATTTTTCTCTTGTTATAGCGGAGCCAGAATATGAGGTGGAATCGATCTAAGTGTGCATGCGAAGCCAAGAGGAGGGTCACGTGGTGAACTGTTACTTCAGTGGCTGGGAGAAGTTTCTGGAAGCATCGAGTTCGAGGATGCAGATAATCAAAATGATAAAAGTGGCTTAGGAGAAAAGACTAAGCAATAAATAATGAGACTTAATAAAAGGACATGTACAGTGTATTAAGTGAGAAACATGATGTTGTGAACCCTAGACGTAATTTTGAACAAGTATTACTCGACTGATTCAAGTGTCTTAGAAGTAATCGTATTGAAGGAATTTAAACAGTATTATAGATGTAAGTTATTTATTTACGATACAAATGGGACCAAACGGTGCTGTGAGCGAATGTTGTATAGCAGCACGATAAATGTTCGTACTTACTTAATATTGTAAATATTAAATCGTTTCATTCGCTTCCGTTGGTAGCAAACGGTGAGACACGTCCTATGTCGCTCCTTGTAGTAACGGTTGTGTTTATTGTCACTTTTGATAGTCTTATTGTCTGTAGGTTAGCCATAGGTCACATTAAATTTATCAAATTCTTGTCTCGCATAAGTTACTATTATAATTATCTTAATTATGACATCACAACTCAGTATTTACTTTTAGATGTAAATGCGTGTGAAACGCGATTCCTAAATTGTGATATAGTTATTCCATATCCAGTATGTTACTGTTAATTTAAGCATTTAATTGTATAATTTACTTGCTTCTAGTCAAGCGATTTGGTTTTTGATTGCGTAAATTATTGTATATAAATGTTATTTAATGTATATACTTCGCTCTCTCTTGTGTTCTGCGCTTCGATCAGGTCTCAAGCGAGATCTAGTGGTAATTGTACAGCTTAGCAAAATTTACTTAATTTATTTCATAACCTAGTCCAGATTGTGCCAGTGGCATAGAATCTCACAGGTTTTTTTTTATCAAGTTGTCTTTAAGTTATTTATTATTAGGTGTAAGTTAAGCTTCGGAAGCTTTAAGTGATCGAATCACGTGATAGTATAGTTTTTTACTTTCGTTTGTAAGCTGAACAATAAATTTGTACTTAATTTTTTTATAAAACTTTGTTTTAATCATCCATTTTTGGTCTCTATTAACCTTGTTTTACAACTAGAAATTCATTTAAGCTTCAATCCTTTCCACTATATACAAATTTCAGATAACTATATTTTTCTGGGATTTGTAACTTTTTATTAATTACGACGATAAAGTTAATATACTCGTATGTGAACCAACATTCTAGCCTTTGCTCTAGTCCCGTTATTAATCGAGCGTATTCTATCAAATTTTTGGGTATTATCATTAAGTAAATACCTTAACGAATTAATCCACATTGGAGCAGTGTGGTGGAGTATTCTCTCGACATCCCACAACTGTGGCTGTGCAACTGTGCCCACAAACTAATTACTAGAGGAGGACCTTTGAATCTCTGTTAGGATGCACCGGGCGGGACCCTCTAGCGTAGGGGTTCCCAAACTTATTTTGTCTACTGCCCACTTCGAGAATAAATAATTTTTTAGCGCCCCCATTTTTTCACCTACTTAAAAACCACTGTAACTTCAAATTAAATTAATTAATTATTGTGAGCTATATTAGCGGAGATTAAACATTAATTCTAAACGAGACTTACTATAACTCGCAAGAGTTAACTTTCAGAGCGCAGTAGGATTCCCCCATTTTTTACCGCCCTTTAGGCCTGCAGCGCCCACAAGGGGGCGTTATCGCCCACTTTGGGAAAGGCTGCCTAGCGGATGGCCGATGACAGGCTCCTCATTTATTCAACACTCAGTGTCATCATTCCCGGGACTACAAAATAGACCATTAGATTCCCACTCTTGGTCTCTTACCCCCACAACCCCAGAAGTCCCTTTTAGTGTAGCGGGGGCTGTGTAGCACTATTCTGGTCCCAAGCGACTGGGACGAGATGAATGACATAATAACCAGTTTTGGACGTAATTCTTGGCAAGCAACAACAAATTATTTGATGACCATCCTTCAGAGGCATTTCCGGAGCGCGATGATGCTATGCAGTTTTTCTAAGGTTATAACGTATCAGTACAAATACTAGCCTCTAAGCTTATAGAAATAATTGCAGTTTATATATTTGGTAGAGTTTCGTACAGATAAATCAACTGTAAGAGTTCGTGCAAACAGACTCAAATTGTCTCTTCGTAGGGCCGGAGAGGTGTCGGACACATCCATAGCAGTATTTCACACAAAATTGCATATTTATCACACTCTTAAAGAGCTATAGCAGTATAATTCGTACTCCAGTTCTCAGGTTGCATCGTAACGCTTCCGTAAACTTTTTTTAAACTTTCTATTTAACACTTAATGCTTAATTTCGCTGCTCGCTGCGACCCATAGACGTCCCACTGCTGGGCACAGGTCTCTCCCACAGACACCTCAGCATTGAAAACAAAACCGGGACCGACGGCTTTACGTGCCCTCCGAAGCACGGTAGCTTCCATGGAATTTTGCCACTAGCGGTCACCCATCCACAAACCGACCGCGCCCTTCGTTGCTTAACACTTTCGATCACATTGAAGAATCTACGCGAGCCATTGGGTTATGGACGCTACAATGCTTATTTAGTTTATTATAAATCAAACGTACATCCATGGACATAAACATAACTGGTAAAAGGTGTATGTGCATACATGATGATGTTTTAAGTCGTATAAGTCGTAAATCTTTGGAATGAAGACGGCCGCCCAGCGAGACTGATCCTGCGACCTTTCCGAGAACATTCGACGCACTCCGACGCAATGCATCGAGGCATTTTCCTTAAGATAACGTTTTATAGGCTCGACGCATAGCGACAGGATGTTGGGTTGATTTTACTGAAGATCCTTAAAGAGTTACTGCCGAACCGCGAATCCCGGATAGAATTCCGGCCGTATTGAATGTTTTGAGGCGGCCCTAATGTTTCCGACCTGTAGGTCAATTGCCAGTCGTAACTTTAACGATCAAGTTTGTCAGCTGAATTTATTTTTTAATATTTATTTATTTAATTGTCTTTTTATTATTTTTTATTTGTTGACAGTAGGTTTAATGATTGACATTGTCAATATATCAGTTTTCCAAAGAAATTGGACGATAACAATTAATGCAATTGATAGCTGCTTAGCGCCAGTTTTAAAAGTGGCTTAAGCACAAAATACCGCGAGATAAGCTTAGAATACAAGCAGATGCAGTGAGCGATGTGCTTGAATGCGATCTCAGAATCGGGGGATACCCGTTTAGGTCTAGTAGACTGAGCATCTGTTGTTGCAACGCGGTCGAGGTATTATAGGATTAATTAGGTACGCGTCGCTGGTAACATTCACTTGGAAACTGCCGTGGTCATTTACCTTAAAGTCAAAGGCCGTTGAAGAAGGATAACAAGACATTTATTTGGTTAAAATTATTTCTGCAACACAATAAAATAGAAAATGTCTTAACCTACCACAAATCTATTTATATAAAACAGTTATATCTTCGTATAAAACAAAGTCGGGTTAGTTATGAAACTTATTACTCAAGAAAGAAGACGAAACATCTGAAAATTTAATGGAAAAGAAAGTTAGGTATAAACACTTTTTTATACATTTCGTATTGGACTGCTTTGATGATATCTCAAGAATATGATCTATTGGATTTGTTGGACTGGTTGATAATTGGTTGCATTTAAGGTTGACATTTGCCAATCATTGCTAGCCTATTTGACAAGTGATACATCGTAAGGAAGGCTTACGGTGATTGCTTCGCTGCGTGGCGGGAAATTTAAATAAAAATAATTTTTGTGTTGTTTTCAAGTAGTTATAACATATAAATGCCTTGTTTTTAAATCGTATAATACCTATACCATTTTGGTTCTTACGAATTGAAGAAGGTTACGACATCACGCACTACCACGCTAATAGCTATTTTCAAAAAACCTTATTTACGCGAACAATAATTATTGAGGCGGTACAAAATTCGCGGGAACACACTGCCGCTCTCGCGTAGGCTTAGCCTTGGTTTATGTACTGTGTGCCTTGGTGGGTTGTGGACAAACACAGAAAACAAACACAATCTAACATCCATGATCCGTTTACAAGTATACAAGTATTTATCTGAGAAATAAGTGGGGCGTGACCGCGACTTGAGTCATTCCCGCGCTTCTATCATACCAGATTTCGATTCCGCGCCACGGTTTCCTATGTAATACTTGTAATATGAAGATCCCATGCAGTGACTTAACAAATTGTGCTGCACTCAGCCTCGCTTCAGCTGATAAGCTGTCAGAAGAAAGTTTGACTGCTTAAATCGACAAGTTAAATACAAACCATCGATGACCTAAATGATTTTGGACCATTGGTCATCAAATACAAGGTAGGTTAGATTAGACGTATTTCGGGATTAGTCTGCCTGCCTGGCGTAAAAGACGATATAACCAACCGAAGGGTTCGGAGACGACAGCCCAGGATAAACACTTAGTGATCACTTTGAAAACGTGAGGTCACTGCACTGGGGGCGTCGGTCCGCCGTGCGTTCTATTAGATCCCGGAATACCTCTACTGAGTAAGGCCACCGAAGAGTTTTTGTTTGGTGGAAATCCATAATACATACAAGACTGTTACGTCGCACTACTTGTATAATAAAATGTAATTTTACCTTAAATTAGCTCACTTTATTGCTTCCTCGAACAGTACGCGGGCCCAGTCACTTACAATAGCGTCCACCACTGTTTAACTGCACTTGACACCTCTCACTGCACTATTCACCACTATTTCGCACTTTACATTCTTTCTTGGTATCACTTGATATTACACTTAGTCTTATCACTCTGATCACTTTACTCCAGCCGGCCCACCCGATCGGCTTATGTACGAGTATGACCCCTCATCAGAACATTCTCGATCATAATAGAACAGTGTTTTTAAAATTTCGAACGTAGGTACTCGCGTTCGAATTTTTTTCCCTGTACCACAGAATACATAATTTTCACAAACTTACTAGATGTTACATTTGAATTTGGAACGCAAGATTACATAGAGAAGTTTGTGCACAGAGTAATGAAAGCATAGAGCTTTAACTTTAGAGACGTAACAATACGATTTTGCTCCCACAATATATGAGTAATTTTGAAAGATGTTTCGTTCAAACAAATATCTATAAATCTACTTTTGACTGGCATAATACAGAGATGATTATTATAATAAAATGGTGATTTTATTATAGCTATGGTCATAGACTTTAGGCCTCCTATGTCAGAGTTGATAAAACTAGGATAGCTAGCTAGAAACTAGGATAGATTTTGTCTAAATCTAGACCTTTATTTTTCTTGGCTAGTTACTGAGCTGTTTTCTTACTAAGTTTTATTTAAATTTGTTTTGTAGATGTTTTCCGTATAAATCTCTGGGTATTTCCCTTTTAACATAAAACAGATTGTCTGCAATTAAATTAATCCATCAAAATGGCTACAAAATATAAATTGTTATTTATGACCCGGATTATATATTAATTTAATAGCTTGTTTTTAATTTGCTTTGAATTATGTGATGTGTTGCGGTCAAGCACTAAAACTTTACGTTAAAAAACAAAAACAAGACTGAATGTAATAAAACTTAGGATAAAAAAAACTATATTTTAACAGCATTTGGTGAGGAACACTTCCTATAAATAATTTAATTTTAGAGCTAAACTAAGCTAACAGGTATACTGTTGGACACGGTTGTTTACCGCAGCCACAATAAGGGAGGTCTAAAGCATATTCAACTACTTTCCATTCCATAAATGCCTTTTAAGGGTTTACAATGCATCGAAATAATTTTAATATGTAGGTATTTTCCCCGATTACTTAAGGATGGGTCCCGGTTTTTTAATTTCACCGATACCAATTTACATATTCGTGTGCGAAACATTTTCATATGCCGCATACGAAAAATAAAAATTAATGTTGAACACTGCGAATTAAATCTATTAGGTACACACATTCTATCGCCGATCTAAATTAGAATTCGAGTGGTACGGACCACTCGTTAGACAAGTCGCGCGAGTGAATTTGAAAATTAGAGACAACATGAAATTCGTAGACGCTTTGGCGATTTTCGTATGCGAGTTAGAATAAAAAATACTGGACCGTTTTGGATAAATTCGTTTCAATTGTTTGTTCGTTTCTTATTTTGTTTGTTCGGTTATAAACGTATAAAATTGTTAGTAGACTTTCATATTAATATGAAATAAGCCGTTACATTTTCCGGCCTGCCTGAAAAATATTACGTGATTAAACAAACAAATTTGGAGCAGCGTGGTGGAGTAGGTATCTAGGCCCCCCGCAGCAGTGTCTGTGGTGGAGACCCGTGCCCAGCAGTGGGACGTCTATGGGTCGCAGTGAAACAAATAAATACATATAAACAAACATCATGGACATCCTCTGACGCGGCCATCAGATAATTATACGGGAAAATAAATAGGCAAAATAGGCGGGACTGCCTATTTGGGGTCAGGACACATACCATCCAATCCACATTGGAGCAGCGTGGTGGAGTAATATTTAGATCTCCCTCAGCTGTGGCTATGAAACGCAAATATACCGAACATCGGAACACCTAATTGTTGTAGCTATGCTTGCAATTAAATAAAATTATTATATTTTCTTACTTTAAAGTTTTGAAGTCAGTTTTTTGATGTTTTAATAGCCTACCTATCGTGACAATGATTATATTTCCATGGATGACACATTATTAAGTAATTTAAGACGAATGGAACTTGATTCGATAACGTAAGAAATAGGTTCGAATTCGAACTAAACATATCCTAACGTTAATGTCCTTAAGCCGTTAATTTTGTGATGAAATTACTGAATGCATATATTTATGTAGATTTTACTGCAGTCTTTGTTCCACTTGTAGTACGTACTAAATGTCATTGAGGAGATGAATGCACACACAAGTGTGAATAATGATCACAGAAACGTAGACGGATGGAATGGACATATTATGAGCCGGGCAGGCACGTCTTGTTTGACCATTGGCTCAAACTTCAACTTTTTTTTCCACGTCGATAGCCTATTTGCCATCTGCATACTATTATACTCGTAGTAGAAAGCCTAGCTGATTCGCTAGTTGAAAGGTAGGGCTTAAATAAATACAACCTTTAAGACTGCTTTATTATTGCAATGCAAAGAAAATCCATACAAGTAAGCAATGCGATATACAGCTCCATACATTTAGGTTATGTGATTAAACGTTTAAACACCATAAAAGACTAACTTTAGTTATGTATATAATAAAACTAACTTACTACTAATAATCCTTTCCTCAGTCTCATACCTACCAACGAACTGACCAACTAATGTTCATATCAACACCCTCTGCTAACTGGCCTAACCATCCCAGTCCCTACATGAGTCTTGTTCAAGTATCATGAGCTGCATGCTTCTTTGCTATCTTATGTCACTAAAACTTTGGCGTTACTACTAACGCCAACCAACGTAAACCAATAATAATCTCTTAGGTTTATGAAAAACTAGTGGACGCCCGCAGCTTCGCTCGGGTAGAATTAGACCCATTAACAAAGTCTGCCCGCGTTCGGGTTGCCCACTTGACTTCAAACTTCAAAACGGCGTTTTACCCCCTTTCTTAGTGCTCCCTACGTTATAAAAGGAACCCCTGTGCAAAATTTCAAGTTTCTAACCCTTATAGTTCAGGCCCTGCGTTGATATGTTAGTCAGTCAGTCAGCTTCTCCTTTTATATAATAATATGGCCTTTCCACCGTTATTCTGTCATCCATGATCATCATTATCTACAATATAATGCGGCGCACATAATCTGACCCCACCCGCGACCCGCTCTACTTACTAAACTTATCTTATCAATCTCATTCTTACTTGTCGCTTCCGTTCATTAATTAAATAGTGCGTATAAAATGACATATTATTATACTTAATCAAATAGATTTTAAGGACACAGTTAAAGCATAGAGTTTGTTGTATTTTAATACAATGTTTAATATACTATGAGCTCAATTTAAGCTCACGACTGTCTTGTGGAGTCTGGCGTAACATTATATTTGTAAAACAAGTCATTCAATGTGACACAAATAAATTACAAACCAAGCATTAATCTAATTTGCAACAATCCGCGAACAAAAATGTATGCACGCAGCACCTCCCTCCCTCCCACACGCAATCAATGTATACATACACCAACACACAAACCAACACGTGTTTCGCCCCAAAACAAGGCATCCTCAGGGTAAGTAGACTCCACGACGGTTAATCGCAAACTTGTATTCATTGATTGCGTGTGGGAAGGAGGGGAGGTGATGCGTGCATGAGGGTATACAGACGCCACCATACATTTTTGTTCGCGGATTGTTGCAAAGTAGATTCATGCTTGGTTTGTAATAATGGAGTTTCGCAAAGTAACGCCTGATACTATTAATTAACACAAATTCGTACTATATAGTACGAATATGCTGACAAATATTTACTTATGTAAGTAGGCATAGGAATTAGCCAGGTACAAACCGTTTTACATGTATCTTAAGGTTCGGAAGGTTTGTTCTCGAAGGATAGGTACCGCAGGATTTAGCGGAAGAGCAAAAATTACTTCGTGTGGACGGATGGCGTAAAAACAAAAAAGTTAAATTTAGGACAGTCAAAGGCTGTCTTTAATATAGTATCGAAACCCGGGTGTACTGCTTAGACCCGGAAATAAAAAGTCGTTCGGCTGAATGGACTTTTCAATCAATCTCAGTCCTTTCTTTCAATGAAATGTTATGCATGTCCAGACGTTAATACCATTACGACAATGTACAACATCCATTTTGAAACATTGCACACGTCTGAAACAGCCGGCGCTACGCACGTAGCACCGTAGCGCTTGCTACGAATCCCGTAGCCGGAACGATACAGGTACTCTCGGGAGTACCTTCCCCTGAATTAAATTAAAAGTCCTTTAAAACAAAGCAACATAAAATCACATAAATAAAGATAACTGTTATGTCCTATCACAGTTGTCACAGTTGTCTGTGGCTGCATGCTCGTTTGCTATGACAAGTGGCAGTATTACACAACTCTGCCTACCACTTCAGGTATAAGCACTATATTTTATGTTAATGTTAAATCGATAGTTTCTTTGCGGATTTGGGATGATGATAAATATTACCACGCTATTTTTAAATTTATTAATTACAATCTGAATATTTCTTACAAAAACAATAGCTACATTAAAGTCCAAAAGAACGCTAAATACACGTAACAATGAGAGCAAAAACAGTGGGATTCCCCCACTGAGGATGAAAAATAAATAGGCATATTTAATACTAGTCTTGCAATGTTGTAAAATCATATTAATAAAACAGTGAAAATTGACTCATGTAAGTGACTTGTTAATGCTCTCGAAGGCATGTGAAGTCTGCCAATCCCCGTGGCCAGTGTGTACTAAGGCCTAACCCTTCTCACTCTGAGAGGAGACCGGTGCCCAACAGTGGGACAAAGAAAGTGTTGTGGTGGAGTTGTTATCATTATTTCTAAATCACTGTAGGCAAGCACAAAAATTTATCTCTGATAGTTAAATGTCAAATCTATCGACCGGAAAATGAATGAATGGACATCTTAATTGAAGACATTTTAATGTTTCAATGTATAATTTTATTTTTCCTATTTAGATTGCTCGAATTAGTATCAATTTAGTATTCTTGACAAGTAAATATTATTATGTAATACTAACGATTAAGCGTCCATAGCCCAATGGCTCGGGTCGATTCAATGTGATCGAAAGAGTTAAGCAACGACGGGCGCGGTCGGTTTGTGGATGGGTGACCGCTAGAGGCAAAATTTCATGGACGCTACCGTGCTTCGGAGGGCACGTAAAGCCGTCGGTCCCGGTTGTTTTCAATGCTGGAATCAGTCGTTAAGCCTTAACCTTCGGGTGGCTTGAGAACATTCGACACTGGGTTGGCCACTAACCCCTCCACCAATCCGCATTGGAGCAGCGTGGTGGAGTATGCTCTAGACCTCCCGCAGCTGCGTCTATGGGGGAGACCCGTGCCCAGCAGTGGGACGTCTATGGGTCGCAGCGAACGATTAATAAACATATTTAATTTGCTCAAATATCTCGCTAGCTCGCGCTTTAATAGACAAATCTCAACAGGTCATTTTCATCATCACTTTCAGTCTTAAATTAGCACAGATTATAGAAACAGTGCAAGAATCCAAGGCCACTTTCGCATGTAATATTTCCATCAGTATGTTCACTTCCTATTGACTACCTAATTTCCTCGGTAACTGCTGTCTTAAAAAACGGCTAATGCAAGTTTTTGTAGCCGTATCGAGGTAAGTGATGGTGTCACTGGGTTATCCCTCGCTAACTGATATGCTTATTAAGCAACATTGTGTTTTTATGGCTGTTTCGGCAAGTTATCTGGTACCTATGCTATTGTTATATTGTTATATATATGTTCAAGGTTTTAAGATAATGTTCTAGTAGTTATAGTTATTGTATTCCATAAAAAAAATCCTCCTATCTATTGTCGTAATGCACTAAAAAGTGTCTCGAAACGCATCCGTTTTTGTTAAAGTTTCCGGCCAGAAAGTTAAAATGAAAACGAATGAACAAAAAAGGTGGGGTTAATTTTGGAGGATTGCGCTGTAAAGCAATGTCGTCAAACGTCCATATCAGTCTCAAGAAAATATGAGCATCTTAATCAGCTTACTACAATACGAGCTTCTACTTGGTTCGTTTTATGATAAAAAAATATCATCAAAAATAGTTATTTGCGACGCAAATTTGTAATATAATTACTCGCCTGGAAGTGCATTAGTTATATACTTATGAGCATGAAGTAGCGTCCATAGCCCAATGGCTTGCCTCGATTCAATGTGATTGAAAGAGTTAAGCAAACACGGGCGCGGTCGGTTTGTGGATGTGTGACCGCTAGTGGCAAAAATTTCATGGGCGCTACCGTCCTTCGGAGGGCACGTAAACCCGTCGGTCCCGGTTGTTTTCAATGCTGGAAACAGTCTTTAAGCCTTGTCGAAGACCTTCGGGTGGCTTGAGAACATTCGACACTGGGTTGGCCACTAACCCCTCCACCAATCCGCATTGGAGCAGCGTGGTGGAGTATGCTCTAGACCTCCCGCAGCTGCGTCTGTGGGGGAGACCCGTGCCCAGCAGTGGGACGTCTATGGATCGCAGCGAAGCGAGCGAGCATGAAGAACGATACATTGTGTGACTCTACTTACATAAATATAATCTTTACGTAGAATCCACACATTAAAGTTTAATTAAGGTACGAGTAAGTATATAAAGAGTGGAAATCTACTCGAATCGAGTTGGAAACTGTGACTTGTTACCTGCATATCGGTTGCGAATATGTACCTTGATTTTAATTACCTTTTCCATATATTGAGTACATCTAACTTGAGTTGTATTGTACCAGGCTGCAGTGGACTAGACGACAATTATCTGTGTGTCTAAACGACTGTTATTTTTGTGTGAAACCAAATTGGTAACTCCACTCATCAGCGACCGGCAGGTACGTTCACACACGTACGTTCAAACACGCCTGAGCGGTAATAATCCTCGATTATATATCATGTTTCCTTTGTAACTATTAAAAAAGTATTAATACATACATGGAATATTTCCGAGCTGTGGTTTCCACTAAAGGTTTTTTAGTACACATTATACACAAAACGTTAACACATTTACACCCACGCAGTAGGCGTGTGTGGTTGAATTACACATAAGAAATCATATCCATGACCTAGTACAAATATTTAGACGTAAAATAAATATATGCTCGCGCCGGGATTCGCAACCGGGACCCGCAATTAGTTACTCACTCACACGCGCGTCATTGGTTGCCTAGTTAATAATAGCTAATAATAATTTAATAAATACCGGGTCCTAGAACTATTGAGTTCAGTGGAGCGTTGTTTCTGGGAAACGCACACACGCATGCGGCCTGGCTCGTCGCAACAAAAACCCTTGTGCAAAGCCTTATGGAAAGAATAATTATTGAAGAAAAAAATCACGTACCACATCTTGAAAATTAAACTGTTTAAGATTCAAAAGATTTTTTAAGCTCCTCCACCCTCCAGGGTAGATACAGGGAGCGACTCTCCCTGTGTCCTCATCGGCAACTGTGAATAAATAATTTCGTATTGGATCTATTATCTATTCAGGGACAATTGTTGTACTTCGATACGATTTTTGTGTATGCGTAAGACATTTTGCAAACTTTGCGAGCAAATCAGTTATTAGAAACTAGCTTCGCTCGCGTGGAATGAGACATAACAGTTTCTTTGAGGTGAATCGCAACTAGGTGTAATAGTTGCGATCCTCCTCAAAGACATTACCGGTCTGTAATTTTTGATATTACTTAGCCCGAAGGAACATATTTTAGGGACCTTATTTTATTAAATTATGTCATGTTATGACGATACAGTAATACATAAAACCCAAAAGGTTTCGGTTTAGGCACCTAGCTTCAGATTTACGGGCGAAATATATGACTAACTCTAGTAATTTCCTACCGCTTATCATTTCTTACAGTTATATTACAACAGTTTTCAGACGGTAATTGAAAGTATGTTTGCTTTCATAGAATGATTCATTGTGGATTGGCGAAAGCCTGCTTTAATGTTTGATTACAATTTGACGTAGATTTGTGTGATTCTACGAAGAAAACAGGTCAAACTAAATACTTACTTCAAACTTAAAATTGAAATGTTTTAAGATGGTTGTGCCACGAGTTCCGAGTTAAAAATTTTGCATAGAAAAGAAGAAAATACTACCGCTGTAAAAAAATATCTAACAAAACCTTTCTGTATTCAAAAGAAAATTGTACAATTTCTAAACGTGAATAACTGCAGAAAACAATTAAGTACGCATTTAGAAAACTTATTAATCTTATAGATTTTACAGTTTAAATGCAACATTTTAAATTGAAGTTTAATGTATTTGTCATAGATAGAAGTAGGAGGTGTGACATACTGGAAATTCAGGAGGATTCATGAAGTTGGCGCCACCGCGCGATAGCACGGCGACACTTGAGAGCCAAGTGCCGTGAATCGCCATAAAGCACAGAGTAAACAATTACAGAGTGCAGTACCAGTATTACTGCACGTACTCTGTAACTTACGTTTTATCACAAATCACAATTCTCTTAATTCAGGTCTAACCAGAAATTCATACGTAACCATCCACGATGCTCTAGTGAAGTCTTGCGCGAATTGGTGGATTAGTCTTTGAGCTAGCTTTTAGTTTTGGTAATGGCCAACTGACCCTGGGCTCTGAGCCACGCCTCTTAGAACAAGCGTCGTAAGACCATAGTATTACTAAGTTGAGCAAGTGTGTATGATAACCACCAAGTGCACTTATTATGGTGTTTTGTTTGCCGGATCGGCATGCTTTATTATTTGCTTTAAACATACTAACTCGTAGATGGTTTGGATCTGTTTCTGAAGCGGTTTCTAACGTTATTCTTGCAAACATCGAAACCGCACTGAAATCAAATATGCTAAGTACATGTAGGTATGCTTCAAGGCGGTGAGAAAGCCGCTGTAATTGTTTTACGGCGTCTATTAAACTAGTCAGTGACGTAAGCAGCTGTCACGAGCGGTTGGCCGTACCACCGAGAATAACCGTCCCGGAGCCCCCTAGTGCGGCGATGATTCAATGTTTACACTGCGTTCATAATGCTCACTTTACGGTGTCCGTACGTATCAAGATAAGCATTCTTGTGGTGTGATGTGCAGAGCTGATGTGTCCCACCAAATGTGGGTATGCTTACAGGCGATATATCTCTAATCTCGTGCACTGTGCATCCAGGGGTTTTACGAGTTCGTCAACCTCTTCAGAAAATCGAACCAGATGATTGGAAGACTCTCAGTACTTAGTCTACACTCGAGGAATTTCTTCCGAATCGTTTATCAAAGGAGTCCAGTAGCCCAGTTGTTAGGTATTTCAAATAATAACTGAATATTAAATAGGTTCTTATTATTGAAAAAATGCAAGGGGATCCTCGCAATTGTGAACATAAAAAGTTTGATTTAAATACTTGCATATCTTAGTAACAATAGTAGTAAGACAACTTCTCTACGTAAACCGTACACCACCGCACTGTTATCTTTAGGACACGGCGTGACGTTGCCGTGATGTAGAAACGTTGTCAAAATGATCTGCAGATTTAAAATAACGTCACGAGCTGGAGGTCTATTTTTGAACCGTTCGCATGACATAATCGCTCGACTGCGACTTTTTGTCGTTGAATAAAAACAATTCCGTACTGTTTAGTCTATCTGGTGGGCCGCCAGTCGAGTGTTTAAAACTATTCGTCGCATTCTAGCGACTCAAAAACACGGAATTGGTCCTGTCAATCGTGATATGACTCGTAATTTTTCACTCGTCGGGAGGCGAGCGATTCAAAAATAGAACTCCTGGTCACAACCGGTAATTAAACAGATGTGATTCACTGGGGGCAGCGCGTATTTGCGCAGGTTAATAAACGACAACACTGCGGTAATTTGTCTGAAGCGACATTTTCATGTTTTAATTCGTTGTTTTTCATTTACGTTATTTTTTAAGAAGCGTCCTACGGAGAAGACTAAACTGGAAGAGAACGACGTGAGAAGAGGAATATTGGCGTTAGACATCAGCAAACTGCTTGAGAAGTATTAGATAGGTAATAAGATGGATAGATAGATAGAGGAGGGTTAAGCTGTGTAGCTTTAATTGGCTGATAGATAGATAAAATAAAATATGGTGTTTGCGAATAGGTCAGTAATGTCCTGTCGAAAACTTATGCCTCACGGATCATTATGGCGGAATACCTACCTATCCCGCCATATGTAGGTACATACGCTACTCCTTAGATTATTAATATGTCAATCTAAGCGCTACTCGTATAGCAGCATTTCTTGGAGACAAACGCTTGCATAAAATCTAGTCTTGTAATAAAAAATGCATGTTATCCCTATGTGATTCACCATAGGCTGAAATTCATTGTCTTTATATCATACTAAGTAGTACCTAATATATTGTAGAACGTTCAAAGTCAAAGATTACCAAAAAAGGCAGAAAGCCGGTATCAGTGCACGCGCGTCACTACGCGGTTGGCGTACGTGAAATTATTTTGGGCGGCTCGATCCAAATATAGTTCGACCGAACGGTAGATATATTAACTTTAAAAAGTAAACAATGAGCTTTAATTAGGTTCAGTTCAACGGTTACGCATGCGCGTGGGCCCGCGTGGCAGATTCATGTCCGCCATGTTTGTTTGCGTTTTGGCGGGATTTTCGACGTGTTTGTTTTCTAACGTTCGATTTAGTGAAAATTCACTACGAACGCTGACAGACGTGTTATTTTGAACGCGTTAGAGTGCATCCATTTGCGTTGATTATATCCAATTTTATCGGGGTTTTTCGGTGATTGCACTTTTTATTTTCCTTGCTCCAGTTGTATGTAGTATGTAGCTAACTTTGATTTTATTATGACTAGCTGCAAGCCCCATCATAATATGAGCATAATTAAATTTTACGGTGAAATAAGAAAATAGTTTTAATAATTAAGTAGTTAAACAATTAAATTTTTCATATTCCAAGATTACCAAGCCATCAGCTTAGGTACCTACGTCAAATTAAAAATGTTTATGTATCCTTTTTAAAAGCTTTTTTCTTATAACTTTGAACTAGAACTATTTGCTAAAAATCTGCAGCAAATCTGCATTCATACTAGTTTAAAGCACATTGCAATTTTAATTTTTCATTAGATTATTGTTGTTGACAACATTACAGATTTTTCTCTTTGATAAAATTATTTTTATTTATTAAGTTTTCCAAAAGGAAAAATAATAATTTTGTAGGTCAGTATATACACTCTCCCACAGAAGCATTCGTCTGCTTTTCTATCGTAATTTAAACACAACTAGTTTAACGAACAAGTAAATCTGGGTAACGTAGCGCGTAGAGTTTATGAATGGAAAATCCCTCCATGGCTTCTCTTTCCTGCACGTAGGCACATTTTTAACCCACGAAAAATACTTCAGTACTTACTCATTTGACCAGAACCAAATTCCACCAGGTAAATGTAAATAACTGGGATATAATTTTACACTTCGCCCACGTAGAACGGTGTTTAAATGTGCGATCAAAACATGTTACTTCTTTGTGATGTGTTCCACAAAAAACTGTACCGTTATATTTAGACTTGGAGGAAATAAGGCACCAGAGATGAATGGTCGTGTGTACCCCCCATTCGAACTCATTTTGCACTGAGTCCGCACTTGTAATAGGGAGCTTTTCTTTCTAGAACTTCTTACTTACCAGAAGTCTATGTGAAGTAGGGTTTGTTCCCGGGAATTCTCGTCCCGGGAATTCCCGGGAAATCGGTCGGTCTCGTACCCGGGAAATTCAGCTCGAGAAAAGTCGAGACATCGAGAAGTTTAAATAAACATTTTTACGCTTAGCTTTCTTTGTAAATGCGAGGCGGCAGCGGCATCCTTTGACAGCACGGCTCGTGTCTGTCGGTAAAACTTAAAACTGCCAAAAATTGTGATACCATACCACACATAGTGAGATTAGTGAGTGATCTTTAGTTATGATGAGAAAAATTATGATTGTTTTTAGTTAAGATGTTTGTTTTAAGCTGATTGTTAACAGAGATTTTGTTTTTTATTAAAGATGACCCAGCAAACGTTGTTTTGCCATATAGATAATTTCATCAGGAATAATTCTTTCATACATATATTTTTGGTATCTTGAACCGTTTTCGCAGCGCACGCAACGGAAGCCCTCAAGGAAGAATAATTTTCCCCGTTTTTTTCACATTTTCCATTATTTCTTCGCTCCTAATAGTTGCAGCGTGATTTTATATAGCCTAAAGCCTTCCTCGATAAATGGTCTATTCAACACAAAAAGAATTTTTCAATTCGAACCAGTAGTTCCTGAGATTAGCGCGTTCAAACAAACAAACAAACAAACTCTTCAGCTTTATAATATTAGTATAGATTAGTGAGATTAGTTATAATAAGAAGAAGTATGATTGTTTTTAGTTAAGATGTTTGTTTTAAGCTGATTGTTAACAGAGATTTTGTTTTTTATTACAGATTAGTGAGATGAGATTAGTTATGATAAGGAGAAGAAGTATGATTGTTTTTATTTAGCAATTTTGTTTTGAGCTGATTTTTTATTGGGAACTTGTTTTTTTTGTTAAAAATTATGTTGATTTTTTTCATGTAAAATAAACACAGTTAAATTAAAGACTCTTTTTATTAATTAAACAAAAATTTAGACGTATTTTATTTTTTCTCGACAACCCGAGAAGACCCGAGAAATCAGGCTCGAGAAGTCTCGACACCCGAGAACTAAAAAACCTCGAGAAATCGGAAACCCTAATGTGAAGATTGTCTACTGTTATGAACGGACGAATCTCATCTGTCAATCAATCTGGTGGATTATAAATAGGTAAATAAATACCTGTTTATCGGTTCTTGAATACAATAAATGTTAAGTACAGAATTTGTTGCATCCATAGCCCAATCAATAGCTGTAGCGTCCATAGCCCAATGGCTCGCGCGTCGATTCAATGTAATCAAGAGAGTTAAGCAACGATGGGCGCGGTCGGTTTGTGGATGAGTGACCGCTAGTGGCAAAATTTCATGAACGCTACCGTGCGTCGGAGGGCACGTTCTGCCGTCGGTCCCGGTTGTTAACAATGGTGAAAACAATCGCTAAGCCTTGTCGAAGGCCTACGGATTGCTTGGAAGCTAGCTTTTATAGGGTTTGTTCGAGCGCTCGATCCGATCGGAACCGCGTCGAGAGCCTTATGCCATTACTGATTTAAAGTCTATTTTCTATTAAACTACTGCTGCTTTAGTAAAGTAAAAAATATCTGTATAAAGTTGACTCTATACGGAATCAATGTATGATAAAAGTAAAGTACAAAATTAATCTAAAATGTATTAAAAAAATATTGAACTTGACATTGCGGGTTTGAGTAAAATATTTATTATAAGTATTTTTTACGAATCATTCTAAAACATTTCTCAATGTTACTTAATCATTATTAAACTAGATTAATATGTCTTTCTTTTGATACCTTGATACCAATGAACCATTACTTGGGATGTAGAGTGTAGCCCAATAAACCAAAACAAAGTACCCATTCCCGTGTAAGCAAATCTGTTATCGCCTCCGATTACGAAATGACGGCAAGATGGCCGCCGTCTAAGTCCTTTTTGCACGGCTTTGAATATTTTATTTTCGAACTAAGTATGTAGTTTTTATTATCTAGTAATAAATTAAATAAATATATTTCTATACTATTTCTATACTAATATTATAAAGCTGAAGAGTTTGTTTGTTTGTTTGTTTGAACGCGCTAATCTCAGGAACTACTGGTTCGAATTGAAAAATTCTTTTTGTGTTGAATAGACCATTTATCGAGGAAGGCTTTAGGCTATATAACATCACGCTGCAATTATTAGGAGCGAAGAAATAATGGAAAATGTGAATAAAAACGGGGAAAATTATTCATCCTTGAGGGCTTCCGTTGCGTGCGCTGCGAAAACGGTTCAAGATACCAAAAATATATGTATGAAAGAATTATTCCTCTTGAAATGATGTAAAAAAATGTCCAGGACAGTATATGTCTATCTTTTAAGATTAACTCACTAGAACCGTTTTTATGGTAATCAAATTTGGTCGAAATTAATGCATTTGTTAAGAGTTGTATCAACGTAATAATCTATATAATAAAAATGAATCGCAAAATGTGTTGGTAAGCGCATAACTTAACAACGCCTGGACCAATTTGGCCAATTCTTTTTTTTAAATGTTCGTTGAAGTTCAAGGATGGTTTTTACGGCGAGAAAAATTTGAAAATTCATCCCCTAAGGGGGTAAAACGGGGGTGCAAAGTTAGAATGAAGCTTTGCCGTTTTTGAAGTTAGTGAATGTGTAACGCGAGCGAAGCTGCGGGCGTCCACTAGTATTTAAATAAAAGGCAATTATTGTAAGTATGTATTTATTATTATGTATTTTTTTTTTTACTATAGGTATACAAGATAGCAAACGAGCTTGCAGCAATATTTCTTTAAATTTAACACATTTTCTTTTATAGATACAAGATAGCAAACGAGCTTGCAACACCACCCATCCGCTGCCGCCCATGACAACTAAATACAAGATAGCAAACGAGCTTTCAGCAATATTTCTGCCTAATCCCTCCTATTCTGAGAGGAGACCCGAGCCCAACAGTGGGACAAAGAAAGGGTTGTGATGATGGTGTAAAGTTTTAAAAATATCAGTTTACGTAAATTATCAATTACACCTGTTTCAATTTTTATTATTATATACGGCATTAAGTCTTTTAAACATTACAATAAAGGTTTAATAAATAAATAAAATAGTTTGGTATATTTATCACGGAATAAAATATGAAAATATTCATATTTCCTACTTACGATTCGCCTGGCGGCGCTCTTGCCGGACCTCCTGCCTGCCTGCGTCCTGCCTGCTCGCCTGCCATCTGACTGTCAGACCTAGAATATAGTCGTAATTTAGATTCTGCACTTTGTTTTTATAATAAGATGCGACATGCCATACAATTTTGCAGAAAAACAAGCACAGCCACTACATAAATGGAAAGTTAATATTTTCTGCATTTTTTACCACTACCGGTGAATCAAATTGAGCAGTGAAAAACCATATATGTATAACATATATACATATAAAAGGTACCACTCCAAATAAAATAAAAAAGTTGCGACAAAAAAACCATGCAAAATAAACTCCGGATTCCTGTCTGAATAAATCCTTATTTTAGTACCTAGTGATCGTCGAGCGATCACCCTTTGCCCGTTGGTTTTAAAACGTGTCTATTGTCATCGAGCGTCGTCGAGCGTCGAGCGACGTTTACGAACGCAGTCCTGCATATGTGGCCATAGATAGTTACAAATTAATTGAAGCGCTAATTTTGTGTGAGTATAATTTTTAACTGAACATTTTGAAGGATCAATTCAGGTTTTTGTTAGCCACACAATATTATTGTTCATATATTACAATCATAACGATCAAATGTAAAATTTACTTAGCGAAAATTGTTATTTCACTCGTGTGAATAAATCAGTGTACTATTGCATTCTCTCCATATTTCAGTTCATAACATGGCTAACCAACGGGGTCAGAAGGCTGAAGAGTTAGAGAATAAAGTAGCCGGACTAGGTTTATCAAAGAAATCTGTTGCAACAACTGAAACAGATGAAAGTCCAGATGTGGCCAATCCCGCAGAGACCTCACTCCATAAGAAGATTATTAGACAGGGTGTGGTTGAATCAAAACTAGACATTAAAGTGCAAGGAAAGGATCCAAATTCTCCTCTCTATTCAGTTAAAACAAAGGCACCCATAATAGTAAAAATCCCTTACTCCAAGCGTAATCCGAAGCTACACTTGGACTAGTTAATTCTTGATTAACCTAGTAATAACTTCGTAATTGCAATGCTATTAATAAACATGGAGTAGCCTCGGACTAACAATACATTTCTTAGTCCGGGTTGAACGAGTAAAATATGGCAACCTTTAAAATTTAAAAGTAAAAAGAGTGAGTCAGTGAACGACTTCATGCATTAAAATGACAGTACAGCTACAGCTCATATTTTGGGATTGACAACATCAAACTGGACGTGCAGTGACAGTGCAGCTTTCAATTTAAAGATGTAAAATGTACTCTACTCTGTGATTTAAAGCGCCTACCTAACCGTAACCTCGCTCCTAGCAGTTTGTTACATGTAAAATTTAAAATTGATTTACTATAATTAGGTAAATGTTGAAAGATGAACAACATATGAGCATGTGGTTTAAATTTTTCATTAAAGGTAGAAGAAATAAAACCAATAACAAATTATTCAATAAAACATGCATATTTATTCCTTCACATTCTGGCCTATTTATTTTAATAATTCTCTTCGATAAATGCTGCATTACCTCTGACACAGTTATTTACGGCCTGCATCACAGGAACAATGCTCTCCTCCTCTACACCCTAAGCATATCATGCTTGTACATGTACAGTACATGGCTATATTGTGCAGTACTGTTAATGCAACAATGTACAATTTGGTATTTTCTAACCACTCAAATGTCCAGGCAACTAGAGTTGCCTTTTGACGTTTCAAGTGCAGTGTCCAGGCAACCATGGTTGCCCCAAAAGTTTATACGCCAAATGTCCAGGGCGTATTTATACGCCCAGAGTTTGCAAAGATAATGTAAGATAATGTTTATTTATATGTAATCTGTATTAAATTTCCTTTCTCTGGGTAGGTAAAACATATAAATTGACGAAACCAATATTTTATAAAAAATGTTTGAAGTGGGTGACGTCACGTGTTCTCAAGTGGTTGTAATCTGATATTTTCTTAAAGTAAACAAAAGTTTATCTATTATCCCACTGTATTAGTGTTGCCTATCAAAATAATCGTCAAGATTTATTCTATAGAGATATCTATAAATGCTGTGAATGGCAACTTTGATCGGATATATTTCATAGAGTGAAAAAAATTTTTTTTATGAAATCGACCGGAGGACGCATACGATTTAAACAAGTTTTTATAATTTTGTTGTGAAGCCTCGAAGTATCTGGACTTCCATACTACAAAACATCTTTCAACTGAGTTCCTTGTTTTTATATGTGCCCGGTTGTACATCTCCTTCCTCTCCGTATTAGGATGCAGGGCAGGAGTAAATAAATAAGGAGTATAGGCGTATCCCGAATCACCTATAAGTCGTATTGCAGTCAAGACTTTCAGATAGGGTGGTATGAACCTGCCACCTCTAGCATCACCAGCTAAATTTATTTTTCACCATGTCAATAATGAACTCAGCAGTTGATCTTGAAAATCGGTATTTAGATTTAAATTCAGTTTCGTGAAGTTCCAATGAATTTTGACGAGTTTTATACAACTTCACACGTCGCAGTAAATGTGGAACTTGGTTTTCCATCTCACGTATCTCGTCTATCACCATCAAATCAAATCATCAATAAAATAATCTCTATCCATCATAATATCAACTAAAAACGAACAGAACCAGAATTTATGGATGTATCAAAGTTTCTAAATAAATATCGATTTTCAGTTATTTAAAATGTACTCTGTGATATCGATGACGTTTAGACGCGTCAAGTCAACGTCAATGTTGTCAATGCACGCCTAATCGCTCGCTAAACTATGTAGTGACATGGAATATCTTTGATTCTGAGATAAGACTTGGAGTTACTTCTTCGTTACTCCATGTTTATTAATAATGAATTTCATTAAATCTTATTTACGACAAGTTTTAAAGTTACTCTTGCTCAAGTCTATGTTTATTAATAAGGCCGTGAAGCTTTACATTTAAAACCCAATTTGTTTAAAGGTGTATTGTATATGCCATGGGCTTTAATGCACCTTCTAAATTTCAAGAAACTGCCTTACCAACTCTTTTAGCTGATCCTCCACAGAATATAATTGCACAATCACAATCAGGAACTGGTAAAACTGCTGCCTTTGTTTTAGCTATGTTGAGTAGAGTGGATTCTACAAAAAGTTATCCTCAAGTAGTATGGCCTCAATCCAACAGATGAATTAGCTATTCAAACTGGTGAAGTAGCAGCAAAAATGGCAAAGTTTTGCCCTGAAATCCAATTGAAATATGCTGTTCGAGGTGAAGAAGTAGGTACCAAAGGGTACAAAGATAACAGATCACATAATCATTGGAACTCCTCGCAAGATGTTTGACTGGAGTGTAAAATTTGGCATGTTTGACTTGAGTAAGATAAGAGTATTTGTGTTGGATGAAGCTAATGTGATGATTAGAACTGTCTAGGCGAATTCGAAAATGTCTACCTTCAACTTGCCAAATGATGTTTTTTTCAGCAACATATGACAGTGAAGTTATGGAAATTATTGAGTCAATTGTGCCTAATCCAATCATAATAAGTTATTAAAAAACAATTAAAATCACTTTAGTTGTTTTGTATAATTGAACTGTGTTCGTAGTTTCATCAAAATCAGCTTGGTAGTTTTAAGTCCATCACGCTCATAATATGGTCAAGAAAATAATTTAAAAAATATATTTTGTTAATCTGTATGTATGATTACTTATCAACCCCTGATAGTTTATTTCAAGATTAATTCAATGTACAGAAGCAGACTCAAGTTTTATTAGTAGTATAGATTAGTCGTAAATCTAGTAGGTATTGGAAGTCAATACAGTAAAAGCTCCTTAATCGCGCTTCCTTCATTCGCGTTTTCACTATTCGCGGATCTATTATGTAAACAATAGGTTCCAATAGGTATCCAATCCACTATCCTTTGTAAATTCCGTCAAATGGACTAATAATAAAAGTAATATAGATCTTATTACAACGAAGCCTAAAGTATGATGATAAATGATATCGCGTGTTTTTGAGAATGTAAACAAACAGAATGAAAGCAACCTTGTTACTCAATAAATAAAGTATATTTTTAAATGTTTCTGTTCCGTTCTATGGTAAAAGCCGCTTTGCGTGTTTTATTGTTTCGTCTCTCACCACAGAATAATTGCTCTCACTGACTGAAACCGACTTGGAGGAAATGTTAAATTCACAGCCCATTGAAGAGGCTTCAACAAGCACTGGAAACGTGACATTTCATTTGAAAAATCTTAGTGAAGAGGGTATCTAACTATGGCAGTCATTTGTGATGGCAGTTATTGCATAGATAAAAATGTGTAGCAAAACGTCGGTATGTTTACCTACTCTGTGAAACAAATAGGGAACACAGAGGCCTTGTTCGCCTTATAAATAGATGCAAATGGTATTTGAAGAGTTTGCATAAAACCACCGATTTATGGCCAAATAATAAGACCACGGCATCCCAAACAAAAACAAGCAAATTACAAACCGCAATGAAAGGCGTCGGCGAACAAGGGAGCCGCGGTATTTTGGCGGGAAATCAAACGGAAGCCTGTGGAATGTCGGAGTCGTCGGAGTCTTGAGATATCTCACCGACAGTGTCAACAATTTGGAACGCCGTTTCTCATTCTTCATTAAATAGAATATATGCGGAATGTAACAGTTTCTGAAGCTTCATGAGTCGATTTGTGCGGAAGAGAACTCCTCGAAAACAAGTTAATAAAAATATGTAGCGCGCAGAACTCGCCCTGGCAGATGTAGGACCGTAAACACTGTCTTTCTATGTTGAATTAATGGATGTTGATGTTTGTTTGGACTCTTCTAAATGTAAGTTACACTGGTACCTGGTACCTGCCCACGTACAATTTAACGATTTTTAGGAAAAGTTTTGGCTTCAAAATATTTTCAAGGATCGCAGTGCAAGTTGTTTCTTCTTCGAGGGTGAAATCGTACACAGGTCCAAATTCGGTCTTTATTCCAGCGTAACCAGAAAATCTCATGTCCTCCATGGTCTCAAGTTGGAATAAAGTAGTTAAAAAAAACTGGTTATCTGTAAAGCCGGTTTACGGACGATAGATTTACGTGATAACGTCTTAATCATTATTTTATACAATACAAAAAAGGAGAATTGAAAATACAAAGACAACAGACAACAGACAAGTCTTTATATAATATTTATTTTGACAGTTCCCTATTTCGGAGCCATGGAACCGCCAATGTTGACGTGTGTAAAATTAATTTAATAAAATTATTAAAAATTAATATAGTAAAAACACTCAGGCGGAACGTTCATATGCGCTGTCGAATGTCGATGTTCATCAATTTATAAGACGTTATCACGTCAAAAACTAGTGTGTATGTAGTAAAGAAAAGTATCGGTGTGTTCGGTCTTCAAGCACTACGAAATAAGGTAGGTACCTACTGCTGATTACAGTTTTCTATCTTTCACACTTCAAACATTGGGTTATGCAGAGATGATTAAGTAAGACTGGTGGACTTAAACCTTGTAAACTTCCTCCTCCTAGAACAAAAAATTAGTTGTGTAGTGTAAGGCAACAAATTTCTGGCCCAAGGAAAACTGCCTTGAGTAAACACCATGCTGCGGTGACGATATTCACACGTATTCGTGGTCGCGTCAATGTCGTCTAGTCGCCTGCACTACTCTGGGATTTATGCCTTCCTGGTACTCAAAACTGATACGTACTGGTCTAGAGTTACGGCGGTCGCGCTAGTTATGTGGTATGAAACACGCTTTTGTATCATGATCTCCTGGTACTTTCAGGCGCTTGCAGTCAGCTGTGCAAAACGACAAAAGCATACATGAAGGACCGACCCAACCTTTTTGAGGCGTGACAGTGCCGTTACGGAATACGAATTAATTAACCTTAGACCAAATCCAAGTGATTTACGGAATCAGCATGAAGCTCCCACCGCTGGCAAAACGCTGGTATCCGTGGATGCGTAACTGTCGTCTCGTCTGCGTTGCTTTGAGCTTTATGCACTCCTGGTACTTAAACCTTATAACGTATATCCTGGTCTAAAGTTAACGCGATCGCACTCGTGCCTAGGTAGGCAACACGCTTTATACTCATGATCTCCTGGTACTTTCAGGCGCTTGCAGTCAGCTGAGCGGCTATAAAAGCATTCCCTTTAAGGATTGACATGTAAAATGTACTCTGTGGGATTAACACAACCTGTTTGAGTAGATGCCATTGTGTGGTTGACATTAGAAGGCGCATTCCCAAGAAAATTTTAGTTAGGTCCTAGGATTACGGGACTAAGAAAAAGTCGGGTCTAATAAACCAACAAAATATTTTTTTTTATTTATAACATAATATTAATTAACAAGATTCGTTACTACTTAGAAGCTAAAGATCTAGAGTGGTCTCTTTGAGGAGTATCCCGTGAGGTCTGCATGCCGTCATGCAGTTTTAGCCCTGAAGATCTAAGTGGTCTCTTCGACGACGGCGTGAGGTCTGTCGTGATGCAGTTTTAGCCCTGAAGATCTAAGTGGTCTCTTCGAGTATGACGGCGTGAGGTCTGTCGTGATGCAGTTTTAGCCCTGAAGATTTAAGTGGTCTCTTCGACGACGGCGTGAGGTCTGTCGTGATGCAGTTTTAGCCCTGAAGATCTTGGTCTCTTCGACGACGGCGTGAGGTCTGTCGTGGTGCCGTCAAGCAGTCTTAGCCTTGCGGTCGCGCAGCAGGCTGGCGATGAAGAACTCTCCGGCGCGGTACGAGGACCGCACGAGAGGCCCGCTGGCCACGTACAGGAAGCCCAGCTCCGCCCCGCGCTCCTCCCAGCGCTGGAAGGACGCTGGGGTAACGTACTCGTGGACTCGAAGGTGCCGCCGCGTAGGCTGCATGTATTGGCCGAGCGTCACGCAGTCGACGCCCGAATCGCGGAGATCTGGTGACATTACAATATCATTTTTACAATACAATATCATTTATTGCACCAGAAAAAGAATACAGGAGAACACAGTAAAAAAAAGAAGTTTTGCAAAAGGCTGTCTTATTGCTTTGAGCAATTTCTTCCAGACAGCCTGGCAAACAAGAGAGGATACAAGTATAAAATAAAACGGTAGGGTGCACAAACAAAGACAGGTAAACGAATAACAATAATTACAAACATCAACATAATACTAAAGGAACAAAAATTTGACATATAAAGTAAAGAGCAATATATTATATAGAACATGACATATATAACAACAACAGGAACCACTGAATACAAAGACTAAAATTACTACTAGACATGAGAAAAATTTAAAGTGACATTATAATATAATTTTATTTGGCTTTTAAAGACATTATAGAATGGACTTAATCTGATTAGTGAACTGGGATGCGCTTGAGTCAATACAATACAATACAAAAATACTTTATCGTACACCAAAAATAAAGACATACATAGGTAAAGGAATAACAGACATCAGGTGAAACAACTGGCGGTCTTATCGCTTAGAGCGATCTCTTCCAGACAACCAACTATTCATTGGATAGGTTGATCGGAGACAAAAAGCAGGGCAGCGGCGTACAATTGAAAACATAAGGTACCTACTACACAATGTCTGCATGTTTTGCAGATCTATGTACCTAACATACTTAGATAAAGACGTTATAATGACCTTTCAAGATCTATATTTGTACCTTAGTAACATAAAGATTAAGTTAAAGTTATAATGACCTTTCAAGGTCTGCTCCACTTGCTCGTCGGTCTCCCCCAGGCCCAGCATGATGGAGGACTTGGTCACCAGCTCGGGGTTTATCTCCTTTGCCGTCTCCAGAACTTTCAGCGTCTGGCGGTAGCTGCAAACATAAACACTTATCATGGTAAACCGGTTTCGAAGGTCGCGGTTTCCGGTAAATCCGGTAGAAACGCATCCTGGACTGAATTTAACGAAATTTTAAAGAATTTTAACTATTGCGGGTCTTGTACACGGTTTGACACCGTTGTCACAGGCGGCACCGGCACAACTGTGCATGGATGTTGATGATGAGGATGAAGGTAATGTCAACCATCTTGGTCCTCAAGTCGATGTCTGTCACGGTTGACACAGGCAGAGGCAGATAAGGATGATGATAAAGTTGATGGCGACCATCTTGGTTCTCAAGTGTTTATTTATTAATTTTATTTGCTACGACCCATAGACGTCCCACAGCTGGGAACGGGTTTCATCCACAGACGCAGCTGTAGGAGGTCTAGAGTATACTCCACAACGATGCTCCAATGCGGATTGGTGGAGGGGTTAGGAGGCCAATCCAGTGTCGAATGTTCTCAAGCCACCCGAAGGTCTTCGACAAGGCTTAGCGACTGTTTCCAACACTGAAAACAACCAGGACCGACGGCTTTACGTGCTCTCTGAAGCACGGTAGCGTCCATGAAATTTTATCACTAGCGGTCACCCATCCACAAACCGACCGCGCCCGTCGTTGCTTAACTCTTTCGATCACATTGAATCGACCCGAGCCATTGGGCTATGGACGCTACACTTTTTTTTATTATTTTATTACTTAGTTGCAACTCCTCTAGTCTATGGCCATCTTTGTACGATGTCTGTTACGGTTGCCACAGGCGGCGGTTAGTGATGATGATGAAGAAGATGATGATTCTCATTGTTATTCTACTCACCCGGCGCGGCGGTCCCTGACGAAGGGCGTCAGTCGCTCCACGGTCTCGATGTTGTGCGCGAACACGTCCAGCCCGCTGTCGGCCACGGCGCGCACGCTGTCGCGGTTAGTGATGATGATGAAGAAGATGATGATTCTCATTGTTATTCTACTCACCCGGCGCGGCGGTCCCTGACGAAGGGCGTCAGTCGCTCCACGGTCTCGATGTTGTGCGCGAACACGTCCAGCCCGCTGTCGGCCACGGCGCGCACGCTGTCGCGGCTAGTGATGATGATGAAGAAGATGATGATTCTCATTGTTATTCTACTCACCCGGCGCGGCGGTCCCTGACGAAGGGCGTCAGTCGCTCCACGGTCTCGATGTTGTGCGCGAACACGTCCAGCCCGCTGTCGGCCACGGCGCGCACGCTGTCGCGGCTAGTGATGATGATGAAGAAGATGATGATTCTCATTGTTATTCTACTCACCCGGCGCGGCGGTCCCTGACGAAGGGCGTCAGTCGCTCCACGGTCTCGATGTTGTGCGCGAACACGTCCAGCCCGCTGTCGGCCACGGCGCGCACGCTGTCGCGGTTAGTGATGATGATGAAGAAGATGATGATTCTCATTGTTATTCTACTCACCCGGCGCGGCGGTCCCTGACGAAGGGCGTCAGTCGCTCCACGGTCTCGATGTTGTGCGCGAACACGTCCAGCCCGCTGTCGGCCACGGCGCGCACGCTGTCGCGGCTAGTGATGATGATGAAGAAGATGATGATTCTCATTGTTATTCTACTCACCCGGCGCGGCGGTCCCTGACGAAGGGCGTCAGTCGCTCCACGGTCTCGATGTTGTGCGCGAACACGTCCAGCCCGCTGTCGGCCACGGCGCGCACGCTGTCGCGGTTAGTGATGATGATGAAGGAGATGATGATTCTCATTGTTATTCTACTCACCCGGCGCGGCGGTCCCTGACGAAGGGCGTCAGTCGCTCCACGGTCTCGATGTTGTGCGCGAACACGTCCAGCCCGCTGTCGGCCACGGCGCGCACGCTGTCGCGGCTAGTGATGATGATGAAGAAGATGATGATTCTCATTGTTATTCTACTCACCCGGCGCGGCGGTCCCTGACGAAGGGCGTCAGTCGCTCCACGGTCTCGATGTTGTGCGCGAACACGTCCAGCCCGCTGTCGGCCACGGCGCGCACGCTGTCGCGGCTAGTGATGATGATGAAGAAGATGATGATTCTCATTGTTATTCTACTCACCCGGCGCGGCGGTCCCTGACGAAGGGCGTCAGTCGCTCCACGGTCTCGATGTTGTGCGCGAACACGTCCAGCCCGCTGTCGGCCACGGCGCGCACGCTGTCGCGGCTAGTGATGATGATGAAGAAGATGATGATTCTCATTGTTATTCTACTCACCCGGCGCGGCGGTCCCTGACGAAGGGCGTCAGTCGCTCCACGGTCTCGATGTTGTGCGCGAACACGTCCAGCCCGCTGTCGGCCACGGCGCGCACGCTGTCGCGGCTAGTGATGATGATGAAGAAGATGATGATTCTCATTGTTATTCTACTCACCCGGCGCGGCGGTCCCTGACGAAGGGCGTCAGTCGCTCCACGGTCTCGATGTTGTGCGCGAACACGTCCAGCCCGCTGTCGGCCACGGCGCGCACGCTGTCGCGGCTAGTGATGATGATGAAGAAGATGATGATTCTCATTGTTATTCTACTCACCCGGCGCGGCGGTCCCTGACGAAGGGCGTCAGTCGCTCCACGGTCTCGATGTTGTGCGCGAACACGTCCAGCCCGCTGTCGGCCACGGCGCGCACGCTGTCGCGGCTAGTGATGATGATGAAGAAGATGATGATTCTCATTGTTATTCTACTCACCCGGCGCGGCGGTCCCTGACGAAGGGCGTCAGTCGCTCCACGGTCTCGATGTTGTGCGCGAACACGTCCAGCCCGCTGTCGGCCACGGCGCGCACGCTGTCGCGGCTAGTGATGATGATGAAGAAGATGATGATTCTCATTGTTATTCCACTCACCCGGCGCGGCGGTCCCTGACGAAGGGCGTCAGTCGCTCCACGGTCTCGATGTTGTGCGCGAACACGTCCAGCCCGCTGTCGGCCACGGCGCGCACGCTGTCGCGGCTAGTGATGATGATGAAGAAGATGATGATTCTCATTGTTATTCCACTCACCCGGCGCGGCGGTCCCTGACGAAGGGCGTCAGTCGCTCCACGGTCTCGATGTTGTGCGCGAACACGTCCAGCCCGCTGTCCGCCACGGCGCGCACGCTGTCGCGGTTCCCGCGGAAGTCGGGCACGAGGCACTCGACTAGGATCTCCTTGTTTCTGTAACACATATAATAGAGAGAGAGAGAGAGATAATTGGGTATGTAACGTGGTCTTTTATGCTCGAACATATAATTAATTACACGGTTCCACAGTAATATAGTACCCCGCGACTCATCATAAAATGGGATGGATCATAAAAGGGATGATTTTAAATATAATAAGTATAGTATTTACTAGTGGACGTACGCAGCTTCGCTCGCGTGGAATTAGACATAACAATAGTTTCGTTTACACCTAGTAATATTATATTAAGTATAGCCTATGTAACTCAGTGAAGATGCAGCTATCTAATGGTGAAAGAATTTTTGAAATCGGTCCATTATATTTTGTGTGAAAACATTACAAACATCCATCCAGCATTTCGACAAAGCAAAGGCCAAACACTTACGCCCGTCAAAGTGCCTGAATTCTGTCGTCTAGCAAGTGATCAAGGTAGTAATCATTTAATACGCGAACTTTTGAACTTACTGTCGCTTTATTTCCCGCACCGTCTCGGCGATATGAGCCGATCCACCGTCAGGCAAATCTGTAGACAAATTAAAATGTTATATTTTATGGTAATTACACGGGGGAGAAAAACATGGTAAGGATGGAAACCGGCATGCTTGAAAGTTCTCCATAATGGTCTCGAAAGTAAACGAAGTCTGCCAATCCGCACTTGGCCAGCACTAACCTAATCATTCATGCCGAGCCAAACAGTGGGACGAAGAATGGGTTGTGGGGGTAGATAAGCATGCAGCAACACCAATCCAGTATCGTCCATAGCCCAATAGCTCGCGTCGATTCAATTCGATCGAAAGAGTTAAGCAACGACGGGCGCGGTCGATTTGTGGATGGGTGACCGCTAGTGGCAACATTACATGGACGCTACCGTGCTTCGGAGGGCACGTAAAGCCGTCAGTCCCGGTTGTTTTCAATGTTGGAAACAGTCGTTAAGTCTTGTCGAAGACCTTCGGGTGGCTTGAGAACATTCGACACTGGGTTGACCACTAACCCCTCCACCAATCCGCATTGGAGCAGCGTGGTGGAACGCTCTAGACAGCAGCTATATCTGTGGGGGAGACTCGTGCCCAGCAGTGGGACGTCTACGGGTCGCAGCGAACACCAATTCAATTTCAATTTCAAAAGGTCTTTATTTAAACATAATACATATTGAAGTTTACATGTCCAGTGTACATTTAAAAGGATAATCCTGGTATGTAAAGAACCATGAAGTTAAAATCGCATATTAAACAAAATGTTTCGACAATGCTTACAAAGAATTACTAAAATTAACAATATAACGCTATGAAACTTACTACAAAATAATAATTTGATATGCCTATCGCTTGTTTTAGTGCAACAATGCGATTTCTCACCATAAAAAAAAATGTTTTTCTTTAATGTACAAAATGTACCGTCAAGTTTGGCGGTACTTTGTTTAACTATTGATGAGCGTCAGCAATAAACAGCAAGAACGTTATCTGTCTTGTTCCGCACACAAGTTGACGCGCCCCGCCGCGGCGCGCAAGCCGATACCGCTCGCATCGACCAGCAATATGGGCGGGAACAGCGCGCGCGCCGACGAACGGGTGCGAACGTTATGTTAGAACTACTGTACCTATTCAATCGCACGCGTCGAGGAACAAGTGATGTGGGAGTTTGTATCGATTGTATTTGTCGATATATTTCAGGTCTTGTTTACGAGTTTTACAAATATTTTTGATTATTGAATTATTATGTTTCGGGTTGGTAATAAGGTAGAATTTTTGAGATAATTTATAGATATATGAACTTAAGCTAGGGAGCCCGATCTTAATATGTAATTTTTCAAGATTAGTATAAAGTGGAGTATTATATGAATATTTAATCGCTTTATTTTGAATTACTTGAAGCCTATTAATGTTAGTTTTACAAGTGCTACTCCATACTGGACAGGCATATGTAATACATGGCCGAACTAAAGTGCAGTAAATTTTTAATTTAGTTTTACTACTTAGGGCGGACGATCTGTTTATGACAGGACTTAGGGCGTTTAGTGCTTTTATGCCTTTAAGGCGTAATTTATTTGAATTCTCAGTCCAGTTTAACTTGGTGTCCAGGACAACCCCTAAGTATTTAACAGTTCGATTCCATGGAATAGAAAAGTTGTCAATGTTTAAAGTTCTCCTAGGTGGAGCACGCCTTCTTGTAAATAATATAGCTTCAGTTTTCGAGCCATTAATTTTAAGTTTCCAACTACGGTAATAACGCTGAAGAAGATCAATGGAGAGTTGAAGCCGATCAATGATAAGATCAACATCGCTGGACGAACTAAACGAGGCTATGTCATCAGCAAAACAAGCCAAGCTAGTGCGTGGTTGTGTGGGTATATCGTTAATAAAAATAAGGAACAAATGGGGCCCGAGGATGGAGCCTTGGGGTACGCCTGCTGGGATGGAATGTGACAGTGATAAGGAGTCTTTGAGGTGAACTTGGAAGGAACGATCTGCTAGGTATGATTTTACCAGTTTGACAAGGTGCATTGGAGCATTTAAGCAAATGAGTTTGTGCAAGAGTGCATCATGCCAAACAGTATCAAAAGCCTTTTCTATGTCTAGCAGGAACATGCCAGTTGACATTTTAAGATTAAGGTTATGCGACACATTTTCGGCCACTCGGGTCAGCTGTTGGATCGTAGAATGACCTTGCCGAAAGCCAAATTGCTCATTTACGATAATGTTTTTGGTAAACAAGCATAAGCGGCTATGAATGACCTTCTCAAAAAGTTTTCCAAGGCAGGGTAACAAGCTTATAGGTCGGTAGGAATAAGGGTCAGATAAATCTTTTCCTGGTTTGGGTATCGCAATTACCTTGGCCACTTTCCACTGCAAGGGAAAGTAACTACGTTGTAGGCATGCATTAAATATTTTAGTTAGAATTACAATACATTTCTGCGGCAAGTTTTTAACAAGTAGATTAGATATATCATCAAGACCCGGTGCCTTGCGAGTTTTAAGTTTAGTTATATGTCGTTTAACCTCTGAGGGCCGAACGAGCGAGTAGACCCTACCGTCCCCGGGAAAATGATCCAGGGCTGTAAGGGAACAATCAACTGCCGATTGCTGATCACTTAGCCACGAGTGAGTTAGTAACATGTTACTATGAAATGCATTAGCGAGTGTATTGCACTGTTCCTGGCAATTTGTGGTGAGTGTACCATCCCTAGTCTTCAAGGGTGGGATAATAGACGCATTACTTGAACGCAAGCCTTTCACTAGTCGCCATATGTCAGCCCTAGGATTATCTACCTTTCTCAGTTTATTATGCCAACTTTCATCATTGAAAGTCTGTAAGGAACTTTGGATTTGGGTTACTAAGTATTTGATTTTATAATTTAATACTTTGCGATATGGAATATTTGTTTCAACCGCGGCATACCTGCGTAGTTGATTTTTATGCTGGATTAGCCTCCTGATTTTTCGTGGAAGCCGTGATTGGTTAGGGTTTATGTTAACTGTAGGTACGCATAAGTTTCTAGTTTCAATGATTCTGTTTTGCAAAAGGTCAATCGAAGAATCGATTTCATTTTCAGATTGATAACATTTGGATGTAACTGTTAGGTTGTTATTCAAAGTATGGCGATAACTGGCCCAATTTGCTTTGGCATAGTTAAATCTAGTTATTGGTTTACGAGAGACGGTCACATTCAGCTTAACAAACACTGGTAAGTGATTGGAAGATAGCGCAGGGATCGTTAATATGTCCTGAAGGGTGTTAATATTCTTACTTATAAGAAGATCGGGAATAGAAGGCTTATGTTCAGCTCGATAATGGACCAGAGTTGAATCTAGAGGTGCGTAAACGACAAACTCGTTGTTAAGCATGTGATTATAAAGCCGAATACCATGCGGATTTGAAGAGCCGGGAGACCAGTAAGGATGTTTCGCATTAATGTCCCCCATAACTATCACATGGTTCCCAGTAGACATTAGCAAGTCTAGGTCATCTGTTAACAAGGGGAGATTAGGTGACTGATAAACAGAGTAAAGCATAGTAACATGCTTACCAAGGCTTAGTGATATTCCTATCACTTCTAGGTTTTTAGTGATTGGTGATGAAAGAGGGCTATGGCATATTTGGGTCCTAACTAGTATTGCTACACCTTGACCAATACTGTCGCGGTGTTTGTCCTTTCTGTAGCAAGTAAAGCCAGGTATGTTGAGCTGAATACGGTCCGTCAACCGGGTTTCACATATTGCTATAATATCTATATTAAGTTTACTTACCACTAAATCTGTAAGTTCTTGCTGTTTACTGCGAACGCCATCAGCGTTCCAGAAAAGTATACGTAATTCATTATAATTACTATTAAACATAGTGACCTAAATGTGTTAATACTAAAATTACTTTATCCATAAAAGTTTTACACAATAAGAATTCGTTTTTAATGGACTTGATGGTGGATAAAATTTCCAACATTTCAGCTGTTGCTGGGTCATGTGTGTTTGGCGAGGGATTTTTGGCTGGAGCTTGTTTCTGGGCGAAAGATTCGCTGGTTTTCGTTTGCTGGACCCACACAGGTGGCGATTTTTCTTCCTCGCAGATGGGTCTATCAACTGGTGCCATGGGCTGTTGAAGATTCCTCTTCTTGGGCGCAGTAACTGGAACCCAGGATTTAGTTTTCAGAGCGGGAAAGTTTGTGTCATTCAGCTCTGTGTTGAAGATGGTCTTGCGCAAGGTTTCGCGTTTAGACTGAATGCGTTCAAGGTATCTGAGTCTTTCAGGGCACTTTGCATAGTTTGCTGGGTGATCCTGTTGGCAGTTGCAGCATGTCGCTGGGTTCTCTTTATCCTTTTTCTTACACTCCCAGGTAGGGTGAGCCATGGTGCATTTAACGCATCTTGCTGGTCTGTTGCAGTTTCTTGACGCGTGACCAAAATTTTGACATCTAAAGCACTGAGTGCCTGTTTTCTGAGATGGCATGAATTTTTGAATTTCTACTACACAGTTGGAGATATATTTGATCTGTTTGAACTTGCCCATATCGGTGCCAGAGGGCAGTTGAATGAGGATAGGAGGGCATTCAGTGGCATTGAGTGTTTTGAGCTCTGTTATAGTAGCACCAACAAAACCCATTGAGCTTAGTTCTTCAGTTAAATTACTTTGCAGGAACTTCGGTAATCCTTTTAGGACAGCCTTCGGGAGTTTCTCATCTTTACGTGAAAAAGTGTGGAATGAAACGTTCTCTTTGAGAAGGCCATCTTTAAGTAGTTGGTGACCCTTGGCCGTGTAGCATTGGACTTTCACTCTATGGCGTCCTTTGAATTGGAGATGAAATCCTTTTTCATACTTTTCAATGACGTCTTTGATTTTTTGATGGCTCCAATCACCCAGGAGTTCTACTAATATAGGTGGTACCTGGCTGATTGGTTTCTTCTTTACGGCCTTCTTGTAGGTTTCCGCAGCTACATCATCCACGGGAAGGCAGCTGAAGCTGTTATCAGTCGCGGTTTCATTGTTCCTTTGGGTATTCTTAGAAACCGCGAACTTCTTCGGTTGTTGCCATTCTGTTGGGACCAGGCCCTCCTCGCGTGGCCTCTTGGTGAGATTGGGATTCGATGAGGACTTCTTGAGAAATTTGTCCATGAAAAAGGCAGATTCACTTATGGAGTCAACATGTCGATATCGATATCTCAATCGACAACACTAGAAGAGCGTTACCAACTGCGATTAATAAACCGGATTGGTTGCTTATACACCAACGGAGTGGACGCGTACAGCCGATCGGACGACTATAACTGAACTGAACACCAATCCGCAGCCTAAATCCATTAAAAAAAAAGACGGGTTGCACTCCGGGAGTGCCGGCAGAAGTGAAAACTTGATTATTAACAGTAGGCCCAGGCATACATTTTCGCCGCGCCGTAGAGAGGGGATAGCTGTCTACTCTCCATCCGTCTTACGCTTTTTCGATCAGGTCACGTGTCCTGACGCGAGTTTAAGATTTTATACCCATTACAGAAAAAGTGCTCAACACCGCTAAAGAAGTTTTCACTTCAAAAACCCACGCAGCACTCACCATCCCTGTCGACGGAGGTGAGCACGATGTAGCCCAGCCCCCACTGGTGGACGGCGTGGGCGGTGTTCCGCGGCTCGTCGGGGTCTAGGGGCGGCGGCGCGCGGGATGTCTTCACTGAGCAAAAGTTACAGCCTCGCGTACAAGTGTCGCCCATTAGCTGTGTACGGGGGATTTTTTTTGTTCAACATTTAATGCTGTTTTCTGTGAAGCTGACCTTAATGGTAATGCAAGTTCTTCAGAGAAGAGAATATGAAGAATAACAAAGGCCATGGACAAGATAAAAACAATGACAGCCAACATTCCGTTAGCATATTGCGAACATGTATGTATAATTGTTTCATTTTAAAGTAGCACAAAACGCTAAATTTCGATGTAATGTCTATCTATACAAGTAATTTAATAATTTAAAAAAAAGAAAATTTTTAAAGTTCGTTTCCGCAAATGCGATCGGATTGGGCTTTTCTACAAATTTGAAACAAATCAATACAATATGTATATGTATTGAAAAATAACTAATTAATAAGAATCTTTTTTTTTATGGATAAAAGATAGCAAACGAGCTTGCAGCACCACCCATCCGCTGCCGCCCATGACAACTGTGACTGACTGTGAACTAGACTCAATAAGGGACTGGGATGGTTAGTCCAATTAGTTGAGAGAGTTAATTAGAACATTAGATGGGTCAGTTCGTTAGTAGGTATGAGGACTGGGGACTGTTAGTTGGTGATAGTAATAGTCCAGTTAGTACTTGTTAGTAGGAGTCTCGTTCTAAGTCAGTCACAGATGTGTTGCTACCCTTGACTGAGATAGTCGCCTCTAAAGAAGTTTAACTGGAAACACCACCTTTCCAACCGTACCATAATTGCTTTAAAAACAAATATTACACGGCAGAAATGGCACTAGGTACCGTGGCGGGCGGTGGTACTGCCCCGGGCGAACTCTATATGGAACCAATAGAATAGGATTGGGTTGGGCTTTTCTACAAATTTGAAACAAATCAATACAATATATTGAAATAATGTATTAATCTAAATCTGCTACGGCACAGATTCAGATTAATCTTCTCTACTATAAGTGATACCATGATGGTGGCGGTGGATGTGCCACTCTTGCCCCCGCTCCAGCACTCCCCGATGTTCGGACAGCGTGCCTCTTCGCACACTGTGCTCAGCTTGAGGCCACGAAGTTGCTCTTTCAGGGCGCTGAACTTTGATCCTGGAGAAAGAATTATGTTGCCTTACTTCTCGTGAACAGTGCACACTATATATAAAAATAAAATAAAAGCGTATAAAATGCTTTTATTTTATTTTTCGCAGTTTATACACTGTATAATTGAAACTGCATTTCATTATTCTATCTTAAATTATGTTATGTTTAAAATCATATACTTTTGGTTTTCCTATACCAAACTAATATCTACTAAGCACTATTTACTAGCAATAATATTACATTTAACATTGCTATGCATAACTCTCTATACATTTAGGTTTGAACAACCCATTATTTAATAAACAACATTAACAATTAGTAGAGTTATAGGTAGGTATATACCTGTAGGAATAGATGTTTTAAGCCACGGGGGCAGTCTTAACCGTTCTGTCTCCCCCTTTTCCCTCTTGAGTTTTCCTTCATATTCATCCCAGGTCGTGGGCCGCTCCTCAGAAATGAACTCCACTAGTCCTGGGCCTTCTCTCAGCTTCTCTCTAATAGCATCCAACTTACTTGTGTGTTTGCATCTTTGAAACTATAAAAACAGTATAATAAAGGTCCCAGAATTCCCAAATAAGCTTTAACAAGGTAACCTCTGCTGTTTCTGACCTGTCTAATTTAGTAAGCAATTATATAGGGCCTTTATGAATTTAAAAAATAAAATTTTAATTTAAAAAATAAGATAATTTAATGGTAAAAAAATTTGTAGATTACTTTTAAATTAACTATTTCTTTATCTAATTTAAATAAAAAGTAGTAACAAGATTGTTTACATAATAAGATGGCATAAGAGAAATGAAGTAACTATAGACTTAATTTGCTGAATATTCTATATTCTATTCTATATTAATCCATCCATGGGACTCAGCGGTTTCCCACTATCTTCCCAGATTGGACAATCTGTTTGAATTGTCCTGTGCTCCATTTCAGAATTATAGATCCTGCTGAACATTAGTTATTACAAATGTGCCTAGATATAGAACTGGCATAGCCTGTAAACTACAGGAAATCATGTTTCAGATTAAAAATAATATTGTAACGATTTAAGATTAACTGCTTGCATATTTATATCTTGAATAATAGTACGTTAAGTGCAATTACATGTACTATCAAAATTATAAACCCATAAATAATATAAAGTTCTTATATACCTAGGTATATACAAATTGATATATATTACAAAATATTTCATAATTGCTTTAGTTTCGAGGATGACTAACTATATGAATTAGTATGGGTTATCGTTTTTTTTTTTCTACTGATATCCACGACAAAAGCGTTAAACTTAATAACATTCAGAGCAACAAGGTCGGCAGTTTCAAACCTGTCTTTTAACTTCTTTTAATTTCTTACCTCTTGCCCTCGCGGTAAAAGCTGTGGCTTTAAAGCTTTACGAAACATTTCGAATTAAAAGTTGTCACCAAATTTAATAAATTACGTGATCTAAAACTACATCTGAGACGAGACCACCAACAAGCAACAACCAACAATAAAACAGCTGATCTAAAATAAGCAATTTATAAGAAATTAGGTATGTCAGGCTGTCACGTCAGCTATGTCAAATGTGCCAAATACGAATCCCTTGTGTGTGCCAATGTCAAAAGGAACTAACAATGAAACATAGATCAAAAATCACACGCATACGAGATCAGCGAGCCGCAGAGACAGTTAGAGCCGTTTCTCGTTAAGTATTTATACTTGAAGAAATTGGACGTAGGCGTGTAGGGGAGGTAGGAGAGACTCCAATTTCATTAATTATTTATTGTTATAAAGTTAGTTTTAATTTACATTGCAACGACCCGCGATTTATGTGTATTGGTGTATCCTTTTCTAACGTACAAACACTACAAACATGATTTTTGTTCATTCCTAATATAAAAATCGGGCTTGTCAAAATCGGTATGCTAGTCATTTTCGCACACGGGGGTTGATACGGAACCGAGCGACTTTTGAAGATTACTAACTTTGGAGACTGTCTTTGAGATCAAACTTTATCCTCCATAAAATTATTCTGTTGATAAATATACGTAACACGCGTTCTGTGATCAGATGTATACCTCTATTTCAGTTCTAGAGAGTTTTTATGTGACTATGGTGCATTTATTTTCTGTGTGGCGCACGGAAAACTGTGCTCCGTTGTCTGGCGCTATGGTTAATTACGTAGTATCTCTAGCTAGTTTGTGGGTTAAATAATCTTTTCAATCCACAGAGTACATTTTGATCAATCTGTTTGTCTGTCTAATAAAAAAATAAAAAATTGTCAATGCAAATGCAAATGCAAGGTTTTTGTTGAACAAAAGTAGAATATTTTTTTTTGTAAGCTACAAATAATCACGAATTTACAATATTTGTTTGGTTCGCTTAGTAGAGATCGATATAAAGTATATGTATGTGTATGTATTTATAAATAAGTGGAAACATTAACTGAATGACCTTGGAGTAAGCAACAGTGAGCCAACAACAGCTGTAATGTCAACTAACATAACCAATCTATGATTACGATGATTTAATTAGATATTTGTTTTTCAATTAAATCGTCATGAGGAACGTGGTATCACATCTTCTAGAAGATAAAATGGATGAAGCAGTCACCCACTACATAAATTCTCATCAACCGCCTGAGGTATAGATTTTATTGAAGTTTATTTTCTATGACGAGATCAAATCATTAGCATAGTATTTGCTGAATTTTAAATAGCCAAAGTTTTAATTTAGTTAAACATCATACTCTTAATGTTCTAAAAAATTTACAATTCATGTAAATTTTAAACAATGACAGATTGTCCCATCTATGTGCATTTTACTGTTTTACAGACAATAATAATTAATCTGTTGTTAAATTCAGGTGTTTCATCTTATCCAAATGATTAAATCCAAGATATCATCAGTTTCTCTAAAATAATTTGAGTCATTGTTCTGTAAAACTTAAAAGATTTACTTAATATGTGTCTGTGCTCTTGCTGTATTCAATTTCACTCTATCCTACTAAAGAGTGGGACAAATTCCTTTATTAAATCCAACTACTATCATGTTAAATACTTGTTTGATTGAAAACAGGTATCCATTTCCACCACAACCCTCTCTATGCCCCATTGCTAGGCTCAGGTCTGCTCTCGGAATGGGTTGGTCATGGAAGGTCGTAGTTGTTAGGAATTCTCATGCTTTGAGAATATAATAAAGAAGTCATCAGGCATACATTTCTCATGATGCTTTCCTGCACTGTTGCAGGTGAAATTTAACTAATTAAAATGCACATAACTTAGAAAAGTTCCTAGACCTTTTTGAATGAGAGGCTTGTTCAATAGCCACTTAGAGCTTAGTAAAAGTTCAACGATAAATTTACAAAGTCTTTGTGCCTATGTTGCCTAGTTGCAAGAAATCCTACTAATATTGTAAATTGAAAGATTTTATGTTTGGATCTTTGTTACTCAATCAGACAAAAACTTCAAAACAGATTTAGATGAAACTTGGCACATATGTAGACAATAACCTAGATTAACATATACAAGGGTGCGTTTTTAAGGTTGCAGAATAAGGGATAAGGGGTGAAAATAAAACACTAAAATTATTATTCCTTTTCAATATAGCTGAAAAGTATGCTGAAATTGCGTCCTTAACTTCTTCTGCTGGTAAATTTTTCGCCTGCTGTTCTGTTTTTATTTTTGGGAACAGTGAGGTCTTGATTATAAGGTTGGTGATTCAAAATATCGAAGCCCACCTTATGCAGGTCAGCCAGCCCAACATGACTTGTGAACGGGAGCATTGTCGTGAAGAAGCAGGAAACCTTTACCTAAATGGATTCCTTCACCAGATTCAGAATTGATGGGTATTCATCAGTTATAGCAACACAT